>OY720155.1:22686345-23886345 GCA_963082725.1 Pedicia rivosa
ATACTTTATAATCCAAAGTTTTTGTCGAGGTTTTCATTAAATTGAAAAGTTCTATTGAAAAATTATTACTGCAATAAAATTGATAAACTATACTAAATAAAAACTTTATTTTTCTTCTTTCTCCCCAACCAATTTTGTCTCTTTTCATATAAATATTGGCCTTTTAAACTATAAGAAAACTTATCGTTTTGTTATACCTCGTTAATGGTTTATTATTATTATTATTATTATTATTATTATTATTATTATTATTATTATTATTATTATTATTATTATTATTATTATTATTATTATTATTATTATTATTATTATTATTATTATTATTATTATTATTATTATTATTATTATTATTATTATTATTATTATTATTATTATTATTATTATTATTATTATTATTATTATTATTATTATTATTATTATTATTATTATTATTATTATTATTATTATTATTATTATTATTATTATTATTATTATTATTATTATTATTATTATTATTATTATTATTATTATTATTATTATTATTATTATTATTATTATTATTATTATTATTATTATTATTATTATTATTATTATTATTATTATTATTATTATTATTATTATTATTATTATTATTATTATTATTATTATTATTATTATTATTATTATTATTATTATTATTATTATTATTATTATTATTATTATTATTATTATTATTATTATTATTATTATTATTATTATTATTATTATTATTATTATTATTATTATTATTATTATTATTATTATTATTATTATTATTATTATTATTATTATTATTATTATTATTATTATTATTATTATTATTATTATTATTATTATTATTATTATTATTATTATTATTATTATTATTATTATTATTATTATTATTATTATTATTATTATTATTATTATTATTATTATTATTATTATTATTATTATTATTATTATTATTATTATTATTATTATTATTATTATTATTATTATTATTATTATTATTATTATTATTATTATTATTATTATTATTATTATTATTATTATTATTATTATTATTATTATTATTATTATTATTATTATTATTATTATTATTATTATTATTATTATTATTATTATTATTATTATTATTATTATTATTATTATTATTATTATTATTATTATTATTATTATTATTATTATTATTATTATTATTATTATTATTATTATTATTATTATTATTATTATTATTATTATTATTATTATTATTATTATTATTATTATTATTATTATTATTATTATTATTATTATTATTATTATTATTATTATTATTATTATTATTATTATTATTATTATTATTATTATTATTATTATTATTATTATTATTATTATTATTATTATTATTATTATTATTATTATTATTATTATTATTATTATTATTATTATTATTATTATTATTATTATTATTATTATTATTATTATTATTATTATTATTATTATTATTATTATTATTATTATTATTATTATTATTATTATTATTATTATTATTATTATTATTATTATTATTATTATTATTATTATTATTATTATTATTATTATTATTATTATTATTATTATTATTATTATTATTATTATTATTATTATTATTATTATTATTATTATTATTATTATTATTATTATTATTATTATTATTATTATTATTATTATTATTATTATTATTATTATTATTATTATTATTATTATTATTATTATTATTATTATTATTATTATTATTATTATTATTATTATTATTATTATTATTATTATTATTATTATTATTATTATTATTATTATTATTATTATTATTATTATTATTATTATTATTATTATTATTATTATTATTATTATTATTATTATTATTATTATTATTATTATTATTATTATTATTATTATTATTATTATTATTATTATTATTATTATTATTATTATTATTATTATTATTATTATTATTATTATTATTATTATTATTATTATTATTATTATTATTATTATTATTATTATTATTATTATTATTATTATTATTATTATTATTATTATTATTATTATTATTATTATTATTATTATTATTATTATTATTATTATTATTATTATTATTATTATTATTATTATTATTATTATTATTATTATTATTATTATTATTATTATTATTATTATTATTATTATTATTATTATTATTATTATTATTATTATTATTATTATTATTATTATTATTATTATTATTATTATTATTATTATTATTATTATTATTATTATTATTATTATTATTATTATTATTATTATTATTATTATTATTATTATTATTATTATTATTATTATTATTATTATTATTATTATTATTATTATTATTTTTTTTTTTTTTTTTTTTTTTTTTTTCCTTAGTTGGTGGGAAAACCTTCAAAAGGCTGTAAGCAGGGTCCGTCACTGCTTATGTGTGTGGGATTACCGATTGGCGACCTCACTAAAAAACCACCCCCTTTCTTAGGTACCAACCTGGAATTGCTTTCGCACTACTTCGGGTTGGACCTTCCATCCTACGGCTTTATGGGTCTTATCTGTTAGTCCGTGAGACACAGTTCTTCGCATTTTCTGCGAAGGATTATCTCAACGTAATTTCTTACTGAGTTCCACTTACTTTCTTCCAGCAACATTACATCGACAATGTTGTCGGGAGTGATTTGCCCTACTTTTGCTGCTAACTCATTGCGTTCTACTGTCCACTTTGCGCAGACAAATACAGAATGTTCTGCGGTGTCACGGGATGAGCAGTACTTACAAAACTCATTGCGAACTTTGCCCATGCGGTGGAGATACGCTCGAAAGTAGCCGTGTCCACTGAGCAGCTGTGTCAGATAAAAGTTAACCTCCCCAAAAGTCCGATTCAGCCACGGTTCAAGGTTTTTATTATTATTATTATTATTATTATTATTATTATTATTATTATTATTATTATTATTATTATTATTATTATTATTATTATTATTATTATTATTATTATTATTATTATTATTATTATTATTATTATTATTATTATTATTATTATTATTATTATTATTATTATTATTATTATTATTATTATTATTATTATTATTATTATTATTATTATTATTATTATTATTATTATTATTATTATTATTATTATTATTATTATTATTATTATTATTATTATTATTATTATTATTATTATTATTATTATTATTATTATTATTATTATTATTATTATTATTATTATTATTATTATTATTATTATTATTATTATTATTATTATTATTATTATTATTATTATTATTATTATTATTATTATTATTATTATTATTATTATTATTATTATTATTATTATTATTATTATTATTATTATTATTATTATTATTATTATTATTATTATTATTATTATTATTATTATTATTATTATTATTATTATTATTATTATTATTATTGGTACCTAACCTATACACAATTACAATTTATGAAAATGCTAAACATGGTATTGTAATCAAACTATTTTAAAATTTATAGATCCTTCCTTCACTGTACAAACAATAAAATACAACCTGCCCTTCATATCATTTTCTTTTTCGATTGATAAAAAATAAAATTATAACCAAATCCGGTAATAATTTCACAAAACTGTAAAATGTACTTATATAATACTCCACGACTATTTTGATCGTACAAATCTAATGGATATGGATAAGAAGTAAAAAGGGGTTGGGGATTCATATATATGTATTTTGTTTGCATTTGTATGTGGTTATGTTTATGTATTTATAAAATTATGAGACGATCCCCACAATAAATATTTTCTCGTTAACTCTTGCCATATTAGATTCTCCCTTATACTATATACATTATTAGGGAGTTCGACAAGAAACATGAGCATGCTTACAGTGGTGGAATTTATTTTTGGGATTTATAAATTTGATCTATTGATTTTAATTCCTTATTTAGAATTTATTTATGATTTTGAAATTTATTATATAATCCTGAATTTTAAATTATGTTAACAATATTTAATTTATTCAAAACTAAATTAATACATAAAGTTATCTAAAATTCCACCCCTGTTTGATTAAATGCATTGAGATTGATTAAACATGTGTAGATAGAGTGCATTGTTGATTTAAATATATGTATTTATATAGAAATTTAAGCATGCATGCAAGCGTGCGACATCTTTAAATGGTTTAACACAAAACATAAATTTTCCATATAAAATAATCGAAGTTTGTTATGTCAATTGAACTGAATTTAATGATTGTTATTATATCCTTCTTTTCATCTATATACACACAAATTCAACATATAATGATAATCAACAAACTACAAAATCCAACTACAATTCTTCTGAGTAAAAATCAAAACTTAAAAGCTAATATAGCTATTAAGTATATCGTAACACAAGTCAAATTATATGAATTATTGACCTTCGATTCTAAATTATATTTTATAGTATAAAAAAACAATAACAACATAAATCACAATTTTCCAAATTTTATTAAAGACCAAAAAACTTCACAATTGCTTCGATAGAAATTAGCAACAATTAAGTACGAAAATTACAACAACACAAAATTCCCTGTCAAGAACAATTTTATTACTAATTCTGAACCTTTTTTTGATTAAATTAAAAAATAGCTTTTTTGGACTGCCCTTTTAATTTAATACAAAATTTTAGGGAACGCTCCTCTTTTTTTATAAATAGCAACACCTAAATACATTTTATCAACTAAACTTCGTACAAATATTTCTATAATTAAATTTCCTTTTTTACCCAACAAAAAAAAAACAAAAAGGAGGGGAAAAAACCAACAACCAATTTTATTATTAAATAATTTCACTTTAGTTTCTCATGGTTTTTGTGGCAGAATGACGACTTGTAAATTGCACAAAATGTTTAAAAGATAAAATTTAATTTCGCGGCAATATTTTTTATTGTTGCATTTTTTATTTAGACGCAGCATCCACATTTAGACACAAGAATATATTTATAGACAAAATTTATATATTTTTTTTTTTGCATTAAATAAAGAAGGTAGAGGTATATGTTTGTTTACAATTGTATATAGTTTATTTTATAGTAACTGGATAATAACAAAACTTGCACACGTCATTTATATTTTAGATTATTTATTTGGTTCAGAGTAAAAAAAATACAAAAATAAAATTCGATTATGGAACCGTCCAAAACAGAAAACTTATATCAATCAATTGTATATATTTGAACTTATGTACATAATATAACAAAAACTGTATTTAAATAATAAAGTTAATCTTGACACACCTCAACTCAACCTTAATGTAAACAAATGAGTTTCCATATTATTGTTTTAATGGGGATATGTTGATGAAGCCTTTCCATTGTAAATAAATTCTAATTAAACGTTTGCGCGCGTACAGGGCATCCTATGTATATATACTTACTAACATATTAATATATAAATATCAACACGGTATGGTATGTATATAATAAACACAAAGTTGTTTTATAATATAGAATATTTGGTTTTCAGTTACCACAATTTTCCACTTATGTTACCAAAAAATAAATATAAATTAATAATAGGATACGGATATCTTCTTTATACATTTATATTTTAATTCTAAATTTTATATCAAATTTAAGTAGTAATAACTAGTGTATATATGAAAGTATATGACAATACAATTAATGGTATTAAATAAAAATAATAAAAACAAAACAAACTAAAAACATAAGAAGAAAACTTTTTTAACAAAATGTTTTGTCGTGTTTTTCATTTAATAATACCCAGCCATAGTCAGTCGAGCCTACATAACTTTTCGGTTTTCATATATGAGATTTTATCCCTAATGAAAACAATCCTGTCACAATAAAATTACCAAGAGATGTAACACAATATCAACACACACGCATACACACACACACACAAACATACAGATTCACTTCATACAAAAATAAATGATTTTGTATTTGAATGTGTGTCCAATTCTATTTTGAACTTGAACAAAGAAAAAAAAGAAAATAAAAGCAGAAAAAAAAGAATCAAAAAGAAGAAGAAGAGGAAGAAGAAATAAAGTTTAATATCAAAATCAAATGTTTGATATTTTCATCATTTTTATTTTATATATAATTAAATATAAGTATGTATGTATGTATATATTTATTTCTATATTTTGGTTGATTAATTGACCATTTAATTGACAATAAAAATTTGCTAACCAAAAATTTCTAGTGAAATATTCTAAAGAATATATACTTGAGTAAATATGTTGTAAGATGAATAGCTGAAATAATATAGGTAGGGATTGAGTTTTACTGTTGGTAAATCATAAAAATTAAAATATTTTAAATATGTAAATATGTATGTCATTTGGTTGGTTCTTCGCTAAATGTCCATTTCTCTTTCACCCATATATCTCACACACAATTATATATATATATATTCATGTATATTATATTTTTGTTTACTTTCATCCCTTATATCACTTGTTTATTTGTATATCTAACAAAAATTTCATATATACATTCACATACATCGGTTAATAAGAAATTAGGCTATAAACATGTCTCCCAGTTGATTTACAAGTTGAAGGACAAAAATAAATATAAATGTATAAGAAAAAATATTATTCACACACACACACACATAGCTTTATTTTAACCAAAACAACCAAGTTTTTATTGTGGATTGAGTTTTTAGTTTCTGTTTTTTTTTTTATCTTTCTCATTGTTCTTTCATTGTTTAATGTAAATAATTTTCAGTGGAATTTAGAAGAAAAATAGAAATAATTTTATGAATAGAGTAAAAAAAAATATATGCTACTTTTATATAAATAATATTTTATATTTTAAGAACAAGGAGAACAATAAAATTTATATCAATTATATTCATCCAACCAGCTAACTTGAATGTTCTAAATTGAATCAACTGAGTCAAATTTTCTGAATTTTTAATTTTAATTTTCATACAAATTAAATTGTTTTTCCTAAAACTATCAACATAACCTCCACCAACCCTATAACCAGAGACCACGATAGAATATATTAATAATTTTTCACCTTTTTCAACAGACAAAAAAAACTGTAACTTTTGGGTTTTCTGAATTTTCATTGGTTGGTTGGTCGGCTTGATATAGGCTTTTGTATTGTTTTGTTATCCAGATGAAACATTACAATGCAATCAAAAACACAATACAAAATTGTGTTCCTGGGGGTACTTATATATAATATGGTATAAAATATTTTATATAAAAGAAGAATGAGATATAGGTATATTTATGTCTACAAAAGGACATAGGACAAACGTACAGATCTTTCAGCTTATTTTATATATATATATATATATATATATATATATATATATATATATATATATATATATGTTTCAGATATCCCATATAATTATATATATATATATATATATATATATATATATATATATATATATATATATATATATATATATATATATATATATATATATATATATATATATATATATATATATATATATATATATATATATATATATATATATATATATATATATATATATATATATATATATATATATATATATATATATATATATATATATATTATATGGGATATCTGAAACAGAAGTTTTCTAATTTAAAGCATCGTTGCATTAAAATCAAGTAACTCTTATGTATATATAAGAATTTAAAGTGATTACTATAAAAAATAAAGTAAATAAAGTAATGTACTTAAGTATTAAATAAAGTACACAATTATAATAATTATTTAAGATAGAATTTAAATAGTATATACACATTAACAACAACAAAAATAAACTAAATAAATAAAATTACAAAGAAACAGAAGAAGTAAATAAATATAAGTTAAGAGAGGCTTTTAAAATTTATGATGATCTTAAGTCTCCACGGATGAGTTGAATTTGTGTCATAACATATCATTAAATTGTCAAAGTAATATTTTATTACTATTTATATAAAATAAAAATTGGTAATAAATTCATTTACGTGAATATTGATGTCGTAATAATGTTTGGAAATTTGCCAAATAATACAAATAGAAATTGGTCAAAATGCAATATATTATATCGATGTAATAAAAATTTAGTCAAAAAAAAAGAAAGAATAATAATAATAATAATAATATTCACAATATATATATATATGCTTATGCATTTTCTAATCTAAATTTATTTACCAATTGAATTGATAATAAAAATTTGAAGAATATCATTTTCACCTGCTGATCAATATTAATAAATAAAAGAAAGCAAAATTAGCTTATAAAATAGAGAAATAGGATAAAATAAAACAGTTGTCTTTTGGGAATAGCTCTCTAAAGAATTGAACGTGATGAAAATTATTATTATCCTAACAAATAGTTTAGATTTTGTTGTTGTTTTTTTTTGAGAAGGACGAGGGTTTATAGATGTTGATACAAATATTTATATTCGATACTAGACGCCAAAACAGTTCAGAGGGGCACATGCAAGGTTTAACATTTTTGTATTTTTAGATTCCATATATGAATTGTATAGATTTTTAAAACGCCTTTTGAAGAAATTTATTATGTTTTTTTTTTTTCGCTCCAAATAAAATTTAATCCAGACATTTTCACAAAAGATCTATTTTCTTTTGAAAACAATGCAGCATACTAATTTAATTATATAAATTATTTCATCACTCAAAACTTTATTATTTATTATCGTTATTACAAATTGTTCATTTCCTTCAATTTCAATCATTGAGCTTATTAATTTTATTAAATTTACTAATAAGTATGAGTATAGGTACCTTTCTTTATATACGTCTATATATAAATTGTTTGAAAATATCTAAAAAGAAAAAAGAACAACACAACAGCCAAAACAAAAAAAATATATTCCTTAGAGTATAAAACAAACGGGAAAGAGAATATAATGGGTAGAGTGAAAAGAAAAAATAAGAAAAGGAAGAATAAAAAAAAAGAAGAAAAAAGAAACTACGTGAACCGCACTCCAAATATAACAACAGTTTTCTTCGTAAAACTTTGAATTGTTGTAAATGATTAACTAGGCCTCTTCTCTTTAGATTGTAAAAATATAAACTTATCTAATAATATAGAGATGTATAGATAAAACAAAAGGTACCTCTATACACTAGTTAGAGGGAAGAAAAAAAAAAGGATAAAGGAAGAAATAAAAAACTGTGAACAAAAAGAATAGAGGCATTTATCTAGTCTATAGGATAGAGCAATTTTTTGAATTCTAACAAATATAAATATAAGACAATTGGGGAATTATTTTTTATTCAAGTCACGGAAATTCAAGTAACGATTTTCTTGAAAACAACTTTTAACTATAATAATGTAAACTACTTGCATCTTGAGAGAACGAAAAAAAAAGAAAACAAACAAAAAAGTAGAAGAAGAAAAAAGCTCAAACATATAGAAACAAACACAATGAAATAAAAAAGGAATGAATAATAAAATTAAAAGTTATTTTTTTAATCTTTCATTGTTGTGTGTATGTGTGTGTGTGGTGTGTGTGTGTGTATTTGGGTTTATATGTGTTGACAGAATGTTTGTATATTTTAAGAAATTAATTAAAATATTATTCCGTTGTGATTTGAACTTTTAAGTTTTTTCCCCTCTTAAATTTTTTTAATTTTTTCTTTGTTTCATAAAACAACAACAAGAAGGAAACAAACCAAAAGACAAGAAATGAAACCAACCATACATACTTATATTTATAAAGAAGCTAAAACCAGCTGATACTCCACACAATAAAAGCCATCTGACAATATGCATATATATACATGTGTACATATATATACTACTTACTTATACTTTAAGTTAAACAACTCTAAAAGAATATTTCATGAAGAAAAAAAATATAAGGAAGACAAAAAAATGTTTTCTTTTTTTTTTCTACCATATTTCATATTTACGATTTTTAAAGGAAAAATAAAATAAAATATAAAAGTAGTGTCGAAGCACTGGGCAATAAGCCAAAAAATATTCAACCGTATCCACCTACATTTTATTTAAAAAAATCAAGAGATGTAAGAATGAGTGGTGGTGTTTTTCGTTTTTCTTTCCGTTTCTTTTTTCATTTTTCGTTTATTTTTTTTCTTGTTTCTGGGGGTAAAGTCAAATTTACAAAACGAGAGGAACCACTCCATCAGCAGATCTCAACGAGTTTCAATGAATTCCACCCTACAGAATGTACTTTAACCATTTTATACCCTTCCGGCTATCACGATCTTGTCGAAATTTTTCTCTTGTCTATATTTATATAATTTTTCCTTACTTGTCTCCCGATTACAAGTTTTCCTTTTTTTTTATCTTATTTTCTTAAGAAATACAAAAATTAAAGAAAAATTATTTTTTTAAAGAATTTTCCCGCCATATTTTTTTTATTATTTATTTTTTGCTTTATTTTTTTTTTATTTTATTTCGTGCCTTAGAAAGCTTTATATATTTTATGGAAGTTAAATGAGAAATCGTTTAATTCTAATCATAGAAAAAAGAAATTCACTGAAAATGTATTTATATTTTTTTACAACATAAAAAAAGGATCCTAAACATCTATACACATGCACAGCCACATACAACACACACACACACAATTTCTTTTCCTCATTTATTTTTATATTTTAAAACCAACCCTGATTTTTATTCGATTTTATGAATTATTTATTGATGTTATAAAATCTCAATAAATTCAGTTTCGCTGTGTGATAGGCACCTCAATACAGATTTTATGTAGTACCTTTCAATTGCAACCAGAAAAGGAAAAAAAAAGAAGAATAAAGAATAAATAAATATAATTCTATATAAGTATAACAACTGAAATGAAATGAAATGGAACTGAATATATAGTACAGTATTTTTTTTTATGTTTCTTTTCTTTCTCTACTTTCTTTTCTTTTTTTCTTCTTTTCATTTTTTTTTTTCTTCTCTCTTTGGTTGTGACAGGGTTGGGAGATTTCATCGAGATTAATGGTATAAGAATAAGACAGATAAAAAGAAAAGAAAAAAAAATCTTCTCTTGATTGATGGAATTTTTCTTTAAATAATAATGTTTATCTTGACTTCGTTCTATTTTCGGTTTTCTGTATGAAAACAAAAATTTGTTCCACTTTATTTTAATCCTATAATATTTTGATGAGAGTCGTCGATGTATCGAGTTATCGATTAAAATTCTCATTGTTAGATTTTGAATAATCATTTTCATTATTATAGATTTTTATTCGTAAATAATTCTCTTTAAAAAAATCCTTCAAATGATTTTAAATTTGGAAATAAACTCTTAACATCAACACAATTTGTTTCTTGTTCTCCTCTCTAAGGCATACACAAAAACATGCACAAAATTTGAATTAAATTTGAAATTAACTTTAAGTCGCCTTAACCAAAAATTCATATAGTCAGAAATATGATCATTTATAACGTAACGGGTAACCTGCTTATGGTAGGTAAGTTTAATATAAATCGCGTGCCATTCGACCCGAGTTTTCTTTTTCTTTTATATAGAGTCAGTTCCACGTTAAAACATTCACTGCCTTCACAAATTGATTTATTTGCGTGTGTAATTTTATTTTTTGTTTGTTTTTTTTCTTTCTGTTTCTTATTCGTCTTCTTAGTTTTTGTTGCTGTTATTTTTTTAGAAGAAGAAAAAACGCGAAAGACAAAGTTTAACGCAAATATGTTGTATATTATGCACATCTAGACATTGGTCTAATTATTTGTTTGTATAAATTAACTGTCGATATTATACACCTTTTCATGTTTTTTTTTATTTATAAACAATAAATAAATATCGAGAGAGAGAAAGAAAGGGAGAGAGAGAGAAAGAAAAGAAGAAAATTTCTATAGAAAAAATAAAAAGATTTTTCATTCTTTCATTCGTTTTTCTTTTTCATTTATTTGTTGTTACAAGAACAACAACAGAAATACATACATCTTCTTTTGAAATAACAGAGGACACGCGCCAAAATCTATCAGTGAAAACAAAAAAGAAATTGTACCTACCTAATTTTATATTTTACTTTTCTTCTTCTTTATCTTTTTTTTCTTTTTTATTTTTTTTGTTTCTATAGATTTTCTTTTTTTTTCTTGTATATTATTTTTCATTTCTCCTTTTTATTTTATTCTTTATTGTTCTAAATATCGACATAATTTTATTTTCTGTTTTCATAATTTATTTTATTTTATTTCTACTTTTTTTTTTTTTTGTTTTTGTTTTTGTTTTTTATTCATAAATATATTTATATGATTGACATCATAATCATAATACAATTTAATGTGATTATTATATTTATATATAAAGCATGATTGAAAAATAAATGTCGTCATTTTGATGTCATTTATATTGACGATTGATATATGGAGTTGAGTGGATTTCTATATATATATATAAGTAAAGTAGTAGAGTAGAGTAGATATTGTTATACCATTTATGGAAATATTCTATAAATTTTTTACAACATTAAATTAATAGATAATACCAAAAATGGTTGCTTAATTATATTATTACTTATTAATAATTTCATGAACACACACACACACACACATATTCATACATATAAATAAATAGGTACGGTATTTACTTATTCAGTAAAATAAGTAAATAATTTTAATGATTTTGATTAATTATACGTATAATTTATCTTTCTTTTATATTACATTACTAAAGAGTTTAAAATTTATTAACGGTATATATATATATATATATATATATATATTATATTGACTAAACTGACATGAGTTAAGTATAGGTAATTTTTTTTTCATGTATTCTTCCATGTTTTCCTCTTACTTTTTTTAATTTAAATTTAACAAAAAAAACCAATTTTTTTAGTAATGGTGAGAGAAAATCCCATATCGACAAAAGCATACTGTATTCAACATGAACTGAAAGGGATTCAAATATATACTTAGGTTACACACATGGAACACCTCATATATAAAATACTTACAGCCACTCTAGGGCGTCAACACAAGCCACTAGTAGAGAAAAGTTGAGAAATGTAAAAGTACTTTGATCTTGAAAGATTGAATCTTTTCCAGTAAAAAAAAACAGAAAAATATGAAAAAGAAAGAAAGAAAAAAAGGAAATGTTTTCAACCAGAAAGTGGAAAAAGAAATACGAACGATTTTCTTTTCTTTTCTTTTATTTTTTTCCTTTCCATTTAATTTTTTAACAAAAAGAAGAAGTTGAATTTGTTATACAAAACTTTCCTTATCAAAGAAGATTTGTTGTTGCGAAAGAAGGATAAAAATTATATATTTAAGTACTCTGTTATTTTTTGATGGACGAGTTTTGGGTTATAAAGAGGTTTGGGTGAAGTGAAAAAGAAAATCAAGAATATTTTCTTTTCTTTTCCTTTTTTTTATATATATTTCGGCAAGAGATTTTTCCTTTATAACTAATTGGCTAACAAGAAAAAAAGAAGAAAGAAAGAAAAAAAAGAGTCAAAAGGTAGAATAGAAACATAATATTCGAGTAGTTAATCAAGGAGAAGATTATTATGAGCCTGATGATGATACTTTTTTTTTATATATAGTATTACATAATTTTATCTGCATTTTAAGTGAAGTGGATAGGCATTTATTATTTTAATAGTCTTAAAGTTAAGTTTTAAAATGTCAAGTTGTTGTAAAACTCTCATATAATGGTGGTTTGGAGTAAAATAATGAAAAGAAAAAGACTCTAAAATGTGAAGAATATGTATAGGAAGAGTTTCCCTGCGAAAAAACAAATTGACTTATTTATGAATAATTTTCAAAGAGAAAGAGAATATATAAAAAAAAATACACTAATTATAATTAGGAAAATTTTAGAATGATAAAAAAATTTGTGGTTTTTTAAATAAAATTTTCATATTATATTTAAAAACGACCCCATGATCTGCATTTCCTTTTTTACATTTTTCCCTTTTTTTTCTTTTAAATACATATAAACATTTTAATCAAATTTTCTGGATCAAAAAATTCAAGTATTCATTTTAAAAATAAGCCAAAAATGTATTCATATAATATTTTTTATCTCAGTCTCCCAATCTCTCTATTAAACACTCTTTCTATCTATCTCACTCACTCTCATTCCTTTATTTTTTTGTTCATGTAGAGAAAAAAAAAATCCAATTTAATTTAAAATTCGTTCTGTTATGTTTAGTATAATATTCAAGATTTTTGCAAATCGATTTTTATCCTTTATCTTTCCCCTATAAACTTAATATATAAAATTTTCAAAACATAAATTTGTACAAATAAAGTTCAAATAAGTTAGTATAAAAGGAAAATTTATGTATTATAATTTAAGTACCGACATTAAAGGTAATATTGAGAGGGAAAACCACTAAGCTAAAATGTTCCTTTATTGATTTCAATTTGTTCCAATAATTTCAAATTGATTTCAAAACTATAATTTCTATATTTAATTTAAATTTATTTTCAATAGAATTTTAATAGAGTTTCCAATTTTATTTCAATAATTTAATTGAATTTAATTCCCTTCACTTGGTATTCACTAATTAATAAGTTAATAATAAATGTATTGAATTCAATTGTACAATTAAATAGGTTTAAATAGGATTAAAATAATTCTAACAGAGGATAGTTACGAAATTAAAATTAAAGAATTCCGATAGATTTTCTTTGAATTTATAATTTTCTTTTAATTCTATCGAAATATGCAAGAGAAATCTTTAATAAATCATTTACATCAGTGAAGTGTAATTCAAAAAATGTTTTATATTTTCATTAAAATATCAATTACAAATATTTGATCATAGAAAAAAGAAGAAATCTTCGATATTACTTAATTTTTAGTTGGGAAAATTGAAATGAAAAATTATTAGTATTTGAATTTTTTAATATTCAATAATTTTACAAAAAAAAATACAAGAAAGTAATTTGCAGTTTCATAAATATTTAACGTCCACATAAGTAACTAAGTGTACTTAATAAACGACATCTTATTTCAATCATAAAAACTACCAATCAGAAAAGTTATAAAGTCTATTTAGAAAAATTTGAAAAGCAACCTCTTCAAATTTTGTTTGCACAAATTTACATAAAAAAATATATTTATTTATATATAAAATACGGGTGCACAAACAGAACAAAAATAATATCAAAATATCTTTTCAAAATCGACGAAAAAAATAAAGAAGAAAAAAAAACCGAAAAGGAAAAGGAAATTTTCGGAAGAAAAACAAAAAGGAAAAGAAAGAAAAAGTAAAAAGTAAAAATAAAAATACAAATACAAGAACAAAAAAAGTGAAAGTCTTAAAGAAAGAACAAAGAAAAATCAAAATCGACAATAAATTTTTCGTACCGTAAAAATAAATATATATTTAGATGTTCAAATATTTTATGGCTTTGGGTGAACTGTCGACATTTGGCCGCGTTGATAAAAAAAAAATGAAACAAAAAAACAAAACCAAAAGAAGAAGAACAAAAACATTTTTTTTTATAAAGAAACAACGAAAAAGTGAACTTTTGAGCTTAAGTATAACGAACAAAAAAAAACAACAACAACAAATGGAAAAAAGTAACAAAAACAAAAATATTGAAACCAAAAACGAATTAATAGAACATGTGCGAAAGAGGGAATATTTTAAATAGACTTTAATGGTAATTTCGTGTAAACAAATAAGAATTATGATTATTATTGTTAATAAGTTATAAATCATACTCTGATTTTTTCTCCTACAATATTTGGATCGGAAAAAATATGTATATTTGAATATATTTTCATGCGTGATTTTTATAGCAGATTATTGTTTCCTTCCCTTATTAATTTTAGTCATAAATTTTCCAGTTTTACTATCAATATAAACCAACAACTAACAAAAATAAAAACAAACAAAAGAAAAGACTATACAAATGAAATCAAATGATAGGGTATATAAACAATATTAAATGTTCAAACAATTACCACAAATTTTCACAAACGTTTTTTTATTCGTTCAAAGTGAAAAGTTCAAAAGAAAATAATTTAGAAAAGAGAAAAATATTGAAATTATTACAGATGTTTGGGCTTGATTTTCAACATGGATACTTTATCATAAATGATTTGGTAAATATATAAAGCATAATATTCAATATTGTTTGTTTTTTTTCGGATCATGCTCGTCATGATTTAAAAAAACTACATTATTATAATAATGTTACAATTCATATAATCAAAATCAAATATCCTAAAATTATAAAATCGATTTTTTTCCTTGAAGCCATAACTATTTCTATTTCTTTCTTTGTGTGAAAGAATTTTATTTTGTCGGAAGTAAATCATAATAATAATAATTAGCACAAACAATTGAGTTCATGCCTAATTCATAACTTGAATTTTTTTTTCTTTTTTTATATAAATTATATTTTTTTTCTTTTGTTTTTTACTCTCTTTCTCTATATAATAAAATAAATCTAAATTTAAACGTTTGTAACAAAAAAAGAAAATGATGAAGAAAGAAACAAACTATAATTTATATTATACATTCGTGTTAGTATCGGTCATTTATATGTATTTGTATTTATGTTTTATATTTTTACCACTTACTTAACTTTATTCAACTTAAAATTCAATCGATATTTTAATTAACTACGTCAATATTATACATAATTAAAAACGTTATAAATACACAAATTGCCAGTAAGTATGTAGTTAAATAAAATAATATTAAAAAATAAAAATATATATAAAAATAAAAATCCCAAATAATAATAGTAATAAAAAATTTGTGCGAGTTGGGAAAATTTATTGTTTGATCGATTCTACGACCGATTTTAGTTCTTTTTTTTTTTTTTTGTTTTTTTTTTATAAATAATTTTATAGAATTTTCATTTTATTGGTTTATTTATAATAAGAATTATCCATAATTAAATTTATGTTTTAATATATAAACTATTTGATTTGAAATTTATGCAAATAGATTTTATTATTTGATGACCATAAGTTGACTGAATTATTACCTTCAATACTAGATATTATATTGATTAGATAATTCATCCAATTTATGAGTTAAACCTGTTGTATGTGCATTTAATGGTTGGATTTAAGTATTAATCTGCTATTTGAGAATTGAAGTAGTATATACGATTACATATCCGTTCGTATATTTATCCAATCCAGTAGGTATATGTCAAAGAGAAAAAGGATATTTCTGTTAGAAGGTGGAAGGATTAAATCTGTTATATTTAGTTTCGATTCGATACTAAAGGACCTTGATATGATCTCTTATAAGCTACGTTAAAGAATCATTTTATTTTCAAGGCTCTTTGCTATATATTAAAGATAATACCAGCTGAGTTGGACTGTATTAGGTCACCATCAAAGGCTCAACTTTTATCAAAAGATTAAGGATATACTAAATAAAAATAAAAAGAAAAAAAATTGTCAAGGGACACGTCGACTGGAAAATATTTTTTTCCGTATTCGTTTTAGTTTTTATTTTTTTATTTGTTTACCAATTTTATTGATCTCCTGATATCAAGATCGAATGTAAAAGTATGAATAAAATTATAACTACGTGTTGATGTATATATATTTTTTTCTTATTATAAAAGAAAAAATAAAGGAGCAAAGAAAACGAGGTCACCAGTTCATTAAAGAGCTCAAATAACAATCTAGAATTTCCAATCATTCAAACTGAAAAAAAAAATACAATTACAAAAGACATAACAACCTCTAAAATTATTTATTTAATTTGTCAATATTATAAATTTATAATTAATTTGTACCAAGGACATTCTGACTTTTCGATTCTTCCCATATCCGATTTCTTCTATTTTTAAGTGTAACACGGGTTTCCGGTTACAAAATACTTTTTTGTCGCGCTTATTTTGTCCTTATTGATTTTATTTTTTTTTTATGTTATTATTTTTCTTCTATTCCCCCTTTTTTTATTCAACATTTCACTGTATTATTTTATTTTATCCTTTTAAAGCGGCTGATACACAAATATATTTATACATGTTTAAATATACAAGTTGTGCTTTTACTTCTTCTTCTTCTTTCAATTTTTTTTTTTTTTAGAAATGAATCGAAATCAAGTCAAAATAAACATCGTATAACAATTCACTTTGTCGCTTTTACACAAATTTTTGGAGGGTGTTTTTTCAGCTGTTTTTTCTATATCCTCTTTTAACACATATATACAGCAAACATATATAAACCAACCAACCTACCTATACCTACCTATAATCTAAAATAGAAAAAAAATTCAAAAGCAAAAACAAAAACAAAAACAAAAAAAAGAAATTTATTTTTATTTTGTGCGGTGGGAAAAAAATATTCGTAGTAGATAGGCAAGTATATACGATAAACAACAACAACAAACGACGAATAATCACTTAAAGAAAGTAAAATATGTTCAACGGGTTTTGATTATTAAATGATATTCAACTTGTTAACATTTAATATGGTATGAAAAGGTTATTATAGGGTGGTTATACATACACAAACACACACACGCTTATAAGCATATGCATAAACTCATGTGTAGTAGAGGGGCCAAACTCCATGATTTATATAATATTACAAAATATGTAACAAGTTAAAAAAAATTGAAAAAAAGCTCACAATAAAAAACCGTTGTACTAAAATTCTATACACACATATATTCAAATAATCATATGCATACACGCAATCACTCACAATTCACTCATACACATATAAAATATAAAAGCATGACCTAAATCCTTGAATTAAATATTCACCTAAATCAAAGGTGATAGGAAATCAATAATTTTCCCCTTGGACTTGCTTTTAAATTGAATTAACAAAAAAATATAACAAGAAAGAAAAATAAAAACAAGAATAAAACAACAACAAAATAATACTAAACAAGAAGGCACAACGAAAGTTTTGTTATCCTAGGGACTTTTATCAGTATTCTCCTTATATTTATATTAAGTAGAAGTTCTATTATTTTATTTATTTAAATGTTTTTATGATAAATTTTTGTATTTTGTGTTTGGAAATTAATTATAATTGATATAACACAATTAATTATAAATGATAAGAACAAAAATATATAATATATGTACTTACGTATTTGAAGACTAAGGCAGTAAACTGCTTGTGACGTCATAGTTCAGACGTCAAGAACTAAACTTGCAGCACTATTGAAACCATTTTTTTGTTTTTTTTTTTTTTTGATTTGCTTTCAACTAGAAAATAAAGAAAATATACGCAACTATTAGTTAAAAGTTTATGTTAAATAGGAGTACGTATACATGTATATATATATTATTACATATAACTAAATTAATTTTACACATTAAACAAAAGCAAAAATATGTATAACAATAATACATACAATTTACAATACTAAAAAAAAATATATATGTATTTATATACATTAAAAGTGAAAAAAATAGTATGACTATAATATAAATTACTGTCAATTTTTAAAAAGAATATAGAAGTGTTGGCATCGTTTGTTATACTCTGTTTCTTTTTCTTTTGTACACTCATCCTACTCTATCGCTGCTATACAAAAACCTCTTTCAATTTTTTTTCTCTTCCGCTCGTTTTCTTCTTCTTTATTATTCTTTATTTGATTTCCTCAATTGTTTTTTTTTATTTTATTTTAGAACAAGAACAGAAAAGAAATACAAAAAAAAATAAAGAAAACTTTATAAAAAAAAATATGTTTGTTTGGTTGGTACGGGGCGCCTCCATCAAACACATATAGTTTTCATTCTAACAATCAGACATAATCCGCGTAACTGATGTACTTTTTTTCACTTTAGACAGAACACCGAAGGAATTGACTACAAAAAAAAAACAGAACAAAATAATAAGAAATTGGGGGACTTTTGTCGAGCTACGTAACAATTTTTTCCCCTTTTTCCATTTTGTTCTTTCTTTCTTTTTTATTAACCTTCTTCAATTTATATAAACACAATATTGGTTTTTATTCAATTTCTATGTATTATTTTCATCTTCCTTATTTTGTGGTATAAAGGCGCGCAACTTTCAACAGAGTGGAGTGTTAAAGGAAGACACCGTTCATTTGAAAAGACTTTTCTTTTCATTTTTTTTCTTTTTTTTTTTTTGTTACTTTTATGAAGAAGGGCACAAGGATACGGAATCTTGAGAATCATTTAAATTTTAGGTGAAATTTTTATATATCAAATATTTTAGGAAAGCAAGAAAAAACGAGGAAATCTTAAACCGATAAAGTGACTTTACGTCCGACTTTTACTTTTACCTTTTCAAAAGTGATCAAAAAGAAACAGAAGAAGAAAACGCTAAATTTAAAAATGAGTATAGAAATATCTTAAAATTTGATCTTCAATCAATATTTTAGACTTAGATCGATAAGTATGAATGTAAACGAATCCTTTATATAAATAAAATATAAAATAATATTATGAGGTGGAAGACGAAAAAAAGAAAGAAAGAAAAATAAAAGGAAAAAAAAAGAAAATTTCCTGTTCCTTTTGCCAGAATAAATAAAGTATATAATAAAATAAAGAAGTATTCAATAAACATATTTTCATTTTTTCTCTTTTTCTTCTTCTACTTCTTTTTTTTTTGTTTAATTTATAAATCATTGGTACAGACAAAAAGCGGAAATTGAGTTTTATCGGTTTTTATCGTAAACTTTTTAATAATTTTTTTCAAATAAAATAAATCAAACATTAATAGAAGAGAATGATAAATTACAAAAACAAACCAATCTCCACTTAAACCTCTCCACCCTCATATACCCCTTCATCTATATAATGTACACTATATATATATATATATATATATATATATATATATTTATACATTTACTCTTCTTTTATGGAAAGAGAATCTCTTCGTTCATAAAAATATATTCTCGAAAAGAAAATATATATAGAAAGAAGAAAAAGAAAAAAAGGTTCAAAAAGATGAAAAAAAAATACGATTTTGCAGATTTTTGTCTAAAAGAATATTTATTTGATTTTATAATCAAAAACTTAAAAGTTTCTTCTTGTTTTCAAAAGCAGAGACAGGTATAAAACTGAGGTGAGAGATTATATTCTATTTACAAAGATAATATATATACTTTATATAAGAAATATATATATTCCTACTAAAATACTTGATATTGTTGAATGAATATAGCTACCTATACCTACTACTACTACTTTATATTTACAAACATAATAACACATATAGACACAAATGAAATATGTGTATTTGATGTGATTTTCATGATGGCATTAGAAAATATATTTATATAAAAATAAGAAGAATATAAAGAATAAATATAAATATTATACCATTGCATTCTTATGTCAAATTAGTGTCAACTTATGACACTTTTTTCTTTTTTATTTTTTGGTTTAAGTGTTTGTTGAGTGCAAGTGTATATCTGTTGATATCTAAAGTAAACACTTTTATGATGAATGTAAATAGTTTTGTAGAAGAAATAATACACATACTTATAATCAGTATTAAGTGAAAAAGGAATCGCTAGAATATTATCAAAACTTTATCATATGATATCATTTAGGTTCCACGTCAAATTGTCTATAAAGTGATCATATAAAGGTATACATTTATACAAATGTTATTTTAAATGCAATAAAATGTTACATTATTTCATAGAAAAAAATTCTAAATTTGTATTATTTATTACCTTGAACTTAATTCGAATTTAAAGTCAAAATGATAAAATAAATATCGTTGGTGAATGTGAATAATTTAATAAATGAGAAAATTATGTATCTAAAATTTCAACTACTATTGTAATTTTGATAAAAACGCAAAACGATAATTACTTACATATTCTTATCCATAAAACCTCCCTCTTTTTACATACTTATTGTTAAACAATAATAAACATTTTAATGTTTCCTTCCTACAATTTCCGTGGTCTCATTATTTTGACGTAATATCAATTCCTTAAAATATGTTACAAAGTCAATTGATTATACTTTGACATTGTAATAACGCGCCTGAATAAATTTTAGATTTCATTATTTCAACATTAATCTCTCATTTCCTTCTCAATTTTTACTCTTCGTCTTCTTCTTCTTTTTATATTTTTCTCTTTTTACTTTTTACCATTTTATATAGTCTACTGTTATGGTTCACTCTGTGTGTGATCAAAAGAATTTCAATCATTTCTTTTAAAGGTTTTTTTTTTAGGTTTTCATTCTGTGGAGCCTTATCAGTGTGTGTTGTTGAACATAAAAATTTGTTGGCATTAGAACTAGAACTCAACATTTTCTCCTTTTTTCTTTTTATTTTATTTTATTATGTTCTTCTTTTTGCTTTTTTTTTCGTGAACCAAAATATTTATATAAAGAAAGATTGAATGTGCATGGAAAATACTTCAAATTGTGAGTTTGGCAAAAGAAACGAACAAAACTTTTTATGTTATGAAAAATAATTTATTTTGAATAAGTATAAACAAAAATATCTATAAGATTGGGGAATTTTTTTCTTGCTTTTCATCCTTTTCTGTTCTCCTTACTCTTTTTTCATTCCTATTCATTTTATTTTATTCTGAACATATATAAAAATAAATTCAACGAAAACTGAATTGTTTTAAGACGAATATCAATGATGAAAATCTCTATAAAGTAATTTTTATTTTTTATAATGTTCAATTTTTCATAAAATAACTTTCTTTTATTTTTTTCTTTCTTTAATATCGACTGACTATATAGAATTAACCCTTTCTTATATTTGTTCCAAAAATAAAAGCAAAAAACAGCGTCATAGAAAAATATAAAACATATATTAAAAGTGTATAATATAAGATCATTGTATATACAATAAATAAAAATAATAATAACAATAATAAAAGTCATAAAAGTAATACTTATTGATAGAAAAATGTTAAGTATATTCACATCTTTTTTTGTTTCATTCATTTATTAATCATAATAATTATAATTACAACAAATAAATTTATTTCCAAAATAATAATAATAATCAGTTATAATATAATCATCGATATAATAGTGAAGTAAGTATTAGGTGCCTTTTTATTTTGAATATATAAATTTTATTTGTGACATTAACATTCAATAAATGAATTTTATATTATTGAATTTTTTATATTAAACGTAAATAAGCGTATTAAGGTCCAGCTCAAAACATACAATTCTCAAAATGGGAAGATTTCAAAGAACAGAATATGTAAGTAAGGTGCCTATATAGAATTTCACATAATGAACTAAAAACAATTGATTGAGTTAAGTTATTTGTAATCATACTTACGGTGGAGATCATTTTAATAAGAAACATTTCTAAAGGCAATAAATAAAAATATATGGACCAGTAATTAATCACTAAAAATTTAGGTGAACTGACAATTTCAATTGTAACCAACAAAAATTTTCAATGATAGAAAATTATTAAAATTAAGTTTCTACTTACCGCAACAAATGTTGAAAATTGATATTATGATTGATGAGAGTGATCCTGACCATTGTAACAGAAAATAAGGGTGGAAAGAAAACCGTATTGAAAAACCTTTAATACTGATGTTATTTAAATAAAAAATCGTATCTACTTAAGTATCTACAGTCTGCTAAAAAAGAGTGAACTAGAGGGCATAATACTAGAAAGATTTTAAGAAGAAGACAAAAGTTTATTTATCAAACTTCCAAACGTTTTGTGAAACTAGAAATTAAAATATTAACTAAGAGGCATAATTAACGTAATACGTAAACAACACGTAAAGAGATTACAATTAATTATACGAATTTACAGATAAATCACCACTTATAATTAAAGATAGATTGCCGATTTGTTAAATCATATTTGGAATTTAACCTTAAAATATTGATTTTTTTATTATTTCAAAATCAACTCATCCAATACATTCTCAATTGATATTTATTATTTATTTATGCACCTTGTAATACGTGTACCTATATATACGTGTGGATCATAAATATTATTTTTTTTACATTATTATTATTTTTCTCTGTTTTTTTAAGTTTACATTATTCTAGATAAAAATCTGTTTTTTTTATGTAATAAAAAATAATATCATATAAAGTTCTTCACATTTTTTTTATTTTATATTTAAAACTTTTGAACGTATAAATAAGGCAATTTTTATATACATAGGTACATATTACATATTGACATGCAATAAAGAATTTCATATTAGTGAGAAGAGAGAGAGAGAGAAAAATAATCTTGATTATTAAATTCTAAATGGTTAATGTAAGACAAAAAGGTTGGTCTTACAGATCTTTTGATTTTTAAATAATATAAAATAAAAAGTATAAAGCAAGTTGGTATATACCTACATTTTTCTAATAAAACAATATAACACAAAATACAGTTTTTTTTAATAAAATAATATAACACAATAAATACAGTGCTGTAGTTTATACTTTACATTAATTTACTAAGGCAAAGATTTAAATTTGGAATATAAAAAAAAATACTTAAGTACCTACTTAATCTAAAAAATTTGAATTAAATTTAAGTATTTTGTATATTAATTAGTTAGATGTAAGAATTAAATGAAAATTAAGAATGTTTATGTATACCAAAGTTATCCGCTGGTGTTGTGTCCATTGAACATGTAAACAAATATTATTAATTCAAAATGTATAGGATTATTAAAAAAAAAAATTCGAAGTGATACTAAAAAAATGTCATAACGATTAAGTGATTCGTTTTAAATGAAGATGAAGTTTAAATAAAATAAGAAAGAAAAATTATGAAATAAATGATTTTTTTTTAATTAAGTACTTTCTGCTTTCTTAGGACAGCACTGAATATACATATCTACTTTTTTAGAGAATACATAATATAATCTATATAATATACTCCCATAACATATAAGAAACAGAAAAAGAGTAAGTATAAATTTTCAGTATAAACAACGTTAGAATCAGATTCGTTCATCTAATAAGGACACAAAGTCGTAAAAATGTCCCAAAATATTTCTATATATAAGTACAAATATACATGACTATAATAGAAAATCTTATCCATCCAGCACACCAAAAACAAGTAATGTCTACATCATCATAAAAGAAATTCGAAAAAAAAATTGCCCGGATGCTGACCAAAGTAAAAAAAAAAAGTAAAGTCTAAAAAATATAATAAAATATATATATGTGGATTAGGTATACACTCGATTAATCGAAATTGATCGATATTATTTTTCAATTATTTTCCATCAATATATTTATAGGTGACTTTTCTATTATCCCTTTTTACAATAAACATCAAATATTTACTTACTTACTTTCAATAAATAAATATTAAGTAAGTATAAGTTACAATTTTCATAATAATTGAAATATTCTATTAGGTTCTTCAAAAAAAAAACGTTTTCTATCAAACAAAATAAATCGCTGAAAAAACAAACAAAAGATTATACTTTCTCTTAACTCAATTGTGTTCTGCCGTTCAGGAATTATACTTTTATATGTGTGTGTGTGAGTATACCTTCTATACATAAAATTACACATAAACATATTTTCTTATTGTATAAATAGAAACAAAACAAGAAGAGAAACGTCATGACATGCAATAATACATTATTTTGGTGTAATAATTTTAGGTATTCCGTGTGCAAATTGAATTTAAATTCACCAATCTAATGAGGTGTCAAAATTAAATTGTCATCAGCATCTACTGTATATAGATTTTCTACAACCACATACATTATAAACCGTAGTTTTAGTCAGTTCCGTATAAATAAATTTACAATTATAGATACTTATTATCTCGAATAATTTTGTCACAAATTGGGAAAATACAATCAAATCATTGTAGTAATATGACAATTGATATGACATACTGGGAAATTTTATAGTCAAATTAAAACGTACGTAATTAAGAGAGACTAGAGAAAAGAGAGAGAAAGAGAGAAGGAACAAACGTAAATTTAATTTAAAATTTTTTTGGAGTATAATTTTCTTCTTATTTTTAGGAATAAAATTTTTTTAATTTAATTTGAACGTTATTCAGGAAAAACGTAAATAAGCCTTAGGCAAGTCAATATTGAATAAATATATTCAAGAATTTTAAACTTCTACGAAGAAGTCTAACCGAGATTTATTTATAAACAGAACTTTTTTGAAATATTTAAAATTTAAACAGAATCATAACAGAAATAGAATACTTATATTAAACTTAGGGGGTAATGATTCGTTGAAATGAAATTGAATTCATTATGTGTAAATTCAAATCAATGTACGAATTTTTTGGTAGGCAATTTAATTATAATTGAAAATATTTAATGATTAAAAAATAAAATTTAACACATTTTTTCATTAATTTAATAATTCGTCGATTATTTTATTTATCTTTACTAGAAGAGAGAATTATATATAAAAACCTAATACCTATATACAAATTCCAAAGGGTGAAATAAGTTCAATTCGAGTGCAATATTTCTGTCCTACCTAAAACACTGAATTATTAAAATATTCTCTATTTTATTTATAAAAGAATCAATAAGATAACAAAAAAAAAGAAAAAAAAACAACAGAGAAAGAGAGAAAAAATGTCAAATTGGAAAAACGAAAAAAAACAGTGGAGACGCCTAGTATTTTGTGTTTTTTTTAAACAAGAAAACTGTAATACTTAAGTTCCATATTTTTCTTTAAACGTTTTATACAAATCCGTTCATTATCTAATTTTCATGTAAAATTTAAATCTATAATGAAAGTTATTTTGAGCTTAGATATTCATAATACAAAATATGTCAAATCACACATCATAATACATTTATATTCAAAAACGCAAACTAATAATAGTACCGTAACAAGAACAAGAATGAATTTATCGTTTAATATTTAATTTCCTTTTTCATGTTTTTAAGTGAAAATGCACATTTTCGAAATTAATTGCAGACCATACTAATTCTAAATAATTAATAAATATGGCCCCTCTTGTTGTTTTGTTTATTATTTGTACTTATTTCATTAATTAGATTTTCCTAGTCAGAAAAATGGCGCTGACATTGAATAATTCCTATTATAAATCACACGTCACTAAATTATTTTATATTCAAATAATTAAGTATATTTACACAAAATAAACACATTTAAAAACAACCAAATAGAAATATTATTACAGTCGTTTAATGAAAGCATAGGATTTCGCAATAGTTTTTTAATAATTTTATAAAATTATGAAAGATACGGTCCTGTTATTTTAACAATTAATAGTTAAAATTAATATGTTAAAAAATAACTAGCACCAGATCTACATTGTACCTAGTTAACTTAAGAAATATAAGTACGTATATGTTATTACAATATTCCATAAAGTACTTAACTACATCATATCTTATAGATATAATAATAAACATAAATGTAGAACAACACAATCAACCTGTCTTAATGTATAAGTATACGTTTATATATGTCATTATATTTGCATAAACACCTTCTATATTAATTCGTATGCATTTATTATTGAATCTCTAACATAATTTAATCACATTACTAATTTGGTTTATTTGTGTCCTCTATGTTATTACTGATGGTTTGGTTGTTGTTGTTTTTTTTATTGTAACTTGACTTCAATGTTTTCTGTCACCAAAAAAAAACAAGTAAACTTTTCTTCCTCCTACCACACAACAATCATATTGATGTAAATTTATTAATGGTAAGTAGAATTTATTTATACAGTAAATTAATTTTTCACAAAATATAATTTCTGTCAGTTAAAATAATGATTTATTTTCTAGATAACTTAGGTTATGTACGAACCGTTCACTAAACTTTGTATACTTACTTTATAATCTTTCCTATAATAAAATATTCACTCATTTTAGGCTCTTTATGAGATTTTTAATAAACTTTTTAGATGAAGTATAAACTTAATTTCATCAAAAATGTCTAACTACTGAAGTTAATAGAGTAAATTAAGTTTTTCTTAATTCCTAATTAGTGATTATTAATCTCATTTCAAATAAAAAAAATTTGAAAATATCGTACTTTAGTGCATTTGTAGAACACAGCCTGAGACGTAGTATACTTATAAATCTATAAAAATATAACCTATATCTAATATCTGTTTCTTTATAAATAAAATAAATTAAAATTAGATGACGTCATTAAAGTCAATATTTGAATACAATAAACAGCAACACATAAAATTTGATTTTTATATTTATTTTAATTCTCATTATTATTTAGTTTTGTTTTAAAAAAAATTTAAACTGAACAAAACCATAGACTGACTTAAAGAATAAATTAATGTCGTTTATTAATATGCAACAACAATTCAAGGGTTGAATAAATTTAAAAAATTTATTTATTAATTAATTGAAGAATGTAGTAAATGTTTATAAATGACGTTTGAAAAGGAAAAAATAAAGAAAAGACTTCCTTTGTGTACTGAATTGGATGGTAAAGGTTAAAAGAGGGTGATCATGTGTGCAGATATAAGATGTTAAAGGTGGGAGATATTGAATATATGATTGTGACGTGATGGAATGTTAAGTTATATAGTTGTATTTTTGAATAAGTAAGTATTATAGAAATCCAATTAATACTTAAACTTATAAATACAGAATACAAAAATTTATAAAAATAAAAAAATAAAAAACTCAAAGAAAGAACGTAAAAAAGAGACAGAAGGTTATATAATGAAGTTATTATTAGATATTAATTCATCTTAATCCGAGTATATATAAGCGTAGACAATGCTTATGGTCAATATCTTATATAAGACGTGCAAAATGAATGAATAATGACAGAACATTTTTTAATAATCTAAAAATAAAGAAAAAAAAGAAAATGTTTAATCGAGAGAACAAAATAAATTAAGTCTTACTGAAATTTCCATGAAAAAGTTTTATATTTTGAATTCTGATGATTAGGTAAGTACAGTAGATTTTTAAACGATTTAAATAAATCCTTTTTACTTTTAAGCAAACGAGAACAAAAGACAATTAAAAGAGACAAAAATAAGTACATACTTATATTCCTCTCTCGAACAAATTTCTAAAATTTCCTTAATTGTGGCAATAAATTAAAGCTTTCCAGCAATTTAGTAATTGTTGTTGTTGTTATTGTAGTCTCATCATAGTATAGGTGTAAAATGGATTGTGATCTATCGTCTATCATAATTCTATCCAACAAGATTAATCGATGATACTTAAATTTGTTCTTTTTTCTTTTTAGCCCTATTTTCATATTTTAAAATCACAGCCAGAATTTGTGCTTATCATTAACATCATTGCACAAGTAATATTTAAATTTTAAAAGATCTATGTTTTATTATTTTTTTTTATATTTGTTCCTAGAGCGAGAATTTAAAGTCAGCACAATTAAAAATAGAAAGTTTTATATTTATTTCATAAAAATCAGTCATAAATTTTTTAAACAATCGAAAACAAAAGAAAGAAAGATAAAAAACGATTATCATTCCAGCAATTATTGTTTAAATAGACATCGATCAGAAACATAAAAATAACTGAATAACTAAAACCGCTAGCGGCGGATAACGAATAGATATTTGCTTAACCATGAATAACAGAAAAACGTGTACACACACGCACACTATCAGAAAACACAATATCAACAAGGAAGCACAAGGACATTATATTTTATTATTTTGTCTATTCTATTCAGATTATACTTCCATTATAATTTTACGCTTTAGACAAGAATAATTCTTTCAATTTTCGTATAAATATTTTTTTATATAAAAAAAAAAACAGAATAAAAATTCCAAATAGAAAATTTGTATGCGAAAATTAATGAGGGTAAATTCTGTATTGAAAATCAATTTGAATATGATAATCAGTTTAGTCGCTTCTTTCTTTTTTATAAGTATTTGAACGAAAGGTGACGTTCAGTTATGATGGATACCGAGGCAGGAGATGAGATTTTTATTATTTTTTTTTATTTTGATTTCTTTTTATAATTTTGTTTTTTTCTTATATTTTTTGCTTGAATGAATGTAAAATTAAAGACAATAAATTTTTTTTATAACATTTGAAATTATTGAAAAGAATTTTTATTATTTCATGTGATTTGAAGTTTGAAATTTCAAGTATTTTGCAAAGAGAAAACTGTTTTTAAGGATAAAATGTATATAAAGTATTAAGAAAAAGTGTTTTGTGTGGGTTGATTTGTAAATAGATATCGATGAAGATATGTTTTTTCTACGATTCAACCTTCAACAGAGTGCCAGTATCAGGTGTCAAGACCAACTAAATTCCATTTTTCCAAAATCAAAAAAAAAGGATCAAATAAAATCCTAAAGAACGACAAATCACTAAGTAATTCTATAATAAATAAAACTGATCTTTCATTTGATCTTTATTTTACAATGAAACTTAAATTTTGGCTTCATTTCTATTATCAGTTTCATGGAACGTTTTGTAATCTGCCAATTATTTTCGCATTGTTGTTTTCTAAGAATGCTAAAATGTTCCTGAAACTCACCATTTATGCCTTATAATTAAGACAACTATTATTTTTTCTACTTACTGACCACTGAAAAAAAACCGTTAAGTATCAATGACAATGACAATCACAGAGAGACAAAAACATTTTTAACATTTAATTTATAGTTATTTTTTCGTCATAAACGTATACATATATTTACCTATATATTGACGTTTAGTTTAAAGTTAACTTTTACAGTTCTGAGAAGAAAAAACAAAAAGTTAACAAAAAGCATTTAATATTAATGTTTTTATTATAAATTATACAAAACACGAATGAATTCTAAACATATATATTGATTCTATCATTTATTGGCAGTTTAGGCATAGCAGTAGAAAGAAACATAAATAATCACCACACACACATATAATTCGAAAATATAGGTATAAATATTAAGTACGATTAATTTTGATTGTTATTTATTATTTTAAAACAAATTAAAAATATTTCCCACTTTAATTATCAATGATTTCATCAAATGATAGAAATGTTTATGGATGAGTGTTTAGCTTTATAGTTCAATGTAGTTATGTATTACATTGACACACACACACAAACACAGATGCATGCATGTTTTTTATATATACTTTAATTATTATGTTTTAATCAGTATTTTGGGGTTTTTGATAACGCGACAAAAATATAAAAAAAAAATTATAAATTACAAATTGGTTTTGTCTTTAATTGGACATCAACAATTGGGGTCAGATTATTGGTGAATTTTAAACTTTTTTGTATAATAAAATCTTAGTCTTTTTCATGTTTTCAATCACCGGATTTCGAATAGATATCAGAAGGAATATTATTTTTATTGCGATTTATATAAATTTCATCCATTTTATTCAAATTTCTATTAATAATCATAAACATTTATTTTAAACAGAAATAATAAATAAACTATCAAAAAAATTTTAATGAGAAGTTTTTCAAAGAATTCTTACGTATACTTAATGTCGTTATACTTAAGCGACTAGTAAGAATAAACAATAAAAAATAATGAAGAAAAATATTCAAAAATATTTTAAGAGATGACTCTTCTCATAGGGAACTTTTTATTTGAAATTAAAAATCATATTGTATCAGATAATATTACGTAACACAAAAATCACACTACAAAAGATTCACAAAGATTTCTTACAAGATTCCACCTATAGTTTAACCCGAGTTAACTCGCAACAAATACAGCGTAAGTAAGTAAGTAAGTATTAAAAAAAAAAAATTTTGAAACATTCTACACCATTTCAAAAGTAAATCAAAAACATATATACTTACTTACTGACAAGGCAATTTTATTTAAATAACAATAATAACTAAGATATCAGGTTTCACAATCATTTTAGGGCACGTTTATTGAAGAACACATATACTTAATATACAAAACAAACAATAATAATATAAGATCAACTTAAAATTATTGTGTAAGATAGCTCATGGAAGAAAAGATGAATAAATGAAAGCACATTTCAACTATTTTTTCTTCCCCCGTCTCGAATTGTTATTTTTGTTTAACCTTCATTGTGGATGGACATTAAATGTTTTGAATGATTTTTCTATATAGTTTGTTATAAGTAGGGGTTAAAAAAAACAAGAGGTGATTTTCCATATTTGAATTTATTTGCGTATGGTTCGTACATTTTGTTTGTTTAGATTTATGTTTATATAAGTACCTTTTATGTTTTTTGATACCATAGATAGATTTATTAGACAAGCAAAAATGTAATTGCGGATTTGAGTTAATGATTTAAAAGGTGAAAGGTTTCATTAATTTTTTTTAAACTTAAATTAATTGCATTTATTTATTTAAATACATATTATTAAGTATAATTTTTGGATAAAGATAAAAAAAAATTAATTATGACGTCAATATGTCCAACAGTAATATAATTGACATATTACTTAATTACTGTTTAAGTTAGAAAATACAGTAATAGAAAATATAATTTGTTTAATTTAATTAATAAGTAAATTTACTTATTTTAATTTCTAAAATAAATCAGTTTTCTAACGGAAATGTAAGTATTCCATCACTTTTTTAGTAGTCGAACATCTCGGACAACAAAACTTAGTGGTTCAATAAAAATTCTTAAATAAACAATTAGAAAACTAATACAAAAAAAACCTCGTTTGATAATTACACAATTTACCTAACTAATTATTTCGGGTTCAGAAACAATTTAAAAAATTGTTAAGTACATTATACACGCTCCAACATTTAGCGGTCACACCTCACACCATATGTTTTCCCTCCTATTTTTATTACACATACATATATATAGTTAAAACTGACCACCTAAAAAGTTCTTCAAACATTAGTATAAGTATAGGTACATATTTAATGATCTCCCTGGACTGATTAATTACAAAAAGTCAGTTTGAGGGATTTTTTTTTACTGCGATTCGTTTTTTAACTTCATTAGCATTTACTTACATATTTTCAACGGTGATCATATTTATATTATTTAATTGTGTGTCAAACTTTTCATAATAATCATCAAAAAAAAATTGGCGTCTTTCAAATCATCGATAATATTTTTAAGAAATCAAATGAAATATATACCTACGCTTAGTCAGATATAAATATTGACCATACTCATAAACATGCAATCTATATTTTTAAAAAAAACTCATATTAGTATAAACATACAAACGGTCATTGTATTTTCTACATGACGTCAATAGTTATTCCGCCATTTTTGTTGTTATTGTTTTTGTTTGGTTTTTAGATAATATTTATTCGTAGGGTGTTGATATAAATTTTTTCTGGGGCTCGGAACACAGTTGGATATCACATCATAATATTTCTGTGATTTTTCATCCACTTTTTTTTACCTTGATTCTGCCTCTGAACTCAATTCTAGTAAATTCTCGAAATAAGTACAAAAATAATTTTTTGATCAATAGAAGTAAGTAAGTAAGTAAAGGTGAAATACTTATAATCCAAAACTAAAATCCTATTTTGGGCAATTTAACAACATAGAATAAGTATAGTAAATATATTTAATTGGTTTATTCTTGTTTTAGTAAAGTAAAGTAATTTCTAATTAAGTATAAAAAAAACTTTTGTTTTATTAAGTATTTCTTGAACAAAATTTTGTATAATTCGTATAAATTATATCGCTTAAAGCATCATGATTCACGACCTACCTATTTACATAGGTTAAATTTACCAATAATTTTGTAAATAACATGTTTGGACAATTAATAGTTAGTTATATTTTCCACCCGAATTCTTCTTCATCGAAGTGCACTACAGCCACAATCTCTGCTCAGAAACAACAGAAAAACGAAATACCGCAATACACTAGAATGGTCATTTAAGATATCGGAAAGTTTGCACTTCAAAAAGCAGGAGAAATTTTTTAACAAAACTTAACAATAATTAAGCTGTTTATCAAAGCGACCATAATTTATCAAATTTAAGCTTAATAATGAATAGGAAACGGATTTGAAATGTGATTCGACCAGGATTTCTCAATAAGAATAACCAGGAATAACAAGCTAATGTGCTATCGATGTGCAAAATATAAACATTATTCTTCAAATAAGTATTTATTCAACAGTAAAAGTAAGTAACACTCATTACTTACTTGTTGAAATTAATTGGAATATATCCTCTACATGTTTTGAAATGTTGTTCCCCTTTCTTGAACTATTTCAGTAAATAAGTATGTATCACTTGTGTTCTTATTTGTTTGTTTGTTCATACTTAGTAAAGAATATTGGTATCTACATAAGCTAACCACTAACTAGGTACTTAAGAGTCAATTAGTAATAACAGATACAAGAAATATAAAATTTGTACAATCTGAAAATATTTTATTCACAACTAATGTTGTGAAACAAATTTAACTATTTAACAATTGAGGGGATAGGAAATTGAAATCTCTTCGAATTTTAATAGATTGATTTTGATTAATTTCTTCTTGTTCATTTCACTCAAAATAAAAATCAATTTATTTTTTTGTTCGAACATATTTTGCGTCTCAACACTGAACCTACTTAAAGTATTATATAAATAAATAAGTAGAAAAGTAAAGTAACTTTTATTATTCTACTTACTTAAGTACCTACTTACTTTATATTTTTGAAATCTTTGTGTGTAAACAATTTGGTCTTTAGGTTTTAGTATAACAAAAAATAATAACAATATTTATATACTTATACATAAAAGTAATTCAACCATATCAATGTTACCATGAAAGTCGAAAATGAGATAAAATTTTTGGGACTGACGTCAGCAAATATTTCGCTGAAAAAAAAGAGAAAAGACGACAAAATAGGAAGAAATAAAGAAAAAATAAAATCTATGTATTTCAGGTTGACATATGATATCTAAAAAAAACTGACTGATATAGGATGACGGATTTGAATGTATGCTAGTATATTTTTTTTTGGACAGAGGTCATGTTTGTTTAGTCATCGTATAATTAATTAAACTAACTAAAAAGTGTCAAATTATAAGTATATATATTGCTCTCTCTTTCTCGTGTTTTATTTTCATGTCCTACCACCTCTCTCGGCTGTCAGAGAAAACACAGAAAAATTTAATATTCAACAAAACATTTTTTCCTGAATTGAGAAAATTCGATTTTATAAAGTCAAGAAGGAAAAAACGAATAAATAAATAAATAAAAAAATAAAAAAAAATCATCGCATTCTTGAATATCAAATATTTGTCTACAAGATTATAATATGGTGCTTCTTTTACAAGATACTCACTTCCGCCTAAGAACTTTGAAAAGCAAATATTATGTTGATGTTGGTGTTAAGTTTAGTCAGAGTTTTCTATAAATATATAGAGCAAAAGTTATATATTCCGATAAACTTGAGAATAAACTCTTTATCCGACTAACTTCTTTTCATTCACCTCAACCCAATTACTCCCTACACACTACACCCAACACTATAACTAGGATACACGAAAAGTGTTTATTCAGTAAAACACTATTGAATAATTGCATTCTTAATTTATTTTTGATGGTAAGCATATAATACATATCGAGAATAATAAGCGTACGACCTTGAAATTTTTTGGGGCAACCCCAATTTTTATCTAATATTATTAAATGGTTATCAATATTTTAAAATATAAAAAAGGAAAATAATATCCTTATGTAAAAAAAAAATTACGCTAGGAAGACAAACAATTGATTCTATTTTTAAATTGGTTTGCCTTAATTAAGATTTAATTCTAGAGCAAAATGCATTTAGATTAAATTTTTTCATACTTACTTATACATACTAATGCTTATGAAAATGTAAAAGGAAAATTAAAAGGAGAATTTTTTTGTTTAAAAAAAAGTGAATCGGTAGAATGTTGAACATAACAATTGATATAAATATGTGAGTGCAAGTACTTAATTTGAATGTAGCTTTTTTAAGGTAGGTACATAAAACATATAGTAAAACGAAAAAGAAACAAATAAAAAGAATTAAGAGAAAGAGCTCACGTTTTATTTACGTGTAATATGATGAACAGAAAAAAGTAGATATTTTTCCTTCTTGCTGACACAAACACTTGCACATTATATAAATGTCATTTTTTTGCATGTGTGTATTATACAATTTATATTACTTTATTTGTGTGCAATAATTGTACAATATAATATGCAACTACACTTACACAAACTCACCAAAAGAAATTTTATCAAAATTTTTCCATAAGTGAAAATTGTTCACTTAAATGTTTATTATTTCAACACAAAACTATTATCAAATTATGTAATAGTATAATTGAAGAATTAATATAACTTTTTTTACAGTTTATTGTTAATTTATTGTTATGAACTTGAATAAAAACCCGATTTTATTCCACTGTACATTTGACACAACAAAACTGAAACTTATCCAGAAATCAACTGTGTGTTACAAAAAAAAATTAAAGGGGGGGCAATAAATAAATTTCTTTGCCCCCTATTTCTTATATTTTTGTTAGCACAGTTAATAATGGATAAGTTTTAGTTATCTTCCTGATAAGTTTCAGTTTCTGGTTCAGATAAAAAAACCCCAAAATGTATGCTAGTTACAAAAACTAACACTGTACGAAACATTGAACTGAAAAAAATATACATTGAACTCTAAAACAACAACATTGCTGTAGTGTCAGTATAAAATTGCCATATATAATTCTGGCTAAGGTTTGATCATATTGCCACATATATGTATATATGGATTTGATGTTTCATTATTAAATAAAAGATTTCTAGGAGAAGCTAACTTCTCGTCAGTGAGTCTTTTTCAATAATGTATTTGACAGTTGACATATTAAATTTATTGAATTTCTTTGTTTCATAATAATAAATAAATATTACCTTAAATTTTTATTTAAACAATTTTTAATATTATTAATATTCTTAGGAATATTATTATGGTTAGTGGACATCAATGATTTGATCCATTTAACATCAATGCAAAATTTTGTCATTTTTCTAATATAACTAAAATTGATATAATATAGTTTACTTCGATCAATAATAATATTTTCAAAATTCAAATTTAATTATCTTTTTTTATAAATAGGTATTCAACAAATACTATTTTATTCAATATTTTCCCCAAATTTGTAATTTAATTTCTAGATATAGATAGGAAGATTTAAGAAAATCATAAATTTATCATTTTTACAACAACTAATTTATTTATTTTTAATAATAATAAAGATTACATTCCATGCAATATATTAATATATATATATATATATATATATATATATATATATATATATATATATATTTATTATTAATAATGAAAAAGAAAGAACACTAATTATTATTAAATGAGGAAATATACATTCAATACATTATAATTATAATATATATTTTTTTCTGCATAGAATCATATTAACGATTTAAAAACGTTAACATTATTTTAGCAACATTAATAAAAAGAGTAGTACGTTATATTATGTGGGCAAATTTTCTTCTATTTCTACAGAAAATTTAATTTATTTTATCTATATTTTATAATGTAATTCTTATCTATTTTTTCTTTTTTTCATTTCATGGAATAATATTTTTTTAGTACATAATTAATAATGTTTTTGTGTTTTGTAATTTAAAAAAAAGGGAATGAATTATTTCACGCGCGACTGTAAAATAATATTTTTCCCTTTTGATTATTTTTTTTACTTTTTTTAAATAGAAATTATAACTAAGGAATTAAACAAAATACACATATCTTGAGGAAATTGATTTATATAATATATTCATATATTGCTTTAAAACATAGTGCGTGCTGTGGAGATTCTTCCTATTTATCATCAAAAAAAATCAGCAAACATATTTTTTCCCTTATTTAAATTTCTTAAGGTTTTTGGTTATATCAATTTATCAAAGATGTTTTATTTTTAACAGAAAATAATAATATAACTAAAGTCCGTTTTATTGAATTAACAACGTGTTTCGTAAAGACCACTACGTCCAATATAACGAACCCATTTAATAACATCATGATCTGAATAATTCAATTTTGGTTCAAATACTTTCAAGTAACGGACCTAGAATAAGAATTATCTTATAGTTGATTTTCTATTTTATAATTAAATAAATTTACCTTAAATCCAGATGGCGCAAATGGAACTTCAAAATTCATTGAAATTGGTGGTCTAGTCCATTTCTTTTTTGTATCAGTTTCGAGAAGTTCAATTTCAGCAGAAAGTTGAGTTTCTTTCATACCAGCCATTCTCTTAATTCTGCAAAGATATACAAAAATAATTACAAAAAAAAAAACCAAAATTACAAAAAAAGAGGAACTTACTTCCAAACAATTGCATTTTCTGATGCCTTATACTTCGCTTTTCCTTTTAAACAAATCAATTGAACACCAGAAGTATTTAGCGGGGTCGGAATTTTAACTTCAATTTTTTGTCCCAGTAATGATGGTTTAAAATTAGATTTCAATACAACTTTAACTTCCATTTTTGTTCGGCCAACTTCCCTTACTAATGGTATTACACGGAATGGAAGTGATATATCTTTAGTTGTTCTATAACGCATTAATTCGAATTCACCATCTGGCGGTATAAAACTAATCGAATGTTCAGTTTCGAATTTGCTCAACTTAACACATTGATGAAATTGGCAGTCATCAATAACAACAACAGGTTTACCAGAACGAGATGTTTCGGTTTCTGTATTACCTGTGATTCCACCTCGTCCTTTTGCTTCCATTACAATTTTATCATTTATACCAAATTTGCATTCTGGCATACCGGATAAATAGGATTTCATAACAACTTTACCGGCAACATGAGCAGAGAGAACTTGACCTTGTGGACTCATCAAAAGATTAACGTACTCTAGTACATCTAGGAATAATTCATTACGACGATACTTAATGCCCTCCCTTCGCCATCCTATTTGCCCAGTTACTTGTGATGTAATCTGAGCTTGTTCCTCTTTAGTTGCAGACTTAATTCCTTGTTGGGTTATAAAAGTTTTTAGTACACCAGTATCTGTATTTTGAGGGTATCCAAAATCAAGAATCTCATCAAGAAGTTCATAAATAAGAACGAAATTATTCTTAATATTTTCTTCCGAGATTTTCCCAAAATATGATTGCATAACATCAATAATCTTCAACAAAAATTCGAAAACCATAGCAGCGTTAACATTTTGTTTAGTTACAGCAGCGAGCCAAATATTTGCTCTCTATAATTTGAAGATATTAAAAGTAATTCATAAAGTCTTTAATCATATAATTATAATTTAAAATTACCTTAATATGAAAAAAACTAGTTCGAGCAATGTTTGTTACAGGAGATCGAACTTGTTGTCTTGCATGTATAACATTTACACGAAATGCATCAACTGCATTACGGCCGATATCATCACGATATACACGTGATATTAACACTTCACCTTTATGATTGTATACAAACAATCCCCCAATCATCTTTTAGCCGTTCCCTAAATTTGTTACTCGAGAACTAAAATATAAATTTATTTTTTAATTTTTTTTATTTATAAAATTTTTTTTTCATTAATAGTAATAATTTTATTAGTACATTATTCACATATTTAAATTTTCTTTCTTTCTTTATATTACATGATTACAATGCTGATAAAAGATATATACAAAGCATCCGCTCAATGTTTAATAAAATCAATTTACGAGAAATCTAAAACAGATTATTGCTCTGTGAACAAAAATGGGGGCGTAATAAGTATTGAAGAAAACTACAAATTTTTAGATGTTTAAAGAAAATTTTCGTATGCCTGTCAAATTATTGCATTCTATTAAATATAGATAAACCTAAGTAGTTTAAATTTGCACATAGATATAAACTCAATAAAAATTGGTGACGGTGGCTTTTGTTAACTGTCATGACTGACATAAGGATAAGGAATAATAAAAAATAAAATCAAAGGGAACAAAATAAAATAGATCTGTTTATAACTACTTATAAATATGCCTTACCAATTATCATTTATGACTCAAAACAATATAAAACTTTATTCCATGATTGAAATTGTGTATTTTGCACAATAAATTCACAAGAAAACCAACAAAAAATAATTATAAAAAAATTACAACTAGCGAAACAACTTGCAAGAGCGAGTCAGCGAGTCTGATATCTGAACACTGAACCGTAACCGGTTCATTTATGTTGTTCGGTTTTTGACGAAATAAAGACACAAACTAATTGAACTTATTTACCGCAAATTGGACAAGCAGATTTCCATAAATACTTTCGGGTTGTATAATTTTATAACATTCGTAGTTCAAAAAAGCCGATGCGTTTAATTTTTTACTATATATTATAGAAAATTTTCTAATATTCAATAACACATATTTAAACAATTTACTTAATAAATAAATATGTAATTCATAAAACTATGAAATCCTAATCCAAGTATTTATTATTAGCAACAATTATGTTATTTTATTTTTAAAAAAGATTGCAATTCAAATAAAAAAATTGAGTATCAAATTTAAGTATCGTAACTGTTTCATTATTCATTCTTATGTATGATTTGAAGTAATAAACATTTTAAATGCGTCAAAATCGAAACTATTTACAAAAATTACATAACATAATATTAAATTAATACTAAATATATGATAATAACATATCATTATTTTTTATTTAATGCCAACAATAAAAATTGAAACTTATTCTAACAATAACAAAAATTTTTACAATTAGTGAAATTAAAATTAAACATAATCAAAGTACATATTGATTAGTATAGATCAAATCACTATTTTTAGAAAAAACCAATTACGTTTATGGAATGTAGCCTATAAACTTATTGTCAAAACTAACATTTTAGTACGTTTTATTTCACCGCATGTAATCTTTTACATTTTTTCGTAATGAATTCATATGAACATTTAAAGCTAAAGGTTTCTACAAAAAGAATATAACTGAATTTTAATATAATCTCTCTTATGTTTTTTTCTATACTTTTGCTTAACTAAAATAATCTTATTAATATCAAATTAACCATAATTAACTCCATTATTTTTTGACAGTTCCAAAGAATAGTAGTAGTAGATAGATAGTAGTGCACTGTCATTTTATTTCTTCTATTTCTAATCTTCAAAGTTCAAAAAGGTTGAAGACCAAAAAAATTAAATAAACCTAATACAAAGAAGAAGTTTTCTAAATTCCAATTTATTTTGTTGATTTTTTTTATCAACAAAGTCAAAATTCAACTATCTGTAGATATAAGTATGAGTAATACAGATACAGGTGACACTTCGCTTCCTAGAGAAGATTTGGTATTTATTAAAATAACACTTGTTAAACAGCAAAACTATATTTAAAAAATTTGTTTTTTTTATTTAAGATAACAACAGCAATCACCTTCTTAAAAAATCAAAATGTTAAAAGAAGCCCTTTAAACCAAAAGCAAAGTTTTCTAAGATCAAAAGGTCTTAATGAAAATGAAATTCAAATTGCTTGTGATCGTGCTGGTGTGTTTACAACAGATCCTAATTTATCAGATAAAACAATAATAAATATTGGCCATCATTCTCAACAAAGTAATTTAGCACCATATCCTCTGACAACTTTTGGAAAAATAAAAGAAATCCTTAGTACAGTTGCGTTAATCAGCGGCATTACTTATGCGATTTATATGTTTTATAAGGTATGTGCTACAACATTCAATAAAAACAATAGAAAACAAACAATATTTGTTGTAAGATAAAAAATTTAAAAGCAAAATATTTAAATAAAAAAATTTCCAGTTTTAAGTATCCTATTTATATTTATATTGTATTGTACCAAAGAAAAAATATAATATTACAATAAAGTCAAGAATTTATTTAAATAATCCAAAAAAAAATTTATATTTCTTGTAGCGTTTTATTGAACCCCTTTTGTTTGGTCGAAAGAAAAAGAAATCTGTTGAGGAAACACTGGCAGAAATTGACAGTAAAGTAGAAAAGAATATTAAAAATTTAAATGACGAAATTGTGAAAATAAGAGAGGATATTTATAGAAATGCCAATCAAGATGGTTTCGCTAGAGATATTCGGAGTTTTAAAAATGATTTAGATGCAATTAAAGGATTACTTCTTAATAGGTATGTTTTATTTTTTAAAACGATATGTACTGTTTAATGTTTATTGTTCTGTTTATAATTTTAGGAAACAGTTTTCTAGTCCTTTAATAGTACCCCCATCAATTCCTGCCTGGCAATTAACTGCACAAAATCAATCATGTGATGACACAGAAAATGATAAAAATGAAACGGGTTCAGGTTCAGGTTCAAGTGAAACAGAAGTTGTTACAAAAAATAGTGACAGCAGTCTTGAAATAATGTGAGATTATTATTTTATGCTTTAGTTTAACTATTATTTCTAAAATAATTATTCGATTTTTATAATTTTATTATGATTTTATACAGATAAAGATTTTATGCACTTCTTTATTGTTCATTTTGTGTCTTCTTTGTTTGTGTTCAGTTTGATTGGTTAGTACTTACGGGTGTTCGCTACCAAGTAAGATCATTCAGTTTTCTATTCACAATACTCTCCTTAACCACTCAAAAATGATTAAAGTTTAGAAAATTCAAAATAATTTTTATTTTTTTTAACACATTAAATTGATTATTGATTGCTTTCGCATTAACCCCAAACCACAAACAAAAGAAAAGGTACATAATTTTCTTGTTATATGTATAACGAAACCGTTTCTTTTGATATTTTTATTATAATTAGTATTATTACCATTATGCTAGATTTGTAGGTAGTCAAAAACGAATGAAAACGAGTAAACAAAATTATGCACGTGGGAAAGAAATAATGACTGATGAAAGACTGGGAAAGAAATAAGAATAGTTTATCCGTTTTCACTGTTTTCTGACTTAGCCTTCAAATGAATTAAATTGATAGCTGGCCAAATTTCTATCAAATTATTTCAGTTTTTATAAGTTAATAATAAAGGCATAATATAATACTAAGAATAAAGACATTTTATCTAACTATAGTGTATTGTGAACTCAACTTTAAATATTATTTTTTGAATTCATTTATTCTTTTTTTTTCTTTTTAGAAATTTTGTGTGACCATTTTTACTATTTTTTTTAAAGAATTTTTTTAGAGTTAAATTTAAAAAAATATCATCTAGATTCTATTGGAGTTGGGAAGGGAAAAATGGAGAGAGGGGTTTGTTAGGATTGTAATCATATTTTTTAATATATTGTATCATCACGGTGAATGATGTAAATATTTTATTTTTATTCTCATTCCAATCAATGAGTTTTGTGTTATTATTTGTTACTTTTGATTTATGTATTCTTAAACTGATTGTATAAAAATAAAAAGTTTTTACAAATTAAAATATATAGATTGGATTTTTTAATAATATACATTTTTTGCATTTAGAAATGCAATCATCTATGAGAATAAATAGTATTGCATTCATATAACTGCTATTAAAATTTTGTTATCAATTTTTATCAATGTGTTTCCTAAATAGATTACATTTCATTATTGCTGATGTCATTATTAAATTATTGTTGTAAGTGGTTTTAACAAAAAATAATAAAATAACTCATAGTTTATGTTAAATTGTTAGCTATATACAGGCTTATGCCGCTATTGTCAGTTGGCGTAAGAATTGGTGGTAGAATTGGCGCAAGTATACTATTTTTAATTCAGAATTTTTTACAAAAATGCTATATTTGCGCTGCCCTAGCGCAAATATTTTTTGAATAGAACACGCCTATAATAAAATCATCATTTACTAATTGTTCATATTAGTTTTTGACCAAAGTTAAATTTTCGTGATATACCTCATTGGATTTTAACATTTTCGCTAAGAAATTATGATATAAAAAGAATTTGTTCGTTGGTAATATGCATTATAAAATCTATCTTTCTTACCGGTCCTTTTTTATTTTATTCCTTCAATAGGTGCAGTTTATTGCTTAACGCCGCTAGATCGCTATTTTTAATTTATAAATTTAGACGTCAAATTTTTAAAGAAGTTACACAGCTTAATCAATATTTTAATTACCAAAGTTAAATTTTTTTCTCGAATAAGTTTTCATAATTAATACTTTTTATTTAAATAATTCTTTAAAATTAAAAGAGAATGCCACTACATTCTGTTTCATTATATATTTATCAATAGAATATAATAATTTTTTTGATTAGTATAATAACATATATTTATTAGATAAATACTTACAATACGTAATTATACCTACACACACGAAATTAAAAATGTCAACTTATAGAAGTAATTTTTTCCTCTATAAAATAAAAATAAAAAAGCCCTATAAAATCAATAATTTTGTATAATCTTGGTTTTTTTTTACTAAAACATGAATTAAATAATTTCTATATAAATTATTCGTTTATTTATTTAAGAACATTAACATATTTACTGACACACGTTATTTGAGGAGTATAAGAAAAAAAATGATTTCATTCAATTCAGGAGAAATTTACTAAAAAATATATTTTTTCTTTATTGGTAAGAGTTACATAAATTTTCCTCTTTGGAACTTAATTAATTATTAAAACAATTAAAAAATGGAGACAATTATAATGGAGAAATACAATTTCTTTTGTTAATTATAAAACACGAATAATAATCACGTCTTTAATAAAAACAATCAGAGTTTTGTTTATTAAAAATTTGTATTTGAATATATTTTCAGTGAAATTTTCAATTGAATTTGATTCTTTAACGTCAGAATTAAAAATTTTATGTCTAAAAATTGAATTTCTCAATTGTGTTTATCAGAATTCTTAAGGATTTACTATTTCATTTTCATAAAACGACACCAACCTGTTTTTTTTAAAGTCTTTTATTCCTTTCACAACATAAAATTTTAAAATGGATTTTTTACACTTTATTTTTTCACAGGTGATCGCGCGCTAACAATATATAAGAGGAATTGAAACATCTGCATGAAGAAGACTTTTAATTCTGTTACATGTTTTTGTTTATTTCTCTTTATCAGCAATTTGAGCGTAAATACCAATTTTAATAAATAGTTTAGAAATAACTGATATTTTATTTTGAGGTTTCGTTCCTAAATGGGAAACAGTCTATATATTATCCTTTGCCACTATCAAATTAAAAAACCATTCAGACAATAATTCATAACAGCTGACACTCTTTATTTATACTAACACTGTGTGTTCAACTGCTTCAAATTATTTAGGAATGATTTTATAGAAATGGGCTTCTTCCCAACGTTTTCTACATTTTAATTTGGTAACAGATTCTATTTTATATCAATTATTCGGTCATTCGTTGTCATCAGTTGAAAAATTATTAATTATCAGAAATAAATGAAGAATTGTATAGTTGTAAACCATGAATGGATTTGATATAATAAATAACTATGTTTCCAGATTTAAATTTTTAGGTGATCAAGGATTATTGAAGGTACTGTATCAAAGAAAAAACATTAAATAAAAAATGGGAAATAATTTCAATTAAAAATTTCACAAGAAATGATTTAGTAATTATTGTTGTTTCTTGTCTTTATTCATCTTAAATTAAATAAAAAAATTTTAATAGGCTTAATATGAGTAAAGTAATACAACGGTACACATCATAACTAAACTAAATCAAAATTATAATAAAACAAAAAAAAAGTAGAACAATTTTAATAAAACCAAATAAAAACAGTTTTTTTTTGATAAATTTCTGCACTTTGAAACGTTATTGTTTGTGTCACCTTAATGTTACTTTAATGTCCTGACTATAATAATTTTTAAAATTCTAATGGACATCAATTCTAGAAGAGTTTCTAAGAACATTTCATCTCCTCTGATTTATCTGTTGTCTTCATCTAAAGAGTGTTCGTTACATTAACTGATTGTTAAAAATTCCAATGAAATTTATTACCATTATTACCAGCACAAATCATTTCAACCTGTAATTAATGAATGAATTAATTATTTACATTTAATTATGTTTTCATCATATTGCAAATTAATTTTGTAGACCAGCTTTGCCATCATTTTAAATTTTAATTAATTAACAATTGCAACCTTATTGAATTCAAAAGATTCAGATGAGAGAAAAATAATTTATGAAATAATTTAATTTGGTGGATTGGTACTCTATCAACAAATAGTTATAAGAATTCAAATCCTGTCTGTTAGAAATAGTGACCCAATATTCCAATTCCGTTAAAAAAAATACTTTTAATCATATAAGTTCTGGGATAATCTTGATCGTCCCGTACATTGACACGTATATGATTATGTGAGGATGATGGATTAAATTAAAGTCTTTAACCTTTCACTCTTGATTAAGTCAACCCTAACAGGGTGCATTGTTCTTTTTGTTTATAAGTCCTTTAATTCTCACAATTTTCCATTTCCTTAGCACTGTCAGTTTCAAAACTGTGTGTGTGTGTGTGTGTGTGTGAATTTGTTTAAAAATGATTAAAATGATTGCATCATTAAATAAATTCTACCTTTAAAAGCATACTGTTACTTTATTTATTATATAAAAAAAAGAAATATGCAAAACACATGTTTTTTGTTAAAATATAAGGAAAAAAAAGAAAATTTACACACACAACACATATACAGTGCACACACATTTTTAAATGCATTCCCGCTTCTCTGAAATTGAAACAAGTGTATTGTTGTGTATCACTGTTGTTGTTGTTGTTGGTTTTTTTTACCATTCGTTATCAGAATCAAAAATCCACTTTAAAATAAAAAAAAGCGACAACAACAATTTTTACTATTTAAAAAACTAAAGGAAGAAGAAGAAGAAAAACAGAAAATGGAATCCATCGAAGCATGAAGGAAGTTTTTTTTTTTTTGTTTATAAATTTTTGTCCGTTGGTTGAAATAATAAAAAAAAACAAAAAAGTTGTATTTTAATTTAAATAAAAAAAAATGAAACAAGTTGTTTTTGTTGTTGTTGTTGTTGTTCTTGACGCTTTTGCATTTTTTTTTGTCTAGAATTTTGTTCGGGATTTTTGTTGTTATTTTTTTTTTAATTCTACAAAATGTTTGCAAGTCAGGTTTAACACTTTTTCTTTCAATGAAAATGTTTAGAAAATAAAAATAATTAATATTCTCTCTTACTTTTGTTGTTGTAGAATATTTAAAAGAAGATAAAGAAGTAAAATTTGATTTGCGAAAAAAAAAAATGCTTTAACAAATTATTAATAAATTGATTCTCTTTTATTTGCAAAAAAATATTTGTTGTTTTGGATGAGTTGCGGAAGTGATAATAGAGGGAACAGGAAAGATGATGTACGTATCACGTAGGTGATTTAGGAAGTTATGTGTTTGAGGAAGAGGTATAGAAGTATATTATTAGCACACATGTTAAAACAGCACGAAAGTCAACCACTTCGGCGAACATTTATTAAAAAAATAATAAAAGCTCAAAGTTAATTACTCATATTTTACTTAAAAATTCTAATAAATATAAAAAATTCAAATGAAACACTTGCGCTGTTTGTTAGTCTCTTCCGTTAATAACTTTTAATATGTAAAATGTTTATATTTAATATGAAAAAATTCAGATGAAATTTAGAAAAAAGGAAAGAACCAGATAAGAGTATTTAATATAAAAGAAGTCAGTCAACGAAGATTATTTCGTAACTTAACAAATAGACTTTACAAGATCTTTACATTACACTTTTCTTCTTTTAATCCTTTAATAAAACAAATTATTAGAGGGAAATTGTTATTTTCATTATTGTGTATCATAGTGTTAAATATTAAACCCCTTTATATAAAAATCCATTTCATAACCAATTTTTAAGCACGAAATCTAAATTTTAAACAAAAATAATTCTTCGTCTTGAATTAAAATCTAATAATCCAAGAGATACAAATAAGTCGTTTGTGTTATCAACTTTGTCTACTATTCATTGTAAGCATTATTGCAGATAGAAATGAATAAGATCATTTCAGTTGTTCTGATGTCTTTTTATTCATTTATTTCATTACAAATATATTTTTCATCTTATAAATATTTAATAATTATTCCATATGGTGTGAATACTTTTTCTCCACTTTTTCTCTTTCTATCCCTTTTTTTTGTTGTATATTTGCATTTGTATTTTTTTGTATTTTTGTCTTGTATTTTTATTCTTTTTTTTTGTTGAAATAAAAGACTATAATAGTCTTCTGATGTATGACGCGATCGTCTGTTTTTTTTTTTTTTAATTCTGTTTCTTCTTTCTTTCGTACGTTTTTTTGTGTATTCTCTTTCTGTTTATGTGTGGTGTGTATGTTTTTTTTTGTAATATTAACGGAAAACACCTTGTGGGCAACAAACCACCTGACTCATTATAGTGAATTTCATTATAGAACCAAAAAGGAAAAAGAAAAAAAACTGATCAAATATAAAGATAAAATAATCACATGAAAAACAAAACAAAAAATGGAAGAAAAAAAAAGGAAAAATCGATTTTGTAATTTTTATTTTGTATTTAACTTTTTTTTAGATTTGTTGTTTGCTTATTAAACTTTTGGGAAAAATAATTATTTTATTAAAGAAGGGGAATTTATATCTTTCTATCCTTTACTTTTTTATCTCCTTTCTCTCTTTTACTCTTATACAATTAATATTTGAAAAATATATATCCTTTCATTTTTATGACAATTGAAAAGACGTCATCGAATATTTGATGAAGTGAATGTTAATTTCACTTAAATAATAAAACATTGCCTTACAATAGACTACTATTACCTACTATTTGCGTCTCTCTGTCTGTCCACCTTTACCTTTCCACTTCTACTTTTATAGAATTGATAATAATTTCCTAAAATTCTAATAATAATTGAAATATTTACGAGTAATTATAATAGAATATTCACAAAATAATTTGACTATATTAGCGTGTGCCATCCAATCCATTTGTTTTTTCTTTACCCCCTCTTTTTTTTGTTGTAACGTTGTTGATACTGTTTTTTTTTTATTTTTGTTGAATTTTGTATTTTTTTGTTTTTTTTCAGTTTTTTCTGTTTTTTTTTGGTTTTTTGTTTTTTTTTTTTGTTCACTCTTTACAATTTTGTTTTTTTATTTTTTCTCATTTCACTGAAAAACTATAAGCTATAAAGTACATAATCGTTTAAATTTTTCATTGAATAAAAGTTGTTTTTAGAATTAATTTAATTTATATTTTCTAAATTTATCTTCATCTTCAATATAAAACAGAATACTATTATTTTGTCCCTACATTAACTCTTGAGTAGTAGTATATTGTGTTTCTTAAATTTGCAAAATTTAAACAATTTTTTGCTTTAGTTATTCTTGATTTATTTATGTGTTCTTTTATTTTGGTTTGTGCAAAAAGAATTAAATTGTTTTGCTTTTGTTTTTTTTCTTTCTTTTTTTGTTGTGTAAGAAAAAAAAATAATTGAAATTTTAAAAACCGGGAACAAAAAGTTATAAAAGTTGGTCAAGACTAGTGTAGATTTAACAGAAGAATTGAAATGACCAATATAAAGGTCGACGTAATTTTACGCATTACGTTTCTTAAGGTTTTAAATTTCGATCGGTTTTATTTTTTGAGTTTCCATTAAATATTAATCCATTAAAAAAAAGTCCCCGTGTTTAAATAATCTCTTGAATTCGTTAAATCTTGATAACAAAAAAAAAACAAGAACAAAAGCATGTTAAAAATCCAATAATAATTCATTCGTGCATTATTTTTCTTTCCTTGTTATTTTTTTTTCTACGACAGGTCTGTGTTTCTCATTTTTATTTTTAATTATTTTATTATACTTAAATGAGTAGCCAGAAATTCTAAGTAATTAGTTTATTTCTCTAGTAGGGAATTTTCAACCATTTTTCCATTTGTGTTTTGATATTTTTTTAGAAAAACAAAATTATTTTTATTACAGCAAAAAAAAAAAAACAAAAACCAAATAGTGATTTTATTATTGGCCAATTATTATCAATAAAAACAAGTAAAGTGTAAATATAAAGTGATAATTATATTTAATTATTCAAACTCTATACATCAATTATTTCTGTGTGTAAAGTACGTGTAAAGTTACACATACTTCGATCTACTAAAATACTTGGGTGGTAAGTTAATACGTTTTTTTTACCCTTAATAATTCATTTTAACTTTTATTATTTGTGTGTAAAAGAAGTCATTTTTATGTTTTAATGTCTTTTTATTTTTCTCCAACTTTTATATAATAATTTTAAGTTTAATTGACGTCATCACTTTTAACTCCTTTTGTGTGTGTGTGTGTGTTCCTTTATTTTGCTTGTGGTTGTTTTGTTTTGTTTCCTTTCCTATTTTATTTAATTTTTTTGGTTTTATTCTTTCTTTCTTTTTTCGCTAATGACAATTAATTTATTGTTGTCATTTTCTGTCGACGTCAAAAAAAAGTAATTTTAAAACAAAATATTATTATTATTACTATGATATGATGTTGGTTGAGAATTTGTTTCAGATGTTAAAACACGCTATGTGTGTGTGTGTTTTTTTTGTTTTTTTAAACAATGTTGTTTTTCTTGTGATTCTTAACAAAATATAAAAATTAAGAATAATAAAGAGAGAGAAAAAAAAAATATTCACATTTTTATCTCGGTTCTATTAATTTTTTTTTAATTAAATTTTCTGCTTATAAAACAATTGTACAATTAATTAACTTATTTTAGCAGGTACATTATATTTTATAATTACCAAAAAAATAAAAAACGAACAATTTCAATTTTCTCTCTTTTGCCAATGGCGCTTGAAATGTTTCCCCTATTTTTTAAAATCTGCCCTTATTACACTGACTCACTGCGGTTAACACTTGAACTAAAGTATTATTGAAATGTTTAAAATATGATCTCATATTGGATTGATTAAAATGAAGTTTTTTGTATTTTATTAGATTTTCTCACCTTTCATTCTTTACGTAGTTTTTGTCGAGAATAATACCGTCGGCTTCCTGATTAATAATAAAATTTTTGTTAATTTCTATAAAGTTATTTAACTCATCTATGGCTAAAGTCTGACCTAGAAAAGTTATTTTTTTTAACCAAAATCTAGAACAACAAAATAAAAATGATCAGACATAATAAATACAGAGAAAAGAAATAAACCCCTTCTAATTTATATTTTATGTGGATCGAATTTCATTTTAAATTGATGAGTGAAATAAGTAATTCAAATATTGCGATCACAATTTATTATTATGAATTTTGGTGAACTCGTATAAAAGAGGTTTCCATTTTCATCAACATTTCTTATATATTTTTTCATATTTTTTTTATAAAAGTCTGACGTTTTATTGATAAAAAGAAAATACACAAAAAAATAAAAGAAAAGGTTAAAGTTCGTAAAGTTCTAAAGTAACTGCACCTTTCTATGTATTACGATTATGTAATTACAAAGTAGACAAATGAATTTTTATTATATACAATTTTTTCCCACCTATCTACAATTTTCACCCCATTGCCCATTTGTTTTTCCTTCAAATAATTAAAATATGTAGAGAAAAGGAAATTTTCTTTCCGTTTTTTTTTGTGTGTTGGGGTTTTTCATTTCTTCTTTTTGTTCTTGTTTGGAGAGAAAAAATATTTCACCTCAATTGAAATTTTTTTCCGTTTTTATAAAATTTTCCGTTTTTTAAATTTTTCTTGTCTTTTTTGTCTTTTATTGGTCGTAGTTGTTGTTCTTCATTATTCTTATTTTTTTGTGTTTAGTTTCTTTTGGAACAATAAAGTAATTTTCCAAAGAAATAAAAAACCTAAAAAAAAAAAATAGAGAATGAAACAAAAATCAAAAAACAAAAGTTTTTTTTTAGTTTTTCTTCGTTTTTTCACCGCGTTTTTCTTCTTCTTGTATTTTGTTTGTTATTTTTTCATTTCATTTTGTTTTATTTAATCAATAAACGCCGATATATTCTTCAATGTGACCTTTAAAAAAGTAACACGGAAAAAAGGTTATTTTGTTAAAAGGGAAAAAATGGAAAGAAACAAAAATGCGATATTCTAAAAGAGAGAAAATTTCGTTATATTACCAAAAAAAAAGAAAAGTAGACAGAATTCTTCACTGGGCTTGTGACTGTTTATTATTGTTTATAGATAGAAAATAACAAAACTAGAGAGGGATATTTTTATATAGTAAAAACCTTAAATAAGAAAAATACAAAAGAAAAAAGGGATTATTATGATATTTTGGTTTAAAAAATAATATTTCATGAGTCAACACTGTGTAACAATTTTTTTTTCTCTAATATGTAGTTTATCGTCCCCTGTACATACTTTTTGTTTTAATTGTTTCATTTGAATTTTATTAATGTTTTTATAGATGCCCCTCTCCGTTCCCAAATTAAAATTATGTTTTATTTATTAAGGACAAAAAATTTGTGTGTTTGATTTTATTTAGTTTGTGTTGTATAGTGTGTGATGAATCTTATTATAAATAAATGTAACATGTAACACTTTTTTTTTAGGTAAAAATATTAAACAATATTGAAATAATGTAATTTATTACATTTATGTTGGAATAATATGTTGCAATTTGCATTCCGATTGAGGTTTATTTGTTACATTTATTTATTTATTTAATTTTTCTCTCCTTTTTTTTTTGTAGTTTGTGTGAAGGAATAAATAAAAGCTTTAATAAGTAAAAACTAATATAACAAAGTCAGTCATCGTATGCATAAATAAATGTATAAAAAAGAAAATAAATTAATAAATAAATAAAATGAAAATGAAGCAAGCACAAGAATAGGAATAGAGAAAAAAAATAAATGTACCCATAATACGACACAAACCAACCAATAAAGAAACAATCAAAATTTATATTTTAACTCATTCTGTTTTATATAATTTCCACCCAACAAAAAAAAAAACATCCCACCAACAAATATTACCACCACCACCATAACACTACTACTATTACCATCTCACTACCAGGACACAACTCAAATCAAATTAGTTTTTAATTTTCACCTCATGAATTCAAATAGTTCGTGATTTTCAAAAGTTATATTACCCGATTTTTATACATATATATATAAGGTTAGTGGAGGGTATAGAAGAGAGGAAAACTAAAAAAGGAAACAGAAAAAATTGAAGGAAAAAATGAAAACAGAAAAGGGAGACGGAATCAAAATGTTTCACTATTATATTGTTGGATGTTTGAATATTATTATACTTTTATACAAAAAATCTAAACAGAAAAAAAATAACGTCAATGTGTCGGTGTGTGTGTGTTGTACATTTCGATTTAACAACCCATTTCCCCTACCCCTAATATACATATTTCTTATATACTATATAAACAGGTACATTATATCTACCTATCTGCATACAAACACACACACACACATTAACTAGCATATGCCTATTATATATATACATATTTTTCCAACTAAACAACGGAAAAAAAATAAAAGTAAAAGGAACGAAGGAAAGAATCAGGCGAAAAACTACCACCTTCAACTTTTTTTCCTACAAGCCCACCATTAGTCCGTCAAACAGAACAAACGAGGAAAAGAAGAAGAAGAAGAAGAAACACCATCATCATTCACCACCACCACCACTAACCAAACCACCAACAATCGCGAGTTTTTTTTTTCATCATCAAACTCAACTACACACCTTCCTACTTTACCTTCTTTTTTTTCTTTTTTTTTTTATATTTTTTTATAAAAATAGTTTTCTTTTAGTTAGTCGTTTGTTGTCAAGGATACGAGGACGATCGGTTGCCTTTAGCAACGAAAATACAAAACACAAAAAAAAGAAAAAGAAAAAAAAACGAATTCAATTTTTTTTTTCATATTTTCTTTTGTTTTTTTTTTCTGTTCTGTTTTTTTTTTTTATTTTTCACAAAATAATTTCTTAAACATTTTTATGTACAATTTTTCTTTTTTTTTGTCTATCTCTCTCTCTCTCTCTCTCTGTCGTTTTTCCTTTGGTTGGTGGTTCGTTCTTATTGTGTAGTGTTTCTTGTTCTGTTCTGTTCTGTTTGTGCTTGTTGTTGTTATTTTTGTGGAGTGGAACCATTTTTACATTCATCAGGATTGAAAGTTCGTTCTTGTTTTTTTTGTTTCCATTTTTCGTTTTATATTCTTTTGTTGTTGTTTTTTTTTATAAAAAAAAAACATAAGAAAAAAAGTCGCGCGGAGTGAATGAATAAAAAAATATATGAAAAAATTACAATTTTCTCTAAATAGCGAAATAGAGGAAAAAAGAAAACGGAAAAATTACGCAATTTTTTTTTTGTTTTTTTTTGTTTTTCTTTTTCATTTCTTTTTTTTTTTTTAGTAGTTTAGTCTCAGTTGTTGTTGTTGTTGCTGTTTTTTTTTCGAGTCCCTCCGAAATAAAATAAATTATAAGAAAGAAAAAAAACGTTATTCTGGAAAACAAAGGCAAACAGTTCAGTACAGTTTTTTACGTTGTTCACTTCAGAACTCCACTGAAAAAGATTATTTTATTTTATTTTTTCTGTTTTCTGTTTTTTTTTAAATATTTTTGGTGATCTTTTTTTTTGGTTTTTATTTAATTTTTTATTTTCCTGAAATAATTTAAATATTTTTCTTCTTAATTTCTAAATTTCTAAATTTTCTTTTCCTTAAAATTATTAAAATTATAAAAAAAAATAAAAAAAAAAATGAAAATAAAGAAAAAAAAAAAATGAAAAAGAATCCAAGCTAATCGACTTTAAATTTGAATTTCGGTTGAAAAAAAAAATAAATTTTGTTTTTGGACAACCAGCAGCCAATAAACGAATAGAAATCAACTAGTCCGAAGCAGAAGGAACAACCAGACAACTTCTTTATGGATTTAAAAAAAATGGAAAATGTAAGTAGAACTTTTTCCTGTCTTTTCATTTTTCTTAAAAAAGTTTATAAAAATAAAATTACTTTTACATTTTTTTTCTTTGGGTTTTCTCCGTTTTAAAGAAAATGAAGCCAAAAGTTGAATCTTGGCACTGGGAGAATTCACAGTTGTATTTATAAAAATTCTGTGGATCTTTTCGTGCCATCGTTCAATGTTGGAAACAAACGAGTGAAATGGGGAAGAGAGAGAGAGGGGAGATCCAAAAAAAAAAATACAAAAAGTTTATTAATTTTCTTTTCCAATTTTCTTTTTTCATTTTTACCACAAAATAAAATACCGAAGAATTTAATTAAGAAATTAAATAATCTATAAATCCAGTTTCAAAAAAAGTGTAAGAAATTCTATAATTAACAATTTTAATTCTGTTTTCCTTTTTTGTTTCATTTGTTGTTGGCTTTCATGAAAATTCTTGAAAATAAAACGAAAGAATTCTATTTAAGAAATTATTCAACAGGAAAAGATTCCATAAGAACAAGAAGAGAATTTTTGTTTAACATAAATTCAAATTTAACTTATACCGAAATCCAATATTGCACCTTTTTCAATTGAAAATTTCGGTTGAGAAAAGAGAAAAATTAGGAAACTTCTAGACTTTCTAAAGTATTTTGAATTTTAGAAATCCATGGGTTGTTTCTTTAGATTAACTTTGAAAATTTTAACCCATGATCAAATAACGGTTGGAACATACATTTTTTTATCAAAAGCAACTTCAACTGAAGACTTTTGTTACGTTGAAGTTTCTCTAATAAACAATTCTTGAATATTCTTTCATTTAATTTTCAAAGATTATTCTATTTTATTCAATTTTTATATTATTTTGGTTTATATAATTATGCTGTGACGTTTTAATCCATTTATAATTTCACCCCTTACAAGAACAAACAAAAAAAAAAACCATTTGACTATTTGAAAAACCTAAAACCAAAAAAAAAATTAATGGGAAAATGGGGACAAGAAAAACTAGAAGAGAAACAGAATGAGAAAAAGAAAGAGAAAATGATGATTAATGTGTTTTTTCGTCCCATCATTCAATTTTCGGATAACAATCAAAATATTAATATTTTATACATTTTTTTTACTTCTCCATCCTTCTCTACTTTCTCCTTCTTCTTCTTCTTCTTTTTCTTCTTCGTCCACTTTTTACCTGCCACCCCACTCTTTAGTTTTTTTTTCGTTAGTTTTTGTTATTTTCCAAAACAAAAAAAAGAGGAACAAACCGAAAATAAATAAAATTAAGGAAGAAAATCTACTTTTTGGAAAATTCTTTCTTGAAATTTAAACAGAAAGAAAAATTAGGAAAAAATAATAAAATTATCACGATCTGGTTTATTTCTTGTCAACTGAATGACTTGTCGTTCTGTCTGTCTGACCTTATACTATAAATTATTCATGGTTTTTTTTTTATTATTTATTTATTATCAACAAGAAGAAAAATGTAAAAGTATGGAAAATGACAAATAAAAAGACAAAATTAATTAAATTGACATTTTAATGGAAAAAGGAAAAAAGGAAAAAATTAAATATAGAATAAATGAGGGATGAATTATTTAAGCGTAACAAAAAGAAAAAAGTTTGAGTTAACCTTTTACTTTAAATATTTAAACAACGTCATTTTGAATTTTTGTTATCCGCTTTGATGATTTTTTTCACTCTTGTAGAAATTTTTTTTTAGGGAATTTGATTCCAGATTTAGACAATTCACAAAATTTACGAAACTGTTAGAAAATATTTTCTCCATTTCTTGCATTGTTTTCGTATAATGTCATCTCTTTTACTCTTTTAAACCTTCTGCATGAATTACACCAACTATTATCTTTCTGGAATTTAATTCCTAATTTATTGGCTTTATTTAACATTGACTTTATTTAACATTTTTTTTTTTCCTTTTTAAATTGCGGTTTTGTATCTTAATCATTACGGCTTAGGGAAAATACCTTCACTCACTGGGCGGTGCGGTATTTAATACTTTAATTCCCATAAACATTGTATTGTATTCAAAAATGTAATCATTTTGATTTATCTTTCTTGTTCTTCTTTTAACGTCACTATTAAAGAATCAAAGTCAACATTTATAAAGATGTGTGAACTTTCAACATCCTGAAACCAAAAAAAAACATTCCTTTCATAATTCTAGAAAACAGAATAAAAAAATTTCTCATTCTTTCTTTCCATTAAAATAAAATCATAATTTTATTTGTTTGATTTTCTATAAAAAAAAACGAAAACGTAAAATCAAATTTTTTTATTCATTTTTTATTTTTTGGAAAATTAAAACAAAAAAAACCTTAAACTAAAAAAACAAAAATAGAAATAAAATTGAACGAATGTAAAATATTTTTCAAATCCATTGTAGTACATAAATATTTAATAATATTAAATCCAGACAACAACAACAAAAAGAGACAACCAAAGGGAATAAAACAGAGACATTATTAATACAAATTTTTTTTACAAACATGAATAATAAAACAACGACAACACAAAAAACCAAATCGTTCCGGTTCTGTAATTTTGATCATCATTACACCACCGGATAGCGTTTCTATCATAGTACTTTTATATGAAAGAAATAAAAAACGAAAAACAAAAAATATTAAACAACAAAAAAGTAGTAACAACAACAAATGAATCACAACAAACTAAAACCGAAAAAAAAATATATATATTCACCGAAATTTAATTGAAATTTGCACAAAAATTATGCGCAAAAAAAAAGTAGAATACTGAACCCCTTTAAGCCTTAACGGATCATTTTTGGCATAAAAGAAAAATTATATTCCATTTTTTTTCATTGCATTTGATTGCTTTTTATTTGCTGATATTCTGTATTTATTGTATATGCTAGGGATGATTTTCTACTTCTTCATTTAACAGTTAAAGTTTAATGAGCCTAAGCATTATTATCAACGATAAAATAATAACTTTGTAAAACTGACGGATTCTTTTTTTGCACATTTGTGTTTCCCATTTTTTTTTTTTATATTCTGCAGTTTATTTTTCATTAATTTCTAAACTAAAGAAAAAAAATAATAGTAGGTAAACCGGTGACTGTGTATGTGCTTTGATGAGGAAGAGAATTAGAATTAAATTTTGGAATCAGTGCATGTATAATTCCGCTATAATAAAAAAAATAGAACTTACTAAAAAACTAAAAAAAAAACAACGACTAACAACAACTAAAACTATCATGAATTATTTTTGATAAAGATCATTGCCATGGAAAAAAAATTATTGTGTTTATAAAAGTCGCACACACAAAATGAGGGAGAGTCTTTTTTTATATATTTTATATTTTTTAACATAAAAAATAAAATACAGAGAGAGAAAAAAAAATAGATACGGAAAATTAAATGTTACATAAAGAAAACAAAAAGAAAAATACAGAATAATAGAATTTCTTTTTAGCAACAAAAATAAAAACAAAAACGAGTAATGGATCACAATCTTAATCTATCATTTTTATTTTGTATAATTTGTATTCTTTTTTTAAAGATTATAAGAAATTTTTAGTCTAAGCTTTAGACAAAAAACAGTTATTGTGGAAACTGTATAATTTTGTCACTTTAAATTAAAATTTAAACGGAAAGTTTCTACAAAGTTAAACTCTTTTCTATCTCGCTCTGTTAAAAAAAAAGACAATCGTTGCAATTTACTAAAATAAAATTGATCTTAGACGTTTCCAGAATAACGAACGTATGATTTCTAAAAATTTCAACTTTTCTTAGAAAGAAGACAAAAAAAATTGAAACTTAAAACTCAATATCTAAATACCGATGTAATAACCGGAGATTAAATTAATTTAATTTAACAGAATAAATATAGTCAATTGGCCTTTACTAATGAGAATAATAAATTATGTGTAACTGAAGTTTTTGAATTTAAAAATTTTGGTAATTGTTAAGACCCGCAAAAAAAAGTAGAACGGTTTGCAACAATAACCGTCAAATTTTAATTTTTATTTTATAAATTATTAGAGAAAAACTGTAAAAATTTGCAATAAAAATAAAAAATTTAAGAATTAAAATGAATTTTATTTAAGAATTGCACTAAATTGATTTTTAGAGTTTTAAATTTGATTTAACATGAAAATTTAAATTGAATTAAAAATGGAAGATTTATTTGTATATAGAAAATATATTTGTGCACAAACACTAAAGTTGAAATTTTTTGAAATTCAAACAAATTGTTTCTAAAGTTAAAAATAATAATTCTATACAAGCAAAAACAAAAATAATAAAAATCTTGTAGAAAAACAATGAACTTAAATGTGAAAGTTTAACGGATTACATTTAACTTATGTGGCCTCCATAACATTTTTAATTGATTTATTTTCTATTATTAATTTTTTGAAATTTCTTTTACTTTTCCCTCATATAATGAAAATAAATTCAAAATAATCAATTCAATTAAAAAGTAAAATTAAATTACAGTTTCAATTTCATATTTTTTATTTATTTATTTTTACTTTTGGTAATTTGACCCAGTTCTTTAGTTTATTTTTCATTACGTTTTTATGTTCACCTTAAATTAATAATTTACTTAATTATGAGAAGAACAAATTTTTTTATTTTCTTTCCCTAATACAGAAAGTAAAATTTTGCTTAATTTTTGACGGATTGTCAGAGAAAAATCTAAAAATGAATTAAAAATATGAAAATACAAAACGATAAGCTTTTTATAGCTGTTATTACGTGCTAGTAAGTGATATTAGTACTAGACAGGTTGACTAGACGATAATCGATTTACTAGTATGATTGTGATTTTCAGAACTGTATTCTTCGGCAATTTAATTTAAACACGAAATAACAAAAAAAGTTAACGTAAGACTTAAAAATAATGAAGGGAAATTGGTTTGTTTTAAAAAAATCAGTTTTTTTTATATAAATTCTGCGCAATTTCTTTTAAACATGAAAGTACAATTGCTGTCGTTAAAACTACAAACTAGTAAAACGGGTTCAAAATATTCACAAAAAGAAAGTTGAAAAAATATCAAAAAATAATTTATTATTCTTAATTTATGTTTTTTGTAATTATATAAACTACATTAATTTAATAGTTTTTGTGATAAGAAAAAAATCATGGGAAATAAAAGGAAAAACAAAAGAAAAATAATGTAAGAAAACCAGTGGGGTTAAAAAGAAAATATATGAACACACTCAACCCTAAAATTTCCCTCAATCCTCAAATCTAGCCAATCTATCAAATTGAGAAATTAAACGGAAATAATCATAAAATGTAAAAGAAAAACGAACCCAACCTTCACTTCCCTCTGAAAAGAGTCCAAAACTAAAGGCACAAAATGCAAATCAATGTTAATTTGAAGTTGTAAGATTTTTCGTTTTTTCCTTTTTAGTTTCTTTTTTTTTTAATATTCATTCTTTATTCAGCGCCTTCACTTTTCCACCCAAATTACTTTTTCCTGTTGAAGGGGATATAGAGTTCAAAGTAGAGAGGAAGAAATATTGAGGAGTTCACTATTATACCAAATATTTCACCCACACAGGTACACACAAACAAATACAACACACACACATAGTTTTCTTTATTATTTTTATTATTTATATTTATTATAAAAATATACATGAAAATAAAAACGCGTCTCACACCCCTTCATCATTTTCATTTTCATTTTCCAACTTATTCGTCTTTTATATTTTTCTCTTTTTTTCCTTTCTTTTTGTATTTTTATATTTTGGAACCTAGCCCCCAATTGTTCATAGATCCCTTAACATCAAACATCATCATCATAATCAACCATTAACTATCAAAACTATCATCATTCCCTCTCTCACCTTTTTCACCCCTGATAAACATTCACACACACATACATTACTTTTTATATTTTATTATGAGTTTATAGTTTTATTTCATTTCATTCTAGAAAATAAAAATGTATAGAGAATGTGTAAGAGAATGAAAGAAGGGTAGTTTTTATCACTTTTTAAAATCACTATTTACTTTTTTTTTTCCTTTTTTAATTTTTTTTGTTTTATTTTATTGATTAAATATATTTTTAGAACTGATAATAAATGGCGCCGCAAAATTCAACATTAATACAACACCATGAATATGTTGTTAAATCATCATCATCATTATTACGATCAGTACAATTATCATCATCATCATCAACTATAACAGAAATTAATCGTTATAGTCCAATATTACCATTAAAGCAGGAAGAAGACTATAATTCTACTGTTGATGATTGGAATCATTTTAAACGTTATTCTATACGTTATTCTAACAGTGAACGTCAAATAAAAAAATCGAATTACTGCAAAGACATTAATATACAGGTAACTCAAAATTATTATTATTACAATAAAATTTATACAAAAACACACTAACACACAACATGCATACAAACATTGATATACGTGAAAGGTGGTTGAAAGGGAAAGAGGTAAAAGGATAGAATAGATTAATACAAACATAATAAATTATTCATTTCGCGGCATGCAAGTTCGTTCATTTTATAAAATAAATTTTCTTTCGTTTTTCTTTCCTTTTTTGTTTTTTTTTTTGCTGTATAATTTCATGTTTTTTTTTCTCTACTGATCTCTAATTTGATTTCAGAATTCAAAATGTCATTTTTACTATTTTCTATTTTCGGGCTTGAAATAGAAATGAAAACAGGAATATAATAACGAGCAGCGTGCGGGTGGATTTATGTAGTTGAATATATTTAGTTAGGAAAAAGGGTGGAGGAAGTTAGTTTTGGGGGTGATAAAAGAATTGAATGTATAAAGGGGATGGAGGAAAATGAGGAGATAAAATGTTTATATCTGAAATAGTATGAGTTGACCTACTCGCTTAGCAAAATGTAGTATATAGAGAGCCACTCCTTGTGTGAAGGTAATGATGACGTATCAACCTACCTATTTCATATCCGAACATGAGCTTTTTTTCATGTCGGTTGGTTTTTTTTTCGAGGGTTATATTTTTGGAATAATCGTGATTGAGAACATTAATTTGACGCCTACTACTTATTCTTAAACTCTTAAAAAACAGAATTAAATAAATAAATATATTCATAGCAAAAATAAAGAAGCAGAGGGAATATAGAATGTTGTGCGTTTTTAATGTTAGAATATTTCTTATTTTGTTAAAAAAAAGTTAAAAAAAAGCACAACAAAATCCTCACGATCAAAACAAATTTATAGAACTTCCGTTTTCATTAAATATGTAGATGTAAGAATAGAAGAAGTGGAAGTGGAATAAAAATAAAGGGTTTTATTCGAAATATAATAAGCGAAGTTCTATACACACACACATTCACCGTTTTAGAAAGGATTCAACTTCTTGACTTCTTAAACATTTTTGTCGATTATTACATAATAATTTCTATTTTAAGGAATTGCATTAGCCTTAATTGTTAGGCTTTTTTGCATTTATAATATCGTTTTTTTTTTTTGCTTTTTGTTTATTATAATTTATGTGTTTTTAGCGTGAAGATGAAGAAATTCCAATTTGGATTTGTGGTGAACCAAGATTTGTTTCAGGGATAACACTATCCACAACATGCAAAGATATAATTCAGGCATTAATCAATGACGAAATTGAAAATGTTGATGAGTTGTCTGGTAACTATAATAAACATAATTTATTTATTTGTTGTTTTTTTTTGTGATAAAAAGGAAAAAAATATTGATTTTCTGTTTTGGTTTATTTTTTCATATAATTTTCAGTTTAGATTTTTTCTTCAATACCAATATTATTATTTTATTTTTCTATTTTTAATAATATAAACACACTTTAACACACACAAAATTTTCTATAATATTTTTCTTTGTTATTTTTGTTGTTGTCGCAGCGGCGTCGTTGTCGTCACCCGATGATTACGTTATTACAGAAAGATGGAATAAAGTTGAAAGAATTTTAGCTGATTCTGAAAGAATTTTACCACTTTATTTAGAATGGGGCGTTGGCAAGAATGAGGTAAGTCTTATTCTTGTACTTTTCCTGTTTATGAATCATTGGATCATATTTTTTTTTGTTCATTGATCTTGTTTTCCATTTACAATCTAATAAACATAATTTTCTCTGTTTTATTTAAAAGTTTAATCAATTTTCTTCATTTTTTTATCATTTCAGGTAAAATTTCGTTTAAAAATAAAAAAGAAAACACAAAAAAAATTAATTAAAGAAAATGATGAAGAATCAGAAAGAAAATGTAGAAATAAAAAAGAGAAATTAAATTTTTTTACAAAAATATTAAAACGTATATTACGACAAGGTGAAACAATACAAAATCAATTAATTGTTTTCAATGATTCAACAATTGATCGTAAAAATAAAGAAAAAATAAAAAAATATATGAATCAAAAGTATGGAAAAAAAACATTATTAGATAATTTTTTAATAAATGCAACAACAAATTTAGACTATTCAGTTGGTTATAAAAATAATAATTTTAATTTAATAAATTATTCACGGAAAAAATCAATTTTACCAAACAATCCATTGATTTCTATCAGTCAATTTGATGAACCGTGTGAATATACAGAAAATGATGACGATGAACTTTTACTTATTATTGAAAATAATAATGGAATCGATAGTGATAGTGGTGTACATATGGAAGAACATCGTACCAATCACCAAAATAAAGAAATTCAAACTATTAATAATAATATAACAAAAGTTTTTGATTTATATGAAAAATTTGATAATGACAATGATGAATATCAAACTAAAAATAAATCATTAGTAAAAACAACAAAAGGAACAACAATAAATAATCATAATAATAATATTAAAGAAACTCCTAAAAGAAAATTTCGTTCAAAATGTGAATACGATTTATTAAAACAACATTTATTAAATAATGAGAATAAAATAAATGTTTTAGATCGATTTAATAATAAAACAAATAAAACAACATTTGATATAATTCGTTATGAAATATATTTAAAAATGGCTGATATGAAAAAATTATATAAACGTGAAGAAGAATTATCAAATTGTTTATTAATACGTTGTGCAAAATATAAGGAAGAAAATGAAATTTATAATACGAAAATTGGTTTAGAAATGTGTATTGAGGAAGTACAAAAAAATTTAGAAATTTATACAAAAGAAATTATACAAAATGAACAAGATTTGTTTAGAACAAAAATGGAAATTGAAGAGAAATGCCGTATATTGGATGATCTTAGGGAAATGCTTAAAATGGAAGATTCAGAGGAAGATCGTTTAAAAGAAATTGCCTGTCTTGAAGTTAGGGATAAACTACAACTGAAAACAATTCAAAATAAAATGTCTGATGTTGATTTTGTTGATAATATTTATGAATTTTGTGACAATAATGAAAGTATGATTGTTTAACTGACTTATTAAATCAATTATTTTAAATAGTTACAAAATTGTTATTATTCTTATAATTTTATTACTCAAGTAGGCAGAACTTGCTAAATTTTAAATTATTATATTGACTTTTCTAAATAAGATTACAATTTAATTAAAGTAATATAATTTAAAACATTGCAATTGTCTTAAAAGGTGTTGGTTTTCTTTATCAAAAGTAATTTAAGACAATTTCAATGTTTTAAATTCTATTACTTTAAACAACAGTTTCGCAGTTCTCATAATAACTTTTTTTTAAAAAAATCTGCAACAAAACTTGTCTTTTTTAAAAGTTTTTAAAAAAAAAAAATTAAAAACAATACAATTTAATCATTTTAATAAAGTGCTTAGATTTGTTTATAATATGAAATCATAGTTTTTAAATATTTTTATAGAAATTTTAAACTGATATCTTTATTTAAGTTTTACTAATAATAAAAAAAAATGTTACATTTTTGATATTAAATATTTTTAAGATAAATTTATTGGGTTTTATTTATTCTTAAGATTTCCAAAATTCTTATTTAATTTACTTCTGCATTTCCCTTTACTATATCTTTTAGTTTTGCTCTCAGGACATTTGTTATCTCTTTCTTTACAGTCAATTATGTAATTTCAAATCCAATTTTGAATTTAATGTAAAAGCCGTATCAGACATGTCACGGTATCGTACTAATTTTTAGAATTTTATGATCATAATTTTTCTATATAGGACAATACATGAGAAAAAACAAGAGAGTTATATGAGATATCCATCCTTTTTCTTTTGTACGAAATAAAACAATACCAAATTTTATTATGCTAAATTATGGCTCTATTATGATGGTAAAAATTTTTATGGTGCTAATTGGTTCAATTGAAGATTTCAATAATTTATTTAATAATGACAAATACAAAAAAACAAAATTATTTTATAATCGTTACATTGGAGGATATATTTAATCAATTTTTTTTAAGAGAAAAAAATTAAATTTAAATTTTTTTTGCAAAAAATAAACTATAAATTTTTTTATAGTTCATAGCTGAAAAGGCAACACTGTAGAAAGAGTTCTCAAAATAAACAATATCAAAAATGTCAAAATGTCAAAACAACTAACCAAATAATAAATATGCATTTAAAGCAATTAAAAGTGAGTGATAATCACTGAAAACATTACAGAAAGTGAATAAAAAAATTAAAAACAATTTATAAGTGAGTGAATATTGAAAACAATTAAAAAATACAATGAATATAAGAAAAGTGTCTCTTTTTTGACTCATGTAGTTTGTTTACTTTTTTGGAAAACGTTGCCGATATAAATATTTATTATAGACACCTATTTTTAAAACCATAAATGATATTGCTCTCTAATGGCATTTGTCTCGTTCTAATTTCAATTAATAATTGGTAAATTAGTACGATACCGTGACATGTCTGATACGGCTTTAACAAATTCCATTTGGTATTTTAATATGAACAACTAGTATTCAATATGGTCAGTTCATAATAATGAGAATTACAGTAATAATGTTGCCCGCCATCATATTTTATTATGTCTTTGTAGCGTTTTAATGAGGATCAGTATAAAAATTTAGTACGCTTTTTATGGATCAGTTAAAGTTAAACAGAGATAGAAATAGATGTGTGAAAGTGTTAGCATGTCCAGCTGTTTTAATTTAACGTCAAATTGCGAAACGTCAAAAGAAACATTTTGATTTTATATTTATCTAATTCATTCTAATTAATAGTGATATTTTTTACGATTATTGCTGAATTTACAATATGGACAGTCAGCCACTATATGATGGTATTTTATTGGATGTAATTGATAACGAATGGCGTCAAGATGAACTTCCATTTGATCAAATATTAGTTCCAGCTGAGAAGTTATCAGATTCAGAAGCCGATAATGATTCACATTTGACATTAAAAGAACAGGTAATTGTAATTCATTTATTAATATATTGTTTCAATTCAACACAATATTCAATGACCCTGACCAACTATCACCCATTTTTTCTTTCTTTTGAAAGTACTTAATATATAAAATTAATGATTCATATCTATTCTGATTTCTTTGTTTTGTAATTTTTGTTTTTAATTAATATAACATAAATTGTTGTATAAATAAATATAATTAAATATTAATCAAACAAAAAAAGAGAGTGAGAGAAAAATAATTAAAATTTGTAAAATTTAAAACAAAATTTCAGGAGGAAAAATGGAGCGATTTGAATCTAACTTCATTGGCCCCCGACTTGGCAGCAATATCTGATCAAATAAATGCTGGAGTTTAAAATTCAACTATATATATTATTATCAAATGTAATACAATATTGCATTATATAAAATTAAGTGCTAATTAAAATATTGTTACAAGAAATAATCATAAAAATAAACTTGAGTTTCATTAAATAAAAAAAAAGAAGTTATAATTTATTGTAGTGTTTAGTTACTTGTTTAATAAACATTTCTATTGAGAAGTTATCTGTTCTGACAATTTAAATTAATTAAATATAATTATTTATTTCAAAATAACGTGTTTTATAAATAATGGGAGACAAAATGAATCGTCATTTACATTCACCAACAAAGCTAACAGAATTTTCACGTGATTTTGATGAGGAACCAGAAACAATATTTTCTAAATTTGTTAGTAAATTCACAACAGCATATAATAACAATTATAATAATGTTACAATGATTGCACCAACAACATCAACAACAACAATAACACAATCTATACAACAACAGCAACAACAAAATGATTTAAATTTAACATCAAGTTCTTCATCTTCACATGAAAATTCGTTGGGTGATGATGGTGAATCACAACAACAACCAAGTAGTTCCAGTGGTTCATTAAGTAATTCCACAGAAATTCTTAAAAATGTAGAACAACAACAACCAAGTGGAAGTTCAAAAAATTCATTAGAAAATATTGGATTTAATAGAACACCACTTTCAACAATTAATGAAAGTAGTAGTAGTAGTAGTGGGGATCGTTCACCAAGAAGTGTTATGCATCGCATTAGCAATCTTGTTGCAATGCGAAGTAATGTAAGTACATTAAAAATTGATATGTTTGTTTCACTCTTTAACCCTTACGTCATATGTTTTTCTTTAATTTTATCTTATTTAATTAATTTAGCAAAATAAATATAAAAGAAAGAAAGTTGTGACTTCATTTGGAACTTAACTTCTAAAGATTTGTAAATTTTTTACTAAATCAAAGTGGGGTTATTAAACATCACCTCGAAATCTATAGTGATGATATAGGAGAATGTAAATGATCAAATCATTCTTTTAATCATAATTAAGATTTTATTTCCACTTCAACAAGAAATCAATTATTATATTAAATGAATTTGATTGTTGAAACAATTGATTTTGAATAATAATTCAGTTAACTACTCCCCAAAACATTAGCAGTATTTTTTCCAATTAAAGAAAATGAAATTACCATTTTCATTTGTTAAAAAAATAATTAATGAAGAATTTATTAGATTTTTTTTATATTCTTTTATTTTGGTAAATTTTTTGAATGTTTTAAAAATTGTTTTCGGTAATTTTTTTGATAAAATAAAAAAAAAGTATAAATCCGCCCACACTTTAATGAAAGTCAAAAAATTATATTTGTTTTTATGTTTTTAGGAAAAACACGTTTTATTTGAATAAATTAATTGTTATAGAAATTTTTTAAACCAAATAAAACTAATTCAATATTCCAATTAGGAAATATTATGAGTTTAGAAATATTTTTGTTTGTTCCTTTACTAATTAAGAAAAATTCTATTTTTTGTTTTCTTTACCAAAATCTAATGAACGAAGTGGTATTAAAATCATAATTTAGTTTTTTATGCAGCTCGTTCTGAATTCGTAGCCAATCTCTTCTGTAAATAATAATATAATTCCTAAAGATTATTTTATATGTATTGATTTACAATTCATCTTACTTTTATAAATAAATAAATATTTATAAATAAAATTTTCAATTATAAATGAAATTTACAGAATCACAACAGCTACAAAGATACAGAATTACATAAATTTTGGATGCCTGATTCAAAATCTAAAGAATGTTATGATTGTTCACAAAAATTTACAACATTTCGTAGGAAACATCATTGCCGTTTATGTGGACAAATATTTTGTGCTAAATGTTGTAATCAAGCTGTACCAGGCAAAATTATTAAATGTTCAGGTATGAATCCTAATTTTTTATGTAAAAATTATACAACTGATGATTGTTTATTATTCAAAGTTCAGCTGAACAATTAACTGAAAATTAAGTGTTAGGAATTTATATAATTTTTTTCTATTTCAGCAGATCACTTAAAAGTTTGTACATATTGTTCAAAAATTGTATTAAGCTATTTGAAATCATCAGATATAAATTCAGATTTAAAATCAGATCTACAAGCGCTTAAAGAAGATTTATCAACAAAATTATCAATTGGACCAAATATAAATAATCAACCTGATAATAAAAATCTTGTTGGTGGCAATGAACAAAAACAATTAGGTTTTGGTTATCAAGAAGAACGTCTTGCATCAATATCAAATATTGGTTTATCAATAATTGATCGTAAAAATATTTTACAACAATCAAATTCATTAAAATTATTACATGATGATATGCTAAAATATTTACCAAATCAAAATCGTGGAATTGATTTAATACAATTTTTAATAACAAATCAAAAATCATCAAATAAGATACAAGCAATTGCAATATTAAATGCAATGATTGATGCTGGTTTTTTGATTGCATTAATTCAATCACCATCAGATACAATTTATTGTGATTTTGATGAAAATGCATTATACAAATTATTAAGAAAAGATAATCGTGTACCAATGAGTAATTCATTTCAATTAGATTTAAATTTTGAATCAAATTCTGTACAATTAAGTCGTCCAGATTTTAGTAATTCAACAAAAGATTTAACAATGTTAACAGATGATGATGATACACAACAAGCCTCTAAAGAATCTCAATTACATAATACATTAATGTCAACGGCCGGTTCTAAACCATTAATGGAAGTATTTTGTGAACATGAAGAACTTTTATTGGGTATATTTATTTTTAGTTTTATATTAAAAATTATAAATAACTTTTGATTAGCATTTTTTTAAATAGAAAAAAAATTATTTATCACTTTTGGTTTTTCCCGCATTTTAAAATTATCTTTTGGATAGTTTTTTACTATTTCATTGGGTTAACTATTGCGATGATTACGGTAAAAAAAATAATGACCAATTTATGAATTTCATTCTCTAGAACCATATAAAAATAATTAATTTTGACTGACTAAATAATTGATTTATCAAATGTTATCTGTTTTGTTTTGTCATTTTTTCTAAATTTTTAATTTGATTTTTAGATTTTTTTGACTTTATATTTTTTCTTGTATTTCAGGTCAATTATTATCATCGGAAAATTTGGATAAATCATGGAGTAAAATATTAATAACATTATGTGCACGTGTTGCAAATACTATGAGACCAGAATTATGTAGTACAGAATTAATGGATATTCGTAATTTTGTTAATTTTAAAAAAGTACCAGGTGGTTCACGTAATGAATCAGCAATAACAGGTGGAGTTGTATTTACAAAAAATGTTGTTCATAAAGAAATGGCAACAAAAATTGAAAAACCAAAAGTTTTGTTATTACAATGCGCAATTGTTTATCAACGTGTTGAAGGAAAATTTATCAGTATTGATACACTTTTATTACAAGAAAAAGAATATTTAAGAAATGTAACAGCAAGAATATTAAGTTTAAATCCAAATGTAGTATTGGTACACAAAAATGTATCAGGAATTGCACAGGATATGTTAAGAAAGAATGGTATTACATTGGTACTTGATGTTAAACAAAGTGTACTAAAACGTTTGTCACGTTGTTTACAATGTGATATTGTAACATCAATTGATTCAAATATTGGACGACCAAAATTAGGTGTTTGTGATTTATTTTATATTAAATCATACAATGATGGAAATGGTATGTTGTTTTTGTTTAAATTAATAAATTTATTGCTGATCATAATTTATTTCTTTATTTCAGGCATGTCAAAAGCGTTAATGTTTTTTGATATTCCATCAAGCCCACGTGGTTGTTGTGTATTACTTCGTGGTGGGACAACAACTGAATTGGCACGTGTTAAAAAAGTTGCATCATTTTTATTATTTGCACGTTACAATTGGCGCCTGGAATTATCATTTTTATTAGATGAATTTGCTCGGCCTCCATCACCAAAACCAAATATTTTTGACTCAAAAGAACAAAGTCCATGTGAAATAAGCAATGATGATTTTATAAAAATTCACACAAGTAATATGAATCAAAATCAGAACCCAAATACACTTTCAACAGTAGAATTAAGTAAAAAAATTAAAATCGAAAAGAAATTAGAAGAGAAAATTGTGAATAAAGAAAATGTACAAGATTTTTCTGATCCATTACGTTCTAATAATATTTTAAATAATAATAATAATAATAATCTTAATATAAATAATGATAATAATAATTTAATAATTGAAAAAATTAATAATGAAATAATACCAGTGGAATTTGCTGTACAAATAACAAATGATAATCGATTTAGGACAACATTAAATTCAACTGTTTTATCAATAAGTCCATTTGTACTATTTCCATTACCATTTTTAGAAACAGAAAATGGTAAAAAATGTATTTTACGTTCACATTTTCCAAATGAGCTTTATTATTCAAAATATTGGTCTGATAAAATTGATAAACCAATTACACAAGATATTAATTTAGAAAAACATAATATAAAGGTAAGTTACATTTTTATCATTGAATCTATTTTGAAACTAACCAATTATCCTAATTTTTTCAGTTACTTCCAGAACATGAATTCATTTCACATAAAATAACAACATCAATTGATAATAAAGATTTACAAACACTTTATACAAATTTTCGTTCAAGCGGTGGACGTTTACCAAAATTAGGACGAAGTAATTTAATTAAATCCATTCTCTTTCTTTTTAGTTTTAATTAATAAGTTTCTCTTTTTTTTCTTTGTTTTAGTGAGTCCAATAAATAAGACAAATCAAACAATTCCAGTGAAACAAGCAGGACCAATCGAGGAATTTGTTTATAAAGATGCATTAGATTTACATAATCATCAACGATTACCTGTACTATTTTGTAGTTATTATTATAGTCCAAAATCAGAATCATCATTTTGTGCCCAACCATCATTACTTAATATGTATTTTTATGGACAGAATGATATCATGCTTGGCTCATTTTTAGAACGTTATTGTTTTCGTAATTCATATATTTGTCCATCTTGTAATTTACCAATGTTGGATCATGTTAGACGGTATTCTATTTGTTTTTCATTGTTGTAATGAAATTTCTTAATTCTTTCTTTCACTCTTTTTTCTAGATACGTTCATTCTAATGGTTGCATTTTGGTTGGTTTAAGTGAAGATTCAAAAAAGAACAATACATCTGATATACAAGTGACATCCTGTTGTACAATTTGTCGTAAAACAGAACAAAGCGTTCCAATGTCTCAAGATACTTGGTGTTTATCATTTGCAAAATATTTAGAACTTAGGTTTCATGGGCACGCATATAAAAAAAGGAATATTAATTTTAATAATCGTCAATCATCTAATCAAAGAAAAGAGGAAACAGAAGAAGATTGTTGTAAACATTCATTGCATAAAGATTATATACAATATTTTTCATATAATGGGATTGTTGTTAGCTTTGAGTAAATTGACATTTTTTATTTAAATTATTTATGATTAGAAAAGTCTATTTTTATAGAAGATTTCCTAGAATTCCTAGAATACTTTAAGATCGCTTTTAAACAATTCAGGATTCACTAAGAATCTCAGAATTAATTAATCCCTTCTATTGAAGTAAATTTTAATTGTTTGATTTTGGTTGATTTTCAAATGGATAATTGTTAATCTATGAATTTTTTTTCTATTTTAGATACACACCAATTGAAACATGGGAAATTGGTTTACCACCAATGCTAATACAATTAAAAGAACCACAAAAAATAATTAAATCACAAGCAATTGATGAAGTAAAAAAATTAGCACCAAAAGGTTATGATATTTATGTAAAAATTTATGATCGTTTAGCAGAATTATCCAGTGATATTGAAATGCCAATTTTAACAACATTAAAAACTATATTAAATCAGGATCAAATGATATTTAAACGGCGTCTTGAAATTGTACAAACATTATTAACAGAATTATATATTAATCCATATCAATTAAATGATTCAATGTTTTTACTTAAACGTTGTTTAGTTGAAAGTATTGAATTATGGGGTACAAGGTAACATTCGTACATTTTCAATTGTTTCTCATTTATTAAGTTCAAATTTATTTTTTAAGATTACATGAAGCCGCAGTTCAACTACAAACAAGTAAAAAAGTTGAAGTTATATCACTTCCAACAATTGACTCTGGAACAATTTGTACAGAAGAGTTAAGACTTGATCGTGATTCAATAACAGAATATCCAGAACAAATTTTAAAATCAAATGAAATTGAGGGAAATCATAAAAAAAATGATTCCATAACTTCAATTGAAAATTGTGAAAATATTTCGTCAGAAACAGTTTCATCTGCTAATGCAACAATTTCATCTGATGGAAATCAAACATCAAAATCAAATAAAAATGATGATGTTAGTGGAAAGCAACAAAATTCTACTGATGGGAGTGGTGGAGGAGGAATTATCCATACAGAAAAATTAAAAGAATTTCATGATAAAAAAGGAATTAGAAATTTATTAACTCAAATTCTTCCATCAACTGTTAATCAAAATTTATTTCAATCACCACTTCCAACGAATGAATATTATAATCTTCCTGTTGGTATATTCCCAACGTTAGTTATTGATCAAGATTTAAGTTCAATAATTGCTTATAGTCTTGTTTCACATGAATACAAAAAAGCAGTTGATAATATGAATTCTGGTTATGTGAGTGATCCTAACAATAGTCCACATTTAAAACGAAAATCACAAGATGGGTAGGTTTTACTTGTATTTTTCCTAATTTGTAAAAGGTAGAATTACAAAATAGGAAAAATCTTAAAGAAGAATTAATTAGAAAACCAATGACAAACATTTTGTTTATAATTTCAGTTTAGATAATGATAATGAAAAGGAGACAATAAATAAAACAGAGTATGAGAAAAAAACAAAAGCAGGTTCTCATGTCCAAGTACAATTTGCAGATATAACAACACAATTTACATGCAAAATATATTTTGCAAAAGAATTTGATTTAATGCGTGGACATTTTTTAAAGCCACCAACAACATCACATCAAACCGATAAAGATAGTAAAAAAAGCAATAATAATGGTCAACGTAATTCAACTCAACCAGATTTAGATGTAAAATTACGTAATAAAGAGTATGTTTCATTAGAACATGAAATACAAACATCAATTGAAAGGAAATCAAGTAATAATAGTTTAACAACAATAATTGGTAAATCTTCTACTGCGTCTGATTATACATTTCAAGAATTAGATGAAGTAAGAAAATCATTTGCACGTTCATTAAGTAAAAGTCTTAAATGGGAAGCAAGAGGAGGAAAAAGTGGTTCAAAATTTAGTAAAACATTAGGTAAAATATTTTATATTCCTTTTTGCTTTCACTTTAACATTTTTTAATACGTTTGTTGTAGATGATCAATTTGTTTTAAAAGAAATGTCATTAAAGGATGTTACAATTTTTGAAAATTTTGCACCAAACTATTTTGAATACGTGCATCAATGTTTACAATTAAATCAGCCAACACTTTTAGCAAAAATTTTAGGTGTATTTAAAGTTACAATTAAGAAAAAAGAGTTGAGTCTTGAATTGTTTTTAATCATTTCTTTAAAATTTATTTATGTATTCTATATATATTTTACAGTTCTGTTCATGAAAAATCAGTTTTAGTTATGGAAAATTTATTTTGTGATCGAGTAATAACAAATAAATTTGATCTTAAAGGATCTGACAGAAATCGTTTAGTTGATCCCAGTGATCAAAGTGGTGATGGTGAAATTGTCCTATTAGATGAGAATCTTATTCAAAGTAAGTTTTAATGCTAACGATTGCTGTTGTTTTTTATTAAAAATTATATCGCTCAGTTTCTATCCGAGACACATTTTAAGCGAAGAATAAAAAAGCAATATAAGCAATATAAAAAAGAATTCTTAAAATCAAAAATAATAAACAAATGTGTGTTTCAGTGTCCTGGTCAAAACCTTTATATATTTTGGGTCACAGTAGAACTATTTTACGACAAGCAATTAATCGTGATGCTTCATTTTTAGAGAAGAATGATGTTATGGATTATTCACTTTTAGTTGGTTTAGATAAAACCGAAAATCTTCTTGTATTAGGAATAATAGGTAAGAAAAAAATATTTGAAAAATATTAATTTAGTTCCAGTGAACCATTTTTCATTTTCTAGAATCAAAATATTTGCTTCTCATATAGTTTTTTCAATGGAAAGTATTTTTTTCAGCTCAAAATTAATTTTGTTAAAATGATCAATCAGAGATGGCGCTGTTTTATTTAATGAAACAAATTAAAATTATTTACAAATTAACTGATTTTGGAACAATCAATTGATTATTTGCCAATATAGTTCACGTTATTAATATATTTTTTCTCTTTATTCTATAACTTACAGATTATATTCGTACATTTACACTTGATAAACGTCTTGAATCAATTGTAAAACAGTCAGGACTATTAGGAGGACAAGGTAAACTTCCAACAGTCATCTCACCAAAGCTTTATAAACAAAGATTCAGTGAAGCAATGGATAGATATTTTTTAATTGTTCCTGATCGTTGGGATGGACTTTCAAAAAAATAATAAATAAAATAAATTAAGTGATATCTTTTCTAATCCAAAACTATATTTGTTATTCATTTTAAATAATTATTTCTTATGGCACACATACACAATTGTAATTATCTCTTGTTATTATTAATCGTCAATTAATAAATTTATTTACTAATAAAAAAAAATGTTCTATTTTTATTTTGTGTTGAAACAAATTATTTGTACCAAAATAATTTAAATATTTTATAATTTATTGATTCAATTCGACGAGAAATGCTTAATTACCTTTACTCGTTTTATCATAACGATAATTCTTATTCTCTTTGATTCTCATAGTAAAATTTGTTACAAGTAAAAAATAAAGGAACTTGTACCAAAATAATGAAAAGAAAGAGAAATTAAATCCAAGGTAAAGGAGTTCACGAAATAAAAATAGTTGACCTTCTCGCTTCCAAACGTAAAATTACTGCAATATTTTATTGTCAACAGTAAAAGTAATAAAAAAAAACTTGAAAAACTTTTGGTTTCCATTGATTTTGCTCTTGACCGACCTAAAATAATAATCCACAATTACCTAAAAGACTGAAATCAAAATTAAAGATAAGATTCATGACGAAAAATTCCTTTCAAAAAAAGAAAACTTAAATGTAAGTTCATAATTAATTCAATAATGACTCAATTAAACTCAACAAATTTTATTCCATCGTTCCCAATTTGTTTCGGAACTTTCCCATATTTATCTCCTTAACTGCACAAGATCAAGATATCTTCTCTGTATTGTTAATCCAATATTTAAATTATTACAAAAAATTCATTAACCCCATACTTCAATGTCAATCATAATTCAAATCTTTTCGTCTTCTTCTCTTTGAATATTTTTGCCCACATAAAATAGAAATTATAAAATGGAATGGAGTAAAAATAAGTGGAACAAACAAATTAACGAACAAATAATAATATTCTAAATTTTACATTCAAACATTTTACAATATTTAGGAGAATTTACAAATGTTTTACTTTTCTATAATTGCCGATTGTGTAACAAAATGTGGCATCGGAGAATGAAGTATGGGTATATTATTTAAGGTAAACTAAATTTAAGGTTGCATTCTAAAGTTGCATAGAAGACTTCCCAAATTTACTATTCTAGTTAATTTACTTTAGTCTTGCTTTATGGTTTAAAATCTCTGTGAGTTTACAATTTATTTATTAAATCAAATACATTTTAATTTTTAATCAAAACAAATAGTTTTATATCGACCAAATAATTCATGTATCATAATTATTTGTGAAATTGTAATTAATTTATTTTTTAACTGAACTAAACACGTTGGAAATTATTGAGACGGTGATGGCATACGGAGTATAATTATTATGGATGGTGACAATATTATTTGTGGGACTTTCGAATGCAACCTAAATAATAAGAATAATAATAATGATATAGATATTCACTCATAATAAAAATGCCAAAAAAAATTAAACAAAAAAAAAAAGAAAATTCAAATATACAAACAAAATTTACATAAATATTATTTTCTAAATTTATTTCCTCTCAATTTTGTTTTATAAAATTAAAAGAAATAATTACAACAACAATAACAATTCTTAAAAAAGGTAGCAGAATACAAAACAAAATGGAAAATAAAAACAGTTAAATTTTTTTTTGGAAATGTCATTATCCATTATGAAAAAAAAAAACACAAGAAAAAAATGCGCGCGTCCACACTAAAAGTGTGAAAACAAAAACAGAGGGTGAAAGAGTGAAATATCAGTAACAAACGCCAACAACAAAACTTCCTTTTTCATTCATTATTATTATTTTACAGAAAAAAGGTAAGAAACCAACAAGAAATAAAATAAACACGATACCAACCGAGTAGTGTACGGTTTATTGAGAGAATAAAAAGTTTTAAGCATTATTAAAGCAACAGCAACAATATAAACCAACAACAATAAAAAAAGTAAAGAAAATGACTGAACTACGTGACCCAATTTTTACATTTATAAAATTGTTTTCATTTTTTTCTTATTAAGACGAAAATGGTGAAAAAGAAAAGAAAAGAAAAAAAATCCAAGATATGATTTCTAGACCAAGGTCGACATTTTCCGTTTTTTCATCGTTTGTTTTTTTTTCCATTATTTGTTTTCCTTTTAGATTTGTTTTTAACGAAAAAAAAAAGGAAATGAAAAAGGAAAACGCACACATCAAATCAACAATAAATTTATCAATTTTGCAATCGGTTTTGGAAAGTCAAAAATCAAAACTGAAAATGTCAAAAAATTAAACTAAAATTTTTACTTTATCTTTTGTTTTGAATAGACTACAAGGAATTTATAATGCCTTCCAAACTCTCTCGAACTCTTCTTACTTCATTTCTCTGAGAAAAAAAAACGATTTGGGGAAAAGATTAAGAATTTAAAGAAAATTAATTTATGAAACAAAATTGACGAAAAACAATTGAACAAAAATAATGCAAAATTGAATGAATATTATTCACACCCCACTACCCAGAAGAGTAATGGAACACAAAAAGAGAGAAATCAGCTGGTGAATTCCACACAGACTATATGGAATTGTGGGAGAGAATATATTAATTCTCTGTTTTTTTTGTGTTCAGAGAAGAATAAAGGAAAGAGAGAGAGACAAAAAAGTTAATTACCTTTCTTACACTTCGGCGTTTTCTTTATGTTTTCCCATTTTTTCTTTATGATTTTCATAAAAATTATTAAATCAAAGCTTTTGCCGTTGTTGTTGCTGTTTATTTAATTTTTTTCTTCTTTTCATTTTTAGAAATTTAACTGCTTTCGTTCTCTCGTTTCTTTTTTCTTTTCTTTCGTTCTTGCTTTTGTTTTCTGCTTCTACTTTCTGCCACTACTTTCTCCTTCCAGATATTATTGTTTCTTTTTTTTTATTGAGTCTCATTCTGTGAATATTTAAAGTCAGCTCCTTAGCCAGTTCAGTTCATTCTAGTGTTCTTTAATTCGTCTCAGTGGATAGACGTTTATATTCTTTACCTCTTTTTCTTTTTGTTTGTTTTAAAACAAAAACAAAAAATAATAACGTTCTTATAAAGGAATTCGAATAAGAAACGGTTCCTCGCACTTTTTGTTTAATTGATTTCAATAAATTACATTATTGTTGGGGAAAGAATAAAACTGACAAAAATGTGCGCGAAATTTATTTTTGTCTTATGTGTACGAGTATGTGTGCGTGTGTGTATGTGCAAAATATGTTAATTGTAATAAACATGTGTGTTATGTTTGTGGTTCTATAATTGTTTCTTTTATTTTCTTTTCTTTCCTTTTTTTTTAAAAATAATCCAACAAAAAAACTTGTTTGAAGGAAAGAAAAATTGGAATAAACAATTGAAAAAAAGGAGTTGGGTGTATGTGTGTGTGTGTGTAGTGAATAGATTGAAGGTGGATAAATAAAATACCAGACACAAGACGAAAATAAAAAAAATAAAATATGTAATATAAAAAATTCCAAACAAATAAAATTGGCGATGATGCTATAAATATTTAAAAGGCGGACTTGGTTTGGTTTTTTGAAATGGGTGGTGTTTTTGTGTTTATTATTATTACAATATTTTACTATTATTTATTATTAGTGTAAATGTAAAAGAAAAAAAAAGAAAAGAAATAAATTGAGTAAATTTATAGATGGAATGAAGTGATTAAAAATAAACAAAAAAAAGGATGAAAAAAACTCAGAAAAACCCAAAATATTTGAATTAGTTTTTTTCTTAAATAAAAGATGTTTTCCTTTCAATTATTTGTTTTTTATTTATCTTCTTCAATAAAAAAAAACAAATGGCTTTTTATGTGTTTAACTTTTTATTGAAACATTTTTTTCTTTTCTAACAAAAAAAAAATAAACAGAAAACTTATTTTCTCTGATTTGAAACAATAACAATAATAATTATTGTTGTTAGTCGGTTATTTTTGAACTGTGGTGTTATGTTGACGCTTTAGATAAAAAAATTAGCATTAATCTCTCTTTATGTTTTCCTTCCACTCCAGTTTATAAGTTCATCGTCCATTAAACTAGATGATTTTTGGTAAATCGCGTGAGATAATCTTTTCGACCACAAAAAAAAAGACAGATTTAAATATTTTCACACAAATATTCTCATAAATTCAATTCATTCAAATTAAAAGAAATAAACTCAAACAACCTTTACTCATCTTCCTTTACCTTTCGCCTTTAAAGTTCATTTCAATTTCATTTTAAATCAATAAATATAAATTTGATCACGACAATTTAAGTTCAATATAAATTGTTTATTCCTTCCTAATTATTGAATTATTCGAATGTCAATGTCCCCAATATTTAATCACCCTTCTCATATGTTGATAAATCAATCAATAAATCACAATAATAATTTATTTTAAGCGGGAGAAAATGTTTTTAAAAAAGATTATCAAAACTGTTTTTTTTTCCAAAATTCTATTTACCTGCTGGACTTAATTGACTTTTGACCTAATGAACTATGGACAGAAATTGGATCCAATTTATGTTCTATTCATTTTCTTTAAATTAAAAATTCTGTTAAATTATAGAAAACGAATAGATAATTTTATTCTTATTTTAAACAAAAAAAAAAGAAGAAAAATATGAAAATAATTTAAAATTTTCTTATAATTTTTATGAAGAAAATTCTATTATAAAATACAGAATTAATTTGAATACCAGAGAAACGTTAAATTTTCATCATGAAAAGGGATTATACTATTCATCATGCTCACAGACACATATCATGGAGGTAAGAAGTTTCAATAACAACTACTTATAAAATATTTAAAACTTTTTTTATAGATGTCACGATTTTGCAACTACAAGATTTATTACTTTCTTTTTTTTATTTTTTTTTTTGGGACAGTGAAACTCCTTTTTCATATTTGCTCCTTTCAAAAACGTTTCAATTTAAAATTAAATTAATCGTGTCAAATTTTAAGTTAAACTTGGATTCGGACGGCGTGCTGTTAGTGTTTTAAAATAATAATTTATAAATAAAAATAAAATTATCATTGGAAAATAAGACAATAAACTTTCCAAATACGCAAAGTTTTAAAAAACGATGATTAATTAATCTCTTTCGCCTTTCAAATGTTACATATTCCAAATTCAGAAAAAAGGACTTTTGATGAGCAACGTGATGAGCGTGAAAATTTATCACAAGTGTAGAAGAGTAAAATTTCAAAAATTTTTAAAATGTTTTCCTTCCCTTAAATAAAAGTCCTTCAGATATATTATTTGTTGTTGTTCCTGATTCGTATGTAATCTTTAATGTATTCTCTAAAATGAATTTTCCACTGTTTCACATTCACACTCCTTTTATAATTCCTATGTTGTTAAGACTAGTTCAAAAGATTAAAGTTTGGTAAATTAAAACAAAAAGTTCAGTTTTAATTTGAAAACAATAATTGCGTGTTTGCATTTGGAAATTAAAGATCGCGTTTTTAAAGACCTTGAGAATCATTTAACTTCCATCTATAAAAACTCTGTTCCAATTTACTTCATTTTTAATATTTTAATCAATTTAATTTAAGAGCGATTTATGTGACGCCAACAGAAAATTTTGCTGATTAATGGACGTCCTTAAATTATAGGTCACCTTAATTTGCATCTAAGGCTAACTTAAATACAGAATCCGGATAGATAACCCAATTCTGAAACATCGGACAGTGATTTTTCTGTCCCTTTAAGAGTAACCATTTAAATTCTCGTGTCGTAACATCGGAATTCTACACACCTGTATTTTATACCACTATCCAATTAAAATAATTAATAATTTCCATTTCGATTAAAAAATTCTATTTATGTTCAATTTATCAAAAGGAGAATGAAATTCGATAATAATAAAAATGAAAAGAAATTGATGCTTTCATAAAGAAAACACGCGTTTACATGTGAAAATATAGAAACAAAAATATGTAGGAAGCATAACATATAACCTTAAAAATGGATTGCGTAGTGGTAATAAATTAATATAAATTTCACTTCATCCAATATTTTTCTTCTTCCCCGCTCAGACACAAAAATAGAAACACATTGAATGGTTGACCTATTTACCAGTTTTCTTTATGCCTTTTGGTACCTCTCTCCTTCCTTTTTAACTCTACTTAACTTAATTTTATTATGATTCTGTATTTGTATTGTTTTTTTTTTTAGTTCAAAAAATAAAAACAGGAAAAAAACCACAACAGAAGATAGCAAACTGAAGTAAAAAACAAAAAAAAACAAAAAAACGTAATAAACAAATCTAAAAATGTTACAACTTAAATTACAACTTTACCAATACAATAATAGCAAACGCACCGGCAACATAAATCAAACATTTAAATACAATTTTTCCACGTTTTCCCAATCTTTCTCTCTCTCTCTTTATTCTTCTTCTTTTTATTATTTTTATTAAAACAACAAAACATAACGATATACGTGAAGGACGTTCACATATTCTTGCCATAAATAAAGAACGGTTAAATAAGGGTAAATATAAAAAAATTTCTGGGAACTTAAATGGTTTTATTAACGTTGAAGAAATTCTTCTGTACTTCAATTTTACTATAATGTTTTCTAAACTGTCAATTAAATTTAATTTCCAAAATTAGAAATCGATTCAAATCAAAAATGAAGCAATAAAATAAATCCTACAATATTCAATTGCAAGCCCAGTTTTATCCATTTATTCCACCTACTCCACGTCTGTTAAAGATTTTAGTAGAAGTAAGGGCACCACGCACCACAATGAGGAAAAAAAATGTGTCTTTGAATTTTAAAATTACAAGAACATTAAAAAAGTGTGGTGATACTTTATATGTGAACAAAACACTAAAAATATGAAAAAAAAAGTTACAAAAAAATTGCGTGACTTTTGAGGCAAGAAAAACCAACAAAAATCAAAAGAGAAAAGGGGGAAAACGCAATTGTTAATCGTGTCGTCCGTTATGGTTTGACCATGAAGAAGTACTTTAACTCTCTTTACAAGTCCTGTCAATTTTTCTTTAACATTATAATTTCTTCTTCTTGCGGTTTTTCTGCTACGTGTGGTTGTTGTTGTTGTTTTGATTTGACCAAGGAAAATTTCACTTTATTTATAGAATTTTATGTTTATAGTTTATTATTTTTATCTGAAATTGTTTTGCCCTACTTTCGGCTTCAATATTCTAACTATTTTTCCTTTCACAATTAACTCATCCTTCAATTTTTCTTCTTTTTACTAAACTAAATTTTAACAAAATTGTTGATTATCTTCTCTCGTTTTGTTTTATTTGTCGATTATTTTTTAATCTAATTTAATAAAAAAAGAAGAAAAAAAAACCACAACAATGATGTTGAGAAGACGAAAGAGAAGAAGGGGACTTAAAAATAAATCCATTTAATTTATTATGGCGAGACGGAAATGGAGTTTTAAAAAGGTCGAGGGCATTTTTTCTTTCCTCTTCTTATTCTTACTTACCTACTTGTTGTTGTTGTTCTTGCCATTTGCCATTTATTTTTTTATTTTCTCTCTTTAAAGAAAATTAAATATTAATTTCTTTTGATTAGACTTTCAAATTTCACAGAGAAAATGATGTTTTTGAGCTTAAAGCTTAATTTTTTTTTAAATTCATATGAAACATATATTTTTGTTCTCTTTCTTTCGTTTGTGGAAGAATTTAAAATCAATATTTAAAAATCATAAATCAAAAATTTTAAAGCAATAAGATCAAAAGTTTGAACGTCTAATGAAGAAAAGTTTTTAAGTAAATTTTAAAAGATCTTGCTATCAGTTTAGCTGTCTAACTTCAACCATAAAAAATATTTTATAAATATTCCCACTGTTCATTTAGCATTCAAAATATATTTTCCAAAATGTTTTTTTTAACAAAAAATAATAATTTTCCATAAAATTAAAGAAAGCAAAAAAAAATTGTTTCATTTTTAAATTAAATAAAAATCCATTTTAAGCGAAATAAATAAATTTCCCCAATGAAATAGATACGTGTACACATTCTTAATATTCTTTTCCTATATATATATATATATAGGTAAACGCGTGCCCTTCAAATTCACCAAAGTTAATAATAAATCGAATAATAATTTAACTTTATAATGGATTTTATTTATGATTAAAAAGAAGAAGACATAAAAAAATGGGCGCAGTACAAAGAAGGAAAAAATAAAATAAATACTTCCTTTGGCATTTCACGATTAGTCATTCCTTACATTTATTTTTGTACCTGCAGTCTCGGTACATTTTTCAAATGAATTTAAATAAATTAAATTGTTTCAATTTCAAGCGAATAGAATCCTTAAGAAATTGAACCGGTTTTCAGTTTCATTATTACTTCTTTTTATATTTAAAGGGCAGCAGAGAATAAGGAAAAATTTATACAATTTCAACAACTATTATTGAAACAAAAAGGAGCAACAACTAAAATGTTGACAAATTTTATCCCCTTATCGAAAATGGTTATTAAAAAAAACCAAATAAAAAAAAAAATTGATAATAAAAAATAAACGAATAAATGGCAATTAAATGTAAAATGAGGTCAACATATTAATCCAAATGATGTCACGGCAATCAAACAAAAATTGCATTTACTTATTATATTTTTCAACCAATAAATAAACCAGAAGTATTTTAAACCCGTCTGTCTATTCTGGTGCCTGGTATTCTTTGCCCTGATTTTATTCTTTATAAAAAAGAAACAAAATAATTGCATTCATTATTTAGCTTTTTCCTTTATTTATAGAGAACTGAAAAGTTAAACAATTTTTGACCTTCGACAAAATTATTAAATAAAATAAATAAATTTCGTGGTGTTAAATATATAAAAGGTTTTCATTTCCAAAGAAGTTTTCCAGTCAATATTTTATTTCATGACTTAACTCTTTTTATTATTTTCACGTAAACAAATAACCTCTGCATTCTAACATAAAAGCAAAAATAACAAAAATTTGCAAAAATGATTGGATGACACCGAAGTGAGCGAGAAGCAACAACAAACAAAAAAAAAGAACAAAAAAATAATGATTAAAAAAAACAAATAAATGAGATAAAAAGAAGAATCAACAAACTTTTTGTTTTTTTGGTTGGCAAGGAACAACAATTTTTTCTTTTGCCTTCAGTTATTTTATTTTATCAATAAAAAACAGAAGACATTCCATAGCTTTCAAGTTCTTCAACTTTGAAAAATAAAAACATATTATTTCGAATAATTGTCAATTAATTAAAAAAAAATAAGTTGTGCTCTCCAATAACATTTCTAATTAATCAATTAATTAATTTCATTTTTAATTTTTTTTTTCAAATAACAACCAAATGAACAACCAATAAAAAATAGGGATCAAAATTGTGTGAATCGGAATTTTTTATTTGAGAAATCATTATCAGAACCAGATTTACTTTTAACAGGTTCGTACTTTTTCTAATTATTTAATTAATTCTTTTGTTTTTTACTAAAGCAGATTCTTTTTTGCAATAAAAAGGAATCAATTGTTTAATTATATTAAGTTTGTTATTAATAATTTGAAATTCTGTGGACATACATAATTATTGATTCCACAAAATTAATTTTCTGAACAAATTAAAAAGTTGAAATTTTGAAAACTGGTCTCCTTATAAATAATTGTAGTTTCGTCAAGCTTTTCCAAAATAAATCTAAATTTATTCAAACTTTTAATTTTTTCTAAGATTCAAAGGAAAAGACGACAAATAAATATTTACATGAATTTATAGCAGTTGATGATCTTTATTTCTATCGAAAAAGGAAACCTCCAGGTAATTAGTGAAGAAATAAATTAATTCTTTCATATTTTACAAAATCACAAACTATTTTTAAAACCCTTGAAAAATTGCATTAAAGGCATACAATAACAAATTTCATAAAATTAAAGAATAATAAGAAAACATCTTATTTTCAGATTTATTAAATTTAACACTTTACAATAATAAATCAGAACCATCAATTCCTGTAGCATTACAACGTATAACAGAATATAATGATAAATTTACTGCACCATTATTAACACAACGTCCAGCATTAAGGAGAAGATCAACTTCATTGAAATTAGAAGGTAAAATTATTAGAAATAATAATGTCTGAATTAAGTTAATCTATTGTTCACTTTTGTTGTAATGGTTTACCAATGGTTTATTTATTAATGTATCAACATAATAATCTCACTCGTTCTATAAATATTGTGTTCAGACAATAAATTGATTTATCTTCCTTTTATTCTCATTTTTCAGGTGATATGAATTTTACAACAGAATCAAACTCAAATTATAATTTAAGTCATAACTATGCAATGAAAAATTTTGGTAAAAAAAAATCATTTATTGATGAAAAATTTCAACAAACAAAAAAACCATTTGAATTAATAAAAAGTGTTGATAATTTATTTAATGATAATGATAATCTTAAAAATGATAATGATAAACAAAATAGAAATCGTAAAAATCAACAAAAATGTAATTTAAAATTAGAGGGTGACATTTTATATCTACCAGAATATAAATCACAATATATAGAATATCCAATTGAGAAATGTTATTCAATACCACAATTAAGTAATATAAAATTTAATGGTAATTTTACTGGTGTTGCTGAATATACAGATCAATTTCGTAATTATGATATATTCTCAAAGAATATTGCTATTAAAAGACCAGATAATTTAAATTTATATGGTTATGTTGATACAATGCCTGAATATAAGGAACGTTATAGTTATAATAAAAATGATTTTATTAGAAGTTATCCAATTATTAGAAATGATACATTATCAATGAAAGGTGAATTTAGTAAAATATTACCAGAATATTATGAAAGTTTTAAAAATCCAAATATAACAACCGTTCCGGAAAAGGCAAAATGTAGAAAAACTTACTTGGACTTACGTGGAACAACTGAATATAATCCAGAATACAAGTAAGATGCTTTCATTAATAACAAATAATAATTAGAATTTGGTTCGTATCTCTTAAATTTAAAATAATTTACTATTTCAGATGTACATATTTAGATTTTCCACGTTCACGTCCAATTACTAAAAAACCAGTATCAACAATAAGATTTTCACAGACAACAACAACAGAAGAGGAAACCGAACAAGAAGATAAAGAAATGTTTCAACAAAAATTTGTAAAACCAATACGTAATGTTCATTATCCAACTGTAGATGATTCAAATTTATTGTGCCAACCAGAATATAGAAAAGCTAAAATGGAATTATTAAAACGTGAAACAAGACCTAAACGTATGACAGAAATATTAGCTGAAACAGCTGATACTCCTGAATTTCATGGTAAAAAGAAACAATATCCAGATACATCACCCAGTTTTAAATTAATGGTTGAAAATGTTGATGATATTGGTGGTACATTTAGAAGTAGTGAAGAAAATAAAGTATCACCAAAATATGGTAGACGGTCATCAACAGAACAACAACATAAGCAGCAGCATCATAGGCAACAACAACCAAAACAACAACAGCAACATCAATATCAACAACAACATCAAAATAATGCAATTCATAATTTAAGAAATCGTACAAAAATAATTGAAGGAAATCATAATTATATAAAAGAGAATAAAATAAATAAATTAGATGAAAATCATAATTTAAAAGAATCATTTATTGTATTGAAGGAACCGTGCAAAGAAAATAATTGGATGAAAACATCTTGGTATGAAACTTAAATACAAGATGATTTGGAAAATATTAGCTAAATAAGTTTCTCTTTTTTTTCAAGACGATTCCACTAATTTTTTTTATGATTTCAAAGGATTTAAATTTTAATAGATTCAACCAATAGGATTTTTTTGCACTTTCATTGTATTCAGCGAAATAGAAAATGGAACTGGTTTTCTTTTATGTGCCCAATATTTTATAAAACTGACGAAAATTCAGAAGTTCCATTTAATTCTATTTCGTTGATTATTATATTATATTTGGTTCAAACAAAATACATGAACTATTTTCATCTGAAACTGTAAGCTGATACGGAAGATTAAAGAATGCATTTTCATATAAAAATATTCGAAAAAAAATGACAATCATGGGATAGGTTTGAATCCCTGATAAAAAGTGATTTATTATGTTCTAAAATTAAAATTTATTTAAAAAAAAAAAAAACAATTTATTTACTTTTAACCAATCAGAATTTTTTGTTTTTTCTTTGTAGAAAAATTTAAAAACTAAATTTATGTTAATTATTTAATTTAATTGTTTTATTACTAATGAAATTAACAAAATGGAAGAAATGTTCAATAACGAAATGAGAAAGAAAATTGTTTGAAAAATAGAGAAATGAATTCATAAACAATTTCACTACAAAAACCAAAAAATTATTATCTTAAATTTAGTTAGAGGCTAATAAAAAAAGAACAGATTTGTTGTTTTTTTTGTTGAGATAAAACTCATATTTTATAATAAATATTATGATACAAATAATTATATAATAGTTGTTTTCTTTCTTAACTATTTTTTTTTGTTCTTGTTATGTTAGTGTTTTGTTTTCAGTTAAAATTGTTTTTTTTTTTATTTTTGCGAAAAAAATAAAATATTAGCAAAACAATTTTTATTTTTCTGTTCTTATATTTTTGCTTGAGTTTCTTCTTTTGTGTATTTGTTATATTTTTACTCTAACGTTTCAGTGTGTAGGTGTATTTGGGGTGGTTGGCCTGTGTATGTTTGTGAGGTTTTTGGAGTGGAATAAAAATGTACATTATTTGTGATTAAATCATATATTTTGTTGTTTTTTTAATATTATTTAAAATTTAATTGGATAAAGACAACAAAAAAAAACATATCTATGGAATAATGAAATGTAACAGCTGATTTTGTTCATTTCTGTTTCTATCACAAAAAAAAATCTAAAAATCTTCTTTAGATTTATAATTTAGTTTTTTGGGAAATAACAGGCGGCTAAATTTCTAAATATTATTGCATTTAAACTAGTTTTAGGCTTAATTGTATCCAGCAACATATTTTATTATTATAAATAATATGAACACTTAAACTATTTTTTGTTTCAATTCTGGAAAAATTTTAAGTTGACCATAAAACCATAATATTATAATTCAGTCTGTTTAACTTATTTCCACTCCGATAAAATTTCTTCTTTAAAAAAACACAAAAATCAATCTGTGCCGTTTTACTAATGAAAATTTTGTAGGATTTATTCCTTTTTCTTTTTAATATTAATTTTAAAAACAAATTAAAAAAAACATAAAAATTTGAAAAGTGTCCAAGTGAATTTTCAATAGTTTCATATACAATAAAAAAATTGATACAAAATAATAAATAGAGATAAAAGTTTCGCATTTTACATAGTTTCCACCTTTGACAGGTTTTTCCACTGTTAATTATAACAGAATAAAGACGAAGAGAAAAGTATCAAACATTTTAAATATTTACAAAATGATTTAATTTTAATAAAGTTGATTGAATTAATTGATTGTATTCTGTCTTTCACTGAATTATCGTAATTTCACAAAAAAATGTTTTCCTTAATTAATTGATTGTTCTCTTTAAATAATATCATTTTTATTTGATTATATTAGACCCTTAAGATATTTGTGAAATTCGACTCAAAAGCATTTTAAAATTTAGTTTTTTCATTTTAACAAAATAATTTTTTTTAAAGTAAAAACCCTCTAAACTATGACCACTTTCATGTTGCTTTAACCTATTTGAGTTTTATTGAAATTTTATTGAATACATTTTTTTTTTTAATTTTAAATGTAACTTTTATATACTGATCGTAATTGTTTTCATTATTCATTGGCCACTGTATAGAGGTTTTACCAAAGTATTTCTTGTATTTATTGCGTATATAAAGCTATAATTTATGTATTTTTTTAATTATTTATTTATTAATTTTAATTAATTTATTTTAATTTAAATTTTATTTTTTGCCGAAAGAAACCAAATTAAAACCTACATTTCTTTCTTCTTTTAATTTTAATTGTTTTTTTCTTTTAAATTTATACGAAATAATAAAAAATAATTTATTCACATTTTCCTCTTCATTTTTTTATAAACGAAAAAAAAAAACAAAACTAAAATTTGTAATTCTAATTTTGTTTTTTTTAATTTTATAAAAAATTAAAATGTTTTAAGAATATTTTAAAGTATTTCTTGATTTGTACTTATTTACTGATTATCGGATGGCCTTTTTTTTGCTAATTATCGTTGCGTTTTTACTTTCTAACATTTACGTGTTAAATGGTAGGCCATTTATTTTCATCTCCATCATCAATTTTTTTTTTCATAAATTTTTGGGTTTTGTTTTTTTATAAGAACATTTGTCTTCTCATTCATTGATGTAATTTTTATTTAATATTTTACAATTTCTTCATCATAACTGAAATGTTTTACAAAAATTATTAACGAAATCAAATAATATATTTTCTTATTGAACACAAACACACAATTGTTGCGCTGATTATTAATTCATAAAAGTTCATATTAAGAAAAATGAGTAAAAAAATATTTTTAGGCAAAAAAAAACAAAAATAAATAATAAAAGGAAACAAAAATAAATAATAAAAAAAAACGAACGCTCTTAATAAACAAACTCAAAAATAACTAAAAAAAATAGAAATCAATCAATTAAATTATTATGTAAGGAAAAATTACGTAACGAAAATAAACAAACAAAAACTAAAACTGAGTTACAAATGTTCTTCTTTCCTCATATTCGGTCATTCCAAACTCTTTCATTTTTCCTTTTAATTTTTATAAAATATTCAATAGTAATTTTCCTTTAACACGACTTAAAAATATAAAACAAATAAAATAATTTTTTTAGCGTCATTTAATTTCTCAAATTTACTCTTTCTAATCCATTAGTCGTTTATTTTAAAATATAAAAAAAATAAAATCAAAAATAAAATTAAAACTTGTTTATTTTCTTTAAACTTAATTAATATTTTCGATTGTCTTTGTATTTACCTTTACTGGTTGAACGACTTCTGGAATTCGATTTAGAGTTTGTTCGTCTTAATTTATAATTTCTTGGTGATTTTGAATAACTTTTATGATTTGATTTTGAACGTGATCTTCTTCTACTTCTATTCCAACTATTTGATCGTGATCTTGATCTTCTTTTGAATTGACGTTCACGACTATTCGTTCTTGATCTATGAAATCTTTTGTAATATTTTGTTCTAGATCTTGATCTGGATCTAGATGATGAATTTATATGTAATTTTTTATCATTTGATTTTGATTTGGATCGTGAACGTTTTGAGTTTGATCCAGTTGCTGTGGTTTTATCATCATCAGAATCAAATAAAGCATATTTTGATAGATCACCTTCATCTTCTTCATCATCATCCTCATCTTCTTCATTGTCATCATTGATTGCATTATTATCAGGTTTTTTCTTTGGTTGTTCTATTTTTTTATTTTCTATTTTTTCTCTTATTTTAAATTCTCTTGGCTTTTTCCTTCTACCAAATTCATCATATTCACCATCTGAATCTTCTCTTTCTTTGTACTCGACAACACCTCTATCATTATAGCCTCCACCATATCCTATAAATATAAATATAAAAACAGAAATTAATGCACTTCGATTTGATTTTTTTGAAACAAGAGACTATATTACCAGTTCTTTCTTCTACATCGCAAAATTTTGGTGCGTTACACATATTACATGTTTGCCTTCTGGCCCAATTTACATTTCCACATTTACTGCATTGCCAGTCTTCAGCACTAAAATTATTTTGAATGAAATTTTAAATAAGTGCTATAAAAAAATTATTTATTAATAAGAATGTTTACCTGAAAAGTCCCCGTGATTTTTCTGCTGCCGCTTTTCCGATTTCTGTTCCTAACTTTTTCTTTGAATTATCACCACCAACACGTTCCTTATTACACCGATTACAGTGTGTCCGACGCGCAAAATTCACATTTTTACATCTATATACATTATAAAATGAATAATATACAAAAAATGTCTAAGGTTTTCTACAAACCATTGGAGATTAAACCTTACTCTTCATCAGTACATATCCAGTCTCCATCTAATGATTTTAATCCTTCTTGTTGAACTTCCGGCGAAGACATTATTATAGTTTTTTCCTGATTATTATTATTATGTATATTTTTTGATTAAGAACAAGACAAATTTTTTTTTAAACCATTTTGACATCCAAAAAAACAATAACAACAAAAATCAACCTAACGACATCTATTAAGTACAATATTTAATTTACCATATACATTATTGAACTGAAATTTTTTTATGAATAGTATTGCCAAATTAAATTTAGTGTTTTCAGAACTTATCAAAACTCTTCTATTCTCCCCAAGTTTTTGTAGCATTTCTATTTTTTGTTGGAGTTGCATTTGTATGTGTGCATTGTATTATTGTATTTTAGTTTCAGCGTAGTTTTTTCACAACAAAAATAAAACTAATTAGTTTATTTCATAAAAATACATTGAATTGTTTCTCAAAGTAAATAAAGTGAATCTTAAAAAATTTAAAAGGGATAAAATTATAAACTTTTTAGGTATAACAAAATTGTGAAATAAATTTTTATCGATTTTTTTTTGTTTCATTCGTCGGTCTCTTATTTAACTTCATTGGATAAGGAAAATCAAGTTAAATAATTATAATGTAATTACAATTTATGACTCATCAAATTGTGCACTTGAATTTAATCTAATTCTTCTATTTTTTTACTTATCTTTATGCTTACCTACCTGAATTTATTTAAATTGTTTTAAATTCAGTCGTAAAAAAAATGTTGTAAAACTTTCTTATTTTTCTAAAAAAAAATCATAATAAATATAAAGAAAAAAAAAAATATTTAGAAGAAAGGTATTTTAATTGTCGTGTTTTTTACGTTGTCATAATTTACTTTTGGTGTAATAAATAATTAATAATAATTTTGTCGTATGCTCAGTGTTCGCTCTAAAATTTTAATTTATTTTTTATTAATTACGAATTAATTTGATCAGAAAATAAATAAAGAAATTTCTAGATTTTTTTTTTCGTATAAAAACTAATATTTCCCATAAAGTGAATAACCAAAATAGGTGATTTACTTTTGGACTTTTATTAATTGGTTTTCTTTTATGAAGTAATAATTTTTTAATCTACGTCATCTCATTAGGTGAAAAAACAATTCGTGAGATAAAAAGTAATTTTTATTAACGTTAACTTAATTATTTTAATTATTTCTGTGTTGTACTTATTTGTTTTTTTACACGATAATTACAAATTACGATACAATATAGCTGATAAAAAGAAAAACATCAAACATTCATTTTCTATAAACTTTTATTTTCAGGTTTTCATTCTTTTCTTTTTTATCTTTATTTTAATTTTGCTTCTTAATTAATTCACACGCGGTTTATTATTTGTGTTTTTTATTTTGTGTAAAAAAAACAACCAGACAAACAAACTCTATCATTTTCTTCTTTTTTTGGTTTTTAAAAGAGAGAAAAAAAACTCAAGCGCTGAGACAATTAAAAGACAAATAAAACAAGAAAAAAAAATAAAAATGGGTACGTAATTATTCTGTAAATATTAATTTAAATATGTGTTTTTATTCTTTTTTCAGTAAACTTCCACTGTTAAAGCCTTTTTTTATTCATTTTTACAAAAGAAAATTATTAGATTAATTTTTTGATTGAAGAAGAAAGAACAACAACAAAAAAATACAAATAATAACTTTGTAAAAAAGAAAAGAAAAATTTATTAAAGAATTAGAGAAAATACTCAACCAAAAAAATAATTAAAATATGGCTTGGCAAGGTGGTGCTCCTCCCTATAACTATCAAGGTTTTCTATAATATATACTCAATTTTATTAGGGTTTTTTTTATTTTTTATTTTCCTTTTCATTCAATTAAACAAACTAAGTTATTAAATGCTAGTTCTTTTTTTTGAGTTTAACTTTTTTGAATTTAACATTAATTACTTTTTATTAAATAGTTTATTCTGTTTTATTTAGAAAAGGGAACCCTCTCTTAGCATGTTATTTTAAAAAGGCTTACATTTATATAATTCTTTACAATAAATACCGATCGTGAGTTCAACACTATTTGCAAACATAATTGTTTGAATTTCATAACACTTCTTAACTATAAATTTTGTTTTCGAAAAGTTAAGTTTACAATAGAATATTTTTAGGGTAACTTAAAATATCGTTGCATACCCTTTTATTTATTCTATAAACAGTGTAAATAGAGGGTTAAGTGAATTGCTGAAATTTTATTTCTTTAAATATTCGTAGTTTGTCTCAGTATATCAAATGTAAGTCTTTTAAATTATGAAATTTTTTGGTGGGGTTTGTATTGTTAGTAATTGTGAAATAAAATGAGCAATGTTTTCAATTTATTTAGTACAAATGTTTTGGTCATCTGCCAGAGTTTTTTTTTTTGAAGAACATAAAAAAAGACGACATCTGCATTGGAATTATAGAAAATATATTTTAATAATTTTTTAAAGTTTCCTTCCAATTACTCGATTATAAAATATTTCCGTTTTATAAGGTTACGTTATCAGTTTGGTTTATTATTATGAATTTATATTTCCAGTTAAATACGACAAGAATAGTCAATTTAAATGAGTTGAAAGATTCCCCTTAAATTCATTTTTTAAGTTCAGAATTTATAGAGTTTCACTTTCTTAATCTAAACTCATTAAGAATTAGTAAAATTCCAAATTCTAAAACAGGAAACGCAAAATTAATGTTGAAGGAAGTTACATAAAATATTATTTAATTTAATTTATAAAGAAAATTAATTCTAGAAATTAACTGCTAAAAATACAATTTACTTAATTAATAGAAATTCTAAAAAAAAACAACGAACAAATTGCTACAAATAAAACATTTTTTTATTATCAATTTTTCTGAAACAAAAAACGAATACAAATTTAACGAAGGGTATAAGTACTTTTTTATATTAACGATTTTTTTAACCAACAATTTTATTATATTTTTTCTGTTTGCATGATTAAAAAATAAAATGTAATTTTTATTTTTCTGTTTTGATAAAATATAAAATTCAGTAAAACCAATCAAAACAACAGTAAAAAAAAATTGATTTCTAAAATTTTTTAATTTAAAATATTTGTTTATTTTTTTTTCTGCTGATTTGTTTTTGTTGTTTCCCGATAAGATTAAACAGAACAAAAAAAAAGTACAAAATAATCGGCTTTTTGACAAGTGTGGTGCATATGTATGATGTGTGTGTACATATTTAAAAATGACTTTTGCCGATTCACACAAATAAAGTAGTAATAATATTAGTTGAAAAGTTATTCTAACTAAAATAATAAATCCACACAAGCAAAAGTGAATTTTATAAAAACGCAATCAAAATAATAAAGAAAATTTCATTTTAATTTTTTTTTGATTTCTACAGAAAAAAACTTCTTAAAAATTTGATGAAATTAATAAAAGTTTATTGTGTACTGAAAATATTAAAAAAAAATTAAAAAAAGAAAGTAAATTAGTTAAAATGGCAGAATACGATCCACTTATAAGTAATATCAAAATATTTAGTGACTTTTCAGTTTTGTGTTTCTTTCTAGAAATTAATTATATTTTTTTCATAATAAATAACAAATGCATGGATTTTTTTTAATTAATTGATTATAAAAATTACTTTATTGTTAATTAGGAAATATATTTTATTATTCTGGTTTTTCCAATGATAATATGAAATTCAAGTGCATCAAAAGTGTGATGAAAGAGAAAAAATGATTAAAAAAAAAATAACAAAAGAAAGTGTAAAGTGATGACGGATCACAATAAAACAACTTAATCTTTTATTTTTATTGGGAGAGAATAAAATGGCGAAGTTGGACGTCTTTAAACTCGACTTAAATGTGTAAACATTTTTATTCAAATTGAAAACACAGTTAATTATAGATTTCTAATAATTTTTGTATTGTTGTCTTCTTTTTCGTTCATCGAGTTTTAAAGACCACATTATTTTGACGTTTGATGCAATTGAATTTCTGTTAAAAAAAAATTAAAATGTTATTCCTAATTTTGTATGAAAAATATAACAGCTGAAATGGGTTTATTAATGAAAATGGAAAATTGTTAGTTTTTTCTGTTAGTTTATTCTTTGATTTTGATTAATGAAACAGACTTAATGCGTAATCTTGAAATCGCAAATATTGTAATCATAATTAGAGCTATTTAATTATAGTTCAAGCAACACTTCTAATGTAAAAATTCATAAAATAGAAAAATGTTCAATGGGTTAAATTCTTGAAAATCCGATAAAGAAAGGTCAAACGATGTTTGCTATTTCTTTGAATTTTTATTTTCATTAATATTCTTATTATTTTGTGAACCCCCCATTTTTATTATTTTATAAACAATATACAATTTACTAACAATATTTATTTAATAAACAATTATAATACTTTTAGATCCAAATCAACAATATTACGGTGGTCAACCTGGTGCTTATCCACAGCCTGGTTATCCACCACAACCAGGTTTTAATACAGGCTATCCACCACAGTCTGGATTCCCACCACAACAAGGTGGATATCCTCCACAAGGCGGTTATCCCCCACAAGGTGGTTATCCACCCCAACCTGGTTTTGCTCAACCTTCAATGCCACAAGGATTACCTTATGATCATCAGCCACCTGCTTATGGAACAGGCTATATAGATCCTGAAAATCCAAATGGTGAAGTTAAAGGATTTGGTTTTAGTGATGAAAGTATTAGGAAAGGATTTATTAGGAAAGTTTATTCGATATTGATGGTAAGCGAACTATTTAATTAAAAATAAATTTTTAATTCTTTCATTTTTTTCTAGGTTCAATTATCGCTCACACTTGGTTTAATTGCATTATTTATGTATCATACTGGTACAAGAGAGTGGGTAAAAAGGCATCCAGAAATGTGGTGGATTTCACTTATTGTTATGGTTGTGACAATTTTGGCAATGGCTTGTTGTACGGATGTAAGACGTAAAGCACCAATGAACTTTATATTTCTGGGATTATTTACACTTGCTCAATCATTTTTATTAGCCACAGCTGCTAGTAATTTCCATTCTGAAGAAGTACGTATTAAAATCATCATTTTATTGCCTTACTGATCTTTTCTACTTTATCTGTAAGATAATTCCTATTGAAATTTCTTGCGCATTTTATTATTTCTGAGTAAGTAAAGTAGAAAAGATATTAGTTTAAATAAGTAAACAAAAAGAACTTAAGGTTTCGATGACAGTCGTGTAAAACGATACACTAACAAACACTGAACTAAAGTTTGTTAAGATTATTGTAGAATATTTATAAAAAAATTTTTCGATAAATATAAACACTAATTGAATCATTATTTTTCTCTATTTAGGTATTAATAGCTGTTGGTATAACCGCTGCTGTTTGTTTGGGCTTAACATTATTTGCATTCCAAACGAAATGGGATTTTACTGTAATGGGTGGTGTATTATTTGTTGCAGTATTAATATTAATGATCTTTGGTATTGTTGCAATATTTGTCCCTGGAAAAACAATGACACTTATATATGCATCATTAGGTGCATTAATATTTAGTGTTTACCTTATTTATGATACACAAATGATGATGGGAGGAAGTCATAAATATTCAATTAGTCCAGAAGAATATATATTTGCTGCACTTAATTTATATTTGGATATTATTAATATTTTCTTATATATATTAACCATAATTGGTGCAACGAGAGATTAAATCTTTTTTCTTTTTCTTTGCTATTGATTTGCTTCTTTTTAATGTTTCTTCGAAATTTGAATATTTAGTTATATTTTTTTTTATTTAAAAAGAGAAATTAAAATAAAAAATCATTTAAATGTTTTAAAATGAATATAAAAAAAAAAGAAGTTGATTTTATTTTTATCCCAATTTTAAATTAAAAACAAAAAGATTGTACACTAAAACAATAATAATATGTAATAAATAATTAAATCTAATTATAATAATTATTATTAATTCATAATTAAATCAAATTATAATAATTATTATTAATTCATAATTAAAAAAAACCAAAAAATACAAAAAAAAATTCAGTTCCTTGTTGAAGCGAAACATAATTAAGAAAAATAATAAAAACACACCAAAATAACCCACTTATGATAAAAGCAAATTCATTAAACAAATAGCAAACGCAAAAAAGAAAAAAAAAATGTAAAATTAAATAAATGCAAATATTTGATGAAAAACAAAAAATGATACCGTCGGGCTTAACAAGGATATTTTTCTTATAAATAGAAAATAATGAAAGATTATGATAATAATTATAAATATTGTATTAATTTTCAATAAATTTTCAATTATAATAATAATATTAATTATTTAAAACAAAACAAAAAAAAAATACAAAAACATAAAAAAATATGTATTAAAAATTTAACTGTAATCCGATGAATAATTAATTGAAGAGTAAATAAAATTAAAATTAAATGAGAAATTAAAGAGATGGTAAATATCTTTTTTTTTTAAAAAAATCTGTTTGTCTCTTATGATGAAAATGTAAAATGCGCTTTTTAAATAATAATTATTAAACCAAGAAAATATAAGAGATGTTAGTTTTTCATTAAATAAATATATAAATATATACCCAATAAATATTATTAAAAAAGGAAACAGATGAAATGATGTATAATGAAAAATTAAATAAGTTAATTTAATTTATTTATGTGTAATTATTAATAACAATTAGTAATGAAAAAATAAAACTCGAAAAAAAATATTTGCTTTTACGAATAATTATTGAAAAGAATTTTTGTTTATTCTTCACTTAACCAGTTTTCTTATTAATCAATTTCTTGTATTAGTTTAATCTTAGAAGTGTTTAGAGACATAGTTATTGTCATCATCGTCCAAAATTGTCTCTTGGACTTTGTACTTCTAACATTTTACACATGAGATATTACATCATGTATGTATATATTTTGTTTTGATTTTTTGTTGTTTTCTTAAAAATGATGTAATATTTAGAATTCTAAAAAAAATGTAAACAAACAAAAATTAAAATAGTTATTTTTGGTATGTTCTGTTGACCTTCAAGCTTTTTGTTTGTTTTTATTGATTCAAGCATAATAATAATTTTTGATTGATTGACTTTAGGAGATTTAATCGTTGGATGGTTCATTTTTTTATTTTATTTATAAAGTAAAGGGATTTCTTGTTCTACTTATTTCTTTGTTATCATAAAATGCTAACCAGGGTTTTCATAATCAATACGTAAATGAGATAGGAAATATACAGTTAATCTGGTATTTTACGTTGTTATTTTTTATAAATCAATCTTAAAGTGGACTGGAAAAGGCCGTCTTTTATTTATTGATAATCTCTTTTTTGGGAGTAAAACTTGTGTTGCTTGACTTCAATCTGATAACCGTTTTAATTAATATTATCATAAAAATTACAGAGAAGAAATAATTTGATCTCATTGTGTGACTTTTAACCCTCAACAGATTCTAAGATTAATGATTTTAAAAGCATGATAAAAGAATAAAATTTGTGTTCAAAATTGGGAACACCTTGCAGCCCAGAGATAATAACCAAAATTATATCAATAATTATACAGACACATGCACGTCAAATTATTTAATCAATTTTTCTTATAAATAACACAAAACAGCAAACATAATAGTTATAAGATTAAACTTCTTATCTTTAAAAAATAAGTGATTTTTTCTTATCAAAGTGAAAAAAAAAATTAAAATTTAAACATTGTTTCCTACAGAAATTTTTTATTTTAATTTCAGTCTGCGTAACGCGTTTCGATAGAATTTTGTGACGTTAAGTAAAATTATTACACTTTTTGCGCAAAGAAATATTTCAAGGAGAAAAACGAAATAAATGAATAAAAAATGTATTTCATAATTATTATTTTATTACTGTCTTGTATTGGTTTTAAAAAATGTTATAAAAGTGATAATATAAATGTGATATTTAGAAAATATCGTCAACGAAATATTTATTTTTATGTAAAATTTTGTATATTTCTTTCATTTTTAAAAATTAGAAAGGTAAGTAAACGTTTTTCTTTATTTTCTTTAATAGTAAAATTTGATCTAAAGTTAGTTGTGTATGTGAAAACTTTATTTGTGTTCAAAAACTTCGCTTAAATTTTCACCCTAAATTACAAATTACCTTTGTGAACATCTTCGGCCCATATCAATGGTATTTTGGAGAAATAACAACGGTTTCCATTCCATTATAATCGTAGTTCTTTCATAAACATAACAGTTGATACAAGTTAAATAAACGTAAGTTGTATACAATACCTATTTAACCGGCCTACTAAATCATTTAAGATGGTCAATTAATAATTCTACATATTATCTCATGTTTTAAATTGTAATTAATGAGTAAGTATTTGAATTAGGTATGTTTAAATATTTTGCTCCTTTTGTGTAATGTGTTTTATCATTCCAATAAGTCAAATCTTTATGAAACATAAAGAAATTATTTCAGTTGTGTTTTAGTAGTATTCTTTGGAAAAGCTTTTTTAATAATTTTAAACAAAATAGTAACCAACACAAATATGTTTAGTTCCTATTCTTGTTATTCCATTCTAACGCATCGAAAGCGAATTCAATATTCAAACAGTAAGTAAAACGTGTTTTAAAATTGATAAGTTCTATAAATTTATTAATATTTTCTAGTTCAAACGTGACAAATGAAATACAAAATAAGAAGGAAGTGGTTTGTTTGACAAATAGTGGTTGTATAATGGAATGTCGAAACGGAATTATAAAAAAATATTTGGAATGATTTTCCATATGTAAGTAAAGGTGATTTAATCTTAGTATATTGTGTTTCTGTTTATTTGTTTATTAATTCTCTAAATTTCCGTGGAATACAAATTGCGCTGTATATTTTCCTAATATAATGGGCTATTTAGGAAAAGGAATGAAATTATATCAAAGGAGTGGTTTTCAAAAATAAATGGAAATACATTCATAAAGAGATTTACATAATATATAATTGAGCAGCTTTTGGATTATAGAGGAAGAAGCTTTTAATTCCCTTCATTTTACTAAAACAAACTCTGAATGGCTTACATTAATGGATTTAAAAATATATAGTTAATACGCCGTTGAAAGTAATTGATGAAAATGTTTTAGGTAATATAAACAATATGCGGTACAGTTTACGTCACCTTAGAATAAAGAAAAATTGGTTTCGACAACACAGCAAAGTAATATCACAATTGAGGAAATATCAGACACATCTGGAAAAACAAAATGACCTTTAACTTTTGAATATTTTCTCAAAAAATATGGCAGTACCATTCAGTTTAATAAATTTTACAGTCAATATTCTTTTCAAGATTTAATTCATAAAAATAGTTTTACAGGCGTTAAAGAAATTTCAAGTATAATTTTATTTAACTATGGAATTACATCCTTATATGAACACACTTTCGATCATGTGAACTCAAACCTAAAGAAGTCAGATTTACATGCAAATAAATTGAGTATACATGAGGTGCACGAACATTTTTATTGTTGTTAAAAGATGGTTTCCCAATTTATCCATGGAAATGTGATTGCAATTTATTAGATTTTAAAAAATCTACTCCATAAGTATCCAATTTATTTTGCTGACGTACCAAAATGTGAATTTCCTGATGAATTTAAAAATCAAGCGATTTTGACTGTACAAGAATCAATTAACATTAAAAACGTAAAAACAATCAATCGAATTTTACATATTTATTAAAACATTTGCAGTGTCTATTGTACAGTCTGTTGTACAGGAAATTATTCATATAATTTATTCTATGTACTTTAGCAAGAAATAAAATAATATAAAACAATTTTTGGTCTTTAATTTACATTTGTGTTTTTAATCAGATGTAGATAATTGGATTTAAGCCCACAATCATTAAATTTTTCTCAAGCAAAAAATGATAACTAATATTAATATGATAAAAAATATTAAGGGTTGATACAAAAACTACGGTAATAAGATTAAAATGACTTATACCATACACTTATACTTTACCAGGTTATCGAATCAAGGTATTATATTCCCCAATTCAATAACACATTTCATAAATTTAAGCATACAGCAAAAATTTTACTTTTCCTGATTATGAACAAACTGGATGACATTAAATAAAGACTCTATGTTGTGATCACTAATTGTAGCTAGTAGTGTAGTGATTCCCATGCGTGGATAGATATCGAGAGATCCATGATTCGATTCCTTGGTTGGTATAAAAATTTAGTCCATTCTTACATTTTTCTAAGTGAAAAACAATTTTCGTATCCCCGGGACTGTCTTTGAGCAATAAAAGAGATAGGTACACAACACACTCGTATTCTATTCGGAATACACAAGTTGAAGTTCATTACGGTAAAAGGTGTCTTTAGGAGAGTATAAAGACACCTTTTTAAGTATCAAAATTGACTTTCCTTGATTATTCAAAATTATTTTTAGAATTCCGTCACGTTTCTCATTAAACAAAAAATATTATTTTTATCATTAAAGTGGACACAGAATACGAAAAAGGATGAAAATTATTTAACAGAACTTGAGAATCCACATGCACTGTCAGAACATCCGAAGGTAAAAAATAAACATTCTTTCAGAATAATTATTATTATAACTTTTAATTTTAAAATTTTAAGGCATTTGAGGCGATATTTTATATCGCGGGAAATAAAAGTGGATACAATTTTATTTTTGGTACTGAAAGACGAAGAAAAGGTTTAGTTCATGGTGTTTTATATTTTGAGATTCCTAATAAAGGAATTTTCTGCTTACCACGAATTCCAAATACAATATTATTTGGAACAGAAAATGGAGAAGAAACTACAGGTTTTAAGGCGGAGGGAATGGAAAGTAAAGTTATTCAGCCAATGAAAAAATGGTCAGTAAATTATAATGGAGGATTGAGGTAAGAATTAGTCTCAATTAAATGAGATAATTTAATAAATATTTAGGAAATATTCTAGACAAGGAAAAAAAATGTATCCAACGGAAATTTCTTTAAAATTCACTTCATCTTTTGGATATTTTAATTTTGATACCGATCTTCATCCAAATGCAATTGCAAGATCGATTGCAACGGAAGAATGGACTTCCAGTTATTTTAAAGCATTAAAATCGTAATTAAAATTTTTATAAAATATTTCTCCAGATTTAATCTTTGATTACTTTTTAGCGCTCACCAAACTCATTATGAACAAATGGGTGTTTTGCAGGGAACTGTAAAGATTGATAGTGAAATTCATAAAGTTAATTTACAATCATTTAGAGATCACAGTTATGGTAACAAAAGAGATTGGGATCTTATGCATCGTTATGCATATTTTGTTATGTTTTTAGAAAATGATGCATATATTTCAATTGGAATAATTTGTCAACCATGTACTGGATCAAAGTTAGAATTTTATAATTAAATTAAAAATTGGAAAAATTAATAATTAACCTCCCTATTTTCTAGTTTAGAAATTGGTTATTATTGTACATCTCGTGGAGTTTACCATGCAATTGAATGGTGTGATTTTCAACTTTATCAACATGGTGAAAGTGGGACTCCTCCAACTGATCATGCGTTTCAATTTCTTGCCAATGATGAAATTTTCACGGTACAAATAATTGTTCGAAAGACAGCGGAACATTTTTTGGGTGAAAATTTTAAGGCTCGAATGGTTGAAAGATTTATAGATTGTAAAGTAAGATAATGCCATTTACTTTTTTATTCAAAAAAATAAACTAAATATTGTAAATATTCAATAGGTGAATGATGTTTCCGGATTCGGTATCTCTGAATTTAATTATTCAAATGATAACGGTCTTCCAGAAAATTTAGAACAGAATGACTCTGATTAGTTAGAACTATTGACATCAGACGTTAAATACAATGTATATAATTTTCTATTTCCTAAAAATGTAAAATTTCCAATAAAGCAAGAAATTGTGAAGTTCTTTGGAATATTGTAAATAATTTTGTTCATTCCATTTTTGTCTTTCTTTTAAATTTTTCTAGAATTACGTGTCCGAACTTAGTCGCTAGTCGGACGCTAATATTTTCTTAGGATTTATTCTTAATTTTCAATTACTGGCATTTGATTTCCTATATAAAAAAATTAAAACAATCATCAGTTACCTATTAAATTATTTAATTAAACTCTGGTAGATTAAAAATTCTCAAGGAGTAAATTTTAATTGAAAATCAAATATTGAATTATTATAATTTTTATTAAAGACTTACGTAGTAAGAATGACGATGATTAATTTAAAGTAGTAATTCCAGGATGTGAATTTATCTACTGATATCACATAAGTTTCATATAGTGGGTTTTAAATCTGATTATTAATTCTATTAACTTAATCATTCAATATTTTTGCACACTTTAACAAAATGATAATATTTAACAACAAAACATAGTTTTAAATTGCGAATGAAATCATTTTTAACATTATCTGAGATTAGATAATGAAAATAATTAAAAAACGTAAAGAAATTATTTCAATTGTGTTTAGTGTATTCTTTGGAAAAGTTCTTTTAATAATTTTGTAAAGAAACCCTAAACAGATATGTTTAATTCAAAAATTATTTGGTGTTTCCTGTTCTTTATGTTTCTATTTAACGCATCGAAAGCGAATTCAATATTCAAACAGTAAGCCATTCTTAAAAAGTGTTTTAAAACAAATAAATTCTATAAATTTGTTAATATTTTCTAGTTCAAACTTGACTGTTACAAATGAAATAAATAAACAAAACGAAGGGGTTTGTGTCAAAACATCTGCTTGTATAATCGAATGTCGAGACGGAATTATTGCAAATATCTGGAAAGATTTTCCATATGTAAGTAAAAGTGATAGAAATATTTGTTTTCTGATCATTCTGGCTGTTCTCAATTTTTTGCTTCTATTTAGTTGTTTAAATTTTAAATATAACTTTTTTTAAATTCTGTAGAATGCAAGCTGCGATGTATTCAAACTTTATATTCGGGGCTATGTTGGAAAAAGAAATGAAATTATAACGAAGGATTGGTTTTCAAAATTAAATCAAACTACATTCATAGGAAGTTTATTTATAGAAAACAGCAGTTTTGAAATAATAGAGGATGATGTTTTTAACTCCTCACATTTTAGCAAAACCACTATTTTGTTTCTGAATGGATTGAAAGTACAACATTTAACAAAATATATGTTTAATGGTTTGTCTTCATTAATGGTTTTAAATATAAACAATATTACCTTAAAAATAATTGATGAAAATGTTTTATATGGAATGCGGTACACATTAAGAGAACTTGCTGTAACTAGATTAAAAGAACCATTTAGTTTAAAAAATTTAACTGAAACTGTTGTATTGTTAAATTTGAAATATTTATATTTATACGCTAATTCTTTCGGGCATTTAATTGATGAAAAAAGCTTTACAGGTGTGAATGGAATTTCATTAATGCATTTATCTAATTCTGGAATTATAACCATTCATGAACACACCTTCGATAATATGCGTTCAAATCTAAATTACTTATATTTAACTGATAATAAATTAACGACACTAAGTGGGCGAACATTTCTATTGTTATTAAAAGAAGGTATTAAAATTTTTTTAGAAGGCAATCCATGGATATGTGATTGCAATTTATTAGACTTACAATATCTGCTACAAACATACCCAAAAATTTTCTACGATGTACCAAAATGTGCATCTCCTGCAGAATTTAAAGATCAACCGATAGTTAATAGTAATTTTTGTACAAAAAAATATTAATCTAAAACAATAAAATCAATTATATTTTTTTATTAAACCACTTGTATTACTTGTAAATTGTTCATATAAACTATTTCTATATGTATTGAATTAGAAAGATTGGAAAATAATATATTATACAAAACAATTAATTGTCTTTAATTATAATTAAAATTATTACTATTTGTGTTTTAATGTTTAATCAGATGTTATACAAGTCACAAAACCCTCTAGACTTTTATCAAAGAAGTCAAATCCGCGTTATAGAAATAATAGTTTGGATTTCATTAAAATATGTATTATAATATATATATGAATGTGTTTATACATTATTGCAATTTATCCACCTAAAACTCACCGACAAAAACATACGTTCTGATGTCGTTAATTGTTTTTAAAAATTTTGAATTGCTAAACTCACTGATCAGATACTAATTTCCATGATGTGTGGCTTGTCCTTTTATTTTCTTTTTTTTATCTTTCAATATTCAATGCACACATCAGCAAAATGATAATGCTCAGATAATTTCTATTTCTATTTTTTAATGAATGTTCGACAGTTTAGAAAAATGTTATGTAAAATAAAATGTGTTACTTTATTAATCAAAACTAATAATATTATATTATACATGTTGAAAAATATTCTATGTACTTTAGAGATATGATTACGAAGGTAAACAACTTTTGGAACGTCGTCCATGTAAATAAAGGTAAGAAAAATAATTCATAATAAAACTAAATTAAAAAAATTACGATAAAAATCAAAGAATTCTTTTCCAAATTTCACTCAATTTGCAATTGATAATTCAAATACAAATATCAAAAAATTACAATCAATGAAGTAATTTTTAACATTCATGAGATTAGATTATTAAGAAACCTGATGAAATTATTTCAGTAGTTTTTGGTGAGTTCTTTCGGAAAGTTCTTTGAGTAATTTTGTAAAAAAATAATAAAAACTCAAAATATGTTTAAAATCAAAAATATTTTGTGTTTTCTGTTTTTTTTAAGTTTGTTTAACGCATCCAAAGCTATTTCAACATACGAACAGTAAGCAATTCTTAAAAAGTATTTTAAAATAAATTCTATAAATTTATTCATATTTTCTAGTACAAACGTTACAAATGAAATCCAAAATAAAAATGAAGAGATTTGTAATTTGGGAAATTCTAATTGTTATATCTACTGCTTAAAAGGAATTATTGGAAATATTTGGAAAGATTTTCCATATGCAAGTAGTGGTTGTTATACTTACTTACGGCTAACATTTTTTTATTGTTTCTATTTAATTGCTTAAATTTTATAATTAATTTTCCGTAGAATGCAAGGTGCTATGTATATAAACTTTATATAATGGACTATGTTGACAAAGGAAATGAAATTATTTCAAAGGAGTGGTTTTCAAAAATAAATCAATCTACATTCATTCAAGTTTTACATATAGGCAGAAGTAGTTTTGAAATAATAGAGGATGAGGCTTTTAATTCTGCACATTTTAATAATACATCTCAATTGGTTTTGGATGGTTTAAAATTACAACATTTAACAAAAAATAGCTTCATTGGTTTGTCTGCATTGCAATATTTGAAAATAAGTGATATTCCTTTAAAAGTAATTGATTCAAATGTTTTATATGCAATGCGATATACATTAGAGCAAGTTATTGTAAGAGGAATAAAAGAACCATTTAGTTTAAAAAATTTAACAGGATCCGTTGCCTTGTTAAATTTGAAAATTTTACATTTGTGGTACAATTGTTTCGGAAATTTAATTGATGAAAATAGTTTCACTGGTGTGAAAAATCTTTCGTTAATCAGTATATTCAATTGTGGAGTTACGTCCTTACATGAACACACGTTCGTTCATTTGGGCTCAAATCTTGAGAGTATGTATTTCCAAGACAATAATTTGACTACAATAAGTGCACACACATTTCAATTTTTGTTAAAAGAAGGTTTGAAAATTCGTCTTGAAGGTAATCCATGGATATGTGATTGTAATTTATTAGATTTGAAATATCTACTAAAAACATATCCAAAAAGTTTCGCCGATGTGCCAAAATGTGCATCTCCTGCAGAATTTAAAAATCAAGCCATAGTTGATAGTAATTTCGGCGTGGTTTGTGAATCGTTATCTGTTAATTCGCTCTGTTAAGGGTATCGCGCACCAAGCGCGAATTCGCGTCGCAAACAAGAATTAGGCATTAAATTCGCCTACTATCGCACACCGAACGCGACCATCGCAAAAGTTTGTTTTTATAATTAACGTACCCTTTATTATAAATTTTCTTTGAATTTCATCCATTGCAATTTCATCAAAGTTGATAATAGATTTAATTTTTCTATGAAAAATTAAATTTTGTACAAATTTAATTTGGTTTTGTTCAAACAAAACATGAAACGTCAACGAATTTTTTGTTCGCAAAAGTGTGGGCATTAAATTCGCGCGAATAATTTTTTTGCGAACAATATCCAAATTATCTGCTTTGCTATAATAGACCTTACTCCTTCCACAGAAGGTATATTTTCCCGTTTAAATGACTCGTTAAAATAATAGTGTGAAATAAAAACAATTTTTAATTAATTAAAAAAATGTTTTTCTGATAATAAAGTGAATTATAATTATAATAATAATTATAATTATTATTTTCAAATAATAAAGTCAATTAATATTGGATTTAAAGTGAAAAAAAGTTTTTTTTGTCTTGATGAATTTTTTTAAGTATTTTTAAATAAACATCAGATATTAATTATTAATTAAACTGCCCGGATCACCTAGGAAATAAAAGAAAATAATTTTCATCTGAGATTCAAGACTCAACAATAGTTTTTCATCGTAAAAGAAATCATGACAACAACAAAATTTACATAAAAAAAGTTCTTTCAAGATGTATTTTTCAATATTTAAATAAAACATTTATATTATTTTAATCCAAAATGCATCATTTTTTATTATTTTTCTTAAAGTTTTCCTTTATTTATGCTTGATTTTCAGAAAAATAAAAATATAACAAAAAATTTCATAACATTTCAGTTGTCAAAACCAATTCGCCTCATATTAGTTCAACTAACTAAAATTCACTACTTAACCATTTTTCGTTAGTTAAACTAACGGATAGGTGAGAAAGAGCGATACATTTTGACGCGAGGCGGATAGAGACAAAACATAACAGGTTAACTATCAAACGTACGTTAGATATATATTGCGGTTTCAGTGTTTCAATATGTGTAAATTTTGTTGATTTAAATATTATAAAATGCAGTGTTAAAAATAAAATTATTTGCTTCGATTTATTTGAATTTTTTCATTTATGAATAGAAATTTATATTTGTTTTCAGGGCAATTATTATTATAAATATTTTTAATTTTGTTTTAATAATGTTTAAATATAATTTATTATATGTAGGTATACTATTTTTTTAATTTATTTTTATTTAATTTTTTTTTATAACGCAAATTCAATCATGCGTTTGGAAAATATTTGTCAACCTTAATTTTTCTCAAACATTCTTACGGAAAAAAACATAGAATGATTTAAAAAAAGAAAAGAAATAGAAAAATATTTAGTTGAAAACTTTGATGATGGATGTAATAATAATAATAAAATCGCAGATCATATACATAAAAAATTCTAAATACTAATTCGCATCAAAAAATAAATTTTTAAACTAAGATGTCCAAATAATAAAATTTTGAGTTTCACGCGCAATGAAATAAATAAAAATAAAGACTAAATATAATATTTGGAGATGTTGTAAACACAAATAAAACGAAAAAAAATAATATTCGGCAAGCACAAATAAAAGATAAAATAATATTAATGTATTTTCATTCATTGTTTTTCAAAACTACGCAAGAAATAATAAAGAAGAAGAAAAAAACTGAAATTTGGGTTTGCTGTTCACAACATGGGACTCTTAAGATGTTCGACACTTTTAATAGCTAAGTTTTTCACTTTACACTTAGATGGCATACTTAAGTCTTAAATCAGTGCACTATAAAATTGTTGTACCAGCAGTACAATAATATTATGAAAACCATATTTTTCTCTAATGTACATTTTTTGTTTAAGAGTATAATGCTGTAAGATCCACAAAACATGGTCAAACTCCCCCCTCATATTTTCTACATGGTTTTACCGATTTGAAAAATTTTAACGGATTTGTAAAGATAAAGAAAAGCTCCTTGGAGTCATTTTTTAAGATTTTCAAAATTTTATATAGGGTCCCACTGACAATCACTTGAAATGTGCCAATATAGGCAAAACATGACCAAACTGCCCCATCAAATTTTCAACATGGTTTCACCGATTTGAAAAATTTTAAAGGATTTGTAAAGATAAAGAAAAGCTCCTTGGAGTCATTTTTTAAGATTTTCGAAATTTGATCTCGAACCCCCATTTTAGCCCCTTAAAAGATGGGTTATTATATTATTATATTATTATTATAATATTATATTATAATAAATTTAATATAATATAATATTAATAATATAATATTAATTTTAATTTAATTTAATTTAATTAATAATTAATAATTTAATTAATTAATTAATTAATAATAATTATATATAATTAATTAATTAATTTAATAATTTAATTGATAATAGAATCGATGTTTTATTATATTTTCTCTTTTGTTTTCCAAAAAATCTCTGAATTAGTAATAAATAATAAACCCTAAATAAAAATAATATGTGCATACGAATTTGGAGAAACAAAAATTATTTTTTTCCAAATAATAAAATTTTTAGTTTCACACGCAATGAAATAAACCAAAAAAAAAGACAAAATATAATATATTGAGAATACAAAGGTGCATAGAAAATTTTGTAAACAAAAATACAATGAAAACAAATAATATAATATAATACAAGAAAAAGGAATATAACAAAGAAACGAACAGAAAAATCCGAATTCGCGTCGGCGGGCACGAATAAAAGATTTTGAGAATAGGATAAACACAAATACAACCAAAAGAAATAATACTTGTGCAACAATATTAGAAATAGAAATAAAAAAAGATAACAAGAACCGAACAGAAAAATAATTTGCGTCGGCAGGCACGAATAAAAGATAAAATAGAAAAAATAGTATTACTGTATTTTCATTCATTGTTTTTTAAATTACGCAAGAAAGAATAAAGAAGAAGAAACGAACTGAAATCTGAGTTTGCTGTTCACAGCATAGGACTCTTAAAAGCATGCTCCGATAAAAAATTTAAAATACGACCTTTACTACTCGATTTTATTAATATTTGAACCGTTTATATGTAATGTCATATCTAAATAAGCAATAAAAGTTTAAAATTATTCAACATCAAAAACACATTAACATCTAATAATCTGACATCTTCTCAAATAGTTAACTCCGATAAGTTGGTTGCATCTTGTTCTCCAAATTTAGTGTTTTCTCCTAATTGCAATAAAGATAAAAATAATATTGATATTACTGCTCTTTCAGCACATTCCTTGAATACTGGACATAGTTTTAATTTTCATGAACCAAAAATCATAAGCAGCGAACATATATTAAGGATCCGAAAAAGTTTTTTCAACATAAATTACAGTAATGAATGAAAAATAAAAAAATGCAATTGTCAAAATAAATAATATTTTATTATAATAATTCATAAAAATACAAAATATAGTAATTTATATATAAGAATAGTATAGAATCGGCATTTCAATCACAGTTTTCCTTCAAAATCTTTATCTAATGCCTCAGAGGGTGAGGCTGGTCTGTTTCCTAATGGAAGTAGATCTATGCTTTGAACGTGTGCGCGTACAATAGCTCCAGGTTCAAGTCCAACATACCAATCACCAACATTTTTTATTAAAGTAGCATCGTCAGATGGATACCTACCATAATTTTCACCTGAATCTCTTGCAATCTTTTTGCTGGTAGTCTTTTTGCTACTGTCATCCTCTCCCACAAATTCATTTGAATCTGATTCTGAAAAACTTGGTTGTTTCGGCGGAAATCTTGCGGAAGGAGCTCCGGGGAAAAAATCATTTGCACGTGTATCTTCATTAGTAAAACTGGGTTTTCCTTCATTACTGGGATTATTGTTATCGTATCTAGTTCTTGAGATATTATTGTTGTTTATTCTAGTTCTTGGACGATTTCTTATTGCTGGTCTTCGTGCACCGAAATCAGAATTTGAATCATTTTCATCTTCATCGTTTCTATTATTTCCATCATTATCTGATCCCGACCTAGTATTGCCATCATTTCTGTTTGTATATACAGGTTTACGATTGGGAAACAGTCGAGGTCCGGCGCCTGATGGTTTATAAATACCGTAGCTTTTATCGCTTTGTGAATCAGCTTCTAAATCGTTTGAGTCTCTGGGAGTAATTCCAAAGTTAGGGACACTAGGACTACTCAATATATGAGTACCTGGACCAATTGTACTTTTTACAACTCTATATCCGATACCTGCTCCAGCAATATACTCCACAGTTCTTTGTACACCTTTGTCATCCAGAAATGAATACGACCCTCTTACAATACCATCAGGTCCGCTGCTCTCAGATCTTCTCTGATCAGGCCCAGATGATATAAATCTGATATATTTTAATGAGTAATTAAATTTAAATAAATATAAACTAATATTAAAGTGAAACTTACTTATATTGTCCAGCTGGTCCTCTTTCTACTGCCATACGTCCTCTTGTTTTTTTACTAGCCTTATACAATGCTGCGTTATATCTTACAATTGCCGCTGTGTCTGGTACAGCATTAGTGACCTCATATCCGGTTCCAGCCCCAGCTGCATACCGAACCATATGACGTTCTCCAACATCGTCAACGTAAGAATATAAGCCTTTAACACGACCAGTACTATCGGCGTTCTCTTGTCGAGTATGATCAGCTGAACGAAACTCAAATGCATAACTAGGATCTTCATAAGGATCGGCTTGCGGATCATCTGGAGTTCCAATTGGGCCACGTGGTATTTGTGATAGATCCATTTTTCTATGAATATTTGGCCCTCGTGCTCTAAATCTAGAAGCAATACAAAAAAGAAAGAAAATTAATCAAGAACCTTGAGTTTTGAATGTACAACATAGTTAATATTTGGACAGTATCACAAAGGGAATTATCATCTTATTTTTTCATTTATGATTTATTCGATGCGTAACATAATGTTTTTCTTATGCAATGTTTAAATATTGTTGTGTTCTTTTGTGAGGTTGTTATGTGTTAACGGATATACAGAGCATTGGGTTTTTGTTGAATTCTAGCTTTTAGCTATATCCTATATCCATTATTTATTATACGTTAACGATGAGATAAACAGATGATATCAAGTACTTCTTATTATATGATTTTATTAATTTATTTATTATTCTTTATGAAAAGAATTTTTTTTTTAAATATTTCACATTAGATGCGTAGCACATAAATACATATTATATAAAGTATTATATATTAAATTTTACAAAATATTTTAAAACAAGCTTATGCATTTGGTCAATCGTTTTTTCTTTGGTTTATCAATTATACTGATAACGAGAAATAAATCTAATTATGAATTTATTAATTTTAATATAAGAATTTTTACTTAGTTAAATGTTCTTATACCAATTATTATATGAAACAAAATCTTGTTCTTGTGCATTGAAATTTGTAATAATAACTCACCCTCTTGGTCCTGCTGTATAAACTGTTTCATCAATTCTACCACTAGTAGGATTTCGAGAAGCATAACGACCTCTAACAACATTATTAGCAGTTCCTGTTGCACTGTGAGTATGACTTCCAACATCATTGTTGGATAATCTGAAATTTTAAAATAACTTAACAATTGAAGAATTTCCAAAACTCATTTTCCAGAATTCTCAAAATATGCCTTGAAATTTTTGTTTAATTTTTTAAAATTTAACGTACCCAAATGAAAATGAACCATCTGTATTTACAGTATTAAAATCTTCTTCATCAGATATTACACTCTGTACACAAACTATCACAAACATCCACAAAATATAAGACATTTTTTATATAATTTTTTATTTTCTAAAACACTTATTCCAATAAAGTCCTTCTTTTTAAAAAGAATAAATAATTGTTTAATTCACTAACTTTTTCAACACTTTACTTTTAACAATTTAATTATAATAATCTTAAAATATTTGCATATATTTATAAGACTTTACCATTCCAAACTGTGAAACTAAAATGAATGTTTTTTCTCATACATCATACTTTATATTAGCTGCAATTAAAGAGCCCCCAAAAAATACAACAAAAAAGAATATAAAAAAATTGAACATTCTCTCCCTTCCAAAACAAAAATTATCCATTATCCATCTCTCACCTCACCCACACGCTTACATTTTATTTATTTTTTCATTTACATTGTGTTTTTGTATTTATTTGTTGAACTTATAGCCATTGTTCTAGGTGGCTGAAGATCAGAAATTAAATGATAAATTAATTGTCTGTATTGTTCCGGTTTAATAGGTCAAAGTAAGACAGTCTCTAACACTTTAACTATATATATCAGATCTGTATTATATTTTGTATTTTGTATTTGTAAATTGTTTTTATAAATTAGGGATAAGTAAAAACTTATGATTAACAACCATTTGTAGGTACATCAAAGTCAAACAACCATAATAACCCAAAATTAGTATTGTCTTGTCATACTGACCGAACGTAAATTAAAATAAATCTGACCTTCTTTTTCTCTCAACTGAATACATAAAACAAAACAAAAGTGAAAAATTAGAAAAATTGTCACTTCTAAAATGTTTGAAGAAAAAGAAAAAAAAACAGATTATATAAAAGCACCTTGAACAAAATGTTAAATTGACCTTGATGATGGACAACCATTCCCCGATTTATATAAAGGATGTTCGTTTAATTTTATTAAAGTAAAAAAAATCGTTATACAATTGTTTTTCAATATTATGATTACTTTAAAAGCCACTATATCAATACACAAATTAACCTCTAAAATTTCTTACATCCGTCCATAAAATTCAAGAAGAATTCCAAAATGAAATATAATTGTACAATTGACTTTGCAAGCTGTCGGGGCGTTCAGCCGATCAGTGCGATATTATATTACAAATTTGCATATTATCCTATTAATCCCCTTCTTCGTTTTAGTCTACAGAAAAATATGAATCTTAGGAAAAAAAAAAAATAACAAATTCAACAAACAAGTTATTTTATCTTTTTGATAATCTTAAAAATTTTCCCGTTTTTATTATCTTCTTAAATATTATGGATTTCAATTGAATAAAGTGTTAAATACAATATTTCATAATTAATATTTTTTTAATTTAAAAATTTCGCGTGCAACAAATAAAAAAGACACAGAAAAACTTATCACAGGAAATGACAAACATTATTAAAAAGAAAATAATTTATATTTACGTAATATCAATTTAATACAAATATTATTTAATTTATTATTGAATTGAAAAATTAATAACAGATAATTCACAATTTATTCGTTTATATTATTTGTTTGTAATTTTCTAACTACAGACTATAATTTTTAATTCACAGATTTTTCGTTATTTAGATTAATTTACGAGTGCTGGAAACTAACGATTTATAAAGTTTCGATAGATTAGAGAACTCTAATTCGAATAAATAATATTAATCAATATTAATAGAATCTGTCATGTTTAATTTCAAGAATGACAAAATATTCAAAAAAGTGAAAATGAATTAACCGAATGTACGGATGAAATGATGTAACATTTCTTGAAGCAATTCTTTCGTCCAATGGACTCCTGAATAAATGTTGCCAAAGTGTATTGTTTTAATAAAGAAAATAAATTATTTTTGTATTTAATGCATATTATGCGGCTGCCATGACCATTCATAGATAGGGGATTATTTAATACAATTTAAAACATATTTTCACCTGCCAACGGAAGTTTGAACTCACAACTTTTAATTGAGAAGCAGACATGCGCTTACTCTTTTCTTATAGTTAAAAAAATTGGTTACTTATTTCCTTTACCGACCCAACAATTTATGTCAATTATACGATTATTATTCATATTTTTAATTCATCTTTAAATAAATTTATATATCTTCAATCATCATCATGAATAATTTATAAAAATCACAAAAAATCATATAGTGTAAACATTACGTGCAATAACAATTCATTCATTTCTTATAAGTATGTTCAATTTTGATTCATTGTAGAAAGAACAACAACAGAAGAGCAATACTCTATTATTATGCCTATAAAATGTGGAAGGATGGCCTTAAAAAAATTTATTTAAATACGTTCCATTTTTAATTAATAGAATTAACAATTGTAATAACTTAGTTGATGAAGAATAAACCTTGATTTGTTATATAAAAAAGAGAAAAAACACATTGGTGGAAGGTGTACGCTAAAGTTCTTTAATATTAAAATAATAATAATAAAATTCACACACATCAATGATGCAGATGTTGTATCTGAATACATAATGATATCATATCATATTCTTTTACTTGTATAAAATTACTACCATTAAGGTAGTCAGATTTATTATAGTAAACTTAGAAAATTTTATAATTATAATAGATAAATTTAAACAATAGACAGATGCGGATGATCATTAATGAATACTGAGAGATGAAAGATGCTAAATGCATATATATACTGTACGTATAAGTGTTATAAGATCAACAGCTTTAACTTCCGTTTTGTTAACAATGTTAATTGAAAAAGAATGCACAAAAAAATAATAGATATTTATTTAATGATGTAACCTTGACTTAAAAGTTTAATTAGTACATAATATGCACCGGCAGTTACGTATTTTAATGTATTGATGATTACAATCATGTATACGAAGTTTTTTTTTAAACTTTAAAGTATCACTTTTGTGAAACCGGACATGCAAATATTTGGAAATATGTATTAAAAGAAATATGAAAAATAAAGGAAATTAAAAGAAAGATTATGTTGTGATGATTTTTAGTTATCCATTGCGAACAGTCACATGTTTCTTATAATTGAGATTTTAGCGGGAAGGTTATTTGGGGAATTGTTTGTGAATTTATACACAAATGTTAAATTAAATTTAATTATAAAAACTATACACAAAAAAACTGTATAATCTTAGGAATTCTTACTATATTAATGAAGCATATAAAAATAACTTTTATAAAAAATCTGAAATTAATAAAAAAAAAATTTAATATATTTTCCGCTCATTGAATTTTTTAACTTTAGCTAGTAAAACAAACCGTTATAAAAAACATAATGTGCAGTATCATCATCATCACTAAAACTAATCTAAAAATGCGTGACTAATTATTATAACAATTGGACATCAGCAGTGTCTTATGAGTATAAACTTACGCTTTAACATCTCACCAAATATAAAAATTTATTCATATAATTTACAAGAACAGAAACCATTTATAATAAGTATGTATGTTGTATTATCACAAGATCAACACTTCGTTCATAATGTTATTTTATTATGTTTTGGTATAATTTGACTAGGTTTCAGTAAGAAATAAATATTTAAAATATTATCCTTGCATTCTTTAAAAGGATATCCTTATTCCCATAAGGAAGTAAATTTTAAATTCCGGCGGATGCTTATATTTGAAAAATAAATAAAATATAATTAAAAAAGAGTTGGAATCATCACTTTTGATTTTGAGGAATTTTTTTTATTATGATTTATTGAAAAATTCAAAAAAAATAAATTAAAATATAAATTATTTTGCACATTATTTTATTATTTTGATTTTTGTCAGTGATGGTCACGGTCATGAAGTTCTGTATGATTATGTTGATCAGAACAATACTCAATAATTTTATCGGAAATGCAGTCAAACACATCAAAAGAAATATCACATTGTTTTGTATGCTCTAAAAAGTGAGAAGAAAATTTATATAAATGAGATTTTATATTCAAAGTCTCTTACCCGATGTACTGCTTCGTTGAACATCATATTTTAAAGAAGCACCCTTTAAACAATGGTCTACAGATCTGAGGGTCGCCATGAAGTAACCGTGCTCGTTAACACCATCACTATACAAATCCACAAGGCCATCCAAAGTTGGCCACCCAAGAACGTCCGTTGCATGATTTTTACGGTAGATACAATGCATTAGACACTGAAATTATTATTAAATAGAAAGTAAATTTAGTTATTGCTGAATTTTTGCCTAAAAAAATAAAAGAAAATTAAGAAACAAACCCCTGCTAGACGTCTATCTTCATGTGCCAATGTGGTTGGATGTGAATGCATATATTCAAATTCAACATATCGTTTACTACGATGCCAATGAGAGTCATGTACAACTTCAAATGCTTCTTTAAAAATATTTAATTATAAAATTTCATCCCTCCGAAAATAAAACTAAATTATTATCACCTTGAATTATTTGTATCTTAACGTCATCCTCACAATCTTTAATAAGTTTTTCAATTTTTTTAAATGTAGTTGGTTCAGTTATACATTTTGTTTTCTAAAAATATACAAGATAACAAAAAATTACACAATTATATATTTTGTTAAAGTAAAAGCTTATAAAGAAGAATAAAACAAAACTCGACAATTAACTCGGGCGATCTTTATGATGTGTTTTTCGTTATTTAATTTTGTTGTGATCTGATTATAATGAATTTAATTAAATAATTATATATTAATATATTTAATTTATTGCCTTGAGTTAAAGAATTACCATTTTAAATGTTTGTTTATATGCAGTAATAGTTTTGAATAATGACAAGTTCAAGTTTAATAAACCAATTATACCATCTAAATTATTTAAATTAAAAATTGTGCACAAGTATATATTACTTAAAAATTAAATAGTTGAAGTTTTCATACACTGAGTTAAACACGAGTTGGAAATGTATATTAAAGGCACAAAGAAAATTAATGAATTTTGCTGAATTTAAATTAAAAAAATTTATGAGTGTCGAGCGTCTCATTTAGAAATGTTCATATTTGTAGATCAACCACAGTCATAACAACTTGTTATAAGTCTAAGATTTAAAAAATTTGTTTGTAGACAAAATTTTTTTATATCAGTACAAATTAAATTATATTTTCCTTGTGTTAGTCGAATAATAAAACATATTATCGCTTAATCAAAACAGTATTTTAATAAAATAATGTTTAAGTTTATAAATCACAAAAAAATATACACAAATAGATTTAGACAAATTGTGACTATATTTACAATCGTTTAAATTAATTAAAATTGCATTAACATGCGAATTATTGCTTATTTTTTATTCTACACCTTTGATTTTGCTGGACTTGGATTACATTGTACAAAAACACAAATTTCAATTAAAACCATAAAATTGGTTAATAATTTCATTATAAAATATTTATTTTATTAAAATTTTAAATGCACCTTATTATTAAATTTAACTTCATCAAATAAATCTTACCAAATGATTGTAGTAACATCTTTTATATAGATAAAATTACATATCTTTTTTTTTCTGCAACCAAATAAAGTAACAATTGTTAAAGAAGGGATCAGGTCAAACCTGTCTTTTTTCTTCCATATATAAATATTTTTCACATATGTAGAAATTATAAAAATTGATATAAAAAAGTAGAATATTTAATGAATGACTTTATTAGGCAAATATTACTTTCTCTTGTTTTACCTGTTTCAAACATTTCATTATAATTTCTATATGTGTATTTGAAAATTTATTATTGATTTAAAATTATATTTATTTTAGTGATAATCAATATTATTGTTGACATTATTTCAAGATCGGTGAGGCTACAAGGTCAATGTCAATGCGAAATTTATTCACTGAAATGGATCAGAATGGTCCAATAATAAGGGACCGTTAAATGGAATTATTAATTATTTGTTTATACAAGAATGAAAAGATTACGGATCTTTTTTAGTTTTACATCTATATTAATAATCAGTAAATAGTAATAAATTTTTTTAAATCCATAGATGTCTTTTGATTTTATTTAATGTTTTCGGAATGGTTATTATAAAATTTAAATCAAATTTTCAATAAATACAATATTGTTGTTTGAAATGTTGAAAAAAAAATTAGCTAATTCCACTCATTGAAGTCTGGATCAAATATTAACAAGACAATTCAATAAGTAGATAATAGTATTTTATGAGTGAAGTTGTTTGTGACAAAGTTATAAATGTTTCCATAGATGATTTACGTTTAATTCAAGTTTAAATGAAAAGTTAAATATTGAAATTCGTTTATTATTTTGACAAACAAAATAATGTGTCCATTATAAAATTAAATTGATGAATTCATTACGGATATTATTTAACTTAAATTTCCTGTAATTTCAATTGAGAATGTTTAATAATTTTTCTTAGTTTGGTTGAATGCACTCTAGCAATTATATAGAATAAATAGCAAATTTGTTTGTTCTTTAACAATTTTCTTTTATACATTGTTCTGTGTTTCAACTTATAGTTTCTAGGATAGCTATTTAAAAGGCGTTAAGTTAAAAATAAATAAATAAGTTATATTGCCTTGAAGCTTTCAATCGAATAGAAAATAAAATTAAGCATAAAAGTCAAATGAAAAAAAATCGAATAAGAAATTTTTGATGAAATGATAAAAAAAATTATTTAAAAATTACATTCATATGAAAGTTGCAATACAATTATTTTTTTGAATTAGCACTTTTTAATGTATAATCGAACTTTTAATAATAAATGAAAATTTAGGAATTTGAATTTTTTTGGTTATAAAAATGATGTCAATACATTTTTTTTTAAAAATAACTCCAAATATTTAATACAAAAAATACAATTCGTGAAAATGTCGACGAAAAATATTCTTGTTTTTATCTGACCAATCCATGATAAAAAACTTTATGAAAATTGAAAAAAAAATTAAACATTAAAGCATGATTTTAAAATATTCTAACTACTAATAAAATATCATAAATTGAAAAAAAACCTAAGAATTAATTTTACAAATAACTGACAATACTCACTTTCGAAATTTACAACAAGTAATTGCAAAAAAATAGGAAGGCTGGTTCAGTTTATAAAAAGATCACTTGAAGCCTGGTTCAGTTCTTAGAGTTAAGTGAATAGCACGAAAAAATTTTTTAGCGAAATTCATAGTTTAACTTTTCGATCATAGATGGTATAGCAATGCTCTACCATAATGCTATTTAAAAATCAACCGATATAATTGAAAATTATTTTATATAACATAACATTTTTGAATTTTGAGTTTTCTTTTGGAAAATTAGTAATGAAAAAAAATTATTAGACATAATGTTTATTCTACAAAAGTACTCCATTATAGATCTAGTATCTAAAAAAATAATGAGTAGCATTTACTTCCCTTCTCCATTCGTGAAAATGTCACCACTAGATATGAAAAATAATTTCGCAAAAGACTTAGCGATGTTCAAACAAAGTTCGAAAGTATACGATTTCGATATCTATTTGAAATTCTAGTTCAGTGCAATTGGCGTAGTATGTTGGTGACAAAATTATTAAATAATATTTTAATGGACAAGGGAAGTAAATGCTACTCATTATTTTTTTAGATACTAGATCTATAATGGAGTACTTTTGTAGAATAAACATTATGTCTAATAATTTTTTTTCATAACTAATTTTCCAAAAGAAAACTCAAAATTCAGACATTATAGGACGATTGGACTTATGGTTCCATTTGGCAATATTTCAAATGTGACGTCATTAAATTTATATGTTTGTCTCTTTCTAAAAATATAGTTTACCCTGTCGAGTGATCAAAAAATTTCCCCTGTTTGGGCAATTCACTTTTGTTGACGATTTGACATTTGTTTACAATTTTTGACAACTGTTTTTTTGTGAATGACATTTTATGTTGAATTTCCGAAACTATTTAATTATTATTATTTCTAGTTATGTTTATGCAAATTACTTCTTAAAAGAAAACAATTAAATTGTTAATATTTAAATTTAAATGACAACTTTTTCCTTCCTGAATATCCACATCTTAATTTCTTAAATGCAAATAAAATTTTCTTTCATTTAAATTTGAATAGCATAAGAAACTAATTTAATGATTTAAAAAGAAATTCCATTCAATAATACTTGATTTAATTCAGCCTTGTTCTAGCAACAGTTACAAAATTCATAAACTATTTGCATTATTTATATTTTAGTTAGTAAACTAACTAAATTTGAGATTTACTGCAACAAAAAGCTCATATATATAAGTAAAGTTCACGAAAAAATTGTTTTAATATTATATTATTTATTCTGTTTATTCCAAGCATTATAATATTTAAATACAATTATTTTTTTCATTTTTATAAATAAAAAAAAACACTTTTATCTCTTATTCTTGTAATCTGTTTAAATATTAAGTATATGGGCTTTTAGTTGTAATTCATAATTGATGTTTTATGCACGACACCGTTCCAAAAAACTAGGATATGATAGCTATTCAACAGCCAGCATTGAGTTCCATAAAGTCTTTGATCTGTATACGAAATAGTATGGTTTTGGATCGATTCCTTCACGTTTATATCCTAAAAAATTACAAATCGTTGTTAATTTTTATGTACAACAATATTGTTTAAATATATTTACCATCATCTTTTGTTACATTGTAATCTTTAAGCCATTTAATAACATCACCAAATGATGGATTCAATTCTTATAATAAATTACCTTGTGGCGATTTTAATACTCGATCAACAACATTACACACCAGCGATTCTAATCGATTTAATATGAATGTTATGAATGGATATGTTTCTAAATAGTTGCGAGCTTTGTGTAAGAAATGCCTCTTCACTAGAAATTGAAATAGTTTTAATAAAGAAGAGTGTTTTTATAAATCAAATATTTAACCAAAATAATCCAGTTTGAAAAGAGTGTCGATGGTGTTACTTCTGTATAATCCAAATCAAAATAATGACTTCTAAAAGCTTGCATGGCAACGCTACGCATTTTAAGAATTTTTGATGTATTTTCTCCGCGAATACAATTAATGTTGACCTTTCAAATGCTTTACCTAAAATTTAAAAAATGAAATTAGAAACGTTTTACCATCATTGTATTCAGCATCACAATAAATATGAGAATTAATACATTTTGAGTCACTTTCCAATTAGCCATCATATCATCATTTGCTAAAACAGCATCTTCTTTCAAAGCTTCGCTTTTGCTAATTCTTCCGTCCTTATTTATGTTACCTAAAATATTTTTTTTATTATTTTTTACATGATTAGCTTTTTTGTTTTATTATTTTTAGTTAGAACATCACACAATATAACATGATTTATTTAAACTTACCTTAATATTACTTTAAACAAATTCCATTACTTTGAACTGATTTTATTTTATTTATTTTCACAACCAAAATATATATATGACATTTAACAAATTTGTTGTGGGAAATTTTTGTGGTCATTATTTTTTTAGTTTTATGTCGTGCAAATATAAAAACGCTACAACGTTATGGAAACATTAACTACAAAATTATTTAATAAAAAAAAAACTTATTTCTTTAATAAATACTCTCAGATTTAGTTTTAAATATTATTTTAAATATTAAAAAATATAAATTTTTGAATATACATTAAAATAAAACATGTTATATAAAATAATTTTCAAATATATCGGATGATTTTTAAATAGCATTATGGTAGAGCATTGCTGTACCATCTATGATCGAAAAGCAAAACTATAAATTTCCCTAAAAAATTTTATCGTGCTATTCACTTTACTCTAATGGTTTCATACCTGTATGAAAAAGAAGGGAAATTCATTACATCATCAATAGGCAATAATTATTGTCAACGAATTTTTTTAACTAAATTGGATATATCTGTATCACCAGATTTTTTAAAAAATATTTAAAAACACAGAAAAATCAGAAATTAATTCTAGTTTATTGGAAAAATACTCAAAACCCTATCCATAATTTACTTCCCTTCTCCATTCTAGTTTATTGGAAAAATACTCAAAACCCTATCCATAATTTACTTCCCTTCTCCATTTTCATATACCTGGCTGAAGCTGACCTCACTTTTGACATCCTCACTTTTGACAGCATGGAGAAATGTAGTAGAGTGGGGGAAGTGATACTAGTGGTTAAATAAAAGAAAATTAATTGTTAATAATATATTATTCTTTATAAAATAAACTTAAATAATTAATAATAATTAATAATTAATTAATAAATAAATAATTAATTAATAAATAAAGTAATGTAAATATTACTTACATTTATAAAAACAAATGTAATAGTTTTTTTTTGTATTTTTTAATAAATAATTTTTTTTTTAAATAATTTAAATAAAGTAATGTTTTTTAATTGCATTGCCTCAAATTTTTTTATCCAACTTCCGTCCTCATATTTATATTTGAAAGTTTTTTCAGCCGCACTTTTTTATCTTGAGTTTTTTTATAAATATAAAGTGTATAACTATATATTTATAAAATGTATTAAAATATTAATATAATTATTTTAAACTATTAGCAAATAATTATAGAATATATTTAAATGTCAATCAATTTATATACACTAATTAATGTTTCAATTTGACTAGACTGAAGTGAGGATGGAATTGATCTAGCCATCCTCAAATATATCTAGTAAAATAGAATAACTATTATATTACACATATGAAACAATATCACATTAATTTTATTATTGTTAATTATTTACTAAATAATTGTTAAGCCATTTAAAACACATTTTAATTTATTTACTGTTTTATATTAACACAAAATGAATATTTTTTATTAACTAGACCGAAGTGAGGATGGACTTGATCTAGCCATCCTCAATATATCTAGTAAAAAAAACAAAATAAAACAATGATTATTAAATTTATAAAACAGAAACACGTTTATATTATTATTTTTAAAGATTCACTAAGTACAAAATGACACTCAAAAATATTTATTATTATATATTACAACAATATTTTTGAAAAAATGAGAAAAAAAATTGGATAGCATATTATAAATAAATAACGAACTTATATGTTATTTAAAATCATATTATAAACAGCATAATTTAACTATAAAAAATAATTTTATGTATTTTATGCATTAGGATGAAAAATAAAAGATGGAGCCATAGTTGAGTGTCATATTGTTTGTCAGATGGCGCTGAAATGTTACATGATCCATGATGAACTAAAATTGCCCGCGCATTCAAAAACTCAGTTTGTTATTTTTTTCTATTTAATGAGTAATATTGAAATAATTTAGCAACAAATAATTGCTTGAATGACATAAATAAATTTGTATAAGCATAATAAAAAACCAATAAATTAATATTGTTAAAAAAAAATATTTTTGTAGGATTTATTGAAATTTTGTGCATTGGCTTTCATAAATACTTTACTGCAGATTTTTTGATGATAAATTAAAAAAATTTTTTTTTATTTTTTTTTTATTTAAATGATTTTGATATTTAAATTAGCTTCCAACGGATGTAAATTAGTTTAATTAAGACTTTTACCTAAATCCGTTGTCTAATTTACTTGTAATTTTATGAAAATAAAAAATTTAAAAACAAACCAAAAAGTTAATGGGTTATTTCAATAAATTAAAATAAATGAAAGTTAGATTAAGAATTATAATAAATTATATAAATAAATAATATAAAAAAAGTCGTTATATTTATTGTTTAAATAGATTTAAGTATAAAACCTTAACATAGATGTCGCCGTCTGATGTTAATTAAATTATTTGTTGTCGCGTTTTTGTTTACTAAATATATTTGAGGATGGCTAGATCAATTCCATCCTCACTTGTCACTTCGATCTAGTTAATAAAAAATATTTGTTTTGTGGTAAATAAATAAGTGAAGTAATTGAAAAGTATTTTAAAATGATGAATAAATACTTAGTGAATCTTTAAAAATAATAATATAAACGTGTTTCTGTTTTATAAATTTAATAATCATTGTTTTATTTTGTTTTTTTTACTAGATATATTGAGGATGGCTAGATCAAGTCCATCCTCACTTCGGTCTAGTTAATAAAAAATATTCATTTTGTGTTAATATAAAACAGTAAATAAATTAAAATGTGTTTTAAATGGCTTAACAATTATTTAGTGCATAATTAACAATAATAAAATTAATGTGATATTGTTTCATATGTGTAATATAATAGTTATTCTATTTTACTAGATATATTTGAGGATGGCTAGATCAATTCCATCCTCACTTCAGTCTAGTCAAATTGAAACATTAATTAGTGTATATAAATTGATTGACATTTAAATATATTCTATAATTATTTGCTAATAGTTTAAAATAATTATATTAATATTTTAATACATTTTATAAATATATAGTTATACACTTTATATTTATAAAAAAACTCAAGATAAAAAAGTGCGGCTGAAAAAACTTTCAAATATAAATATGAGGAAGGAAGTTGGATAAAAAAATTTGAGGCAATGCAATTAAAAAACATTACCTTATTTAAATTATTTAAAAAAAAAATTATTTATTAAAAAATACAAAAAAAAACTATTACATTTGTTTTTATAAATGTAAGTAATATTTACATTACTTTATTTATTAATTAATTATTTATTTATTAATTAATTATTAATTATTATTAATTATTTAAGTTTATTTTATAAACAATAATATCTTATTAACAATTAATTTTCTTTTATTTAACCACTAGTATCACTTCCCCCACTCTACTACATTTCTCCATGCTGTCAAAAGTGAGGCCACTTCAGCCAGGTTTTTTATATGCCAATTGCGAAACAAATAAACATATAACATATGTAATGTAAATAAATTAACAAATAACAACAGTATGTTCAAATTAAAATATGATGGTGAAAAATAGAGAAAAAAATCCATTTCATACAAATCAAAATCTAGGATAGAACACAAATAAAGTATTAAAAGGCATTTGAAAAGTAATTATAAAAAATTATTTTTTATTAAATAAGATTAATTTTTAAGGAATTATTCATATTAAGTATCTCAAGTGAAAATAATAATGTACAATATTTATATTATATCATTATTTTAGTTTCAAAAATGAAGCAAAACCAACTACATTCTGCTGAATCACACTGAAATTATGGGGCATTTAATGTTGGATTTTTGTGTATTTTGTGGTGATATAAGTTGGATAAGAATCTAATTAAAAATTTTTTATGAAACATTAAATTTAACTTCCTTTAATAGATTAAGCATATTTATGATATTACTAAAATATTTACAAAAATTAATTTAATTCCATATTAATTTTATAAAATTAGTAAATTCAAAATTAATACATGAAAATATGAGAATAAAAATTAAATTTTTTTCATAGGTACAAACTGGCAGAATATGGAAATTTCAATAATTTCAAAAAATAACTTTTTTCACAGGCAGAATTTGAGTATAATAATAATAGGAAATCTTTTGGGAATATGACATGATTGTCCCAAATTCTTCCGTTAAATGTTGTTTTGGAAATAATTGTGTATTTTAATTCAAATTAGTTCTATTTGAACTTGTCTATCCATGTGAGAACTCCAAACCCAACTTTTCTCCGGCGATTAACTCTGGCATGCGACTGAGCAGAAGTGAGTGAGTTCCGCACCACCAAGAGATGCATCAAATGATTCCATATTGCATAGACAACTCCAATCTGATTCCAAGTTTGACGAAACAGTAGAATTGTCTGGAACCGATATCTAGAGATTAATGTCTTGCTGCATAAGCATGATAATTTTGATAGACGCGTAGACCTTTAGATTTTACGTTCTTATGAATAACTGAAGATTGTAAATTTTGAATTCGATCGACCTTTACAATACAAAATATACAATAACATCAGAATTAAAGGATATTTATCATTTAAATTTTTAATTAAATGTATTCAAATTGAATATGGAAAGGGTTATGATCTTTGCTTTCTTTTTACTCTCAAAGTAGACTATAAAGTTCAAATATGTTTATACATAAATATGAATATTTATCGAAAAGAATAAGAGTCTTTTATAACATGTGAAGTGCAAATTTTAGTCTAGACTCTAAACAAAATATACCACTATGAAGAGAACTTTGTATTTATTATTATTTATTTTGTAACAAAACATACGCCTGTATTTAATAGAGTAAAAGCACACATATTGATGCCTTATGTTGAGTATATACCAAACATTTGTAACTACAAATATGTCCTTTTTTAATTTAAATTTTCAAATTATAATCTAAATATGAAATTTGTTCAAATACAAAAAACATCTTAACATAAAGTTGCCTACGGTTGATTTTGAAAATTCAATAATGTTATTCTTTTACTTTTGATTTAATAAAATTAATATATGTTACAAATTATAGGTGTATGTTTGTAAAACATTAGATTTAATCATAAGATTATAAAATTGCACAAAAAAAAATGAAATATACTTAAATTTAATGAAACTATAAAAAACTAAATTGCCCTCAATTTTTTTGTCACTTTAATTATAGAATAATGATTATTGTACTGGATGATTATTTGAGGATTCTGCCAATATTGTTTTTGATGTTAGTTAGAAACTTACCAAATATTTAAAAAAATAAATGTCGTTCAAAATAATTATAATTATTGTTGTTGTTGGTCTAGTGGTCTTTATTAATAAAAAATTTTTTAAATAAAAAACCATTTATTTTTTCGTCAATTGTTTAAACGTTCCGCCAAATACGTTATCTTCTTCAGTAAACTAAAATTTAAATTTTAAAATGATTATTTTAACAAAAAGGAACTATCACTATATATTTACATTGAAAACTTACAATAGAATCCGGTCGAAAAAAGAAGAAGAAAGGATTCAAATTCTGGTCAGAAGAACTGTGTTTTTTCACACAATAATCACAAATTTTGATTATAATCTTATCATTATTTGTGAGTTGAATTACACTTAATAATTTATTTACAATATCTATACTTACTGCGTTTTACAATAACTTTGTTATATCAAATAATTATTCAATAGGAAACGTCATCATTGAAACATCAAAATAGTACTTAAAAAATAAAATAGTATCATAAATATTCGTCAACTTAAACTCAAATTTTGTAACAGTAGTTCATGGTCATTCCAATATATAAAATAATCAAAAAATTGTATGTACGAGAAAGACAGGAGTAAGACATGGAGTATAATCTTTGCGGTTTTTGCAATTCAAATTCCATAAATTAACCCTCGAATTAAAAGAAAAAAGTTAGTTTATAATAGAATTTAATACTAAAATTTATTTTTACACACAATAAAATTATTTCTGTTCGACTATCTGCATATAAGGAATTACTTTTTTTGTGTTGTTTTTTATTACAAAAAATTATTTTATAGTAAAGTTTTGTATTATTAAGGAAGAACCAATAGGATATTTTGAAAATAATTTAAAAATATTTATTTTTGTAAAATCCAGAATTTTTTATACAAAAATGAATTTTTTCTTGATTTAGTTTTTTTTAAGTCCAAAAAGTACAAAAATAAAACTGAATATTTTTTTTATATATGTACTTTAGTACAAGAATTTTAAACCCAAATATAAACACACAAAATCACAAAAGTAAATCCTTCAAAATCTGTTCTATGTAAATCCCATAGCAAATCCAATTTTCTACACGGATCATACTCGCGTATTCGTCTAACGTATATTCATGGTATTTGTTTTCATTTTTGTTTTCTGTTTTTTTTTTTGATGTCAAATATTTTTCTTCTTGTTTTACTTCATTTAATATTTACTAGTGTATGTTGAACTAAATTAACATAATATAAATCAACGCATTTAGTGTCATATCTATCGTCTGTCGGACAATTTGTATTCAAAAAAGAACAAATGAAGGATTTATTTATTATTTGATACGATATGTGACGATATTCTAAGAACTATATTATTGTTGAATAATAATATTTATAATACATACTGTATTTGTTTGTCGTACAAACAATGAATCAAATATTATTTTCATCATTTCTAGACCATTGGATTGCTTATATTAAAGAACAATCATCTTTTTTTGTCTTAGAACCTTTAAATTTTTCTTTCTTTATATTGTTGAAGAAACAATTCTATAATAATTAATTGTTTTGAATTTAAACTAAATATCTAACTAAGTAAAAGAATATTTGAAGTTAAACATTTTTATGCTGGAATAATGCAACATACATTTATTGTTAATATTTTTTTTTTAAATAATAAACTAACTGTTAATGAATTTAAATTTTGGAAGATTAATGGAACTATGCAGAAAAATTCGTGAGACAATTTTTGATCTGTTCCGTTATTCGAATAAAATTAAAAAGTTCAACTATTATGACCAGGAATAAAAATCAACGTATGTAAATGATTTTAAAATTAAATTATAATTCTGAATTTTAACTTTATAAAAAAAATATGAAATAATGACCGTCTCATGAAATGTTTCCAGAAATAAATATAATTAATATTATATACAGTTTTTATCTCAAAAGTAAATCTCATAATTTAAAATTATTTTACAGTTATGATTTTCAATAGAAAAACTATCTTTTTTGTTTCACTTTGTTCAACAGAGAAATTAAAATTAAATTTATATTTTATAATTTTAGTTTCTCATTTTTTTCCGACAAAAAAAATTATAATAAAACAGAAATACCTTTGACTTTTTTTTACATTTTTCATCTCACAACATAAAATGACATAAATCTGTATTAACGAAGAGACAATTTTAATTAGGTTAAATATATCTCGTCACTCATATAAGTTTTACTTTTTATATTCCCTTTTTGTATTATTTTAAATAACGTCGAAAATATATATGTACCAAAAAAAAAAAAATACAAAACATAATAATAAACATATGAATAATCGTAGTAATATTAATTAGTAGATGATAAAGAATATGTCAACTAAGAAAACATCATCATCAGAGGTTAATATGTGACAAAAGAAAAATAGTTGCAGTAATATATAAAATGTATTGTCGTCAGTTTAGTTATGAAATTCACAAGTTTAGAAGAGTGTGAAATGAATCAATGGAATGGTGTTATGAAATTTTACATGATGTCCTAAATTATTTCAATATTTTACTTAAAAATTTGTACCAAATTTAATTTACGTTGACTAATTGTCCTTATGGAAGAAATTGTAAAATAACCGCATTTTGGTTAAAGTGATGAATGGATTTCTCTCATCATACTTTTGATAAATTTTCGTTATTGTGTATATGGCTTGCTGTAAAAAATTATTATTATTTTTTGGTATAATAATTTTATGCCAATTGAGGTTTTATGAAAATTAATTAGCGTTTATTATATCCATTCGTCCTATATAAATGAGAAATACATGAAATTAATAGAAATTATATTGATTTAAATATATTTTTTCTAAATTCGACTTGTTTTATAAAATGAATTGGATTTTTATTAATTTTGTTTAAGAGGAGGTCCTGAGAAATTTTGATTTTCTATGGTTTCCAGGCGAATATTTTGAGTTTCTGGTTAGTCAGAAATTAATGTTTAAGGTAGATTATGAAAGTTTGGACTTTTATTATACAATCACTGTGAATACTGTTTCAATAATTTTTTTTTTAAATTATTTTTTTCAATTACAAAATTTGGGAATTCGCTATTTTGACGAAATATGGTGGTGTTCAAGCGAATTTTTTGTCTACAAATATTATATTATCCGATAAATTAATATTACGAATCAAAGATAAATGATGAATCTTTAATTCACTGGAGGGAATTTTTTTTTTTTTTAATTATTTTACATTTTATGATTTTTTGAAAATGGCCCATTTTGTTGAACTTTGAAGGCGTGTTATTGGTCGAGATCGTGAGAAATTTATTGTGTTTCTAATTTATTATTAAAATTTGAACTTTCCTTTATAATAATTAATTTTAAATTAATTATTTGATGTAATATTTATAAAGCTATATAATATTTACAAGTTATTGTTTTTTATGTTTTTTTAACCGGAAAGAGAATAAATTGAAGAAGCGGATTTTGAGTATTTTTATAATAAACTAGAATTAATTTCTAAGTTTACTGTGTTTTTAAATATTTTTTAAAGAATCTGTTGACAATTTCTAAGTTTACTGTGTTTTTAAAAATTTTTTAAAAAATCTGTTGACAATTTGGCGTCCAGATCAATTGTGACAAATTTGAAACTCAGAACCTCGCCTTAAACAATTTCCGACATTTTAGATAATCTAAACACAAAAATTAAAAAGAAAATGTTTCACATAATTTCTTGTTGGACACTCATTTTTGCTTGTATAATTTTGCACTTTTTTTTATTCAATTAAAAAACAAAAACGGCAAATACTGAAAGGCGGACACAAAAGCCATCATCTTTAATGTTTAATTTTTCTCAAGGGAAATTTTTTTTTGTTAAATTTATTTTTCATTGTACGTATTTTTCGAAAGAGTCTTACACGATTTATATATGAAGATTTATCATACACAATCACACACACACACATATACAATAAATATACACGCGACACACGTCAAAAAGACAAAAGGGAAGCTGGACGCATTCTTTTTTTTTTTGTTGAGCCCTTCATTCTTTGTTATTCCTCTCTTAACGTATATTTTTCTATTCTATTCCAACAATATTGTTGTTTTTCTTCTTTATTTTTGTGGTTTTCCTTTTTTTTTTCTTCTTCTGTTGGTGTTGATGGAAGAAATATGAAACTCAATTTTCGGTTATAAAGAATGTGCGTGTTTGCCTAAGACAGATGACCCCAATTACTTGTAAGTGTTTGCCCAACCGATGAAAATTATTTCTTTTTTTTTCCCCAGTCTCAACATAACTTCAACATAAGTGGACAAAGTGAATGTGAAAATATTTACGTGCTCAACTTTCATAATATTAATTTTTAATTTATTAAATATAATTTTTGTTTTTTAATGGAATTTTAATTTTATTATTTTTGTTTTGACAAAAATATGGCTGATTATAGTATTCATTCAGTTTTGCTTTTTTCGATTATATTTCCTCTTCCTTATAAATTTGCTTTGGCTATATATTCAGCGCCGATGATTACTGGGGGCGCCATTATCGATAAGCATTTTTTTTTAAATTTTAAATTTTTTAGCCGGTTGGAAATCTTTCAGATATAAATTATAACTAATCGGTTTTGACCTTTTTTTTGTTGTTTGGAAAAGCATTTCGGAATAAGGCAGCAATAAATGCTTGCCATTTCATTCTAAAATGAATAATTTGAATTTTAAGGATTGATTTGGAAATTTTTGTTTAAATTATAAAATTATTATTAAAAAAAAAATTGCTTGGTTATAAATGTTAAATCTATTTAGTATGTTGAATCATTAATATGAGAAAACAAAAGTTAATTTATCTGGTAGCACCAAAAAAAGTTTTACGGTACGGTTCTGGTTAAGCGATCTTATATATGTACCACGTCTGTATATTCAAGTATATCAAGAATATTATGAAGGGAGTAAATAGTGAAACATTATTACTTTAGCTTTTATTGATGACTAACAATATAATGTGATAAAAGTCGTTTTCCTAGAAAAGAAAAGAAAAAAAAATCTCTCTTATATTATATTTACTTTTTCCCCCCTTTTATTTTTATTGTTTGGTGCCAACCAGCTGAGGATTATCCAATCAATTTTGTTGTTTGATTTATTTGTAGAGATCATCACATTAGAGATGAGATATGTATGTATGTATGCATATATATATATATATATATATATATATATATATATATATATATATATATATATATATATATGTTTGTGTTTTGAATGACTAAAGAAAAAAAAACAACTTTCAAGTAGGTATATGGAGAAGAAAATGTTGTATTTGAAAGAAGTGTCACTTTCATTGTATTTGTATTATTATTTGTACATAAAAGAAAAACGCTTCCGTGACAAGTCACAACTCGTTATTTTCTTTTTGCTTTTCCTTTACTGAGATTAACAATTTTCTTTTGTCGCATGCGATTACAGTAGGTACATATTTTTCGTTTTCACTCCCTTTCTTTAATTTTGTTATTATGTGTTTCTTGTATATTATTTTACAACAAATATGTTGAAAAAAAAGTGTGTAAATCTTTTCTCCTACAAGAATAAGAATTTTACTTAATTTTGAAATAAAATATTATTTGAGTGAAAATAAAGACAATCATTACACGTATGGCACAATACATAAATAATTTTTTTACAAAAACATTCATTGTCCAATATCTGACTTCAACTGGATACGTGTTCATATATGTATATTTATATAAGAATAAGATACAAAATGTAAACAAACATGAATCTTGACTAAGGTTTTTGTGTTGTCAGAATTGTAACAAATCACATAGAGAAAAATATTTAACCGTCTTTGGTTGGGCTGCAATGCAGTAGCCAATGTTGGTTGACCATAGTGATATATAGTTATATTTTTCCTACACACATGTATACACAGGAATACACACACATATAATATATTCCAAAATACAAATACACATATAGATTTTTAATTTAAAAATTTAAATGATGAGTTTCTTGTAAAATGTAAAATGTCACCACAAAATAGAGATTTGCGAGTCAATTTTGTCTTAGTATTGTTGGGTATGTAAATTTTGTTTTACTCTGTTATGCAGTAAAAAAACTTCAATGGTATATGAAAAACAAGTAAACGGTTTATGCACTGTCTAGAATCTAGATTCAAGAAATTCAAGAAATTCAAGAATTTCAAGAAATTCAAGAAATTGAAGAAAATAGACTTATACACTTGAGTGAACATCAGTTTAATCAACAATTCGAAGCTATTATGTTACTTTCGTTTTGTTACTTACAAATTGAAATGAAAATTAATGTGTTGATATGTTTAAAAATAAGACTATACTGTTGTTACCTTGGTCAAGTGTTCAATCATCACCCATAATTACAGTTTCTAAATTCAATTTTAAAAATGGATTCTATGATGGAAAACGGATTTATTATTAAAGGAAATCACGAAAAGAGTAACAAGATAAACTGTAAGAATAAGAATAACAAATATAGAAAACAAAAATCGCATTGTGAATCTAAATTGAAATATAAAATACAATTTTCACAGTTCTTTCCTTTTTTATGGTAGGTACCTTTTGAAACTGCATTAATACAAATTAGAATTTATTCGCTATTTTAACAAACAATCAAATGATATAAAAAAATCTTTAGAACATTTCTTTTGTTTGTATTTTTCTCTATTTATTTTCTTTCGATTTTCTTCTTATACTTTTTTGTTTTTCCCTCTAAACTTTTTTTGTTTTGTTTTTTTTTCTTTCTCTCTTCTTTCGTGTATTTTTTTTTTAATAAAAACAAACGCCTAAAAACGTAAAATGTATAAAGCAATTAATTTTCAATTATTCTTAAGATGGTGTTTACATTTTAATTAATTTTGAAGTAGATGTGATTAATTAATTGTGTAAAAAAAAATTGTTTTATGTTTTAATGTTTTGATAAATGAATATGAATAAATAAAAGGAAAAGAAGCATAAGCGTAAAATAATAAAAAAGAAAAAAAATATAAGACTGAAATGAATGAATTTGAAAAAATTATCAATGCATTTACGGTAATTTTTTTTATTCATTTGACTTTTAAAAAGTATTGCTTCATTGCCTGAATAATGGAAAAAAATGCGGTAGTTTTTTTTCTTCATCTATTTTGAAGAGATTTTTAAAATTATGGGAATGCATTTTGTATTTAATTTTAATTTTATATGAATTGGTTAAGATGAGTGTTTTGAACATATATTTAATGTAAAAATTAATGATCCAATCGAAATTTCAATAAGGAACTTTTTCGATAATAATCCTCTACGAAATCTTTATTAAATTAAATATTTTTTGTTGTTGTTATATTAATAAAAATTATGAAAATTTCTATAAGAAACTAACAGGAACTTCTATAGTCTCTATATTTATCTTCATCTTCATATTTTTCAATGGCATCAATAGTATCACAACAACAACAAAAATGAAAACAACCACATTCCCATAATCCCATCAATAAAAGATATTCAACACATTAGACATTTCATCATAGTTCGATATCATCAAATTTTATAGGTCGAAAGAAAAAAAATAAAAAGAACAAATAGAAAAAAACAATAAAAATAAAAATTGTATCCTCTACATGAATCTAAATGTGTTTTTTTTCAATACAAAAAAAAAAAAGAAATTGTAGAAAAAAAACAAATGAGTGAGACCAAAAATTTATGAGAAGAACTTTCTATAAAAATATGGAAAATGGAAAATTTCTTTACTATATAGATTTAACATATCTTTTTATTCTTCTTCTTTTATTTTCCATATGTGAAAGAATAAAATAGAAAACCAGAAAATGGAAAGAAGACAAATATTATAAAAAAAATATTTGTTATCAATAATCAGATAGAGGAGGGAAAAAAAGGAAAAAATATAAAACATAACATTTTCTTTTTTCTTTGCTGTTCTTTCATTCCATTCCTTCTATTTTTTGCTCTTGTACTTTTTCTACCTTTCTTCTTTTTGCTTCTTTTTTGGAGACATTGAAAATCATCAGGGACTCGTTTCTATATGAGTATAAAAAAAAAAGAAGAAGAAGCAAAACTTCATAAGTCATAACTTTATTGTAACATATATTTTTACAACTATTATTTTCTATAATTTTTTTTTGCACCTTTTTCTCTCTTTTTTTTGTCTCCTCAATATAAAAAGAAAAAAAATATGGTACTTATTCCCATTTGGGGTTGTTCTGGATTGAGTATAGTTATAGAACATGTCATATATGAAAACATATTCCAAGGGTGGAATAATATTGTTCCACTATTATGAATATTTGTTAGGAGATGAATATTTTCTATTTTGTTAAATGAAGTAAATGCACGGAACTAATAATTTATAGAAGAGAATGGAACAGGTTAGGTTATTGAATTCTTTGAATAAATATTTTTTTGTCTGTAAGTTTTTTAATGTAAATCTGTATCAAGGAATTAACCTCGTTGAACTTATTGACACAATAAAACAATATAATTTCTGTATGACTTTAAAATAGAAATATAATTTTAATAATGGTCAAAATCATTGAGGAATTTATAATCTTTATGAATGTTCAAACGATTCGTCAGAGAAGAAACATAAGATCAGTATATGACTTCATATATATTATTTACTTTTAACAAACTATGTAAATAAAACCATACGTAGAATAAAAAACAATAAATTTTTTATATTTTGTTTTTAAGCTAATGTACTTCTTTACTTTCATCCAACTGCAATTATTTTGTATTTATGACTTACTGCACTGCACAAACAACGGTTGGTTCATTTATTTTGTGGTGTTACTTTTTTTTCTATACTTTCCCGGTTTTATTTCTCTTTATCAAAGGTTCATATACTTCATAGTGGTTGTTGTTATATATTATTATTTATTTATTTTTATTTGTTTGGCAAATTTAAATTGTTTATACTCTTTCGTGGTCAATATTGTTAATATACTTTTCTCATCGTAAATACTCTTTTTTTTTAATTCTCTATTAAACATTCACATTTATTATTCTATGTATACGATAAATATTCCTAGTTTATATATTTTGTTTTAGTTTTTTTTTTCTTATTGGACGTTTGGATTTGGACAATAACTACCAATTGAATTTATTTTCTTAACGTGACTACTAAAAATTTTTATATGAATTAAGCTAATGTTTTCTTTTTGGTTTCGTTTTTGTTGCGGTTTAATATTTATATATTATGAAGATTTTTTTCTTTCTTTTTCTTCTTCTTGTTTTTTTCTTTTTTACTTTTTTTTTTCTTAAAAAAAAATACTTCAATTTATTCAAAAACCCTTATCTAGATTCTAACTCACAACATCCTTTTAGTTGTTACATTAAATCGAAAAATGGTTAACGGACGTATTATATGAAGTAGAATTTTAAGGTAAAAAAAAAATTGTAAGAGTAAGATAATTCTCAATTGGGAATTTACTTCAAAATCAAATAAAAAAAGAAGAAAATAAGTACCTACTCGGTAGGAGTAGCACTTCACTTATAAATCATTTATTATGTGGTGATTTTTTCTGTTAAGAAAAAAATCTATAAGAATTTATTTTTTTGATCGAATTTAATTTTAAAATTTCAACTTTAACATTTTTAATTGAAAATTGATTTATAATGATTTTTATATCTTATCAGTGCAACAGAGTATATTTATTCCTTTAAAAAAAAAAGAATTGATCATAATTTTATAATCTAAATCAATAATTTATACTTGAATTTTCACTTGAATTTTTCTATAATATTTTAATATTAATAGTTTTGTTATAAACTCAATTCACATGTAGAAAAGTTATATGATTTTAACTGGAAATTTTAACATTTATTCCAGTAATTTCCATTTTTTTTCCTTCTAAGTTATTTTTTTTTCTCTTTATCCTTTAAAACATAAATCAAAAATATAATATTGGGAAACTGGGTTACAAAAGGTACATAAATTCAAATACTTTAATAGTTTGAAAATTGAATTGGTCTAGATATAAAGTTTTTTTTTAATGAAAAATCAATATAGACGATTACCTATATATTTCGTCGTTCTGATTTTTTTTTTCAGTTTGTACATTTGGAGTAATTTAATAAAAAAAAAATGTGATAATGATAAATGTCTCAAAATTATATTAATTTAGATTTGAAGATTATTGCGCATATTAAAAGTAGGTTAGAAGTCTCGTTCTGTAATTAGTCTTTACTAGTTAAATTGGAGGCTTTAGAAAAATATTTATTGATGTTTATTTGTAATGATTAAAATACAATTTTTTTAGCAGCTCTGTTCATAAAAATTTAGACTATAATTTAATTTGTTTCTGTTTTTCTTAATTCATGTCATTAATGGAAATTTATTTGTAAAAGAAAAATCAATAAATTTATATTTTCTGTTGAATTTAACGTGTGCAATTAATACAAACATGTTTATTGTTTTGGTCTGTATAAGGATTATGTAGAATAATGGAATATGTCTGTTACATGAAAGTGCAATGTGTCACGGTCTACAGATTATAAGTTGAGGTTAAGAGCGTTTGTAGTTGTCTGCTCTTGTGTTACAATTAAGAGTGTCGGTTGTGTTAAATTCAATTATTTTATTATTAGTGTCAAAACTATAAACATTTTTATTCTTGTTCATTCTGGTGTTGTTTCTGGTATGGTTTATGTCTTTATATTTATGATAAAAATATTATAACATCCACATCAACATCAACATCAACATCATCATCATTATAATCATCACTAAAAATATAATAAAGTATAAACCATAAAACAACCCATACTAATCAAGTATATAATTGTTGCCTTTATTCTTTTTTCATTTTTCTTTTTTTTTGTTGTGAATTAATTTATTTTCAAACAAAAGAAAAAAAAAATCTAATTCAAATTGCTAAATTAACATATCAAACGCTTATCTTAAACAATTGGCTTATGTTTGGGTGTAAACTTCAATTAAATAGGAAATTATTAGCAATCAAAAAAACAATTTAAAGATAATAATAGAGAACCCCCCCACACACCTTTACACCTTACGTAAAATTTGATAATTTGATTCGTGATGGATGAGGTTAATGTTTACGATGTGTGAGTGTGTATTAGAAAAAAAATTTGGTTTTCTTTTTCTTTATGTTTAATAATTTATGGATAAAAGATAATGAAAATGAAAAATAAAAGTGAAAAATAAAAAATGATAATGAAAAAAAATGAAAAGAAAAAAAGTTTGATCAAGAAATATATTATCTATATATAGGTACGTAATAATATTAAATGAGTGGCAAGAAAATGTATAAGGGGCGTAAAAAAAATACCTATGTTTATATATTTTTCTTTAAAAGAAAAAAGAAAAATAAAAACTTCTATATTCCGCATTATCGTATATTTCCTTTTCACAAAAACATAAATGTCGCAAAAGAATTCATATTTTGAATATGAAATGTTATTTTTTTTTGACTGTTTTGTTCCCTATCCATATATGTATAAGACGTCTGTATCAACCTTCGTTTACAAGGACCTTCACTGATGTCTATATTTGGTATATTCAAATATAAATGTATTTGTTTTTGTGTATTTGTGTTTATTTCACTACCGTAGTATTTCTTCGAATATTACATTACATAAATATAAAACTATAAACAGACATATTTTGATGACATCTCTTTAAAATTTACACTGCTATATCCTGAGGGGACTTTGTACATGGTATGCGGGGAACAAGGATCTTACAGATGAGGTAATAAATTTGAGGTGAAAGAACAAGAAAGCTTCTTATTACGGGTAATATAAATAGTGAAATACACAAGGGGAATAGGTTATTTTTGTTAATTGAATTTTAACGTACATATTTATTTATACTAAAAATATAAAAATATAAAAATGGTAAACGATCGATCATAAATCTTTAAAATTATTATTATTTTCATTTATAAATTCACGTGACAGTGTCCAATTTTTTTAGATGGTATTTTTTTCTTATTTTAAGTGTATTAAAATTGCTTCTTAAATAAAAATATGTTCGTACCAAAAAAAAAATATATGAAAAATAAAAGAACAAACATTCGAATAATCATAGAGAATTTATATTATATCGATACATACGACGACAACCGACCATTCATATATAATGAATAAAAAAAACTCCCTATTTAGGCTAATGCACAATGATACGTGATCTTTGGATCATTGGTCCTGTTTTCCCTTTTACATATATCCCTCGTAATAAGACCTATAAAAACACATTTAACTCACCATAGGTAAAGGATATGGTTGAATATATGTATAGGATAAAGAACCAGTTGACTATATCATATAAGAGAAGTTTCTTTCCGTATTATGCTTGTTGCTTTTTCAGTGCTTTTTTTTTATATCCATGTTTGTTCATCCACTCAGCTGGTACATAATATTCAGGGGTTTTCAAACTTTTACTTCAATAAAAAGACAAATTTTATGTACCAATTTAGTCTTTTATTTTATTTCTTATCTTTATTATATCCACTAACATTACTTATATGTCGTTGTCGACTCATTTTTTTATCTGAAATTCATATTCCAAGTGTTTATGTTTTTCATTTGAATATTTTTTGTTTGAAATTTATAAAAACAAATAAAAATATTACAAGAAAATCGTTGCAATAAAAAATTAGACATTGAGAAATTGTTTCTTCCTTATACCCAAAATTACCAAGCAAATTAAGTAGATCCCTGTTAGATTATAATTTTTCTCTTTTCTACTTTATTCTTGTGAATTTATTTAATGAAATAAAATCAAAGCAATAATTATTAAAAAGAATAACCAATTTAAATTATAGGATTTTAAGGATTTCATTGAATTGTCTAATTAGAATTTATATCAAAATTTCTAAATAATTCATCTAATGGCAATTTAAAAAATTAATAATGAAAATCATAACTGCAAACAATCCATGAGCCACAAATTAATAAATTAAATAGTATTCTCGTTATTCACCATGGTTGTTTTTAATTTTTATGATTTTTTTTCTGAAATTTTAAATATTTAAAAGGGGGTGAAACGGAAAATTAATGATAAAACTGGACTAATGTGTGTGACTCATTAATTTAGAACCATTGCTCTATGTATGACCATAGATGTTTATTTATTTCAACACATATAAAAGAGAAAGTTTTAGAATGAGTAAAAGAGAATAAAGAGATATACAACAATAATTCACCTCTTGTTATGTGCTTTCTTATATATAACATTTATATAATGTATTCTGGTTATGTACATATTAAATATAATAATATAAATGGGGGGTTTGGTGTCACTTACTACTCAAGAACAACAACAATAACGAATGAAAAAAAAAACAAAACAACCAACAACAATGAAAGAAAGAAAGGATTTTCTCTAAGAGATATTTAATGAAATGATATGAATCGTAATTAGCGTGATGTTTCAAAGAAAGCTTTCAAATATTTTATGATGACATTTTATATAATATTTTTTAATACAAGAACAACAAAAACTAACTAAAATACAAAAGTAAAAGGTGGGGAAGGGGAGAAACAAAAAAAATATACAAAACTGGAAACAGGTAAAGGGTTTTTTTACTCATACATTATTATTTTTATGTTTATATTATGTTGATGTTATGTAATTTACGTATTATATCTATGTACGAACATTGTGTTTGTTAGTCCTTTCATATACTTCAATTTTAAGAATTGTTTAGAAAATTGTAAAACAAAAAAAAAAAGAGGAAAATTTCTTCTATACCCATAAAAATGTGGAACACACGTGACAATATTTTATGTGACTGTGTGTGTGTTTGTGTATATGTTTAAGTATTAGGGTATATGTATAAGAGGGTGGGTGGAGGATGGTATAGACTCTTTTAATCTTCTCATTATTTTTTCTTTTTTTGTACATTTTTTACGTTTAAAATTTTTTCTTTTAGATGTTTTTGGATGTCAGACTCATTTTTCATCATGTTTGTTATGTTTTTGTTGTTGCTATTATTATTTCCCTATACCTTTGTGAAAAAAAAATTAAAAATACCCAGAGTATTGTGAGCAACAAAACATAAAAATTATCTCACCGAATCCCTGGAGGAGATTACCATCACTTCATGTATATATTTTTGTGTTCCTTACAGAAATTAAAGAAACAAAAAAAAAATGTAAGGAAAAGATGCACGAAAATAGAGAAGAGAGAGAGAGTAGAAAAAAAAACACAAAAATACTGAACCTGACATGTTAATCCAACGTGTTTTCTTCTTTTTTTTTTTTTGCGTCTTGGTCCACCTTTTCCTGTTTCTTCTCCTCTAGCTAGAATATTATGTTTTTTTTTCTTTTCAATTTTCATTTTAAATTAGACGAGAGAATAATAATTGGATCTGAACGAGAAACTCTTTTGATCTTCTTTCAATTGAATGAGCGACTGATTGTATCATGAATCTTTTATCTGTTGCTGAATGGTTTTAATACACAAGAAAAAAAATAGAAGATCCAAGCCAAGAAAAAAAAAAAATTAAGAATAAACAAACAAACAAACGAACGAACAAAAAAAAATAAAAGCGCTAAAGAAAAAGCATAATACAATTTTTTTTTGTTCTTATATTTGAAAATATACTCAAATACTAAAGATTCACTCATTCAGTCAGGTACAGTTGAAACAATTTAGAAATTGTTCCTACTTTTTATATTCTACAACGATCCAATTTTTCTCTTTTTATTCCGTTCGAAAAAAAAAATTTAAATGGAAAGAAAGTAAATTATAATTTCAGGAAATTATTCTGTCAGTCATTTTAGATTTTAATTTATTTTCTCTAACATGCAAATTATCCACACATCACATAACATACCTATATTAGGTTATTTTTGCTTATACACGTTGCAATGTAATTTTTCTTCTTTTTTTAAGAAAACATAAATAATTGTATTCTTTTGTTTCTAAAGAATAAAATATGCATTTGAATAAATCTATTTAAAAAGGAAAAATAAAAGAATATTGATACAACTTTTATACTTCTTCACTTTTTTTTGTTCTATGTTTTGTGTTGAAATTTCTTCATTATAATCAGAAAATACTTGGCGTCTACATAACATTATTTATTTATTTTGTTTTATTTTTGTTTTCTCGATAAGATTTTTTTTTGTTTTCTGTATACCAAGGCCAACATATGTATAAAGCGTTAGAAATATAAAGAAAAAAACTTAATTTCAAGTTAATTGACCTGAGTTAAGCTTAGTTTAAAAATTAATCTTATTCCGTCTCTGTTTGAGAGGGTAAAAAGTATTAGAGAATGAGGTAAATAAATAAATAAAATAAAAGAAAAAGAAAAAAAAAATACTGAACGCCTCCATCGTATTATAACTGAAACCATCCTTTTACTTGTCAGATTATTTTTTGACCTCATTTTATTTTATTTTATTTTATTTTATTTTATTTGTTGTTGTTCTTGTTAATATTGTTGCTGTTGTTATTGTTGTTGTTGTATTATACTTTATTATTATTTATCCATGTTTTTATTTTTGCCAATATAAGAAACCACTCCTGGTTTGTTAATATATAATTCTCATTATAAGAAAATAAGAACAAAAATAAAATATCCAAATTGTCAGTAAAGAAAAAAGGAGTAGAAGAGGACGAGAAGAAGAATAAGATAATAAGAATGCTAAGAATAAGAAGAAGAAGAAGACATAAGGTAAATTTACTCTATGGTTTTTCATATAGATCCCGTATAACGGATATAATAACAATGACCCATTCCTTTTTATTTAAATCTATCAATTTCTCTTTTTCTCTTTCTTTTTCAATATCATTCTATCTCTTACTTATATGTATAAGTTGATATACATTTTTAGATGTAGATATAATATATCTACCGACCTACCGACTATACTAAAGTCGTATCATTATTTTTTTTTTCTTTTATCTCCTGCTGTTTAGAAATAAAACTTCTAATATGTTATGTGGCATGTACAAGTACCGTTTGTATCTCTTCTATTGTTAATTATTTAGCGGCTCTCCATATTAGATGGACTTATAGCCAAATAGCGTGCTAAACTGCAAGACTATGGTGGCATTCCAAACTAGCAAAAAAAAAAAAGAAGAAAAACGTAAAATAAAAAGCAAGAATGAAACAGAAAAAAAACTTCTTGATGGTGGTGATATGGGTGATGGCTGATAGCAGGTGATGTTATACAGTTTTTTTTGTTGCTTTCTTTTTTTATTCATTTGCTTTACGAGGAAAAAAAATACCCTAACTGGTTTTAGGACTTTTCCAAGTGACTTTTCTAATAAAAATAGACAGATCACGCGAACCCACCTATGCGGTATTTTCTGTTCGTTTTCATCCTTTCTTTATTTTATTAAAAAAATATAAAAATGTTTTCTTGTTGAAACAAAATATTATTCGATACTTTCTATTTTTGTATTTATACTTTTGTTTAAATAAATTATACCAATACATTTTTTTTATTATTCCATTTATATGGGGTTATTGTTGTTGTTGTTTATTTTTGTTTTAGATTGATCATAAGGTGTGGTGTTTAAAAATGCGTAATATCCTTATATACTTTTCCGGTTTCATTAATTTATTTGATCATAATTAGATTGAAATCAAAGTTTAACCTTTCCGTTTTTTTCTCTTTTTTTCTATAGGAATACATTTTTTTTATTAGCAAAAAAAAAATAGGAGGAGCTTCCAAATAGATAATTTCCATAAAGAATTTCTAAAGATTTATTTTGTTTCTTGGAAAAATATTTGTACTAATTTTAAAATCTATAAACTAATTATAATATCAGAGGTAACATAAAATTTTTATATAATTTACAATGAATTCATATAAAATTACTTTTTTTTCCTTTTCTACATTTTTTTTTTTTAGTTAAAAAAAATAAAGAAACGAAATTAAATATTTTTACACGTTGGTATTTGCCTCATACAAACTAAAAACGTGTTACAAAAAAGAAAGGAAAGAGAGAGAGAGACAGAGAGAATGGGAGATAGAAGTTAAAAGGAAAAATATGTAGAAAAAAACCATAAAAAGATATACGATAATAATCAAAACTTTAGTTAAATTAGATAATTCGTGTTTTCCAACAATAAATCAAATGTATTTTATTCTTATGTATTTTTTTTTCGCTGTACATTTTCTATACCAATTTTTATTAGTGTTGCCAGACGTATATACGCGTCCAAAATGATTTTGACTTATTAACATTTCCTTTTCTAGATAACAGTATCTGATTGGTGTAAGGTACATCAGTAGGTACATTTTTTTAAAAATATATTTACAATATTCTTGCATTTGCATAGAATTAAAACAACAATAACAACAAAAACAGCAACAGCAACAACAACAAGAAGTGTAATACTGCAAAAAAATAGAAAATACTGGGAAAAAAAGTATATGGACTTTTATATTTATTTTTACAACTTCCATTTTTTATTTCTTTTTTCTTTTATTTTATTATTCATTAAAATATATTTTTACAAATTTATAAATGGAACAAATTGGTTACTTTATGTAAATATTAAGAAGATGCTATAGAGTTGATTGGATTATTATATTAACTAATGTGAAAGGATTTTTGTTTGTATTATTCTTTAGAAACATTATTCATTTTGTTTGTTTCTTCAAAAACAGAAAAATTTAGTTAAATAGAAAAGCATTTTTTTTTAAAATGATTCTTTCCTATTTTTAGATTCGGCAAGTTTAACAAATTTTTGAAGGTTAAGAAAATTTAAATAATGCAAATTCATTCATCATTTTATTTGATTATTGCGATATAGAAAAAATCGGAAGATGTTTTAATTAATTATTTTTCTCTTTGGGTCAAATATAGAACTATTTTGTTTATATGTATTTTATTGTTCCAATCAACTGATCTTTATATATTTTATTAAAAACTTTTCTTAAAGAAAAAGAAAACAAACTGACAATAATGTATAAAAATTTATATAAAAGTTACAAATTTCTTTCTATTTAATAATTGATAAATGTCTCTTGTGACTTTTTTATGTTTTGTTCTTTATTTTTATCTTTTACAATTGCGTTTTTACACAATGACACAAAATGTTAATTAAGTTATATTCAACATTAAGAACAAAGTTAAAAAGTGTATTTGAAATTTTGCCAAAGATTTGGTACAAAAAAATAAATTTTTTAGTGAAAATTTTCAATCAAAATAATTTGAATTATTAGAAGAAAAAAGACAGAAAGGATTAACTTATTACGTTTAAATTTTCTATAAGAAAAAAGAAAAAATACCGTGAGATGCATTTCTTATAATTAAAGAAGAAGAAAAGAAAGAATATTAACAGGTTGAAGGTGGACAAATAAAATTTTATAAACGAGGTCATAACTTTACTAAAAAATCTGATCTATTAATAATTTTTAAAACACAATTCATAGAAATTATTATATGAAATGTTTTTTAACTTTTTCATTAGTTTCCAACTAAAAAAGAAAAACAAGAAATTTAATTTAGTTATGGTTGTTAGATTTTAAAATATCTGTCGGTAGATACATTCCACTGGTTTTGTATGCATACATAGACTTTAATATATTAAATGGAAAAACTTAATAAACTGCAGTGAACTAATTTTCCAGTCATTGTACAAAACGTTATTATTTGTATCTCTCTAATTCCGAAATTACATTTACACTCACACATACACGCATATAATATTAGTTTGTGAGTTAACAGTATATAATAGTTAATGGGAGGTAGAGGGGCATATGAGTATATATTGGTATATAATGTATAACTACATATTATGATTATTAACAAATCCTGAAGAAAAATTGCAATAAAATAAACAAAATAATAATAATTTCATAGTGAAATTACCACGGGAATATTATCGAAATAATAACAAAAAAATATGTATTTCATTATTATATTATTATATTATATTTTTTTTTTTGGTTTATGAGAAAAATAAAACAAAATAAAAACATGCGATATGTCGATTATCAAGTCCATAATTTTGATGATAATAATTTTTGCTAAATATATTTTAATTATAAACTTCTGTTAATATAAATTTGAATTGTTTTATTAACTCTTTTTTTTAAGAAATGCAATCAAAAATGTTTATACCCATGAACCAACAACAATTTATCAGTCTTAATGTAAATTTAAATTGTTTTTGTGTTTGCTTTTCATTAAACGTCCTCTGTAATATTTACATTACAACGATCTAAAGCTTTTACTATTAATTTCGAATTGACCAAGAAATCTTGTTTCGTGAAATCGTAATATAATCTTCAATAAATACAATAATAATTTTCTTTCAGTTTTATTTCAAAAGGCAAAATTATTTTACTTAAATACAATATTGCTTGACTTCACAGGCAACCTGTATCCAATATATAACTAGTGCTCTTTTATAAAAGGGATTCAAAAAAAATTTCTCAACCATGCTGAGGTTTTAATTTTTATATTTTTCATGAAGAAAAAAATCATTTTAAAATTCTGAGAGAAAATCTCGGATGAAAATAATTTTATTATTTTGAACGCCTTTGAATTCAATTGTTTTTTTGAAATTTAACTTATTTTTTGCAAAAGAATTAAAAAAAAATAAACACAAACGATGTGAAAGTTATTTTATTATTCGTGACAATATTTATGAGGAAAACTATTCTGTATTTTTATCAAAGAAATAAATTGTTAAAAAATTAAGAAAAATACTTTCTCTTAATTCTCTTATATAAATAAATATTATAGACATCAATATCCTATTATTTTGTTTTTTTTTTTTTTGTTTATAACTTAATAAATCCTTTCTACCTCTAATATATAATTATATATTGTGTATAGAGAAGAAAACCCTTCATTAATAAAATTTATAAACACGCAAATCATATTAAATTTTTGAATTGCTGTTTGGGTATAATAAAAATGACCATCCATGTGATAAATGTGATATGTTGCATGTTAAATATCTGTATTATATAAAATTTGATATGATGATAAAAAGGTATAATGTACATACTTGACATTGATGAACTTGACTACTTGTCAATTGTATAATATTTTATTATCTCACACTAACATTACCAGATACTCCACAATAAACAACTTATAGTTCTTTTCTTCTTCTTAGAAAATACATATAAAAAAAGGACACAAACATAATAAAAACCTCTTTTGTGTTATACACTATTTTTTTCTTTGGTCGTTGGTCCATGAAATAAATTAGTCTAGCAATTTATGTTCTGAAACACACTATAAAATATCAGAAAGAGAGAGGAAGAGAGAGAGAGAGAGAGAGAGAGTGGTGAACAAAAAAAACTATATATGTTCAAACAATATTGAAGAATGAAATTTTTTAAGTATGAAAATTATTAGACTTTTATATGGATTTCAACAAGATTTAAAAAAAATTTATTTCTGTGTAAGGAAATAAAAAATGAAGATAAAGTAAAATGATGAAAACCATTAAAAAATGTTCAACCATATAATATTCATGCTTTTCTTACATTCTTTATACCATTTTCATATTTATCTGTTATTATTTAATAGAGACACTAAGATCAAAAAATTCTTCAAAACTTAATAAAATAATATTCTATATTTTGTTGTTCTTTTTTTTTTTACTTTCTATTAAAAAGTAACGCAACATTTTTGGGGTTTTTCGTATATCTTAACTAATACAATATAATAATATATTATAATATAATACCCATCGACCCCCTTACCACTTACACACCCCTTTTACTACTTAAACATCAAAATTTTAGGTTGGAAGTGGAAAAATATTGTGTAATATGAAACAAATTATAAACAGAAAAATAAGAGAGAGAGACAGAACTGATATAAGAAAATGATATTACAAGAAAATTAGATATAATCAGAGTGTGAGAAGAGACTATAGGTTTAACTGTTTTCTATTGGTTTATTTTTATTTTTTCTTTCTGCTTTCTGGTATCGTCATAATATGATAATATTGTTCTAAATAATACAGAGACACAAGATGTATTTATATAAAAAAATAATATTATTTTATATAAACCAGGAAAAACAATGAGAAAATTTTTTTACAGTGAAAACGACCGAGGTACATACACACACACGTGTATACGCAAAATAGTTAAGTTTTGAGTTAAAATAAAAGAAAATGGTAAAAGGAGGAAAAGTCTCTTTTTTGGTGCGACAGACGAAAATATTGTGAGGAAAATATTCTCGTGAGAATTTAGCAAATTATGTAGTAATGGTTTTTTTTATGGTAGCGGTATAGGGATATTTTAAAGTCAAGTAAAAAAAAAATAAATTGAAAGACATCCGCACGCTGTAATTTGAATTTTTTGTTGTTTTTTTCGTATTTTTATTGTTAAAGAAACGACTTTATTATCTCTTTGAAAGAAGGCAGTATTTTTTTTCTTGTATTTTTTTCATAAAATAGAAGATATATTTGACTTTTGTTTTAATCAAGAGAATAAATCAAAAATTATTTAGATTATGAAGGATTATTGGTTTAAAAAATGAGTCAGAAAGAATGTAATGGAAATTGAATGAAAATTTTAATAAGTTTTTCCAATTTCATTAGAGGCCATTGGACTATAATTTATCATCTTTATTTGAAAAAGTGTTTTGATTAGCCGCGAGTATTTAGAAATTAAAATGCTGCCACTCGATATTGCACCTATTATAAATTGTTATAGTAGGTACAATTTTCGAATAACCGCTTCCTTTATTTTATTTATAAATTTCTGAAAATGTCAAAATTTGTAATAAACTTTTATCATTTAATTATATTTTTAGATGTGAATATTGACAATGTAACTGAATAGAGAAAGTTACAAAACTATTTTTGTTAGAGAAATAATCAGCTTAAAAATTTGTATTCACCTCAAACTTTTAACGTAACCTTATTCTTTTATATACTGTACGTATATCTGTTTTAAAATCTCCAGGTGTATTTTAACGTCAGTTTATTATTCTTTATACGAATCTGATTTCATAAATAGAATCGAAAATGCTTCCTCTTTTAAAACCCAAGTTTTTCATTAAACAACCCCTTTTTTTATATTTATACGATTATTAAATACTAAAACAATTCCATATGGCTTCCTGTTAACGTCTTTTACATAACTTAAACACACACATACATACACGCAAAACAGTAACATTATAATATATACGCAATCCATACCCTAACCGACAAGAAATCCAATATAGAATACAACAAAAGAATATCATAAAAAAGTGATGGGGGAAATAAAACATTGAAAAATATTCTGTATAGAAAATTAACACGATTTTACTTTCTTAATTGTACTTTTTTTTTAAAAGTTTATTTTCTTCTCATTTAATTGGTGCTTTTAAAAGTAGCAATCAAAATATCATTCAATATCCTTAACAGAATATTAAAAAGTACAATTTCTTCTTCTTCATTCTTGTAATTGTTTTTCTTATGGTTTCGTGGGATCCAAGAATCTAGAATAAATTTAACCAATAAGTAAAAATTCTCTTAACAAAAATTTAATCAAATTGTAATTCGTACCCATTATTATTGTTGTTGTACTTATAGGATCAACGATGAAAAAATTAAAATGTTGGTCTTCATTTTATTATTTAGCAGAATTTGAAAAAGTCTGCGTTTAGGTTTTTTTTGTTCCTGTTTGCAATATGAATATACTATTTAATATCTCACATCCCTTTTTCTATAAAAGGGATAGAATTTAAAACGACATTTTTCTTTTTTTGTATTTTCATGTTTTTTTTTCTCAAAAAAAATTAAATAACACATAAACTTTTTTGAGTTCGTTAAAACATTAAAACATTTATTTTATATAAAATTTTTCATTTAACCTAATTTTTTTCGAAAACATTTTTATGTACGTTTTTAATTTTTTAAATATCCTTTTATAATATATTTAATAAAAATTATATTGGATTGAATTGGGAATTCTAATATATTTTATATAAAATTTAAGTGGGGCCCCATTTATTAAATAATTTTTGTAAATTAAGTTGAAAACTCTTTCCTTATTCAAATTTATTTATATTTTATTTATAAAATTCACTCATAAGAAGTAAATTAAATTTCATCGAAAAATTTAATTCTGTTTCACTGTTTCTCTCCGTCGCAATAAAAATGAATAAAAATTTCTTATATTATAATCGGATTTTACCCTCAATTTAATTTTCATTGAAAATTTTAAAGAAAGAAGACAAGTAAATAACAAAAATGTTAAAATCACCTTTCGTTTAGAATAAACAATTTATGTAAATCACTGTATCAGTCGTTATTATTTTTGGTGTAATTAATACAGTCTTACATTTGTAACACTACCAAGGAATAAAAATAGGAAAAATAGGAAATTTGTAATTCTTTAAATAGTTAATTATTTCAGAATTTTATGCGGGGAACGATGGAACTACAATTGTGTGCGCGGGTGACTCTGACTTTGTTTATTGTGAAATACATTGATTTTATTCTTATTATACAATTTTATAGATATTTAGATAAACATATGTGTGTGTGTTTAAGCTAGCAAATGGGTGTGTGTGTGGCTGTGTGTATGCATGCATATAATATTGTATTTACTGACCGTACTTAAGGCATGCAATAGATAAACATTAAATGGTGTGAGAAAAAAAAAGCAAAGAAGAAGAATAAGAAGGAATAAAATAGTAAAGAGAAAGAAGTAAAATACAAAAACAAAAATTTGTATAAATAGGGTCCACCCCATTATATGGTTATATAATATACCTAAAATCCTTCGTCCACATTCTCTAACCCATAATAAGTTAGACCAAAAGGAAATGTTGTGTTGATGAAGTAAAAGATAAAATAAATGAGTATCTGTTTATTTTGGGTGGGTTATATTGATAATGGGTATATGGGGATAAAATAGAGCCAAGTATTACTTATATTTCCACTTCATCTTTTTCTTTTTTTTTTACTTTTTTCTTGTATTTATTTTATTTTAAATTTTTCCCCACTTATTTATTATTGTCGGAATTGTTTGGTGTGGACTCCAAGAATCATAGAATTTTGTTTTCTTGTCTATGAAAAATAATAAATAGAAAATATTTTATAAACAATTCAGACTAGACTTAAATTTAATACGGATTGTACGGAATTTAAAAAGAGATTAGTGTTCTTTAGAGAAGATTTATTTGAGTTAATTTTGTATAGCTATTTTATAATAAGTCTGTATATACAGAAGGTATATTGTATATGGCAATACAATGTTAAAAATTGTGTTAAGATTTTAATTCACTATAAGATTTCAAGTAAAACTAAAAAGCTTTTTATATGATTTCTTATTATGTTTTTGTCTTTGAAATATTGAATTCCATTAGCTTAATGTTACTGTCAATTTCACAACCCTTAATTAATTGCATAACACAATATAAAAATTTAAGATAGATCACATGCAATTATTATTTTACAGTGAATATAAGAAAACTATATAAGACAAAATAATAAGACATAATAATATTAAATCATTCACACCTACTTAATTTTTACTTAAGAATATTGTATTCTTTTTCTAAACAAAAATAGTAAACTTGACCAAATAATTGTAAGAAATAAAAAAATATTCTCACTCTTGTTGATTCATGAATAAAAATGCCGAAGCCATTAAAATGTTAAATTTCTTTTATAAATAAATTTCTTTATATATATTTGTTCTAACTAATTTAAAAATATCAAATTACCAAAAAATAAGTATATGGATTTCTTTTTTAAATCCATGCGATTACTTCAAAATTCTATGAAGGGGGCAGCAGAATAACTTTTTCTGTTAGTGTCATCAACATTGTCATTAATAAAACATGAATCATAATCATCATCATCATCATCATCATCAAGTATAATATTATTAGTACTATTGAAATTTATTTATAATTCTGTTTGAAAACACATCATTAACCTTTAAATCTGTACAAATATAATCACTAAAATATTTTTCAAAATTCATCGCTAAATATTCAATTAAATTGGCTACCATAATCCAATTAACAGAAAAAAACAACAACAATAAAAATAGTGTGTGTGTGCTTGAATAATTTATGTAAATTTGTAATTAATTTTCTATCTTAATGCATGCAGTACAATAAACATTTTGGACATTGATTTAAAAATGCCGCATATTTTCAACAAAATACAAAATCCCAGTAGTACGTAGAAAATTCTATTACATAATATATAATACAACTGATTAGGTGAAGAGAAATAATCTTAAAAACAAAAACACATATATACAAACAAATGTATTTCAAGCTTCGTAAAATTCTCTAAAAACATAGAAAATCTTTATTTGTAATTCTATTTAATATGAATTTGATGTCTTTCACAGATTATTTTATATAAAATAATAATAATGATTGTGATGTGATGACTTTTGTTTTCTCTATTATTTTTATTATTATTATTTTTATTATAAGATGAAGGCAGACAATATTTTCACAAAAATATTCACTTGCGACAACAAAAAAACAAAACAAATATACATTTTTGTGTGCAATTTAGTGGTAAATAAAATTGAATTTATTCTTTTAAAAACTAATGAGACGAGAAAAAAACCCCCTCTATTAAATAAAATTAAATAATACAAAATATATACACAGTACAAACAAAATACAAACTAACAAAATATTGTAATGATTTAATTACTCTCATGCGTTGTAAATGGTGTGATGTCAGTGTGGTTTAGTATCCGCGTGTTAATTAAAAATAATAGCCTTAAATGTTTTAGTAATTTGTGAAATTAGAAAATTGGTCTTGTGGGAAATATCATTTGAGATTATATTTTAATTATATTTTTTGTTTTGAAATTTTTGGTTTTTTTCAAATCAAAAATATAATGCGGGGGTCAGATTTAATAAATCTTTTAAATTTATGTGTTGTATATTCCGAATAAAAAAGATCCAAGGTAAAATTATTTTTATGAAGAATTGATCTGATCAATTCAAAAAGTGTAACTTTGGGGACCAATTTATAATAGTGCCGGGTAATGAACAAAACTGTCACAAAACTCAACTTCAGTGATTGGTAATTTGTTCAAAATATATAAAATCAGTCTAATAATAAATTGTTTTAAAAAAGAAATACGATCTGGTTGAGTACAAGGCCCAATTATGGAGAATGAAATACTTCATTGAAATAAATGTATCAGTATGAGACAACATGCCATCATCTATCGTCATGCGATTATGTATATGTTAGAAAAATCATTTCACTGTTCCTTCAACATTTCGCAGATCTGGATCAATCAGACTTTTTTTTACGAGTATCAAATATCCATCTCTAGTGGGGTAATAAATTTTGTACCAATATGATAAAATATTTGATCCCAAAAAAAAGTAAAATATTATTTATAAGCTGATCATAATCAGATGATGATGATTATGTCAATAATGAGTGGAATATTGACAGATGAAATAAAAAGTGAAAAACTATGATAAATTGATATTTTATTATTGACGTTATTATTTTCATCAATGTTCAAACAAAAAAACCAACACAGAAAAAAACCTAACAAAGTTAAATAAATTTTGTGAAAAAAAGGAAAAAGGAAAAAAGAAAAATAATGAAATAATGGAAAAAACATGTGACGGACTTTGTGTGGTTTAAATTTGATGACGACATGTTGTATATGTGTGTATGTGTTTCTTCGAAATGAGACAGGACAAAAGAGTGGGTGTTTGGGAGTTAATGGGTTTCACGCGATTTGAATACTTTTTTTGGAAGCGTGTATGTGTGTGTGCGTGTGTGCTGTAATTTAATTACTAGAGTGGAGTGTCACATTAAAATCAATATCAGATTTTGTTTGTACAAATTATAATAATTATTTGTACAAAACAAAAAAAATAATGAAAGGGAAGGTATAAAAAGAAAATGAGGAAAGAGGATGATCGGACCATCATATGTCTAGTATAGCATTTTATCGAGTGAGATTCCCATTTAAGTATTTATTTTTTCCATATATGTTTGTTGTCTTTGCAAAGGGTATATAGACTGACCCAAACCAAAATAAGGATTACTTAAAAGATTTGATCTTGAGCTAGTGAGTTAAAGTTAAACCTAAATGCATTTGGCTATTCAAGTTAAAAGGTTTGCTTAAATTTTAACCATATATGGGTGAGAAGACTAAGGGTGGTAAATGCTTATATGTGTATATCCGTTATTATATAGTCTCCAATGATAATGGACGCAACCTTTCGAAAGGTTATATAGTGAAATGAATTTTGATTTGGTAAAATAACGACAAACAGAAATCATAAAACTAAAGGGGACAAAAATCTACCTGTTTTCTATGTTCGTTAAATATATTCGTATATATATATATATAGAATATTCTGTAATTAACAACCGGATATTACATATTTGTATGAATAAATGTTAAAATAAATTTGACGTAAAATATGTTATATTGGACACTATATTTGCCATTTTCAATATATACTACTACGAATACATCCCATGAGAGTAAAATCTAAATAAAATTAACAATATTTCGTACATCAATCCCCATCATATAGAATGTAACTATAGAATTATATTTGTTTTTGCCTTTTTCTATTAAAAACAACAAATCAATTTAAATTTATGATTGACAATAAAACCCTTTTTTGCCAAATATATATATATATATACATTTACATATATGTGTGTATATATGAAAGTAAACCTCCCTAACGGTCAATAGTAAATGTCCAATTTTGTTCATTTCACAAAAAAAAAAAAAACAAACTAGGTAAATGTCTTTTCCTATATTTTAATTTTAAACTGAAATTGAATATAGTCTAGTCTATATGCCTATGGCAAATATTTTCATTTACAAGTATTTTTCTATTTTCTATCAATCATCCAGAAACAAAAATGATCAATAATTTAATTACTAAACATTTTATAGAGAGAGGGAGAGAGAAAAAAAAAGTGATTTATTTGAATATTCAATTACCTTATGCTTATATGCACATACCAATATAAAATATTGGTATGCATATAAGGACAAAACGTTAAAGGGAAATTATATGAACATAAAAATGTGTATGTGTGTGTGTAGTCATAAACAATAAAAAGATTTTTTATGTGCGTTTATATTTTTTTTCACTTTATACATTATTTGTAAATATTGTAACATTTTATTAATTACCACGAAAAAAAAAATTTTTTACATATTCTATTCTCTATTATTTACATTTTAACTCAATATTTTAATATCTGACAGAATTAATATGTACATATTTTTATTAAAAATATATAAAAACATTAATAATATTTTATTGATTAAAATAAATTATAATTCACCGAATAATAATATATTAATTATTACAATTAATATATTTCTGCTTATAATTACACGTTAACTATATTTTGTGGTTTGGTTGATTTTTTTTAGTTATCAAATATTATTGATTTGAATTTGATTTTTAATTTTAGAAAATAAGTTGATTTGATTTTAATCGGTCGTTAATTGCTACAGGAATCTCGACTGCGGCGGGATGGAATTTTTCATTCGGCTAATTATATACTAATCATATATAACCAGTTTGCAACATCTATGACTGCTTCTTAGAAAATCTGCATGTTTCCTAAAAGCGGGCAATGTGCCGAATCGAATTAAAATGCATGTGCAGATGCTAGGTGGTTCAGAACCCACCTCAAAAATAGTAGTTACTAATAACCTTAGTCGTTGATGTACTAGGTTAATAAAAAATTGAAATTCAATACAATTGCTTCAGGGGCAACAACCCAAAATCCTTTGATAATTTATTCAAAAAACAATTAAACAATTAATGTTGTTCTTTAAAAGATTTGTCTGTTTGAAATTAAAAATTTATTCGCAAATTTCTGATCTTTAATTTTAAATAAATAATAATATAAATTATGTAATAAATGCTATCAACATTTAATAAACACATCTTGAAATGCTTTAGTTTATTCAATTCAATCTAAAATGAATTTATAATGCTGTAAATTATGTCTTTGAACTTGGATTTAATTCAAGAGAGAATTTATGGTGATAACTGGGTGATTATTCAAGTTTCACAATATAGTGAATATGGTCAAGTCAAATCTACTAATTTTAATTAAATAAATCACATTTGATTTTATGTCTGATTTAAATGTTGAATAAATCTTTATCGAATATTTAAACAAAAATAAATTACCTTTTATAGAAAGTGTCTTTTGACTTGACTATCTTTTTAAATTTATAATTATAACATTCAATTGAATTACTTTGATCACTTTAAATTAATAAAAAAATATATACTAAATATTCAAGTAGTCGTTACCACTTATACGACATTCACATTTTTATACATTTTAATTAATAATGGCAAAATTTGTGTTTGATTTTAATGCAAAATAATTATGAGGCTTATCATTTTTAATAATACTTGAAATGTGAGTCAATTTAACTGACTAAAATTTTGTTTATAATAACCATTAAATAACTACTAAAACAGTTTTTGTGTTTTACTGTATGTAACAAATCAAAATATTATACAAAGCATGCTTATAAAAACAACATTTTACTTGTCTAAAATGAATATAGAAACTCAAACACCATATACTGTTTGTTTCTGTATGTAAATGTACATTATATTACAATTGACTACCCCGAGTACAGACACTTTTGTTTGTCAATGTTTGAAAATTATGTATATACGATGGTATTTGTCAATAGAGATAAACAATTTACTTACCTTGTTCTTGTTTCAAGAAGTCGTATAAATAATTTGAGATCCATACTAATTTTATCAAAAATTATTGGAAATATCTATATGATTTTATTTGTTTTTTTATTTTGTCGTTGTGGTCCATTGTTTTTGCTTAATTTAAACTTATCCAAAGAGAATCTTTGATTTTGTAACTGAAACATTTTACATAAAGAAACAGAATTTACCGACTGAATTATCACTTAAAACTCGTCAATTAAAATAATAATATTATAAATTTTATTTTCAGTTTAAAAAAAAACAACAACAATAAATTAAAAGTCAGCAACTCTGTTTTTAGAAATGCAACGCATAAAATGCGCCTTTTGTTATTTTTTCAATGAATATATATTTTCATTTTCATAGTTACGATTCTTTTTTAATTTTCATGATGACTTGCTACAACGAAATATTATTTTTAACATTAAATTTAGACAATGTAGTATAAATCACACTGATTTATGGATTATATTTTATAATTTTCATCATTTTCTATTCTGTATAACCAAAAAAAAAAAAAATTGTTCGGAGTTACGGAGTGCAAAGGTCAGAAATTTTAGATGACCTATTTTTACTTTTTTAGTGTACATGTTTATAGAAATATTTTTGGTTGTTTATTTTGGGTTAAATAAACTGTATTATAATCGTTATAAAAGGACTTCACTAGGATCTATTTTATAATATGAAAACAAAAACACAAAAGAGACACAACATATATTTTTTTGTATATAACAATAATCCGTTTATGTTTTGATATTTTCACAATCATAAAACCTAATTGACCGCAATATTTTCACATGATTATGTTAAGTAATTGAGCAATTTTGAATTATTAACTCGGTATATAAACATATTTACAGATGATGTTTGAATCCATTTTCATATTCTATGATATTGAATTTAATCAAAGTTAAAGATCATATTAAATAAAATGTCAAAAGGTCAATGGAATTACACTCAATTCAGAAAATTTCTATGAATTTTGAATAAATAATTAAAGACGGAGAGATAACACTGATGAAATTTAATATGATTTTGCCATAACGTTTATAAAAAATTTTTGGTAAAGAAATTGTATTCTACATCTGCAGGATTGTAATCGTTGGGATATTCTTACATACATTGGAATTTAAATTTCTCATGACCTGTTTTAGTTTAACACATTTTGGATTTTGTTGTCTCCTTCCTCCCAAGTATATTTCATGTCTAACGATTTGTTTTGACTTCTGTCTCTCTTCAACATCATTCAAGAATTAAAGTGCTAAAAGTGTTAAAAAAGTGTTAAAAGTGCTAAAGGCATCGTGAAACTGACCATTATTAGCAGGTAAACATTAATCAATTGAGTGAAATTAAACGAAATTTGTGTTTTTTTTTATTAAATGGAGGACATTTATTATAACAGCATAATATTACATTTTTGTTTTTTTCTTTTTTTTTTTCATAATTAATGTAACTATTTTTTTTTTTTTCTTTTGTTTTTCTTTTTTTATTTTATACTTTTTTAAAGGTTTACTTTTTTCCGTCTCTTTTTTTTGTTTTTCTTTCTTTGTTTAATTTATCTTAAAATTAGGTAATTAATTACAATGTTTGTTTTTTTTTGTTCAAAAATTTACATAAAAAACAAACGAAACGAAACAAAAAAATGGGATATGTAAGTCACTTGTCTACTGACACGTGAGAAAAAATTATAAAATCTTATAATGAACAACAAGAAGTAGAAGATTTAAAAAACACACTTTACTGGTTATTCTTCTAGACTGTTGTTCCATTTGATTGTGGAACTTTATGTATTACCGAATACTCTGTTGTTGACTTATCTGGTTGGTATAATTTAATTTGTTTCTCATTTTCATTTGAACCAATTTCCTTATCAACTGCATCTTACATTTACTTTAAATTTGAATTTCCACTTTTAGTTAGAATTTCATTCCCTTTGTTTCATCTAATTACACAAAACAATAAAGAACAATCGACATGAAAAGAAACAAAAAAAAAATAACGCACGTTAAAGGATATTTTATTTTTTGTTTTAAACAAAAAAAATATTTAAAAATTTTTTCTAGAAATAAAGACGAAACAAAGAACTTAATAAAAATATCTTGGTTTTTTTGTTCACTTAAAGCAGTTAGACGCCAAAGCAGATTTGATTTTTTTATACTTTAGAATTTTCCTGAATTAGGAAAAAATCTATTTTTTTTATAATTTATAGTTTTTTTTTACAACAATTATATTTTTTCTTTTGTTTTATTTATGTATTTATTTAATGGTACTTAATATTTACAAATAATTTTTCCGTTACTCTCTAAATTTTTCCTACATTTTTTTTCTTTTTTATTTTTAATTTTAATTATTTAAATATTTTTATTTTTACTTTTCTTTTCAATCTTTTTACTTTTGTTTTCAATTAAACTTCAACTTATTTTTTTGTTCGTTCAAAAACTCTTTTTTAATGAATTTGTTTTCTTCTTCTTTTTACTTTTTACTTTGTTTCTTTTTTTTCTATTTTTTACTTTGCTTGGGCGTACACTTTTGATTATTTTGTTTTTTTTTTTGCTTTCTTCATTTTTTTTTATTCATTTTTATTTCTTTAATCAAATTAACTTAATTATTTTATTTTGTGTTTTTTAGTTTTTTTATTTGTTTTGTTTTCTGATATGTACGTCTAGAACCTTTAGAGAAAATTAACGTTTCAATTAATTAATTAAAAAAGATTTTCTTTGGTTTTTTCTTCTGTTATTATTTTTTTTTCAGGAGGAAAGTCGTGGAAAGACAAGGAATGGAATAATTCTAAATGATTATCCCGTTAAATATTCAAAATGTATTTCGATTACCGAATTATTGATTAATTTTCAGTTATTGTTTGAAAATGAAGGGAATGGGGGGAAACAAAAATAATCTACAAGATCAGGCATAAAGTCGGTTCATTTCTCTATATGTATTTGCTTATTAACTACCTTAAAAAAAATAAAGGCAATTAAATTATAAGTTGAGGAGGTTGGGGTTGTGGTTTTTTAAGGATTTTACTTAAAAATAGTAAAGAAAACAACACAAAAAGCTTTCTTAAAAATTAAATATATCCTGTGGATGCGGCGCTTCCTTTAATTAATCTATTTTACTTTTATGCTTTTCACTTAATTTTAATTTTTAAATTTAAATCTAATTTCTTCTTTTTTTTTTTTTAATTTAATTTAATTTAATTTTTTCATATTTGTGTTTTTTTTCTCAATTTTAATTTATTTTTATACAATTTTTTGTTTTATCATTTTTTCCTTTTTTTTGTTTAATTTTCTTTTTTTTCTTTTTTATTTATAAAAATATTTTGACTAAAAACTTTTACTTTTTTTTTTTTTTACTTTTTTTTTTGTTTTTACTTTTTGCTCCTTTTAATTATTTAATTTTTATTTTTTTTCCATTTTTGTCGTTTTTGTTTTTTTTTTTTTTGTTTTTTTTCTTTTATTTTTTTTATTTATAATAAAATGTAATAATTTTTTGTTTTAAGGTAATTTAATTATAATAAATAATGTTATAATAATAAATAATGTAGAATTTTTTTTTTCCTTTAAATTAATGTTTACCCTTTTTCTGCAATCGATGTAGAAGTGCATTTATGAATCCAACAATCTCTTAACAACAAAAACAAAAACAACAACAACAACATTGAATTTTATCATTTTTGTATTTTTCACATTTCTTAAATTTATTTGTTTTTATGTTTTGTGTAATTGTTTTTTTGTTATTGTATTGAATCATTGTGATGCAACTGCTCCATTTGTAATAGCAAGTCCTAATGTTTTAGTAACAATGCCAAGTGTTTGTGCTGATGGTGATGTATCCTATGTATCAGAAGAAAATATAAAATATATTTTTATATGAACCAAAATATTTTAAAGTGACTGTAAATATTTATGAATGGAAAATTGTTTTTTTTCCTTTTTTCTTTTGGTTCTGTCATCTCTTTTCTTTCCATTTTAATTTAATTTATTTTTTTTCTTTTGTAAGAAACTGAAACCCAAAATGGATTCATTTCGTTTAAATAAAATTCTGCCCAAAAGAATATTATTGATTTTATTAAAATAATATATAATAAATAAAAAATAAGTAACCTTATTACATGTTGTATATTGCATTGAATGATGATGAAAATCAAAATTCAAAAATTATAAAAGTGCCCCATGTAGGACATTAAATGGTTAGCGTTCTTAAAGAATCAAATTCTTATTTGTTTATGGTCAAAAAGTTTATAATTTCTTAATAATAAATTAGAATGATAAATAAATAAAATATAAAATGTATTCATACAATGCTTAAGGTCCTCATGATGCATGCTCTTGTTGTTGAATTTCCTTCATCACCAGAAATACAATTTTCTGTATTAAATTCATCTGAATTAAGATTTTTAATTTCATCAGTTGTTGATGGTGACGGTGAGGATGACAATTGCTCTTCAAATAATAAATTCTCATTTGATGATGAATGCATATTTAAATTTGTCATACTGTGATCCTGATCCTGGAGGATAAATTATTTTTATTTATAGTTTTTTATTTCTTTTTGTTTAAAAAAAAAATTGATTATTTTATAAAGAATTTTTTTTCATTTAATCGGATTATATTTTTTCCCTATTCAGGGATCATTTTTTTAAGCCTCAACTTGAGACACATATTATTTTTTTTCTTCTTTTCGTCTGAAAAAATGTTCGTTCACCAATCGATATTGTCCTATTTTACTTTTTTTTGTTCACAATTGATATTTTATAAGCACAACAAAAGTAAAAGTTGGAAAAGGCAGAAAAAGTCACAAGAAAAAGAAAACCATTATGGGACAAAAACGATAGAATTAACGACCCTAAAAGACGTCTTTCAATATAATAATGAATTAGCATATAAAATTTAAATACAAAAGATGTGTAGTTTAAGTAAAGTACAAAGTTCAATATCCTATATTTTTCCTGTGACATAAAGTAACACTTTAAACATAAACGTTACTGTAGGTGTAAATTGGTGTAATTAAAAAATTTGTTTAATTGAGATTTTTTGATTAATTATATTCTGATATTTCCGGACTTTATTTAAAAAATACTGTAGCAATGAAATTTGATTTTGATAAGATACCGGTCTTGAACTTGAAATAATGGATACAGGACTAAAATTAATCATTCAATTTTAATCCAACTATCTACTCGGTCACTCGTGGATACTTGCTTTATTTGAGAAGTTAGTAGTATTATTTTATTTAAAAATTAGACAGATTATGATTTCTTCCTTATGAACATCCTTTCTAGTCAAAAATATTAGAACCGTAATTCCATAGCAAAGTTATGAAATGAATTTTATTTTCTTATTTTACGTTAGTTTAGAAAGAAAAATTCAATCAATTAAAATTCGTTGTTTTCCAGCAAAAACAAAAAATATTAAATATATTGAGGAAATCCACAACCGAAAGAATAAAAAGATTAAACATTATTTGCATCGTTCGTCTCTCATCTAAAAATCTTGATATTCTTATTGTTATTGTTCATATGTAAAAAGTTTGTTTGGTATCATCATCAGCGTCAAAAAGACAAAAACAAGAAATAAAAATAGATTAAAGTAAAAGAATGAAAGCAAAATATTTCTTATCAATAAACAATATCATAATCGGCTTTCATTTGTATTTAAGTATTTTTCATTCGATTGTCATTTATTTTATTTTCTTCAGTTCTTATTTAATTCTTAAACGTATTATATTTAACTATGTACAGTAATACCTTAACAATATATAACTTAAGAGCTTTGACTGTTTCCACATAAATAAATTTTTATAAAAATATAAAATAATAGAAAGAAATGAATACAGAAGAATTTCGGCTGTTGTTGATGTTTTTTTCAACATTCATGATTTTTTATTTCATCTTTTCCATTTAATATTTATAAGAATTTAGATGAAAGTTAAACAAAATTACAATTTCAACATTAAGTAAAAAAAATATGGTTAAAAAATAAGAGGAAATAAAGAAATCTATTATTCTGTGGGAAATATTTTATTATTGTTTATAAGACAGAAATGCTTTGTTTAGCCTATGTTCTGTATCTGATAAAAATGGTTTCAATGGGAAAAAACCAAAACTAAGTGAAAACGGATATTTTATTGTTTTATTTTGTTAATTGTTTTTAGTTGATTATATAAACACAAGAATTTAATTACGTTTTTCTATTTGAATTATAAAAGAGAAAAATTTTTCAATAAAAATCAATTTTGGAATTTCCCGATGTTTTTTGGGAGGAAAATCTAACATTTTCTAAACCGTATAAATAACAATAGATTATACCCTACATTTTATATCTAGCCCTACATATATCTCATACCATTTCCATTCGCTAACACTCTCCCTATTAATATTCTTAACTATTTTTATTTCATCAACAGCATTTAGGAAATTGACCGTGGCCCTACCTTTAGGTTTTTATATATAGAAAATATTTGTATTTTCGGCATGAGATGGTCGTTTTTACTTTATTCTTTTCTATTTTTTCCTTTTCTTTTTTTCCTTTTGGCCGGATCTTATGACCTGAAGGTTGTATTAATCTTAATATTTTAATCTTAATGTCTTCCTGCATGACTCGATCAACCGTAAATGCTTTAGTGGAGTTTTTTTTCTTAACGGGAGGATTTCAATTACCCAGAATACTCTAAGACAAATTTTTCCCATTCTTATGGTCTGATCTACCTTTTTTTCTATTAGCTGGTGGTATTTTCACTCTATGCCAGTCAGTGCGTAGAGGATAATGGTGAAAAGTGTATAATATATAAAAAGAGTTTATAGAAGGGAAGAAATTGAGATAAGAATAACTAAAATGCCAATTGAATTAGTTTCAATTATAATAATTTCTTTAGATAATTGCAATATCTATTCTACTTTTATATAAATAAAGAATTTCTATTGGTATATCTTAGGGTGTGCCGCCAATGATTTTTTAAGAATACATAAAACAACAAATAATCAACATAAATAGGTGCATACACATACACACACATACACACATGCACGCAATAGAAATAAATTCCAAACTATTACATCAACAACAGCAACAATAACCAACAAATAGATAAAAGATAATTTTCTAATAAAACTAATTAAATTTTGTTAAATTTTCTAATTTACTAATTCATTCTTGATGTCATGAAAGATGTTATAAAACTGATAAAAACAAATTTTTGTTTGCTTCTTTTTTTTTTTTGGAAACTTGTTGCAATATACCAAAAGTAAAATGTATTTGTTGACGTGTGTGTGTGTGTGTGTAGAAAAAAAGTTGAAATGCTGAAGGGTGTTACAATGTTAAAGGGATGGAGTCAGACAGTTTCGTTTTTTTTTCTATCGTTCTTTACTGATAACATTTTTTTACCACTTTAATTTTCTTTCTGCTTTCTTCAGAAAAACAAGAAGAAGAAGAACCAAAGTAAAATATATAAACTCATAAATGAAAACGACTACGATGATGATGAGGACAATAACAACAACAACAACTAATACGAAAGACGACGACAAAATCAATTAAACAAATAAGATTCACTAGGAAAAAAAATCTGGATTCTAGATTAGTATCGTTATACTTGAATAAGTGAAAATCAAACTTAAAAGTAAAGTGAGAAGAAAAAAAAAGAATAACAACAACAACAATATTGGAATATTTTATATAAAGTTTTCTAGTTTTTTTCTTCTTCTTCTTCTTTTTTTTTCTCTTTTCCTTCTTCTCTTATATTTCTCTGTTTTACTTTTTCTTTTGTTTTTGATAGAAAAATGAAAGAGAAATTTTTTTCTCTAATTATGATTGATCACTTCTTCCTCTTCAATTCAGACTTGTTAATTGGATATTTTCAACAAAATTAATAGGATATTAGGTAATCAGCCTTTAAAAGTTCAACCAGTTTTTAATAAAGAAAAAATATTTAATCGAAATTATTAAAAGTATATAGAAATAATAGTGAAAGTATGAGATATTATTTAATTTAGTTTTTAGAAATGGAAAAAATTATCGAAGTGTAAAATTAATTTCTGCATTTTAAGAATTTTTCTTGTACGTTTAAATATAAGAATCAATACAGAGAGACAGACAAAAATTCAATTATTTTAATTAATTCGTATTAATTAATGACGATTTATTTGTAAAGATCGGAATATTTTTTTTTAATTTAAATCTTTTTCAGAAGATGATAATTTTTTGTTTAATGTATTTGTTATCGTGAACTAACATGTGTATTGCCATCTAGTAAATTCATTCTAGAATAACAAGAAATATAATGATAACCTAAACATTATTATTATATAAGATGATGCACACACATATACAAGAGAAAAATATCACGTTTGTTAAATCTTTTCATTCGTAATAAAAAGACTTTTGCATTCATACTTTTTATTTCTTCTTCTTCTTCTTTTTTTTGTCTTCTACTTTTCGTGTTCTAGAATAGGATAAATATATAATATTTATTTTGACGTTTCAAAATATGTATGCATGTGTTCAGTACTACACAGTTACATAAATCTATCTATCTATCTACATACATGGCATAGACATCCTAGTATCTTAAAGGCAGATCATGTATTTTGTAGATACAATCTGACAAAAAAAAGAAAGAAAAAGAAACCAGTTCTAAAAATATAAAGTACAACCGACATAGACAAACTGATAGACAGATATACAGATAGACCATTTAAAAAAAGAAAACTGAAAAAAATTGGTAGGATAAAAAAAATTACCTTCATTCCTTTTATGATTCTAAAATGAAAATTCCATAAAAAAAACTCCATCCAAGAAAAACAGAAAAAAAGAAAAGAAATTTTCTGAAAGGTTAATCAAAAAGGAAAAATAAAAAAGAAGAAAAAAGTAGAGAAAAAGAAAAAAATAAAACAAGAAATGGAATGATGAGAAGTTTGCCTTTCAAACACTTCGCGGTTAAAAACATATAAATTTATTATTCGATGACTGGCAAAATGTTTTTTTTGTTCTATTTTTCGCTATTGCCTTTATCCACAAGATACGTCAGTTAGATAATGGAAAAATAATTTTCTTAAAGTAAATATTTTATGGTTTTTTCTCTTGATTTTTCTTATTATTTGATTTTCTTATAATTTTTTCTGTTTTTTTGTTTTTACTTTCTTTGTTTATTTTCTATTTTGTTTTTTTTTTTTATGTTTTATGTTTTGTCATTGGATGGATTGCATGCAAAAAGATAATTGAAAAAAATCAAGTTATGGCTTTAAAAATTATGGACAGTCATAAGAAAAATAACAATAAAAAATAAAATTCGATTAATCTTGGTAAATAATATTTTCTTATCACAAATTTAAAAACAGAGAAAGAGAGAGAATGTATGTAAGAGAGAGAGAGAGAGGGTAAGAGAAAACAGTTCTACATCCAAAATAGAATTTTAGGTAAGTGTATTATTATGTCCCGCACTCAAATTTGACAAAAAAAAAGTTGTATATAGAAGGTGAGTTAGGTGGATATGGTGGTATATATGGGTGGCATTTCAGTTTGGTAAGAAAATAACAACAACAAAATGTGTATATATATCAACCGTTTAAAATCGAGTCACGTACCAAAATGTTATACCATAGTATGGAAGAATGCGCCGCCAATCTAATTTTACAAAGTAAACAAGTAAATTTTCTTTTTATATCCAATTCTATATAATACTTAATTTTTACCGCAAATATATAAAAACACAAACGTTGAAAAGAGAGAAAAAAACACTTGTTTTTTTTTTGTTGCCTTTTACCTTCTTTTCACCTTATTAATTTAACTCTTCAATTAACGCAGTTTAGGTTAATTGGAAAATTTCAGTAAAATCATTTGTACAATCTGTCAATGTACTCAACGATAAAAATTCTATCCAGCCAGCCACATTTTTAAATGAACCAAAATAAAATAGAATGAAAAAACAAAAACAAAAAAAAATAACCGAAAAAACAACAACAACTATGAAGCAAGAACAAAATCTACATACATGGCATAGACATCCTAGTATCTTAAAGGCAGATCATGTATTTTGTAGATACAATCTGACAAAAAAAAGAAAGAAAAAGAAACCAGTTCTAAAAATATAAAGTACAACCGACATAGACAAACTGATAGACAGATATACAGATAGACCATTTAAAAAAAGAAAACTGAAAAAAATTGGTAGGATAAAAAAAATTACCTTCATTCCTTTTATGATTCTAAAATGAAAATTCCATAAAAAAAACTCCATCCAAGAAAAACAGAAAAAAAGAAAAGAAATTTTCTGAAAGGTTAATCAAAAAGGAAAAATAAAAAAGAAGAAAAAAGTAGAGAAAAAGAAAAAAATAAAACAAGAAATGGAATGATGAGAAGTTTGCCTTTCAAACACTTCGCGGTTAAAAACATATAAATTTATTATTCGATGACTGGCAAAATGTTTTTTTTGTTCTATTTTTCGCTATTGCCTTTATCCACAAGATACGTCAGTTAGATAATGGAAAAATAATTTTCTTAAAGTAAATATTTTATGGTTTTTTCTCTTGATTTTTCTTATTATTTGATTTTCTTATAATTTTTTCTGTTTTTTTGTTTTTACTTTCTTTGTTTATTTTCTATTTTGTTTTTTTTTTTTATGTTTTATGTTTTGTCATTGGATGGATTGCATGCAAAAAGATAATTGAAAAAAATCAAGTTATGGCTTTAAAAATTATGGACAGTCATAAGAAAAATAACAATAAAAAATAAAATTCGATTAATCTTGGTAAATAATATTTTCTTATCACAAATTTAAAAACAGAGAAAGAGAGAGAATGTATGTAAGAGAGAGAGAGAGAGGGTAAGAGAAAACAGTTCTACATCCAAAATAGAATTTTAGGTAAGTGTATTATTATGTCCCGCACTCAAATTTGACAAAAAAAAAGTTGTATATAGAAGGTGAGTTAGGTGGATATGGTGGTATATATGGGTGGCATTTCAGTTTGGTAAGAAAATAACAACAACAAAATGTGTATATATATCAACCGTTTAAAATCGAGTCACGTACCAAAATGTTATACCATAGTATGGAAGAATGCGCCGCCAATCTAATTTTACAAAGTAAACAAGTAAATTTTCTTTTTATATCCAATTCTATATAATACTTAATTTTTACCGCAAATATATAAAAACACAAACGTTGAAAAGAGAGAAAAAAACACTTGTTTTTTTTTTGTTGCCTTTTACCTTCTTTTCACCTTATTAATTTAACTCTTCAATTAACGCAGTTTAGGTTAATTGGAAAATTTCAGTAAAATCATTTGTACAATCTGTCAATGTACTCAACGATAAAAATTCTATCCAGCCAGCCACATTTTTAAATGAACCAAAATAAAATAGAATGAAAAAACAAAAACAAAAAAAAATAACCGAAAAAACAACAACAACTATGAAGCAAGAACAAAACCATTCCGCTGTCACAAAAATGTAAATTTTTTTAAGGATCCAATTTTTTTCCCTAAAAATAATATTTTTGATAAATTGATGATGGATTTTTGTTGTTGTTGTTCTTTTATGTATGTGTGTGTATTATTTTTTTTTCGGGAAATTACAAACAAATTACAAAACAAGTAAATTTTCTATCGTTTTATAATTTTGTTGTTAAACATCATCAATCAAGGTGTCACTTTGCTAAATGAAGGATGTATTTTTCAATCATATATACCATCCATATTACCATCCTACCCTCACATCAATGATTCACCCCATAACTACATCATTACAACAAAAAAAAAACAACAAACTCAGTCCAGCGTCTTCATATTCGATGTCTCGATATTATTAAGATAAATCGTTTCAAATGTTTTCTTCATTCTTCTTTTTTTTCTAACTATAATATTTTAGAATCAAATATTTTTATGTATAATTTTGTATCAAGAGAAGAAAACAATTATGCCATAGGAAATAAAAATTATTGCAACAAACTACAGTGAAAGGAAAAGAAATAAAAATAAAGATAAAAATATACGATAAAATGAATAATAAGAAGAAAAAAAGGAATTAGAAGGAAAAAGAAATGTTTAAGGGTTCAGAAAATTTCTCTGAAATTAATTGAAAATGGCGCTATAGGTTATTCAAATAGAAGGAGGGGTTAAAAAAAATTGGATTACATAATATTAATTGAATCGTCATTCAAAATCGAGATTTAATATTTTCCACTTAAATTGATCGCAAAAAATTCTACAATTAATTTAAAATATTTAAATATAGGAAATTACTTTTTAGTATTGCAATTAACTAGTAATTAAAGTATAAATTTACAGAGAGCTGTAAAATATATGTCAGACAATTTGAGTTATAAAATGTGAAATAAAACTATAAATGAATTACAAAAAAAAATTTATCTTAAAATTATAGAAACATTTTTGAATGAATTGATTTCTCTACTGATTTAAGATTGTAAATTCCCTTGAGAAATAAACGCCAATTATTCCGCCCCATTTACGTATATGAATAAATAATAGAATGGAGATGCTCAAATGTCAATTTTATAAATAAAATACGAATAAATAATATTATATATGAGAATAGAATAGAATACATGATATAGCACTCATATTATATATTTTTCTTCTTATGTAAGTGCAATTTGAGACACTCTTGGAAATTGATTTGAACATGTAAACCATTAATGTAGATTTCTACTATTTTCAATTCAGATAAATTATTATATTCTCTTGAGAAAGTTATAAAATAATTGGGCAGGAAATTTGATTTTTTTTTTTATTATTTAATTATTTTGTTTTCTATGATGACGAACAAAAAATAAAAACAACTTACTTCTTTGTATGGCGAATCCTGTTGACTTGAATTATCATCTTTTGAATCATTATCATTTGTTTCCAAACTACAATTAGTGTCACTGCCATTTGTACCAATATCTTTGTGTGTGCCATTTACATTTATTTCTGTTTGTTCATTTTCATTACCTAATTCATATATGTTAATCATATGTGCTGCTTGTGCATGTACCATCAAGTCCCATGGATTTGTAAATGGATCCTTACAAACTACACATAATAATTTTGGTGATATTTGCTGATATCCTAATTTTACACAAAAAGAAAAACCAGAAGATAAATAAATAAAAAGGGTTTTGATAAAATGAACAATTTTAATATAATTTTTTATGCCTTGATGCCATCATATGTTCTTTATTGTTTATTTTTTGTTGTCTTTTTCCTTTTAATATGAATTAATTTAGTTTTTTTTATAGACTCACTAAATGTAAATTTTTTGAATTAATTTTTACTATTTTATTTGTTGTCTAAAATTTTGTTAGCATTAGAATCGATTGGAATTATACAAATTGAAATATATCTGATGATAATACTCAAGTAACTTTAGTTAGATATTTGTGTGACTGAGTTAATCTCAATTAATAATTATACGTTCAATTTAAACTATTCGAACCGATAAATTAATATTATTATGATTCTAGAATTACTTTTTCCTCAGGAATAATTTAAAAATTGTAGAATTGATTTCATTAAGAATGAGAAAAATTGACTTTCTTCATTCAAGTCAAGTATTTTGAAATTATTATGAATAAATTTATTAAAGTTCAAGGTAGTCATTGTTGAATGTCAGTTGTAATATAATATAATGAACAAAGTACTTACTACTTGCAATTGGTGATGTATTTTGACATTTGCATATAAATCTAAGTTTACAATATGCTTTTTTGTGATCCAATAATTCACTAAGCTCTGTGAAGCATTCTCTACAATTACCACAAATTAATGTATCAGGATTGCCTAGAATAATAAAGAAATAAAATGAAAATATATAATAAATGAATAGCATTTAAATTAAATATGATGAAAAAGAAATAATTTAAATAATATATAGACTGATTGTTGTCATTTTCGTAAGATTTAATTGTAACATTTTAAATAATGAAAATCTTGTCATTTTCATAGAATTTAGTTAAATCCTTATGATTTCTACCTTTTTGTCTTGTTTGTTGTTTCCAATGATTTTAAATTACATAAATTAATCATTGCGTCCAACGTCTTTTTATGACTGCCTCTTATTCTACTCAACACAAAATACAATTGGTTTTTAGTAAAATTTTAGTAGAATGAAATAATTTGAATATTTCTGTCATTTATAAAATTTAATATTTTCCAAAAATTTTACATTATTTTCTTGTTTTTTTTTTTGTTTTTCTTATTTTTCACTTTTCACGCTTTATAAAATTTACAAAAAAAAAAGAAGAAGAAGAATAATAGACGAGGGGAAAATATATAAAAATTACAGAATTATATTCATTTTTTAAGATTTTTATGATTTTCAATTTTTTAGTTCAAATAAAACATAGAAAATTTTAACCACCAAAATTTATCTATTTTATAGGCCTCATTTAATTTTCTAATTTTATACGTATTTTTACGTCCTGCTCTTTTTTTACAGACATTGAATTGAAATTTGGAATGAGAACTTATAAAAGATGGTAATTTTCTGAAGGCATATTGTTTCGATTACTGCCACATTTTTTTTTGTAATTGAATCAAAGTGAAAAGGTGAAAATTTTTATTTAATGTTTAAAGTCGTTTAAATTGTATACATTTAAAGAAAATGGAATGGAAAGAAAAGTGTGAATAGAAAATGAGTGGTTTATGTTATTGTGAAGAAAAATTTTAATAACTTTATTGATTAAATTTTTTAGTTAATGATTGAGAGTTTAAATTTTAATTTCGTACTATTTATTCTCTATCATCGTCATCAGATATTGAATGTATGCCAATGTTTCTCAATAATCATTATTTACGAAAGCTATAAGAGCAAATAATTTGTAATTCTTTAATGTAAACGGGTTGAAAAAATCATTTAATGTAATGTAAAAATTAACACAATGAATTTAAAATTAAAGTGAAATTGGTAAAGCAGTCACCCGGATAGTGAAAGGTATCGAGTTCGAGTCTTGGTTACATAGAAGGTTTTTTTTCAGTCAATCAATTTTTCTTTAATAACAAAACTTTAATTTAAATTGAAAAGTATTAAATTTGATTAATATAGCCTATTGGTAAAATTTAATTTAAAATATTGTTTGGTAAAACCTAGTAATAAAATTTAGAATAACTTTAGACATATACCAATAGGGGGTAGGTATGAGGACGTGTTTCCTTAAGAAAGAAAAGAAAAGGAAAACCAATTGCACAATTACATACAATAAATCGAAATTTTCTTTTGATCTTATTTGTTACCATTTAAAGAATAAATAATTACACTCAATACACATGAGAGGGCAGGGAGCTTTGAGCGAAAAGCTACTGAGTTCCCGAATCTCAACCGTGGCGGGAGGTATGTGCAATGCATATAACCTCTATGGTCGGTGTACAGATTTATGAAGTCTGAATGCTTTCTATAGAAAACATGCATAAAATAGTAGGCTTCTTCCCGGTCTGGCGAAAATGCTTTTCACTGTTATCCTGCGGACTTAGAGCGGAAAGGTGGACGGTTAAAGAAAGAATGAAGAAAAACTACAAGTAAGTATAAAAACACATAAATATCTGGTTATTCTCATTACGTTTGTTGAAGTAGAAAATACCAAAGAAAAAAAAAACTTTTGACTCATTTAGCATATTTTCCGACCCCCTTCTTATCGCGAGTTTTCTTCATTTTTTTCATCTGCTGGGTATAATATATTCAGACACGACAGTGTAATTAGTAACCACAATACCCGTTAAAATGCCCTAAGCGTTAAGTACCACTCACCCCAGATTTAATTTTTTCATTCCTTTCTGCGTTTTCTTCATCTTCTTTTTAATTTTTTTCTCTTAGTCCTTTTTCTTTTTTCTTTTTTTATTATTTCAGATCTTTAAAAATCTTCAGGGCTTTCAACATTATGCCTCTCTTTTCTTTCTGTCGGTTTTTCCCCCATATTTTTTTCTTTCTTTTTTCTTAATTGTTACAAATGCCTAAGGACAGTTATGCATCATCGCTAACAATTAGAGATGAGTTATTTTAGGTACATTGAAAATGAGATTGTTGTATTTGTTGGAAATTAAGTTTTTCCTTTTTTATTTTTAAAATTTTTTAGGTGTAAACTTTTGCAAAATTATTGTCCTTTACTGTCGTTAAAATTGTTTTCTTTTTGTTTGTTGAAAGAATTTATTTAACTTAATTATGAATGAAATATTCTATATCGACCACGTTGAAAAAAAAAATGGAATTTTCATTAATTGAAAATATATTTAGAAGAATTTTTCAAAATAACTTTTATTTATAAATTTTTAGAATTAAAGAATTTCATTATTTAGAAATTATTCAAGGAATGTCGGAGAATACTCAATTATATATTTAAACAATTTGTAATTGTAACATCAATATTATGGTTTTGTATAAACTTTATGCTTTCAAATTCACTTTAAATTGTAAAAGTGTTGATTTAAATGAACGTTATTCTTAAATAGAAAAATAATACTCACTATAAACTTTAAATGGTCCAAGGAGATGTTGTCCATTGATATATTGTGAGGGTGTATGAGTTTCACCATTTATTCCATTACATCCGTTAAGATTATTACCATTTTGGGTAGGACTACTTGGTAAAACCATTTGTTGTGGTTGTTGTTGTATTTGTTGTATTTGCTGTTGTTGTTGGTGCTGCTGTTGTTGCTGCTGTTGTTGCTGTTGTTGTTGCTGTTGCTGCTGTTGTTGCTGTTGTTGTTGCTGTTGTTGCTGTGGTGCAACAACATTAGATGAATTAATTTTATTTGAACCTGGACTAGAACGATTCTGAGGTCCCATTAATCTTTGACGTTTTAATGGTCTTGGAGGTGTTGCAGGAAATAATGTTGATGCATAATAACTGCAAACAAAATGAACATATAATTTATTAAAATCAATTTTTTTTACATCTTTCGAATATTTTCTAGTTATATTTTTATTATTTTATTAATTTCCAATTGATTTTTGTTTGTCTTGTAATTTAATGAGGGATCGACAACTTCTTATATATATATATATATATATATATATATATATATATATATATATATATATATATATATATATATATATATATATATATATATCTTATTGTGTTTAATATTTGTTCTTAACATTTTTATTATTATATTGAAAAATAACATCTCTTCTCTACACTCCTAATGGATATATCTGATAATGACAGCTTTATGGTATATTTTATATAATAAAAACCGAACACGTCATCATCCTAATGAGCTATACAAAATAATACTGACAGTTTTTAGTGGACGTCACAAACATTGTAATTGGTGCTAACAAGACGAGAAAATCGCTTTTTTTTTTATTAGGATTATTTTATGAATATCGCGTGATTATATGTGTATGTGTTTGTATATATATATATATACATATATGTGCTTGTATTGTTTTTATCCCACGATGGGGGTTTACTCTATATCTTATACATAGGGTGAGTTTTACTAATGGATGTATATTTTGGACATTCTTTCTGTTTTTTTTCTTTTTTTTGTGTTTGGCTTCTGTTGATGACTGGTAATAATAATATTATTGTGTTCAGTTAAAATAAAAATGTTAGATGATGAAGATGTTTCTATTAATAAAAATTGTGTTAATATTATATTATATGACGAGACGTATAACCAAGTTAAGAGGATATGATATCAAATGTCATATAAAATGACTGACGGAAATAATTTCTTATAAAACGATAACAAATTATTATTATAGCGTTATATTAACTGGAATTTAATGATAATATAATTTAACTTACAATAAATAAACTTCTCAATTAATTTATAAGATCATATTTCTTACTAACAGATAAATATCTGAAAAAGTAAATATAACTATTTAAGCCATTCTATTTAACTTGAATAATTCTTATATATGGGATTTAGATTAAATAAAACAAATGCTTTTAATGTCTCATAGACAGATAATTTCTAGTATTTGCCTGAGCTTTTTAATGTTAAAGTTTTTATTTATTTTTACACATTTTACCCATTTTGGGGTTAGTCAACCTTTTTTTCTATATGGGAGGATTATGAAAGACATCAACATAATTAAACTGGTGTAATATAAAAAAAAACAGTCTACAAGGTTAAAATAAAAGATCAAAAGTTGTTTTTTTGACTCACTGAAGTTTTTTTTTAACTAATTTACAACCATAATAAAAATTTGACTGTTGATTCTCATAAAATTATATTTTGTCACAATAAAGACTTTATTTTTGTTTAATTTAAAATGTTTGTTTCAAAATTTAACAGTTTTTTTTAAATTCGGAACAATTCTAAATTCAATTTATTTCAAAACTAAAGCAAACATATAATAACATATTGTGCAGACTGTCGTCCTCTAGAGGCAGCAAGCAGAGTACAAGAACAAATTAAGAACCTTGAAGAATACTATAAATGTTGGGGTATAACACTCAATGAAGAAAAATCGGAATTAATAGTTTTTAGGCCTCATCGCAGGAGATAAAACGAAAATATCATAGAGAAAAGAAAGTAAAAATAAAAATTAATAATAAGGATATAAGGCCAAAAAAAAGTATTAAATATTTAGGGGTTACAATTACCAACTCATTTGGATTCAATATTAATATAAAAGAGATTCTGAAAAAAGCAAGAGGGGCATATGCAATATGATATGCATATGCATATGAGAAATAATAATTTAAGTAAAAATACCAAAGCGTTATTATATAAACAATTAGTGACGCCAATTATCGCATATGCATTCCTAATATGGTTTTCAGCATCAAAAAATTACTATGAAAAATTTGCAATTTTTGAGAGAAAAATTTTAAGGAATATTCTTGGGAAATATAGGAAAATATGTATGGGGATTCCGATATTTATCTCAAATGACGTTATATATAAAAAAATTGAAAAATTTAAAATTGAACCATTAAAAAAAAATTTAATGGAAAATGGTATAAAAGTCCTAAAGAGAGCCAAACAGATTCGTAAAGGATGCAGTTACGCGTGAATTAAATTCACTGCATAGATATATGCACGTTCACGACATCATGTCTGACATGTTCAAAGAATTTTTTGACAAAGATCTAAAAAATGAAGGTCAAAAAGTATTTTTTCTGGGAAAATAAATATGTAAATGAAAAAAAAAAATAGATGAAAAAAATAAATGAAATAAACTACATAGTAGAAGATTTATTAATTATTACCATTGATGGTTTTATTCGTATTGTTTTGTTAGATAGTTGTTATTATTATTAGTTGTAAGTAATTTTAAATAGAATAAGTAGGTTAAGAAATTTGTCAACGAAAAAAAAAATGTTTTGCGCAACATTTTAGTTAATAAGAATTCCAAGTTGAATTAAGTTTCAATAAAATGTATTGAAAATAGGTTAAGCCGGAATTGGCAACTTAAATGAATTAAATAAAATATAGTTAATGTTAGGTTAAAAAAAAAGTAAAATAATAAGATACAATAAATAACCTTAACCTTAACCTAAAGCAAACATATATAGCGTCTCGCACCACCCACCTAACTTTTACATTTTATAAGTATTTTTCCTTACAACATTCGAAATTATTTTTAATTATTTAACTTTTAATTTTTTTAATTTGAGCTGAATAAATTTCAATCGAATTAAACGTAAAAAGAATCAGATTAATAATTGTTATAACTAATTCAAAATAATTTCAATTAAGTCAAAAATTAATTTATGTTATGAGGATACAATTGCCATACATTAATATACGATAAGAGCATTAAATTGTGTTTACATTTAATGAATATAAAATATAAATAATAATTTAAATTGCACAATATTAATTTATTAAAATTGGTTATTGTGATTTGCTTAAGCGTAAAAGATTAATTATTATATTGTGAATATTAATATAAACGAGATGATGATTGGTCGTTCATTAATATGATTGTAAAGGTAATAAATACATTTAAATTATAAAAAAAGAACAGGTGAATCGATTCTCACCAAAATAAATAATAATTTGTGAAATTTTCATACAATCAAAAAGACAAGATTTAACCTTCATATTTAATTCTTCCATAACAGAATTTATAATAATTGAAAATTCATTCAAATGCATGCATAATTTATCATGATTCAATTAATATTTTAAATTTGTTTCTATATGCAAATATAAATATGTGACTAAAATTTTATATTTACAAACAAAATACAAAATAGAAAATTTCACACAAATATAAATATAAAGATTATTTTTTTTAATGTTCCGTCACACCATTTATTTTCACCGCTCTATAAATACACTATTTAAAATAAATAGAAGAATTTTCTATTTTCTATTATATATGTACTTCAATCATCATCATCAGACATTTTTCACTGTCAAAATAGTTTTGAAAAAAATATTTTAAGAATTTATTGCATTTTTATTACACAGAAGAAAATTTTAATATTTTATGTTGAAAAATATTTTTTTTAGCCAAATTATTTACATTATTATAAAATTTGTTATAATTAAATATTTATTGTTAATCAGATTTATTTAACAAACTCATAATGCATGAAATTTATTTTAAATTTTTTGTTTGTTCATTAATAATTGCACTTGTTTAATTTGAAACATTATTTTAATTATCAGTAAATTTACTTAATAGCATCATAACGTATTTACTATTGTGTATGTTAGGATAATTATAAAATATGATGACTAATTCAATAGATACAAACAAAAATTAAATTATTAAAAAAAATTTCTTCGGAAATTTAAGAAAGATGTTTTATTAAAAACAATTTTTGTGAGGACAATTGTGTCCATTTAAAAAATAGAAACACTACGATTTTATTTGTCGGTGTGATAAAATTTTAGGTGAAATAAAATAGTCAATCATATTTATTAATTATGTTTTATTGTAATCTTCGAAAATACAAATAAGACCCATGTACAATAAAAACCTAGATTTAAGCCTATCACCATACAATATGTTGAATCCCCAATAATAATAATAATAACTAAGAACAACCATTTTATTTTATAAATTATTTTACGTGAATTTGAAATTTTTGTTTATTTATTTAATAATCTTTTTTTTAAATTAACCCTTTCTTTAAAGTATTTTATACGACCAATATAATTCTTTAATTTTATGAATTGAAATTATTTTTCATATATAATTAAAAATGAAAGAAATATTTCAATTTATATTCTGTTGTTGAACCCTCTCTCATTCAGTAAATCCTTTATAACATTATAAGACAATGTCAATCCCTTAAGTTAATTACACCGCACACCTTTCATTATACAAATTTAAATCACAAAAGCTCAAATACCATCCACCCTTCATCATCTTTATATACAAAACAAAATCTACCCACTAACACTAGTAGGTATACCATGAATAGAAAACAGTATCATATTGTATACGTCAATTTGTTCTATATAAGAACGATGGGTTTGAGTTCAAATATATTTAATTATTACATTTTACTTAATTTTCTTGTAAATGAATAAATAAATATATATTTATAGAGAGAGAGAGAAAATAGAAAATGAGAAAAGGAACATGAATTACAAACAGAAGTTAATTTTGTTGTTAAACAGAAAAAAAAAATAATGAAGAAAATGAGAAAACCTCCTGCAACAACATTTTTTTTATTACATATTTATATTTTTTTTTGTCCTCAAATTTTCCAGTGAAGTCATTTCATGCAAATTAATATACACAATGTAGCGTGACAAAATAGATTAAAAAAAATTTGTTGTCAAAAGCTCTATCCCTCACTCTCTTTCTCTCTCGCTCTCTCTATCTGTATACCTTAACTCTATTTATTTTCTATTTTTCTTTTAAGTCACACATTTAATTTTCTTAGATTTTTTTTGTTTTTCTCGTAAAGCAATTAAAGCCTTTTCTATGCTAATTTATTGTTTTTTAATACAAAGAAAAGAAAAACGGCGAATATTTTTTAGTCAAATAATAATATTTAAAAAAAAGGGTGAAAGAAAAAAAAATATTCATGCATGGATTTTGTTTGGGAGAAAATTAGCAACAAGCTTAATAAAAAAAAAAACAAAACAAACGAAATTGTATAGGCGACAACATAAACACAGTGAGGAAAATAGGAATAATATAAGAGTAAGGAAATTGAAAGGAGATTATAATGGATGACAAATAAAAGTGAAAATGAAAAAAATCGTATACGGAAACGGGGGATAAAAAGCGAAAAAAAAATACAAAAGTTAAAAAAAAAAGTGGCAATCAAAGTGAAAGAAAGAAAATGATTCGCGATAGAAATAATTTTTTTCTGTCGCCTAGTGAAAGTTAAGATAATTAACTTATTCCATTCTTTGTTTAGTTTTTTTTGTTTCATGAAACGCGAACTGTTTTAATTTGTAATACAAACTTATTCATTTTATTCGTCGGATTTTAATCACAATTAAAAAGAGACAAACTTATTAAAAAAATAATGAAATTCTTTCTAAATTCATTTAATTGGATTCACCTTTAAAACACACAAAGTAAATTTAAAACTTTATAACTAGAAATTTTGTCTTTGATTGATTCGCATTGGTTTTATAGAACGAATGAACTAAACAACAGAATGTGGTAAGCTTTTTAATCATCAAATGACAATTATCTATTAGAATTTCTTTGAATTTCTAATTTAAAATTATAGGACTGTCTGTACTGAAATATAAATTCAATTGAAAATTATTTTTGATTCAAATTAGAATGATAAATTTAAGAATACAGAGAGAATAATCATTGTGTTTTGTCTCATACCTGGAGATTCATCGTTATACAGTGATTGTATTATATTTCTCTTATTTTCTGTTGTTTTCCCGTTTTTGTTTTTAAAAATGAAACAATGGCAAATACAATAAAAATGCAATGACCAAAAAAATGTTTTCCCTTCGTACTTTTACTAAGAAAAATGATTAAAAAGTTTATACAATTTTTGCGATTATTTTTATTATATCTGCTATCTGAAGTGAAGACCCATTTTCAATTTAGAATTGATTTTTCTTATAATTCTTGACTTATTGACACTTAAAAACAAAAAAAAAAATCATAAATTTTGGATTTAAAATTTTTAATGGAAAAATCTATTTTTTCCTGGTAAATTTTATGAAATAAGGTATAAATTCCTCCTACACTGCTCTACTGAATATTTTAAATAGAATACAATAAATCTGAAATTATGGAATTCTTCAAACTAGATTTTAAAATTTTTCTGAATTGTAATAAAAATAATGTATGCTATAATTTCATACATTATTTTTATTACAATTTGCTTTTGATTGTTGTAATATTTGTCTGAAGTTTTTTTTCAGTTAACAGATAAATCGTAATCGATATTATGTTATGTTATAGATTATGGAAATATAATATAAGTGCAATTATTGTAAAATTAAGATTATATTGTTGATAAATACTTTGAATATAAATGTACATTCTACTTAAATGTAATTTTTCTTTCAATAAAATTAGGATTGTATCACGTGATGTAATATATTCTATAGAAAATCATTCTTATGATATAAAATTATAAATGGTATATAGGAAAGGAATCATATAAAGGTCATTTATAATGTAATCGAATAGAAATTGGACGTTATTATGGTCTATTCAAAATTGAATTCATCTTAAAAGTTAAGGTATGGTTGGTATGGCAATATTCTCTTTTGTATTCCATTCATATACTATTTGACTTGAATCGGCTTTTCTTTAGGAGATTATATTATATATATATTTTTTAATATTGAAATGCATTCAGGCAAATTTATCGTCATATAACATTCGTACATATTCACACAATCTATTTTGGATTTTCTATTTTCCATTGATTTGTAGTGGGAAGTCAATTGGATGAATAGCAATAACTTGATCGATATCATTTTTTTATTGTATTTATTTAAGTGGAATATTCTTCTATTATTATTATTATATTCCAAATATTGTCACTCAATAAAATCTAGAGAACTTTTCAACAATATTAATTTGGTCATATGATTCTCATGCGACCAATATGAAATAGAAATTTACATAAACATTCTTAAAAGTAAAAAAATCAAATCCAATTTTTTTTTTATTCAATGACATTAGAGGATGTACGTGTACTAAACATTAATTATAATCATTAACGTCGTCAAAGTCTTAAATTTCAATAATTAACCCACTTTTTATTAACCAAATTGACCATTTTTGACAATCACGAAAAATAAAGAAAATTTCATTTATTTTTATGGCTTGCGCTTGCCCCTTTACTTTGTGGATTGACTGCAAATCTTTTTTCGAGATATTTTCTTTTTTTTTTTGCAAATCCGATGATATTTTTTATTAGAAAATTTAAAATGTTTTCTTTATTCATTAACTTTTGATCATCGTTGTTTTAAGGATTATATGATCAAACACCTAATGCTACATTAATTACACAATATAATGATTTTTAACCAATATATCACCCGTGTTCAATTGATTTTACATCTGGTATTTCTTAAGAAGTAAACGGAATTTTGTAAAAAAATGATCATATAAAACAAAAAGGGGAAAAATTATGAAAATTATAACAGACATTATATAATCATAACATTCATTTACCTAGAAAATTTAAAGCTAAAAGAAAACTTTTGTAACAAATAACAAAATAACAAAACAAAAAAATAGTCTTAGCTTAACATCGTTTATAAAAAAAACTAAAAAATATTGCGATTATATATTTTCTGTTTACTGTTTCCTTTTATTTTCTTTGTTTTTTCTTTTTTTTTCAAAATAACAGAAAATGTGAAAAACTTCAATTTGGTTTCGTTAAAATAAATTCTATTTTTCGAGAAAACCAAATGAAATGTATGGTTGAACAAAGCAAAAACATTAGTTTTTTTTCCTTTGCTATTAAAACAAAAATAAAAACTCAAACACAATAATGGCGAAAAGTTATTATATTTTGTTCTCTGTTGTTATCATTTTTCCAATGATTCATTTTCGAGGTCGACAATTTTTTTTATTTTTATGTTTTTTTCATTCAGAAATTATTTTTCAGTGCATTGTTTTTTGTTTGTTTGTTTGTTTGTTTGTTTGTTTTTTTTTGGTGTTTACTGTCATCATTTTGGTATTGTTTAGATTCAAAATATATAAAAAATAAACCCATAGAACAGAACAAATATAAAAAAGGAACACAAAAAAGAACAAACAAACAAACAAGCAAACCACAAATAGAGGAAATAAAAATAAAGACACAAAAAAAAGAACAGGAACAGGAAATGCAGCTAAAAAAAAACAAATGCATTTATTATACGAGAGTCGAGTGATATTTTTCTGTTCGTTCACTTCATATAGTGAAATTTGATTGTTATTTGAATGAATTTTTACGGAGTATTGCTGTTGTTGTTATTGTTTTTGTTGATATTTTGAAGTATAATTTTATGTAGTAACGAGGTGACGTTTATTTTTTTAATGCATTTTTCTATAATTTTCTGTTTATTATTGTGTGGCTTAAATTCATAATATTGGTGTTAATTTTTTTTAAAAAATTATGAATATTTTAGTAAATAAATTTTGAATTTTATTTTTATTTAAATTTTATTAAATAAAATTCATTATTTTTCAATTTTTCCTGGTTTGTCATTTGAATTTGTCTATAATTATTATTAAATTGTATTGCGAACTATCTTCCTAGGTCTCAATTTTAAGAGATAACATTTGAACATTAACTTTAAGAGTGATATTTCTGTATAAATGTAAATAGGTGGACATTATTTATAGAAACCTTTTTTTTTAATCTCCACTCAGATTTATTGCGGATGAGCAAATCAAAAATTACAAAAATATATTTTTAAGGAATAAATTTTATTTTTATTAAAACAATTTAAATTTTTTTGTTTCACTGGACAAATAAATCCTATTTTAAGACAATGTCTGCTTTTCAAATTTGCCAGAGTTGAAATGGAGGTCGCATAGATTTCTCTGAATAATTCTGAATAAATACAGAAAAAAAAATTTCTAGTGAAATTCATGAAACTAATTTTTTTTTTGGTTTGTTAAAAAATCTGATTAGATTTGATAAATTAATTTTTTTCTATATTTTTTTAAAAGTAAGTATGTATATATAAAACAGTAACAAAATACATATAACTAATTAATTTTAATCAGTGTAAATATTATTCAGTTATCTTAAACGACCAGACACGCGAAATATTTACATTTTTTGGTCGAATTTATAATTATCCTTAGCCGTAAAACTCTGAGAGAATGAGAAAATTTTAAAAATAAACAGAAAGAGAGAGAGAGAGAAAGAAGTAAAAGAGTGTGAAAGCTTAAACAGTTTAAATCTTATAGAATGAAAATATAAGAGGAGAATTATATAAAATGCTTAATGTTGGAAAATTTAGAATTGAATTTTCTGTGACCTGACCTTTCTCCATTAAATCTATTATACTTCAAACTATAAATAAAAAGTGGAAAACCAGTGATACTTTGTACTTATATTTTCCTTTAACATAAAATGTACTTTATACTTTGTGTTTTTAAATTGTATTGCAACAAGAATCCATGACCTGAATTTGAAATTTAATATGAAAAATTTTGTTTTATATTTTTTTAAAGAAAAAACAAAAAATAAATTTAATTTTTCTTGATAAAGATCAAAAAGATTATAACGAAATATTTCTTTTGTACTGTATTTCGTATTTTTAAAAGTTTTCTATGGAAATTTTTTGATATTGAAACAATTGTATGTTAAAGAATAAACTATATAAGCAGGTTTACATTAATAAATGACATGATTCATAGATTTCTTAGAAATTTCAAAAACATCTAACAAATTTTTAATTGCTTCAAAATAATAAATTATTATTACAAAGAATAAATTCAATTTTTAAAAAACAACAAGAAAAATTTAATTACATTTTCTCTACTATTTATTTTGATTATGAAAATATTAAAGTGAAAATTGATAATCATCAAAGTATTAATGTGTGTTTGTATGTGTGGTCTAAAAAATAAATCTTTTTGTTTATATGTTTTATAATTTTATTTCACTTTGCTTTATATAAATATACAAAGTTTTTTATAACATTAAAGTGTAAAGTATAAAGTACTAGAGGTAATATATTGTGTCATTTTCATAGAAAAAAAAAAAAAATATATATATATATATATATATATATATATATATATATATACATTTATCACAATAACCACACAGTATTATAATTTTAACAAAATAAAGTGTGAATAATCATCATCACTATAATAACAGAAATTAAATAATTTAATACCGAAAAAAGTTTTATTTACGTCTGAAAGGATTGAAAGTATATTTTTATTATTATTATTTTTAAACAAACAAACAAAAAATATATAACAAATTTAATGGATGACAATTCAAAAGGTTTTTTATAGTTTCTTTTTCTTTCTGTTTTATAATAATTAAGACTATCCGTTTTTTATTATATTTTTTTGTTTTGTTAGTTTAGTACACTTTGATAGAAACGAAAATGAAACTTCTCTATTTTTAGAAATTTCATTTATAGTCTAACTAAACTAAAAAAGAATATCCAGACTTATCAGTCTAATACCAATTAAAAGTATACACCCGCCATGTTGTCATCTTGCCACTTGGTTGGTAGAAAAAAAATAGATGGTAATTGGAGCTTATTAACGTGGATCTTTTATTTGCCTGTCATGTAAGAAGGAGTCCTATTGATAAGAGTCGGGTGTGTTAACACCACTCTGCCACTGATTATTTTGAAATGCATTAAGAATCTATATAAATTGTTTTATTGTATGTAGTTATGTGCATATGAATATATATGCTAAAGCTAAAAGCTCATAGACAGTTAATGCCTTAAAGCATAAACCAAAGTATTCTGTAAAAAAATCTAAACTTTAGCAATAAACGATGCATTTTGAATTAAAAAAGTTTTTTGGGTTTTTTGTTTTTTGTTTCCCAAATAGTCCAATAATGCATTATTTCTAGTACAGCAGATGTTGATTATTACAAGAAAAATATTGTAATCTTCATTTGATAATATTTTTAAAAAAATTTTACAAAAAGAACAAATGAATTTTTTTTTCTTTTATCCACATGCAGACAACTTTTTCATGTCTAATTTTAAATACAGACAACTTTTTCATGTCTAAATTTGTTTACATTTACCGATTTGTCTGGCTTACAATATTTAAAATTTGCTTCAAAATTACAAAGTTATTTGGGTTAAGCATAGATTGATTACGTCAGAGCTAAGGATGTTGTGAGACAATATGAAATCATTCTTGTATTCTTGTATTAAAGAAATTATTATCACTGAGTTTCCTTTTTTTTAAATTCACATACTATGGCTACCATCGACCGAAGTGACCATTTTCATAAGAAATAATGATAAAATTTATTTTATAACCCTGATCGTCTTCAAATACAATTGGTGTACTTGTAATTTAATTTACTTTATTTCAATGAAGATGAATTAATTTATTAAAAAAAAAAGTGAACTCACCTGTCGTAGTAGTAATCCCTGAAAAGAAAAAGAAAAACCAAATTTTATTAAATTTTTTTGTCCAAACTCATTATAATAAATTTTTTTTTAATAAAATCAAATCAAAAAAAAACCCCCAGAGCAACAAAAAAAAAACAATAATCCAAATAATGTTAAAACTAAACTTAAAATTAATTTTCCCAAAAACAATTTCCTACAAAAGCTTGAAGCCAATAAAATATTATTTGTCTGACCAAAAGTTAAATAAAATATTTTTTATTTATTTTTTTTCTTGAATACAAAAATAAAATTTCATTTTTATTTTATTTTCAGTATTATAAAGTTTTGTTGCAATTTAATACAGAAAATACAATTATTTCTTTGTTCAGTTTTCTATCATTCTTTCATTCTCTTTTTTTCTTATTTTACTATAAATGGAAAATCAGGAGAACAACTAAAAAAGTATAGCAAATATAAATTGAAAGAAAAATGTTTTTTTTTTGGAATAATTTTCAAAAAAAATAAATTATTTCTTAGAAAATAGAAGTATAAAGTGATTGTTATTTTCTTGATTTTGTTGTTTTTGTTGTTGTTGTTATTGTTGTTGGAAGAAATTGTTTTGTAAAAGTTTAATTATATTGAACTATTATTAAGGAACTGTCTATACATTGTGCAATGATTAACGTAATCAAGACAATTACAGAGTATTTATATTTAAAGCAACTCATCATCAAATCAAAATTAATTTCATTGAAGTACAACAACAAAGAAAGAAAGAAAAAAATCTAATGAAACGAAAAGAAAAGAAAAGAAAAGAAGGCAAAAATAAAAAAAACAAGAACAACAACTTCATCAATTTTCCTTTTTTTAGAGGAGTATTTTTTCTTTTATTTTCTTTTATTTACTTATTCCCTAAAAAAAAAATTTGTTGTTTTTTGTTGTTTATCCAACAACAAAATAAAAATTCTATTTCATTATAACACAATCTAATACATAAAGTTACAAAATATACTCAGCTCCTTTCAAATAATGCAAGCTGTCAGTGAATTTTCTTTTTTACTTTTTATGATGTGTTCATTATTTCAAAGTAAACTATGTGTGTGTGTGTTTGTATTTTTCTGGATTTAAACGCATCAATATATGAACAATAAAAAAAAGAAAAGAAATAGAATGTATAAAATCACTTGGGAAATAATAATAAAAAAAAATTGGGACCACTTTTTTTCCTTTGGATCGTTTTTCTTCAAAATCAGAATTAATTGTTCCGGATACAAGAAAAAAAAAACAAAAAAGAGGCGAATAAATAAATAGGAACCGAAAGAAAATTAACTAAATAATGTTTATAAAAAGAAAAAAAAAAGATTATATGAGCCAAAATAAATTGGATTTAGACAATTTTCACGTACGCAAAAAGAATGGGATTTAATTTATCTTTGCTGACGAATGGAAAATTCTGTGTTTTTTTTTTCTAATTATTTTTAAAAGAAAATTGTGTTTATTCTTCTATTACTTTATATATAGAGTAAAGGAGGTAAAGATAATGATTGTCTTGTGGAAAAAAAATATGAAAAAGGGTATATACAGCAAGAGAGAGTGAGAGAGTGAAAGAGTGAGGGAGAGATAAGTTGGTTAGGTAGATTACCTATACGTTACATACATAATGCATTTATGTACATACTCTAATCATACATACACAATTGTTACTACAAAAAAAAATTGAATTGCAATAATTTTTATGTTAGAAAATAAAAGAAGATCAGAAAAAAATAACTAATCTAATTAACTGTGAATGATTAAGATCCAATTGGGAACTGAAATAAATAAATAAAGTATATTTTTTCTCTTATATATATATAAATAAATAAATAAAGTATATTTTTTCTCTTGTATGTTGTATGTACCTAAGGGGGAGGTTGTAAATTATTCATTTGTTTCGGATGATTATAAAATTGTATTTTCTTACAGAGTTTTTCCATTACATTAATTTCTACTTCTAATAATTTTTTTAAAAGAATTCTAGTAAAACAAAAAATTCACAGCAATTTCTAAATTATGTTTCCTATTAATTGCTCATGTTGTGTTTTCTGATCACTTTGAAAAAGGACAATTCAATTCAATCAAAGTTCTCTGTTATAATACAATAAATACAAGAAAAATTAAAAAAGAACGCCACAAGAAGATATAATTATATCGATAAACATTGCACGCTTATTTGCTTATCAACCTGATTGTTTAAAATAATAATGTTTCATTTCAATTTATTAACAATTAACATCAGGATATAAATTAAAGACAATATACATATTCATATAACACATCCTTTGTAATCATAAACAACAAAATTCACCGAACCGTTAAGAAAAGGAAAAACAACAAAATTAAATCGAATGAAAATCTTAAACGATTTATTTCTGTCACAATCACAAACAAATTATTTACTTAAGTTAAAAATCTTTATAAGTTAAATAAATCGAAGAACAAACAAGAAAAAAAAAAACAAATAAATTCTTTTTTTTATTCCCATAATTTAACCACAACATGATCATCCTCTGAATCTGAGCTGAACAAAAAAAAAACCTTATCATTTGACTTTTGTGTAAATATTTGCGTTTGGATTTTCACGAAATTATCTTTCAAATATTTGTTCAAACGTAAAAGTATCATCCAATTGTGGGAGAATAAGAGGGTGACAGAAAAGTGGAAAAGAAAGAACAAAATGTATGTATATGCTTGCCTGTAAGTAATCGTTAATCCATTATAAAAAAAAACAAAAGCAGTTTGTATAGTAAATGTTTCTCATAAGGAAATTGATTTATAGAAAATTAGAACAGAACTTTGTAACTTTCTGAATGCGTATATTGTTTTTAGTCTTGGAAATTCATGTTACATACTTTATAAATATTGTATTATATGATCAAATATATAAGAGAATCCTTATCTAATACTAATCTAGTTATAAATTTAAGTAACATCATAGTTCCTCTCGTAAACTCATATTATTATGATTATTATAAAACATGAATATAGATAAATATAAATTTCAGCAATATATAATTGTTGGTAACATGACACAATATATAAAAAAAGAAAAAGGAAAACAAAAAAAAAATATAGGAAAGTAAACAACAAGTTGAACAGACAAGAAAGTACAAGAAAATAGAAGCCTCCCATATCATGCATACATAACACAATCGTAAATGTATAAAATATATTGGTATGAGGATAGTAAAGAAGTAAAAAAAAAATCCCGGCAGTCTGTCATAACATTACAACCGCACGATACAAGAGCTCGCAAGGGCACAAAAAAAACATAAAAAACAAACAAATAAAAGAAAAAGAAAAAATGTGGAATACAAAAAAAAAACAATAGAGACGAAAATAAAAACTTAAGCAACTGGGAAAAATGACGAAAAATTCAAGAGATTGATTGTGACTGTGTGACTGACATATGAAAAATGATTCCAAAAATATCCACATGCACATTAGAAGCAATGGACAATGGAAATGGTCGTATAATATAAAATTATTGCCATAATTGTATTTATAAAGTCATGAGAATTCTTTAAGGTTGGTAATAATATATATAGTTTTATTTTTCTCCTGTTTTCTGTTCTTTCCACCCTTACACTTTTCTTTTCTATTATATAGAAGTAATAATTACCCCAGGTGATTGCGTACATGAAATATAAATTAACTTGATTTAATTATTATTTATTACCTGATTAAAGCTCAATCATCAACTTTTCAAACAAGAAAATTGTAAAAACATAAGTTGGTGACAAGTTATTTCATAATAATGACAGTGATGATGATGATGATGATGATAATGATGATAAAAAAGAAATTTAATATTAACACGTTCGTTGATTAAATAATAGTGTATATTAAAAATGTAGATAAGATCAAAATTGGATATATATATATATTTAAAATGTGATGACAGATTCATTGAGGTCGATCATTATTAATGAGAATATGATGATAAACTTTTGATACAAACCAAAAAAAAAAAGTACGGTATCTAGACAACTAAGTATAAAGTATATAAATAAATTAATAAGTAAATTAATTAAGTAATTAATAAAAAAAAATAATAATAATTATATTGGAACTTTGTAAATCAATTATATATTAGATATTTTTATCGCGATAAATAAAAACTTCTTTTAGGACAAAACATATAAATACAAACATATAACAAATAATATATGAGTCTATAGGAATAATTAATGATTTGTGTATATAAATAATAATAATAAAAAAAAACAACGCACGATTGAAGTTTATTTTGTTCAGCCTTTTATATATTTATGGATTATTTTGTGTTCACTATTTTTTTTTCTTCTTAATTTTCTTTATACTTTTGGAATTAGGGCGGACAAAAAATAATAATAAGAAAAATGTCAAATTCAGTAAATGGAAACAGAATTTTTTTTTTGTGTTTTTTATTTCAAAATATTTTCTAGACAGAAATTTAGAGTAAAAAAAATTAAATTATATTATGCATAATAAATATAACTTCTAAATTTATATTTATTGTCGATAATTCAGGATAAATTACTTTAACGCCTCTTACAAAAAAATACTGTAGGCACATTCTTGATTTATAAATCAAATTCATGAAAAATTCTTTAAATTTAGTTGATTAAATGATAATGGAAGTTAAAAAATTTATTTGATTGTTCCCTATAATTATTTAAAACCAACTAAATTGAAATCCAACTAATACCCAACTAATTATATGATTTCATGGTCACCCCACAATCTAAATCTAAAATTAAAATTATCTAGCCCTTCATAAAAGAATTAAAATTTAAAGAGAATAGAAACAAAATATAATAATGAAAGAAAGCTCACCAATCATTTCCTGTTTTAGATAAATTCTGTCTTTTTCTTCCTGTTTGGTGTGGTTTTGGTTCAGCTACCATATTCACATCTGTAATAAATAAAGTGAAAATTGTATTTCTGTAAATATAAATTTTCAAGTAAAAAACAAAAAAAATCTTTAATCGTACATAAATCTGTATTGTATTGTGCATACAATTTCCACTATTTTTCCCGATTTTCAATTTAGTGTTATTTATGAATAAAAAAATTTACATTATGACAAAATTTCTAATTATTTCATAACAAAAAAATATAGTGTGTCTTCGACTTCTTCTTTATATAAATATTTTATCATAATTTTTTTTGTTGAGGACAAATTCATAATCTTTGCCAAGAAAAATTTTTCACTTAAAATTATATTTTATATTATGAAGATTTATGAGTTTTTTTTTTGTTACGTTTTTTTTACTTCTTTGTTTTTGTTTACTCCTTTTATTTTCTTTTTTGGTTGTTGTTGTTGTGTTTTTTTTGTCACTTCAAGAAATAAGGCCAAGATATTTATCTTTAGTTATATATTACACACATACACATATACATTCTTTTTGTTTCTTTTTCATCTTTTTAATTACAAATTAATTATTTGTCACGGATTATAAAAGTTTAGAAAAAAAGAAAATGAAAAAATATTTAACACCTTTACATTTATTTTTTTCTAAACTATTTTAAAATTTATTTTTTTTTATCGGTTTGGGTAAAAAATTGAGTCATCATCATCATGTGAGTTGAGTTATGTCTTTTTTATCTACTGTTTTTTTTACTAAATTTTGTCTTCTGATGTCTGACGCACTTTACAAAGTAAATATTTCGTTCGTTGTTTATATTTTTCTTTGGTTTCTCTCTCAAACATACACACACACACACACATACATTATTTTATTTCAATAAAAAGACATTCAAACATCCTCCAGACATTTTCCAACTCATTATTTTTTGTTTCTTGAATAATTTAAAAATGATTCTTCTTTGTTTTACTTTATAAATAAAAATTCACCATATTTTTGTGTATTAAAAAATTCTCCAAGTATCTTATAGAAGCTCTTCTTCTTATAATGAAAATGTTGAAAATATGTATGTGAAATTAACAACAACAAAAATAAAAATTATAAAATCTTTAATAAACCGATATATGTTTGTGTTTATGTGTGTGTGTATGTATTGTGTATAGATTTGTGTTTGGTAAAATAATCAAAAATAGAATAAAACTAATTTGGTCTTTCTTTGTTCAAAAATTATATGAATGTGTAATATATTTTCTATATTTTTTCACACCATGTAATTACCTGAAATATTTTGGCACTTTACCAAGAAGCAAAAAAAAAAAAAATAACGTAAATGTTGAATAGACAAAAAAAAAGAGTGAGAGAGACAAATAACGTATCCTATCCTGTTGATCATAAAATAGAAGAAGTAAAAAAACCCACAAGAAGTTTTTAAGTTTACTTTAATTTAACACAATCAAAACAGAATTCTTTTTTATTTTCACGTTTTCCAAAGAACTAATTATTGTAGAATGTTAAAATTTAATATTATTTATTCTTTAAATGTTTATTGTTGCAATAATATAATAATAAAAGGTATAAATTAATGTGTTTAAATTTATGTGAATATTAAACTAATTTATTAAATTTCTGTTCTATTATTAAATTTAAGAGAAATTCTATATAAGAAATAATAAGAAAATCGTTTTTGATTTGGAAGATGCGCAATATTTACATGAATCTAAAGTGGGATTTATATTTATAAGATTAATTGAGTGATGAACTCAAGCCCATTTTAGTACATTTGTTTTTATCATCTTTTGCTGATTGTCTGGGATGTCTGACTGTCTGAACATTTAAAGTGTATTTTTATTGTTAATATAAAAAATGGTAAAAAAATAAAACGATTATTTGAATAAAATAAGAAGCAGATTATAAACGTTATTTTAAAAAAATTAAAAAAAAAATATGAAACTGTGACTTTAACTTTTTACGTTGAGTGGCTTCATTGAAAAATATATAAAAAATTGTTACAATTTTTTCTTGTAATTTTCATTAATTATTTTCATTTCAAGTGCAAAAGATTTAATCTGATGACATAATTATTTTCAATAGAACATGATTCTAATTTATCAGCCAAAAACCAAAATATTTATTTGAAAAAAAATAAATTAAATTCCACCTGAGTGAAACTAACCTACTTTAACATTCCAAAATATTTATAATCCTTGCCCAATTTACAAGTCCACAAAACCACATTTTGTTGTTTTTCAAAATTTTTAAAAATAACCAAAAAAACAGAAAAAAATGAAAGAAAAACAACAGAAAACAGAAAACTCAAAAGAATAAAAATAAAAAAAAACTTACCAATAAACATTTTATTTTCTATCAAAATGAGAAAAAAAAAAGAAAAAGTAGTTTTACAAATTACAAAGTCAAAATATTTTAGTTTATATTTTTTGTTTTTTTATAAATTTCGGAGAGGAAATATTTTTTTGAGGATACGTTTACATAGTTTTCATTTGGAATAAAAGAACAGTAGACACAAGCTTATAATATCTAAATCTATTATAATGAATGAGATATTTTAAATTTAGTTCGCACACATTACAGGTATATCTAAATTGTTGGGATTATGCCATCAAATTTTAATTCTATACATTTTCTTTAATAATCCACCCACTCTAATACCTACAAATGTATAAATATATAAAACAACAAATATATATATATATAGAATAGACATGACATTTTACTACATAGAAAATCATGTCGATCTTATATCAACTAAATTTTAGCTCTGATAAACCTTCTGTACATAAATAAAACATTGTCTCATCTTACAATATTCTTATTTTCTAATCTATATATTTTCTATTTTCTTCTTCTTCTTCTTTTTTTTTTGGTAAACCAAAAGTACATTTCCGATTTCATTTCATTTTATTGGAAAAAAACACTTTTTTGGAGTTGAGAAAAGTAAAGTACAAAAGAAATAAGGAATGTCTGGAATCATGACACATATTCTGCATTAGTAAAAAACCACCAGAAAATATAAGAACCGGAAAAAAAACAAAAAAAATGTCCTGCCATCAGGTGACGATTGAAAATTTTTTGAACCTGTTGAAGCTTTATTTAATAAATTAACTCTTATAAATCACTTTCTGTTATCAATACATTATTTAATTTTATTTTCTTTTATATGGTTCTTGTTTTTTCTTTTATTTTTTGTTCTGAAAGGATATTTATTTGTTTCCTTTCTTTTTTACAAAAAAAAAATTATACTTCCTTTTTCAAACGTCAAATTCTGGTGCTGAAATGATTATATTGTATGATGGATTATATTTGAAACTTTTATTTTTTTATAAACTTTTCAGTATGAGTTTTTAAATATTCATAAAATATCAGAAAATAGAGAAAGAAAGAGAGAGAGAAAATGGTTTTTTCCTTTCATAAAAACTAAACTATTTGAAGCGTGTTCTAAAAGGTTATCTTGGATACTATAGAGACGACTTACCATATGGAAATACAGTGTTGCATTCAACCAACATTAATTTAGCAAACTAATTAATTTGCATCTAATCAGTACTGTAACCAAAATATCAGTTGAAGTTTATTCGTATATAATATGCTGCTCGGACTACATATGGCTGAGTGTTATAAATTACATGCAAATCAAATTACTGTTTCATGAAATGTTTTATTATAATTCGTTGATAATATTGTCAATACGTTAAATATTTCCAGTTTCCGTCTTTATTCTCAAAACGTGTTTATAAAACTATTTTAATTTTTCCCCTAATGTGTACGTTTTGTGCATATTGCACAACTTATTTATATTTTATTTAAACTATAATTAAAAGTTTTCCAGTTTCAGTGCAAAAAAAGTTAGGAATATCCCCAGGGGTGGAGATATTGGACATACTTTTTCAAAAAATATTTATTCATTATTGCTGATGAAAATTAATGAAAGAATTAATAAAATGCATTTTAATTTTCTAGAAAAAAACTAAATATTGTAAATTGACTTAAAGTAAAAATGTTACGTGGAAAATACTGGGAAACTTATTGTTTAATTCAATTACATTTATTTTTCTAATATTTTAACTGATTTTTGTTTTATTTAATAATTTATCATATGGGAAACAGAAATATTTACTTTATTGGTTGTTTAAAATGAAAGTGGATATTTTTGGCGAATAATCAATTTTTCAATAATAATTAAAAAATGTATAAGCAATAAAATAACAAACAACAAGAATAAGTTCTCAGACATCCAGAAAAAACAAGAGAATGTTTATGTCTGTAATATTAAAAAAAATTTGCCCACGTTTGCCCTTCAATATATCAGTACCGGCTCTGGAAACAGACAGACTAAACTATAAAGTAAAACGGGAAAAAAAATATATGATAAAGAATAAAACTGTGTATATGCATATTTTTATAACAAAAAAATAAAAAGAAAATACTCAAACTTCTTAATGTTTAAAAATTGTTCGAATTAATATTCGACATTCTACATCACACAAATACAGAATACAGAATACACCCGTATCACGAAAAAATTATATTTTTTCTTATCTTCTTTAGTTAAAATAAACACACCACACATACACACACACACCCATTTACACATATGTACACACACATACACTCACCCATCTAATAGGAAACTGAAAAAAAAAGAAATCCGCTTTCGTAAACAATTCTCTTTTAGCTTTATTTTCTTCTTGGATTTTCCGTCTTTTTTTTTAATATTTTTCTACTTATAACTTTGGACAAGTTAAATCCGTTTATGTTTTTGCTCACCCAAAAAAAAAAATAAAAGAAAAAAAGACGAAAACTAAAAACAAATAAAAAAATTATTTATCCTTTTGGTCGATGTGCAAAATGTCAAAATCTGCTGTGCTGGTGGGACACTCACACACAAAAGGAAAATATTCGATGATGAAAACAAAAACAAAAACAAACCAAATAATAAAACAATTTAAAAATAGAATAAAATAAAATAAAATAAAATAAAATAAAATAAAATAAAATAAAATAAAATAAAATAAAATAAAAACAACAACAACAACAACAACAACAGCATCAACAACGAAACTAATAAAACTTTAAATCGATTTCAGATGTAGTTTTATATTTCCTTCCACCCATTTCATTCCATTCAGTATTATAGTCCCTTTTAACCACCTTCATCAGTAACCCATATTACCACGACCATCTTTTATTTATTTATTCTTGGTAAAAATCCTTTTGTTTTTCAATTCTGTTGGCGTGATAAACAGAGAAAAGTTTTTTTTAATTTATTTTCGTCTTTTTTTTCCTCAAACCATTTTTTCTTTTTTTTTTCTTCTTCTTCTTCTTCTTTTTCTCCTTCTTCTTCTTCGTCGTGATATTTCAATGAAGGAGATTGAAATGCATAACAAATTGTAAAAGTTTCAAAAAATATATATGATTGGTGTTAAAGTCTTATAAAATTCGGTTCCCTTGAAGGCATTTTTCTCTATGATATTTTATGTCTTGTTGGCATAAAAAATGAAAAGATTTACTATTTGGCATTAATATTCTTTTATACTTTTATGTTTTCTTTTTAGTTTTACTCTCATTTATTTTATTCTTTCACTATTTTTGACTTTTCTTTGGTTTTATAGTTAATAAAAGAAGATAAAGTTTCAATTATAAATTTACAACAGAATCTTAAAGTAAAACTTTTACAGAATAAAAATTAATTTAATCACAACAGAAATTGTTTTCTTGTTTCGTTTGCGTTGAAAATTTAATCTGCTTCTATTCATTTGGATAAAATTAAAATTAACATTATGGTTTTTGAATGAATTCGAATCTTTAAACAATAATTATAAAACCATTCCAACAAGAACACCAAGGTATTGAAAGCTCTTCGATTATACAATGGACTTGTATCAGTAATTTCTATAAAATCAAAAGTTCTTAAATGAATTTAATATTAGCCTACGAGTTTAAGAAGGAATGAAAATAATTAAATTATATCCAACGTCAATTGAAGAAATATTAAAGAAAAAGAAATACTAAAAAATTGTCTTAATTAAGACAGATTAGAATTTTTAATTTTTTACAAAAACACAACAATTAAATATTTTACATTCTCAAATAAAATTTGCTGGTGGAAGTGTGTTTTTTTTTTCAAAAGAAATAAAAAGAAAAAGAATGAAAAGAAAAGAAAAATCTGTAACATTTCATTTAACACAAACAATATTAATTATATTATTAGTATTTTTGTTTTTCTTCAATTTTTTTTTTATTTTTTTGTTTCTTCTCACTTTCAGCAAATTATTTATTTTGTAATTATATTTTTAGAATTTTGAAATTTGAATTTAATTCACAGAAATTTATTTACCTCATTCAATCCATTAAGTTCACTAAAATTCACTGAAATTCATTCAATTCATTTAATTCACTGAAATAATTCAATACATTCAATTGAGTTAATTCATGTAATCCAGAGAAATAATTAAATTAGTTCAATTCAGTTAATACAATTAATTTGATTACAGATTCAGTAACACTATGTGAGCCTTGATGTAAAGTCACATCTAGATTCTAGACACTAGGATCTAATTCGTTTAATTTAAATGAATTCAATATATGAGAAAATGTACAAAAAAAGAGTTTATCTTACAATTTGTGTTATAAAAGATATTAAAGAAAATTTGTCAAAAGTATATTCTAATAATTTCAAGTAAGAAAAAAATAAACTTAATAACAAGAGATATTTTCTTATTTTCTAATAATGAACTGTCTGTATTCTTTAAGAGAATAAATATGGGTACATAAACGTCATCACATCTTAAAAATATTATACTATAGTGACTTATACATTCATATAATTAATTGATGACGTACATTTATTTTACCTTACATTCATTTTTTTTATAAAAAAAATATAAATAAATGAAAAAGTCTTCGTTGAATGTTTCTTTTTCTTCTTCTGTTTTTTTTTGTGAAGAGTATGTCAATGTATATTTAGCCAGATACTTTATTAGCAGGATTATTTATAACCAAAATGAAAATTAAAATAAGAAAAACGAAATGTTTTTTTTATTTTAATTTTTTCAGTTTTTTTTTTGCTTTGTTCATTTTTTGTTGTTGTTTTTTTACTGTGCCAAATGAATCATTTGAACATTGGAGTAAAAAACAAAAAAAGAAGAAAAACTTGGTAACAAAGAATAACAAGACATAAGACAAGAGAAACGCAGATACAATTTTTCTTTTTTTTTTCTTTTTCAAAATAAAACAACGTTCAGAAAATTTTTAAATTTTTTTTTTCTTTTTCGTTTTTGTTTTTGTTTTTTTTTTTTTTTTGCTTCACTAAAAATGTGAAATTTCCGTTTTGTATAATATTTTTCTAAAGTGTGTTACCGGTTAAAGTTAAACATACTGACTTACTTTTTAGTTATTACATTTTTAGTTATATTCAGTTATATGTTTTTCTTTCTTATTATATCCAATCTATCTGATGTGTTTGCTCTTTTATTTACATAAACCAAAGATCTCTCTTAGGTTTTTTTTTTCTTTCAATTTTCTTATTTATTTATTTTTACGTTTTTTCAATTTTATTTTTTTTTTCTTGTTCTTGTTTATTTTAAAACAAACATATGTTTCTTAAGATGTTTAAAAAAAATTATTCTTATTTTTTGATAGAATTAAATTAGATTTTTAATGCGGGTGACAAATTATTGTTGAAATGACGTTATTTTACCATTTTTCATTATTTTTTGTTTGTTTTATAATTTTGTTTCATTTTTCTTGTACAAAAACAAAACAAAAAATAATGTGTATTTGTGTGTGTGTGTGTGTGAAGCAGAAGATAGAAAAGAAAAACTAAACTAAACTGTCATCGGTGTAATGTTAAATGACACGTGATGATTTTGTTAAAATGAACAATTCGTTGATTTACTTGATTTAATTTAATTTTAATTGTGTGAAAGACAAAAAGAGAGAATTAAATTTTGTTTCAATAGAGGGTTTTAGTTGGAGGTGAGGCTGGTTAGATTTAAGCATGGAATGGATCGAAACAAAACGTCACTAACTTCAAACGAGTTAAAAGTCGATCCACTTTCGTTCAATTTATTTATTTTTTTTTGAAAATTTCAAAAATGAAATATTACATTTTGTTTCATTCATTCTATTTTTGCTTTCTTGATCTTTTTATTCAATTTTAAGAATAAAGCCAGACGAACAAAGTACTTTCTTTTTTCTTCCTCTCTTTCATCAGTTTTTTTTGTGTGCCTTTTTCTTTATTGTATTTGAACCAACAAAACCAACCAAAGTGATCACTTAAGAATTTTTTCATTTATTGCCATTTTACTTTCTTCGTTTGACATATTTTTTTTTATTCTTTAAACATAACAATTACACCGACAGACAAACATTTTCATCTGCCTCTTCAAAATATATAGCACATACGTAACGTACCTACTTATAAATGTGACGTGTACGATTTTATACATATCGAGATAAAATAATTAACAAAAATTTATATTTTGTATGTTTTCTATTCGCAAATGGAAATTTATATAAATTTATATTAATATTATATTTATATAAATATTTTTATAAATAAACATAAAAAAATGTGAAAAAGTGGAAAATGTAAATTTTATAAAAAAAAAGAAAGTGAAATCACAGAAAAAATTAAATGATGAAAATTTAAATCGTTTGAGTTAAAAGAATTATTTTAAATGGAATTAAAATGGAATGACTTAATTTCTTGTATCGGTACAGCTTGGATATTCTCTCTTTATTTTTCATATTCAATTGAATGAATTTTCTGCTATATTTATTTGTGAAAAGATTAAAATTTCGTAGGAGTTTACCAAATAAATTTAAAGTTAAAGAAATTATTTATTTCATTTTTATAAAAACAGTTTAGGTATTATCCTATATTTCCATTATTTTGTTTCTGTTAGTCATGAACAGATTTTTTTTTATTGAATCTTTAAAATTTTCTTGAAGCATTTTAAACAAATCTTAGACTTAAAAAATTGGTTGTCTTAAAATAGAATTCATAAGAATTAACCTGAATTTTTCTAATATAAATTCAAAAGATCACATATATATATTTTCTTAAATGTCAACAAACAATATTCAAAATGACAAAATAATAAATACATAAATTTCTATTAAAATTTATTAAATAAAATAAGTTTTATTTTTATTTGCAATTATCCTAGACAAGACAGTTTATTATAAACCACTATATTTTGTATGTCACATTCACTCTCTCTCTCTCTATCTCACTCTCTCTCTCTCTTTCTCTCTCTTTGTTTCTTTCTTTTTTTACTTAATATTTATACATTCACATTACACTATATTTTCCTAAGTTCCTAAAACACTAAATACAAATACAAATAATAATAATAATAATAATAATAATAATAGGAATTAGAAAAAAGAAAAGAACTGAAATAAAAAAATAAATAAATAGAAGAGACAAACAGATTCACATTAACTAAAAAGATTTATTGTGAATATTTTATATTTTTGTCATTGAATTATTTTATTGTACTTATTTTATTTGTAGTTGTTGTCATCATCAGTTCTATTTATTTTACTAAATACTTTATCACTTTATCCATTTTTACTATATATTTTATCTATCTATACCTAAATATTCTTAATATTTAAACAAAAACCAACAACTAAAAATATATAGAAACTAGTAAAATGTCTAATTGATATGAAATTTTATTCGATATGCACTCGGCACGCACACACAATATTTTTCCTTTTTCTTCTTCTTTAACATTTTCTAAAATTTTTTGTTTTTTTTTTGGTTGATCGCACGTCACGTGATTACAAATCGTTATAAACAAAACTTCTGTAGAAGAAAACTATTATTATTATTATAGAGGTAAAGCATATAAAAGGTAAAAAAGTTAAAAAGAAGAAAAGTTTATTTCTATGTTTTCTCCTTCAATAAAAGAATATAGACAATTTTATGAGTCCTCTCACTTTTATATAAATAATTCGTTTATTTGAATAAAATTACAACTCTCTCTACATATCAAACCCACTAATCATTTAATTTTCTGTTATTTTCCTCTTGATTTCATTTCATTTTATTTTTCATTTTAATTTTTTCCCTTATTTTCCTATACAACATTATCTATTAAAAGGGAGTCACAGATGTTGACTTTATTCTGATACAAAATTAAAATGAGAGGAAATATAAACGAATCGATAGAACAAGGAAAAGATGGATCACAATTATTATTTTTATTGAAGCAAAATTTTTTCATACTAAAAATTTTTCGGGAAGAAAAATCTGGAGACAGAGGTGATTTTGAGGTAAAAAGAAAAAAAATAAAGAGAAGAGGAAAAGTAAGAAAATGGTGAAGATGAAGACAAGTACATTTTTGAAAATAGAAAAATTAAATGAGATTTAATTAAAGTATCAATATTTATCTGTTGATTTATTAACTTTTCGTTTATTTTTAACTTTAATCTCTAATTAAATAATTCTCGTGATTGACATTTAAAAGCTTAACTTAGACAGAGAAAGAGATAGAACGCAAAAAAGTAGTTGATTTTATTAGGGGGGAATAATTTATTATACATTTTAACAATTTTCACAATTTTGATGATTTTGATGAAGACAGTACACGTCATACACTAAACAAATAATAACGAAAATAAGTGTACGACGTGTACATATAAAAAAAAACTTAAATATCTACACGAAGAAAAAAATAATATAAATTTACCAGAATTTATAAGGGAATAATTAAAATTCATAAATTTGAATTGCGTGTCGGTCTTTTGGTACCTGTTACTAAAGATATTTCCGGTGAAAAAGTAGACGTTTAATTACAAAAACAATGTGAATTAATAAAAGTTTTCCTTCATTTTTTCTTTTTTTTGTACTTTTGTACTTTTGCATGATGTTAGTGTTTTAGGGTGGTAAAAAGTATTTCGTTAAAAAGAGTCACACAATACACGTACACGTTGAAATTCACACATATTTAAATGAATTTAAAATTTTAAGTCCATTTGGGTTGAAAAGTAAGTTAATTTAGTTTCAAAGAGTTGTTTTTTTTTTCTCTCTATTTCTGGTTTTATAGAAAAAGAAAACAGAAATAAAGAAATAAATAAAGGAATGCAGATAAATTTATACATCAAGTAAAAAAAATGTATTTCTGGATTCATTTATTGTTGATGCGACTATAAAATATTAAAGACAAAAAAAAACAGAATCACAAAAAAAACGTTATTTGATTATTTATATTTTCTTTGATAAAATCAAAATGAAAACAAAATTTTTATCAAATAATTAAATCGACAAAAAATAAAGAAAATGCTTCTTTCACATTAATAAACGTATTTGGTTTTTCATTTCTTGTTGTTTATAGCAATTTATATAAATATTTTATGGAATTTAAATTACCTCCCTTGAAATTTTTTCTTTTTTGTACTTCTTGTAAGTCAAATGGTATCTTACATTTCTCTTTACCAACAAAATGAAAAACAGAAAAAGAAGAAAAATAAAAGCGAAATCTTACCCATTACACCCACATCACATCAAACTTTAAATATGGTTGATGCGGTTAAATGGTACAAGCCAGTACCTTAGAAAAAGAAACCACTGCTATTTTGTAATGAATATTTGAAATGAAAAAAAAAAAAGAAATAGTAAGGAACATATATTTATATATATTTTTCGTTTTCACTAAAAACTTTGAGAAAATAATAACAATTTGTTGTAAAAAGTTATTAGAAATTATTTAGATGGTTATCAGGTATGATGGCGCAAAATGTAGAAGATTTATAATCTACAAAATAAATGATTTATTCTTGTGTACACTTGTCTAGTCACATAAAAACAAATATGTAATTTTCTAATTTTAAATATTTGTTTAGAAGTGCGATTAAATAATTGTTGAATATTAATTTTCAATTTAAACAAATCAAAAGTTTTTTTTTTATTATTCTCAATGTTTATTTTATCAATTTCATAACGCGAGAGAATGTAAATGTGATTGCTTTCTTAGTCATCATTTAGTGAATTGCATTCTATTTTTATTAATTTATTCATTTGAAAACTTGTTAAAGTTTTCATTCGAATAAATTCTAAAATTTATTTAACTTTTACTTCTAAGATGTGTAAATGCAAGATAAAATTAATCACAATAATAATCATACAGTAATTTTATGAATCGAGCATAATCATTATCATCATTATCATCATCATCATCATGATCATCATCATCATAGATTTATTATAATATTTATTTATATTACGTCAATTTAGGTCGAAATCATTATCTGAAAAAAGAAACATGAAAGAAAAAAGTCACCCTTTTTATTTTAGTTCTTTTTAGTTCTTATAAAAACCTCAACCCTCTAGCAAAAAAAAAAAATAGAAAAAATTGTACCATTCAACCTAACTCACTATATACCCACTTTCGCAATAACATTATTAAAATGACATTATTTTTGGGGTTAAACTATAGAGAAAGAGACAGAGAGAGATAGAGTGAGAATGAGGAAAAAAGTTTATAAAGAAGAAAAAAAATGGGGGAAAATAAACTAGTGAAACAACTTACCTAAAACTTGACTTAAAACAGTTCGCCCATCCTCACCATGGCAAGCATTTCGTGCATCAAATGGATTTGTGAATTGTACAAAAGCGTATCCTTTATGCATTGAAATACCTGTAAACAAAAAATAAAATATTTATACTAAACAGATAATAATAACTTTATATTTAAAAGAAATTTTTTTATAATAATATATTCTTTATAATTTACGATAAAAAAATTTATATCGAAAGAATAAAAAAATATGAGAATCATCAGTTTATTATTTAAAGACAAAAAAAAAAGAATTTATATTCGTGAAAATTTATATTACTTTATTAACAAAAAATAAAATGTAAAGAAAAAAAAACAAACAAACAGTAGAAGGAAAACGGGAAACTTTTACTTATGAACAGTAACAAAAAATTATTATTATTATTGTTATTGAAATCATTTTCATAAAAGTTTATCTATTTTAACATGCAAATGTTTCTTATTTCCTTTCTATAGATGTTCTTCTGTATTACTTTTGTATTTGTGTCTGCGTGTGTGTATTTATCTCACATTTAGAATCATAAAATACAGGAAAATATATTGATATGATTTCTGGAATTATGTCAACAATTTATTATGATTCGAAAAAAAGTTTTCCATTCATGTGATAGGATTTTGTTATGTTGATTCTACGCTTATTGTTTTTTTTAACGTGTATTGAATCGACTATTAGATCCATTGTTATATACAGAATTATTGAAAGGCTTAATTTTCGTCAGTATTGTGTTTTGGTAAATGTAACAAATTTATTGAAATTTCTTAATGACAATTGCGTTGATGATTTTTATAAATTATTTTTTATGAATTTGCATAGAATATTCATGAAAATACGTCCATTAGCTACATCAGTTATATAGTTAAATGCTACGATTACATGTTCTAGGATTTATAGTTAGTTTCAATTAACTTTTAAATATTTCTTTCTCCAAGTTTAAAGTTGAATAGTCAGCATTAAAAGGTCAATAAATGTAATAAAAAAGTTTAAGATGTTTAAATGGGATGGGAACAGTAAAAATATTATATTATAACCATTATCATAAAATTATAAACTTTCATGTTTCTGTCTTATGGATGTAACCTGCCATTGGGTTACAATGAACTCAACTCAACAAATTGCCGCTAAGTTAGTGCATATACATATTCATACAGAAATTAGTTCTCCAGTTGACTTTTTTGTAATCTCACCCCGAATCAATAAATAATTTCATCTTATAAAAATTTTAAAAACTTAAATCGTTTCAAATTAATTTCATATACAACAAAAAAAAATCCTTCCAATATAATAAAAATTCATTTAAATAAAAATTTCACCATACCCAATATTTAAATTCCATTCCATTCCATTGAATAATGTAAAATATAAGAATAAATGAAAGAATGAAAGAATGAATGAAAAAAAAATATATAAGAGAAAAAGGAAGAGATGAAAAAAAGGTACATCACCCATCAATACGTATAAATCTTCTACTTAACAATACAATATTTTTGTGAGTACATATAACGTAAATCGTATATAGGAAAAGATCATAGCTTAAAGATGTGTGTGTGTCACTATGTATATGCCAGTTTGAAAATGGATAAATACAGCAGATACAACATTACAGACATACAACATTTTTCGTATCATCCCCGTATCTTAGAAGATAGACGTAACCGGAAATGATTACTAAAATTTTCAATTAAATATAGATCCTTATTTCTCAAGAAATGCTCCTCCACCACAATTTTATTTTGATTTGCACAAATTGAATTAAATAATAATGTAAATAATATTATGACACTTACAATTTCCTTCAACAAGTAAAACTTCAAGGCCAAATCCTTTTTTGAAGGAAAATGTTTTTCAAAAAATCAATAATCTTAATAATACAATGCACGTCCCTTATATATTTCTTCTAAGATTTTATATCAACAAGGAAATATACGTAAATATATGTAGACCATAAACATATGCATAGGCATAGCACATCTAAAATAATATGTAGATACCACCCAAAGGTTCTTGGATTGACTAGATTTATGGTTGGATATGCCTCTCTTTCTCATGGGATTTTAAAATGCTCAAATTTATTTACAGAAACGATTACATTGTACATTATGTTCTATAAGGATTAAAACTTAAATATATATGTACTTTATCGTTGTTTTTGTTTTATTGTTTTTTTCTTTATGCTGTATGATATTCTACTTTCCCATTAGCCCAGAAAATAAAATTTTGGTGTGTTTTTTTCTTTTGCTCTTTTGTTTTTCCCCTTTTTTTTCATGAAGTTAATTATTTAGGTTTAGGAAGATTAGGTCTAGACTAGAAAGTTATACAAGAAATATATTTAACTTACCGGCTAATCGTCCATATTTTTGAAACATACGTTCAACGTCAGTTTTTGAACATTGAAATGTATTTAGATTACCAACAAATACACGTGAATTAACAGCTTGCGGATCCTGTGAATTTGTCTGATTTGACAATTTGGACATCTTCATTTTGTCAAACTTTTTCTTATCTAAAAATAAAAAAGGAAAGGAAAATATTATTATTTCATTGAATTAGGTTTAAAAAATTAAGTGTTTCGATTGGTGAAATTTTCAATATCGGATTTTACGAAATTTTGAAAAGTTTCAAAAAAAGTTTAAAAAAAAAATTCTAATCTATATATGTAAATTTTAAGCAACTAAAATTTTAAATTTAGTTAATGGCGAGAAAAATTATTTTTAACCAGGAATTGTAATTTTAAACATTTTTGTAGAAGGATCGGTCGTGCATTGTCATTGCAATTGTGTTATTTGGTTTTTTTTTTTTAAATTGATTATTTATGGTCAACATAGAATAATTTTTGTTTACCAATAAAGAAATAGCATCAATTAAAGTTGTGTATCAAACTTAACTTTACTGCATGTAATTCCTATTAAATAATCCATTTGAATTGAGCAATAAATGCATTGGAATTAATAAACCTTTAAATTCCTACAGAAGACAATAAATATTCCTTTAAAAATCAATGGCACGATTCTATTTAAAAGCAAAAACATAAATAAATTGAACTCTCTTGCTCTCACTATTTTCCTTTTGGGTTTATGGCAATTAAAAAAAAATCATGAAAACATAAAAAAGTTTCTTGTGTATATACATTTTTATTATGACAATTTCAGAAAAAAAAAACCAACTCCAAACGAAACCAAAAAAAAAAAGGAAAAAGAAAAAAAACTCTGTAATAAATTTTCATGAAAAAAAAAACCGAAATGAAAGAAAAAAAAGTTTCATTTCGTTTCTTTTGTTTTCCTTTTTTTGTGTTTTTTTCCCCTTCAAAACTTTTACTTCTTTTTATAATAATTTCTTTGTTATTATTACTATATTTTATTATTATAGTAAAATCTATAAACAGACTCTATAACAACACTGGAATTGTTCTATGTTCTAAGGAAATTTCGTGAAGAAAAAGAAAAGTAAAAATGAAAAATATATAAAATGAAAATGGCTGAAATTTCTCTCACAAATGTAACAATTCTGGATAAATATTCAGAATTATTACAGGGTCTTGAATTAATTAACCAAAATTATGTTAGACAATTGGATATTCTCTTAATTATTTTACCAATCCACTTGAACCCATAATCCTAGGAATAAAACTTGAATGTTGTATTTATTCATTAAACAAATAAATTCATTAAAAAAAATTCTGTAATCGATTAATTGAGAAAATTAAAATAAAATAAAATTCAAAAAGCAAAAGAAAACTAAAATTTCGAAAATAAATTTGAATTGAATGAAATTTCATCTTTTTCTTGAGGCGGAAATTTGTTTCTTTGATTTTTTTTTTAAATTTAATACAATTGATTCTTCTACTTTTTTCCTTTTATTTTTTCATTTCACCCCATCATAATATTGTTGTTGTTATTTTTATTCTAATACAATATTCCCTTGATACATTTATCTTCCATCTTTTTCTTTTCATTTATAGTGACATAGACAGTCAAAGTAATAGATTTAGACATAGATTTTTCTGAATGTAAGAAAGAGGGAGAATCTGAATTTTGTTAAAAATCTATGAATAATAAAACGATTGACTTTTCACCCGTACTCTTTCGTCTATTTGCTTTTTGTTCATATTTTTTAACCAAAAGACAAAAAAAGAAAAAACAATGAACAACAAAAAAACGATACTCTCAGACAAAAAGGCAAACCAAAACACATACACACACACTTTATCTATAACTCAAAAAAAAAATTTTTGCATATGAAAGGAAACATATGATTTGATATGCTATTTTTTTATACGTTTAAAGATTAGATCAAAAAAAATTAAAGACACCTCCCCTTCGTATAAACCCAAACCTTTCATCATCTCTTATAATGTATATATGGTGGAATGTGTTAAAGATAAGAAAATAATAGTGTGGTTTAAGGTTATACATCTCACATTGTCTGTAGTAAAAACGTGAAAATTGGATATTTGTGTGTGTGTGTAGGTGATCCTCGTATAAAATTGTTAAAAAAAAAAGAAGGGTATTAGGGTATTTACGTTACGTGTGGTATTTATTCTTTCTTGTTTTTGTTTTTGTTATTCATTTGGTTTTCATGTGGTTTTCATTTAAAAAGAACAAAAAAATCAATGAAATTAATATCATTTATGTCTGATGAAAGTAAAATTTCTCTGAATTGATACAAAAACACAACAATTCATGCGTGTACGTTTAGAATTGGGATTTAAGATAAGATTAAAATTTATATCTTGTTATATATAAAAGGGTATGAGAAAATAACACAGACTAACATATATTGACATATTTATTTATAAGGAGAACACTAATAATAACTCATTATTATTATTATTATTATAATAATAATGGGTTCAATGACCATTTATATGCATGATCATTTTTATTAATCTGATTGAATGTCGGAATAGACTAAAACTTTGTTTTTTTTTCTTTACATTATTTTTATATCCTTATATTTTATAAGTTTTGTAAAAGTCAATGAACTCCAGACAGAAATAGTTAATATTTACAAATTTAACTTAGTCACGATAATAATTATTATTTTGTCAAATAAAGAAGAATAATAAAAGGTCTTCTCTCACAATTCTTTCAATTTCTAAAATTATAACTGAAATATTTATTTTCTACTTCATTCTTATATTTCTCATTCTTTCTTCTTAAGACCAAAACTTACAATGAAAATAAAAAAAGAAAACAAATCATGATTTATGCGTTGAAAAAGGTTGGGTTGTTTTGCTTTTAAAGCTTGTAAAACATCAGAAATAACAGTCTGATTTCTATAAAGTATATTATTTCCTCTATAAGAATAAAAAAGTAAATAAAAATGCGAACACAAAAAGAAAATATAAATAAAGTCTAATAAGGATTTTCTAAAATTCTAACAATATGAATTACTAAACTGACCAAATATTAGGAAATTAGATATTATTTATAAGCGTTCTTACCACAGAATGATTTACTAGTTTCCCATCCTTTAACCCTTTTTTTTTTGTTTTGTTTTAGAAATAATTTAACGAAAAGCAACACAAAACCTTAGTTGAAGATTTGTGGTTTTTTTACATTTTCAAAAATATTTTGTTTTGAAATTAAATTTAAATTCTACTAAAACCAAACGAAAGACAAAAATACTTGTTGACTTATAGACTTAAATTTTTTGGATATTTTTGATAAAGATTCGCAAATATTTTATTTAATATTTAAAAAAAAAATGGTTCGTTTACAATAAATAATTGAACGTGTTAAAGCAATTAAAAAAAAGTAAGATTAAATTATTGGTTTTATTGGTTTTTTATTGCAAAACATTGACTCCGCTACTTAAGTATTCAAGTTTTTTTTCTGTAGAATAATTAAAGAAAATCAGTTTTATAATAATTCTTTCTATTTTTGTTTTAAAAAAACAAAATATTATCTTTAAATTTTTTATTTCATTTACATTATGGTTAGTTTTGTAGTTTATTTGTTACATTTACACCTTATCTTATTTTGTAAAATAGAATTCACCTCCATAGTAAATTACAAAAGTTAAAAAAGTTTTCTTTTCTTACATAAAATTTTTGTTGTATAAATGTTTACATTTATTTAGACTGTAAATTTGTGAGCTTTTTGTATTTGTATGTGTTGTATAATCTAATGTGTTCACTAAATATTTTCTTAATAAATAGCAAAATTCAAGTTAATTTTTGTCTATAGAAATATTCTGTTTGGATTTTATAGTTACGTTTGGTAACAATTTACTGCCCCTAAAAGAAATAAATGTAAAGGTTATACAGATGTATACCTTTAATTTAACTTAGTACATTAAACATTTTCAGTAATTTTCATCTCTTTCTTCAGAAAATATTATAACAATAAAATGTAACAATCATAGATAATTATTTTACAGAAAAAAAAACACCATAAATGTCTTCTTCTGCTTTTTCACAAAGAAGAATAAAAGAAGAAAGGAAAAACATATGAAGAGTAAAGAGGAGACAATATTTTAGTTCGTGATCATAAAGTTTTTGGTTTCATCGTTTGTTCTTTTAAATCCATAAAAGACGATTATTATAATTTATTAAAGCAGACAAAAAAAAACGTATGAATAATTTTATAAAATAATATAAATAAATTAAATATAAATTCAGGGAATTGAGAATGAACAAAAAGAAGATATTGTTTCATAGTCCCTGACTAACTTGAGGGTATGGAGAAAAAAAGAAAATATAAGAATATTTTAGTACAACTAAAATTTTTTTGGTAACCTCTGTATTTTACTCAAACATAACTCACTCACTCATGCCATTCAAGAGGTGAATTTATTTCTTGAGGCTTAGAATTAATTAAATTGAACTTTAATGTTTTCTACAAATACAAATACATACTTAAGTATACATGTATGTGTATACATACATGTATACACCCACGCATATGTTATAATACATATGTAGAAAAATGAAAATCCGGCAGTGAATGTTTTATATTAAAGTGGAAATGAATATAAATATAATGGCACTGATTTAATTATATGAAATATGAAAAGAATTTCTTTATCTTCGTTACACAGAAGAAAAAATTTAAACATATTTACAAAATACGGTATTATTTGAGAATTTCCCTCTTTTCCAAGCAGATAATCGAACAACTGGAAAAACTCTTATTAAAGCCAACCTACTATTTTTATTAGGTGGGCTCTGAACTACTTTGCATCTGCATATGCTTTATAAGCTATACGAATCGGCGAATTACCTGTTGAAATACAGATTTTCTAAGAAGAGTTGCTCCGTAAAAATCAAGTCCTGCACACTGGCCGAAGGTTCTTACATTTTTTAAATTTTATAAGAAATCCAACTGGATATTTTTATATGATCTTTCTTTCTGTTGTTATTGCTTTAGTTTTAATTTTAATTTAATAATTGTGTATCCTGTTTTTTTTTCTTTTTCACAATTCTTTCACTTCTTTATAAATTAATAATATGTAATAAAAACTTCTCTTTTTTTTAAGAGATATAAAATTTGATCTTATATAAATCATTAATTAATTGAACAATTTAATATTTTGAACAAGATTAAAACTTTTCTCTATAATATTTTATATCAGGTAAATTTAGTTTATGAAACAATGTTGATGATATTATTGTTATTTTTATTTAGAATTTTTAATGATGATGACGATGGTGATGATGATTATTTTTGAAATATAACATTTTCTATGTAAGTTCTATCTTTATATACATATTTTCCTATTACATTCTATATCACAAAATCAATAAATAAATATTCGTTGAAATAATGTTTCGTTATTTTGAGTGGTTTCCGATTTCCTATAACAAAGACTCAATGATGAAAATCAAATAATCTTCAATATCATTTCGTTTGTTATATTTATATCGAGATGAAATATTTTACTTATTTCTTTTTTTTTATTCTCTTTCATTTTACACTGCTAAAGATTCTAAAGAATCTAAAGAATTCGTTGTACAACTTATGGGATTACATTTTTAAAATGTGACAAATAAAAACATTTTAATAGTTAGAATTATTTGTGTATCTGGAATCATTGAAATATATCACTAGAATAACATAATTTAATTTAATTTCTTTAGCTACATTTATTAGTTTGAATTTGTGGAACTTTTCGTTCATTTTACATCACTTCAACATATATATTTATTCCATATGAAATTAGATATATTAATGATTGATACTATTTGAAATCTTTTTCAAAATTAAGGACGAATTATATTTCACCATAAAATTTATTGTATTTTTTATTTTCTTCAATAATTTCACACAATCGATTAAATTCTTAGAATAAATTTTGAACAGATATTAAATTTGTGTTCCCCGTATTTTATATTTATTTTAAATTTAAAGAAAAACTAAAATAAAAGTATGGACCAAAATGATAATTATTTAATAAATTTTCACATTTTATGTTGAAAGAAAAAACAAAACAATTTAGTCATATATGAATGAATCTCGTTCTTTTTCATCAATTTCTTTTCATTTTATGGAAATGTATGCAATTCAAAAAAGCGTTACTATAACAACAATAACAACAACAAACATATTTAATCAAATTCAAATGCAAAGAAAGAAAGCGAAAGAAAATAAAGATAGTAAGGATTGTAGAAAAACGTAATTCGTGCAAATAACAAAAATATATTCCAAATTCAATGATGTAAAAGAAAATTTCTATAGTCTATAGTTTTGTGTTTTTCAATTTTTTTCATTTCATGATCTATGATCTGCTCACATTCTTCTATTATTATTATTTTCTTTATTGAAAACTTTAAAATTAAGATATTGTTTCATATATATGGATTTAACAGTGTAACAGAAAAGTGAAGATAACAAAAAAAAACTACTATATAGAAAATACATATAAATTTCATTTGAACTCAATCGCTGCTAAATTGAGATTTGATTGCTTTTGTTCTTCCTTTATTTCTCATACTACACTTTTCTAATAATAATAATATATTAAATCATCCCTGATATGTTATTTTCCTACCTATTAGGATTGAAATATTAGGTTTAATATGAACGTAAAAAAGAAAAAAAAATGAAGAGAAATAGAAAAGGAAAAATAAGACAGGAGAAAATGAGGAAGTTGGAAAAAAAATTTCTCTCATTTTCTTTCTTGTGGTTAAATCGTATATATACCGATTTTCGATATAATAATAATCCCTTTTGTATTTTATAGTCCTCAACGTATACATATAAGAATTTTTTCTGTCCTTTTTTTTCTTTCTATTAATTTTGTAGAGGAAAATTCCTGTCGATTTCTCGCAATAATATAATAATATTTTCACAATATAATTCGATATATTTTTTCTCTATCTTTAATAATTTTGTACTTTATTTGAGACTTTATTTTGTTGAGACATAATCAATTGGCTTTTACGATTTCTATTCTATTTCGCAGGGAAACGGAGTCAACCGTTTGTAAAACTAAATTACGTTGTATTACGCAAATGCATTTTCGCAGTTATATTCCTGTACCTTATATGTAACGAAATCGATTTATTTTCGTACTAAAGTCTTATATTTACCGGTTTTTTATTGAACAGAAACTAAGTGTTGACCTTTAGTACTTTTACAGTTACCCGGATACGAGTTACATAAATCGTTTACATCCAAAGAAAAATTTCTGTTGATGAGAATTTTTTGTATTTTAAGTAAAAATAAATTTGCTTTTTCCCTGTGTTTTTAAAGGTGTATCAATTTTATTAAATCCTCAAAAAATCTTCCAAAAAATTCCTACAACTTAAAATGGATGGATTTCATTATTTTACAAAAATTATGAAAATTAAAAATTTACTATAAAACAGAAATGAATTTACCAGAATAATACAAAATGTATTTTCTTTGAATAAACATAATAACAATGTTAAATTGAAATGAAAATATCAAATTACACAAATGTTATCTATTGCAAAACTTTCAACATTAAAACGAACCACAAATATATTCAACCAAATCATTCTTTCAATTAATTATTTAGACTTTTATTCCTGTATGTTTAATCTTCGTAGACACATTTAAACTGAATTCAATATTTTGGTATATTTTCAGCTTGAAAAAAAATACATAATTAATTAACTTTAATTATATTGTTAACTTAACACTTTTATTTGCTAGCTAAAGTATGAATAATATTTGTCCTTTCAACAAAAAAAAAAGAAGCAGCAAAAGTTAAAAGTAAAAACTTTTATAATTATTTAAAAATTAAATTAAATCTGTTAATCACTAAGCGAATAAGAAATCTTTATTTCTTCATTCATTTACTATTGAATAAAAATAAAAATAAAAAACTTACGGAGAAGAACATTTTTTTAGGATGGTATATAATTTGATAAAAGGAGGATATATAATTTGATAAAAAAGAACAAGTTTCCATTTTTCTGAATTTTATAAATAATGCACAATATTGATTTTACATAAAAATGTTCCATATAAAAAAATTAAAGACAGACAACATTTTCCTCATACATCGCCAAATTCTAAGTTTAAATATTTGGATGCAGATTGTAAAGGTATAACTAAGTTTCTACGGTTTTGTACCTTTTATTTTTTTAAATGATTTGATATTTTTGTTTTATAAAATGTTTTGCATTGTTACTTTTTTTTATGTTGATATTTTTTAATATCATTTTACATTTTCTTCTTCTTTATTTATTTTACAATTCCACAATTCGAACAATTTTAAAACAATTTTTTAATCCCATTTCTATGGACAATTTTATAATTTACTTCTTTTATCAGAATTTAACTTTTTATGAGATTTTCTTTGTATTTAAAAGGTAAATGCAGGAAATAGGAATGTATTCTGTTTTTTATGTTTCTTTTCTTGTAAAACATAAATTTACTTTGTACTGAAAAATTTTGTTTTGTTTTTTTGTTCCTTAAATCGTTTTATTGTTTGAGGAAATTACAATTTTTAAATTTTTATTTCGTGCTAAATTCTATAAATCAGAAACTGTATTAATAGTGAGAAGATTAATCTAATTTGTTTAGTCAATCAAAATTTAAATCTGATGTTCATAATCTATTCAACAAAATATTCTTACATAATTTACAGAGATTATATTTAAAACATTAAAAGATGATCCATTTGCTGATGCAATAATATTGTAAATTAATGGCATCTACCAGAAACATTTACACAATTTTAGGTTATTTAGGTGTCAGTATTTTGACGACTAAAACTAATTTTCCATGACAAATTGTATTCACATATAGTATTAGGTTTTGGTAGAATTATATTGTATTCATATATTTGTATTTGTAAGGGATGGGAATGTTTAGTGTTTAGACAAAACAATGTTATAAATGACCGGAATTTGATAATAAAAGTAATCTAACCTAAATTATTTGAATAATTGTTCACAATTGATTTAGAAATATAAAAATGATCAATCTGCAATTAATGAAAACATGAATTTTATTTTATTGAATTTTCCAAAATTTATTAGATTTTCCCAAATTTATTTTATTTTGTAATTTTCTAATTGGAAATTTCAATTATAAATGAATGTTAATAGCTTGATTTTAATTTTTTTAGATCAAAAAATTGATCAATCTAGAATCTTGATTAATTTGTTCTAGAGTAATGACTCATAGAGTCAGCAGAATTTCAAATATTTAATTTCAATTTAAACAAAAAATTACCACAAAATAAAGAAAAAAAAAACAATTTTATCAAAAAAAGAAAAAAACGGAAACCAATTTAAATTAAATTGTGAAAAGAAAATTGTGAAAACAAAAACAAAGATTTTTAAATCAAATCATCAACAAACAATTTGGTTCTTTAAATAAAACTTATTTTAACTTATAATAAATATTTCCTTATAGCTTTTTTATATATTATTTAAGAAGTAAAAAATAACAACAACATCAACAACAACAACAATAATAATAATAACAAGAAGAAAAAAAAACTCATTTTATAATTATAACACAACATCATCTGGAAACTATTTCGCACTGTATATTTAGTGATTCGTAATGTTTTGTAATTAAACTTTACTATAACTTTGTTTATCATTTTCCTTTTAGGTTTCGAATTTGTATTTAATGAAAGCTAACTCAAGTGATATTACTCAAGATTATTATTATACACAATTTAGTATAGAGTTTTTTTCTTTCTTTCTTTAATTAAATGGTTTTTGGTTTTTGTTTTTATACTAACAACTTTAAAGTTTTTTCTTCTTCTTAACATAAAAAAAATATAAGCAAATAGGCAACAACCAATAACATAGGAGTTATAATTAGAAAAAAAATTATTATTTGTGAGAAAACTCAAATTCAAAACTTTGAATATTGCAATCCAAATTCATACTTATGTTTTTTAACCCAAAATCTTATTTAAAAATCTTTGTAAAAAACGTCGTTGTGGATTGGCAAAATTGCCAAAAATTCTCTTAAAATAATTTTTTTAAATTAAATTATTTTTTTTGGTACCCAGTTTTTTTTGTGTTCATTTACCTCACCCCTCTTTAAAAAGAGGTGAACCAATGTATTAGAATACAAGAAAATAATACACGATGTGAGAGAATATTTATATTCAAAAGAATTAATTACGTCTAATTGCAATTTACCCATAAAGAATGATCTTAAATATTAGCGTAATTGTTCAATGACTATATTAAAAACGGAATTTTGTCATCAGAGGAAACAAACTTTTATAACTTTAAAGTTTTAAAGTTTTAAAATTAAAGGAAATCCCAAAAAGCCAATATCATTGCATGTAATATATTATAATTGTGGTTAATCATCCAACAGTGTATATATTTAATGTTATGTTTATTTGAGAATCAGAGAAAATCCTTTAATGTAGGCAACAAAAAAATAATAATCACCAAACCCAGGAAAGAACCAGATTTTAATTAGCGAATAATTGCTGTGTTAATCTAACCCTCTATATTTATTTTCAGTCCATTCATTTGCTTTCAGACAGTAAGAGTTTGAGTTTTTATTTTCACTAAAATGAAAATAGGGGAAGGGCAAGTATTTTATGTGACATTATTTTATATTCTTTGAAAGAGTGTTAAATGGTTGTTTTTTTGTTTCACATAAAATCTGGATGATGATGGTAAATATACATTCGTTCATTTTATTTTTTTTAATTATTTTACTTGTTTATAAAATTACAGCCAAAGGCACAAAGAATTAATCGATGTGTTTGTTTTTTGTTTTCAACAAAGTTTTAATAAAAGGGAAAGAAAATTTTATTTGTTGTATTAAAATGTAATTACAAATTAACAGAATATAAAAAAGAAAAAAATTATTTAATTAAATAAGTAGCAACATCTAATTTGTCGTTGCACCTATACAAATTTAGGTACACAACCAGTTACACAGTCAGGTACTACACAGTTAATGCGCATACATTGTGAAGGTTTAGTGTAATTTTTACAACATTTTTTTGAAAAATCTACACAAAATTCATGGGTTTTAATTTTATACTTTTGAAATCATATTTTTTTTATGATCAATTAAATTGAGTTTATTATACGATACCCCTGAGCATAAACACGTCATCATTAAAATAATTAAACAGGAAAAACAAAATGAAAAACAAATGAAGAATGGAAGAAGAAGAAGAGAGATTTTTTTTTCGATTTTTTCACCGCAACACATTTTTTGTATTTTTTTTTTCGATAATAAAATATAATTGTTTTCTGGTTAAGTGAAATAAATTATATATAGAATTTTTTTTTAATAATTTCCAATCAATAATTAACGATGACTACACTTTTTTTTTTGTTATTTCCTTTTTGGATTAAATTTTTATGATGATGCGGTCAAAGTTATTATTTAATTCAATAATTTTTTCATATTGTTTGGTATTTTTTTTTGTTTTTTGTTTTTTTTTTTTTATTTTTCACGCAGGAAATTAAATAAAAGGAATAATTTTTTGTTTGTATATATTTATTTTGTAATGGCATAAATATTATAATCGATGACAGATATTTAACGCGTGCCCGGAACATTATAAATTTTAACTTATATTAAATCGCAATAGAATCACGTTTATATTTATTTGAAAATTTCAAGGAATCCGTCCGGTTGCACAAAAATTTTAATTTTGTTTCCAAACCGGATAATTCTATTAAATAAAGATTCAGGTTTTAATGAACTTAAACTTTCTGGTAATCGAAAAGACAGAATATTCTAACATCTTGTCATTCATTTTTTAACTCTGTTTTGGCTGATTTATAAATAAATTAATATTTTCTAATCACAGAATATTTTTGCTGACAATTCAAATAGTTATTTGTTCACTGTTTAAGTGAAATTATTGTCCTAAACGTATTTCACTAATTGTCCATTTTATTTTAATTAGTTATCAATGGGTTAACGTAAACCATTCTGTAACAGTTGTTGTTTAAATTACAGAAAATATTTAATATTTCTGTCACGATATTTTCTTTTTTTTTTATTTGGAATTTTTTTTTTCTTTCTGTGAAAATTAACTTTTTTTACGATAAGCAATTAATTAAGTAATAAAGAATTTTCTTTAATTCTTTCTGTCGAAATTAATTTTAAACTTTGAAGTTATCTTTATTAGCCAATTGTTTCTTTCAAACACATTAACAATTTAAAATGATTTTTGGTAAAAAGGATCGTTTAGAGGTAAAACAAAATTTTTACCAACTAGGTAAAAATAATCTTAATTTAATGAAAATTATGTTAACTTTTAGATTATTTGTTGTTGAGAATTTTATAATTCTGTTGATAATATTTTATTAAATAACTTGAATTAGTTTGATTCATTAGCTAAAATATAATTTTACATTGTGTGCCAAATATTGTTATTTTATTTTTATTTAAAATAAATTATTTTCTTAAATCATTTTGATTTTGTTTTTTTCAGAAAGAAATTCGTACATTGCAAAATGCGAGAATGTGGAAGTTTTATTGTATAAAATTCCTTCATAATTAAACAGACAAAATCCCGTAAATATATTACTGAATAACTATTCCTTATTGTTCTATACAAATCGGAATAAAAACAGATTATTGACGTTTTAAGAATAAATTGTTACAAAGTAAATCCGCCACTGAAGATGATACGACTTACAGTCAATTTAGTAAGTTCTATAAATATTATAAATTCATACGTTGGAAATATAAAGTAAAATTAGAAATAAAGGAATGAAACTTTCAATTTAATCTAATATAATTTTTTTTAATTACATCTATAGTACATCAACTATTGTAGGTTATTAATACTATTTCTATGGATAAATAAATATTTTTTATAATGCTTGTTATTTAATGTAATTTATTAATTTTCCCATGGCTGGGATTGCAAGGCAATCTTCAATTTTTGAGAAAATTTTATATTGTTGTCTTTGTTTTCCATATTTTTGACATTCACAAAGGGGGTGTTCCACAGTTATTTTAGCTTGGTTACATTCGCAAATTATAGGCTGTGATCCATTCATTAGGTGTCCGTGTGTTGCCTTAGTATGACCGATTCTCAACCGGATCACTGCTATCTGAGTTCTTCTGTCTGTTATATTGATTGATTCGACGGTATTGTTCTTTATTCTTCTTAACTTTTTATGTGTTACATTTTGCCATTCTTGGTTCCTTGTTTTGTATACTTTATATTTTATTTCTCTTACTAATTCTTTCTTTAAACATTTCTAATATAATTAAATGACAATACAGGCGAATCTCTAAGTGATTCTTAGCTGCACAAAATCACAATAATTTTCTCTACTAAAATATTTATTTAAAAACATTTTTTTTGTAAATTATTTTTATCTGTTTTGTTAATACATCTACCTTAAAATATTTATTCCTGTGAGGAAAAAAAATCATATATAAATTAAACGTTGATAATTTGACAGCTAAAAACAAATAATAATAAAGTAATAATTTAATTCAAATTTAAACTTTTATCACACATTCATTTTCAATTATGTATTATTTTCATATTGTGTATTAAAAGTCATCATCATCAGCAACATAATCATAATAATCACCATGATCATTATCATAATCATAATAATCATTGTCATCGTCATCAACACATCATGTACGGCGAGTAGTAATTTATATTTCATACAGCAAATTTTATACTTTTTCCATTTTGCAATTTTTTTTTAGTTTTTGAATGAAAATAAAATTTTAGAAAAAAAAACGAATAAATGAAATAGACAAGAAAAAGAAGTAGAAGAAGAGGAAGAGGAACAACTTAAAAGGCAGATGGCATTTAAGCTAACATATTTAAATATCTTTTGTTTGCAAAATAAAAATAATTTAATAAATTGCACTTGAAGTGACGTCAAGTATATCATTACCTACCAACACCAGAACACTTACGTATAAGAATATACAATTCAACCAGTGTTTTTTTCTCATCTCATAGTTTCAATTCACCTTGACGTTCTAACGTTTCTTATTACCCTTTTTTTCTTCTTCTTTTTCTTTATAAAATTGAATTGTATTTCAGTGTTTTCCTTTATTGTGTCATTTTTTTGTTTTTATTTTTGTTTTTCTATTTTGAATATATTTTTTGCGACAAAAAAAAACTCAAGACACCCGCATTCATTTAGACAGCGTAGACAAGACCAACAAAATTCAATAAAAAGGAAAAAATCAAAAGTAAATAAACGATTAAACTGAAATTGTTGTTCTGTAGTATTGAAAATGTTTGAAATATGTTTTTTTTTTGTAGTATAAAATATCTCAGAAGGTGATGTGGAATCTAACATAAGACGACGTCTTTAGTGACATTGAGTAACGAAAGAAAAAAAAATAAACGTAAAAGAAAATAATTAAAATAAAATAGACACAAAAGATAAATGTAACAACACGAGCGAATCACTCACGGCTATTCTATTATTAAAAAAATTAAAAAGTGGGTATAAAAAATGAAAATTAAACAACAAAAAAATCTTTTAAAGAATAAAATTTAATCTTAAATTTTTTATTTTTATTTTATTTTATTTTATTTTATTCTGAACGTGTGGCGGGTGAACCATGATGACAGATGATGTTCATAAGAATGGCACGTTTCAATTTAAACTCCCATCCATATACAAACCCCACTCTTCATATAAAAAAAAAGCAAACAAAACAAAACAAAAGTAAAAGAATTTGGATTGTATAAAGATTAAAGTTAAAATCCCTTGAAAATAATTCAAAGAATAAAAAAAATTTTATATTGCGTGTAGCGTGTAGTAAATAGATTTGTAATAATCATTCTATTGTTTTTCCTTCTGTATTTTATCATCTGAAACACACAAAAAATAAAATGAATAAATACATGCAATATACATTTAGTACAATGCATAAAAAACCAGTGTCGCTTATTCAATATAATTTTTAGCTTAAAAAAGGACCCTCTAAACATTTGACAATTAGTTAATAAAAAAAATTTCTTAACAATTTAGGGCACGAAATTCAATATAGAATTGTTGAATTCATTCGTAAAAGAGATAAAAACAAAAAAAAAGATTACCCTTACTAAATGTTAATAATCATTCTTCGTTATACATAATTGTGGTAATATGGTTTTCTGTTTTTGGTGTTTAGTTGTGGTTGCGGTTTAAATCGGTGTTATAATTTGGCATTGCGTCAATGAATAATATAATTTAATCTCTAATCACGTTTATATCATTTTTTTATAGAACACATGATTCAAAATGATTTAATCCTTCGTTAATTTAAATGAATTTAAAACCGATTATGAACAACTCAATTAGTTTGTTATTTTGTAAATTTTGTAAAATCATTTTAACTTAGAGAGAATAATTTCTCGTCAAACATTCTTAACTTTCCGGCACTGTATTTTTTCGTTGAAAATTTACAAATAATTGATAGAAAAACAAACATATAAAATGAAAACATTATTAAATAAAAAAAAAGGAAAAATAATGAATTTATATCAATAAATGGATATATCAAACTGTGTCTGATCAATACCGATATCATGTCGAGAGTGAAATTAAATTCGATTATTATTATTATTATTGTTATTATTGTTATTATTATATAATGTTATTAATAAAACGCTAACTAAACTAAACTAAATAATATATAAAATAATAATGATTATATAATGAAAACGCGTATATAACCCGATGTAATAATAATAATATTTTGAATGATAATGATAATTGAACTAAACAAACTGTTGAAACCATTATTATTATTTGTTCTTTGATAGATAATTGAGTTTGACACACAATTAATTCTATCTACATAGTCTCCTTTGTTTATATTGAAACTTATATGCAAACCGTTTTGCTATGCCAGAAAATGTATGTAAAAAACTATTTCGTTAGTGCTTGATGATTATTTCTGTAATTGTTCATAACTTTTTAGTTTCAATGCAGTGGTAGATTATGTGACAGTCAAACGATACACGTTCTTCTTTTTGTGTTTGTCACTATAATATCAGTTGATTTAACCATCAACAATTTGTGAATGATCTTCTTTTTATACAATAATTAATTCTAGTTGCCTTAATTAATACCCAATTTTTAAAATAGAAATAGAAAAGATTGCCTAAGCACGAATGTATAAACAGACACAGAAATTTAATAAACAACGAGAGAATAAAAAGAATTATTTTATAAAAACTAAAGTTGTCCATTTATATTCAATGAATACAAAATAGATTCATAAAATATTCTACAGTATATTGTGTCACATTTTCTTCTTTTTCTTTTACAGAATGCATTTTCATATATATTTATCCATATGAATTTATGAATTTGAATTATTATCAATTCACAGCATAAAATATTTAAAAGTAGATTGGCATTAAAATTATGTAGACAGTATATAATGGTAATGTTTTTAGTTATGTCAGTTTTTTTTGTAATTTAAATAATTCATAGAGAAAATTTATAGGCATTAACAAAAAAAAATGTTAATTAAATTAAAATCTGTTTGAATTTTGATATTTGATTAAAATTAATAGTCTTCAAAAATTTAAATGAATTACATAAATTAATATTTATAAGGCTGTTTATCTAAATGATGAAACAGGGTTTAGGATTTTGAATTTAGCATATTGAAATTATTTTGCAATTTTCATTTTATGTTACTAAAAAAATACTATTAAAAATATGTAAAAAGAAAGTAAAGTGTTGTTAACAAGAATAAAAATTATAATTGATTGAAAACATGCAAATGCCTTATTGCATTTTGAACAAAACCGATATTTAAAATAACATTAAAAACTTATCCAATTTAATCTGGATAAGGAAATTGAAAAAAAAAACAGTTTTATAATTAACAGTTTGATTGGAGAATGAATTCCAATTGCAGTTACGTGAATAAAAAGAGCAAAATTCTAACGCGTGCAAATAAATTTCAATTAAGGAAGTTTAAGTTTTTATTTTATTATCTGCTTTTAATCAATTTACTTCATGGATTATATTTTTTATATTAGGAACATTAAAGTTTTAAAAATATTACAACAAATATAAGACAGGTGACTCCACTCGAATGCATCTATTCTACTGCCACCACAATTTCGAATTCTACAATACAGACTCTATCATTTCATTGAAACACATATAAACATTATTTATTGAACAATTTAAAATCTCATCAGCAAGCAACCTCCACTAAAAAAACTCCCTTACATAACCAATGTACTTATTTTTATTTTTTTATTTTATTTTTTAAATCAACAATCAAGCCCAATCCACCCAAAAGAAAGCAGTAATTGATGACGATTTAAAGGAAGCAAAAGTTTATTTCAAAAATAAAAAAGGAAAAATATAGCCGACCTACCACCCTTCAAACATTGAAAATGGCTTAGACCATTAATATTTCAATTGAAAAATATTATCGCCGATCAATAAATCACTGAACAACAACAAAAGCACAGTAAAAGAACCAGAGATGAGAGCTAAAAGAAAAGGAAAGAAGAAGGGAGTAAAAAATGATTGTAGAATTTTCACTAAACGCATTTTTCCGATATTTTTTGTATACTTAATATTCAGGACGATAGACGAAACTTAAAGGAAATAAAAAACATAATTCAAACAATATCAAAATCTATGTAACATTACAACATGCAAATGGAATTACAAATAAAAGCTATAAGGTATATTGGGTTGTAAATTTTTAGGTGATGATGGAGATTGATTTTTATTGTTTTTTATATATAATATACATACAGACAGACACAGAGATATATATTTATATTACAAAACGATCAAACTCTCTTGAATATCGTACTTTGAACATCCTATCTCTAGCACCCTTCATTTCATTCTTCTATTTTTCAATCAGTCACCCAACAAACACAAATCGATAAAATGAACTCTTGTGTGCGCTTTTCTTTATACATTTTTTTTATTGTTTTTCATTTCTATTCTAGAGTTTCCGTATTTTGTTTTCCAGTTTGTGTTGTGTTCAACTATTTTTTTTTCCTGTTTGTTTTATACTCGCTTGTTACTCATTTAACGTGAAATAGTTTTATGATTTTTATACATCGTGTTCAGGATCGGACCTATACTATAAATGCTCAGCGAACAAACAAAGCAGAATAAAAAAAACTCTATTCGGGCATTGCAAAAGAACATTAACCGTATGAAGGTTATAAAATTATTCAGTTTTGAAATTGTTCTCGTTTTTGGATCGTTCATTTATTTATTTTTTCCCCGATCATTAAAAAGTTTTGTTTCTTCACGTCTTCTTATTGTTTTTGTTTTTGGTTTATTTTTCATTATTATTTTATTTTTTGTTGCTACAAATCGATTGTCAACTTTAACAAATTCTTTCTTTCTTCATTTTTTTTTTTGTTTTGGTTTTAGACGCGGAATAAAAACAGCAACAAGAGAATTATATTTTTCATTTATAGTTTGTTGATTATTGTTGTTGTTATTGAAAATTAATGGCGATTGTGACAAGAAAATTCATTAGTCATTTTAATGTGTTCTATTATTTAATGAAAACATGGAAGAGACACAATATCGTAAAAGAAAACGGTAAAAAAGAAATAATTATTATTTTAACTTTTTTTTTTTTTTTTCTTTTCTTTTTGGCTTTTTTTTCTTTTTTTTTGACAGAAAAATATTTAAAAGTATGTCAATGACACTTACTTCAGTGTATCGGTTAACCAAAAAAAAAAATAAAAGAACGAAAAAAAAATGAGACAAAATGAATAAAAAAAAGAATATCGTTTTTAATGGATTATTATGCTTTGAGTAGGAATTTTAGTGTTACAAAAAATTCAAGGGAAAAAAAGACAAAATAGATAAATATGAACTGGGTCAAAAGTTAAATTCAGAGGAAGTAAATGTATACTAAAATGAAAATCATATAACGCTTCTTGTTTCCTCTTTTATGAAGATTCAACTTAAATGTATAAAGTTAACGAATTTTTTCGTTGAAATTACTTTTTTCAACTCAATTACAATATTTCTTAAAAAATATAACTGAAAATAGATTTTTCGTATGCCAAAAAAAAAACCATCAACAATGGCAATGAAGTGAACTTCTGTTTTAAGGTATTTTGTTATCTTTGAATTAATTCTATAAAATATAACTAAAATGTAGAAAATCTATTGAAGATCTTTTAATAAAATTAAAACAACAACAAAATATTAGGTGTAGAAAAAAAAAGGTAAGATAAATCAAAAAATTGTACAATATGAGGCATATTTGATTTATATTCTAAAAGTCTATTAAAAGAACATATGAAAAGTGATTATTAACACTTCTTAAGAATCTGTCAATTAGATGATAAATTAGATCAATATTAAGAAGAAAAAATAACAGCGGAACAGTAGAATGTTTACAAACGTAAATGCTCATCAAAAATCTTTCAGATTATTATTACTGTGAAAATTTTTCACTTTTGATCTTTTTAATAGAAACGAAGAAGAAAAAAAATATGAAATTGAAATGAAATAAAATTGTGTGGACGATAACAAGCATCTTGCCATTAGAATAGGCTTCAACCAACAAACATTTTTTTTATTGCAACATTTAAATTTGTGTTTATAGAAAAATAACAACCAAAATATAAAAAAGAAAATGCGGGTAGATCTAAAGAACCGATAATAACATTTATGGAATGTAACAGTGTGTACAATATACCACTCTTCTCAACTTGGATAAATTTGAACATGGTCGTGTTCATATTGGTTCTATGGAAACAGGGGAGGAAGTTGAAGGATGACGACGGTGAAGTGTTTATTTTTCTGTTTAACGACACCCAAGCGATTGCAGTGTTGTTTGTATTGTTGAAAATTGAACTGAACTTAACTCACAGATAAAAGATACAGTCAAATTTGTTGTTTTTTTTTGCGGTTTCTCTTTTACTTCTTCTTCTTCTTCCTATTTTTTCGAATGCAATTTTCTTTCTTATTCGTATATTTTTGTACTTTCATTTCACCTCTCTTGCATTGTTGCCAAATTGAACTCTTAGACAATAAATTTTATTCTGAATACGGAATGAAATGATTTTTATTTTGCACTTTTTAGTTAGAGAAGAAATTAGTTGCATCTCTGTTTTCTCGACAAGAATTTAATTAAATTCTATGTTACGACCATTGAGGTGAAAGAATTTGTTTCAACCAAAAATAATAAAAGAATTAGAATTATTTTAAACGTAACTCTTTCAGTTCATTCAATTTCACTAATCAAATACATATTCAATCCAAACTAAGGTAATAACGAAGAATTTAATTTCCTTAATTTAAAGTGAAATCTTTTAAACGGAAATGAATTTTATTTCTATATTTTTTTGTTTTTTTTTTGCAATACATTTTTTTTAGATAATGAAAATTTGACAATTTAAAGGGGAAAGTTGAAAAACGGAGGAATGAAAAAAAAGAACAAGACGTCGATACATTTACGATGTTCAATAAATAATTTATTACAACCAGCTTGCCATTTTTATATTTGTGTGTTTTACCATCTTTTTCTTGTGTCAGAGTCAAAAAGTACAAAAAAAACAAGAAAGAAAGAAAATATGTACCGAGTGACTGCGTGACTGAAGGTGTTAAAAAAATAAAAATGAACATATTTGGGTTAACATCATTTTAACAACCACATAAATTCCATCCTTGTTACGGGTAAATTTTGTGTAGGGAAGTGTATATGTTATGTATATCTGTATGTTGTATTCTTGTATATTTCAAGGGTCGTCTTCAGTATATATTATATTGCTTCTATTTTTATATTTAACATCTTTCGTCTATTTTTATATGTAAGAATTACAATTTTGACAAAAAAAAGAAAGAAAGAAAAACAAAAAAGAAAATCTTGCGCCAAAATATAAATTTCTTATAAAAAAATATAGTATTAATATTTGTGTTAAATTAAGTGCACTGTGGGTGGCCGTTTTAAAGGTGACCATGTAAGGGAATTTAATATAATAAGACGTAATTGAAGTAATTCAATTATAAAAACAAATTACAAAATTTCTTTATGTTGAATAAAAGGATTTGCCTGTTGCATTTTAAAATAAAGTACACAAATTCGTCGTCAATCCAAATGTGTATGATCAATTTTCATTTTTCCCAACTATATTTAACTTTTATCGTTAATTAATTACCCGAAATACGCATTTCGTATTCTAAAAATACACAAGTCTTGGAATTTGAAATGCGCCATTTTCAGTAAAAAAAAGTTAAATTGACTGATTTTTGATTTTTTAAACAAGAAAAGTAATCTTGATCTTTGAAAAATATTGATGCTCACATTTAATTCACAGAAACAGATTAAGAAATTAAAGACAGAGTTATTTCAGTATGTTTAAACAAATGAACAATTTATAAAGATAGTATAGAAAAATAGGAGAAATTTTTAAATTATGTAGTAGCTTGTAACATGTATTATGTGCCATGTATAGCTTGTAGCATGTAACATGTAGCTTGTAGCATGTAGCATATTTAATTAAAAATTATATACTTTAATGTTCAGAATCTTAATTGTTGTCCTTTTATTTATTTTGTTAAATGCCTTTTTTTTGGTACATTAAAATAACAAATACAACAGTTGTTTTAAAATTTTCAGTTAGTCTATTTTTAAACTGTTCAAAGTACATATAAGAAAAATTAAATTATACGTATTAACTTAATAATAAAATAATACCATGCATATGAAAACCGTAAGCAGTTTAGTTCAATGTTAAAAATAAATTTATATAATTATAAATTTAGATTAATCAAATCATCAATCAAAACTCTGAAAAAAAGGAAAACAATTTTATATAATATGCACATAAACAAAAATCATAATGCATTAAATCGATTCTAATTAATTACTGTCAATTTATTTCATTACTTAAAATGCATTTTATTATTGTGTGTCATATAGATTTTAACGTTATGTCATATAAGTCATATAATGCAAATATGATTGAACGGTTAAAAGTATGTTTATTACACACAAAATATTTCTAGACATTTTTGTTGAGTTATTATTTTGTTTTTATATATAAAATGAATAATTGACAAATAATAAAATCCATTGAGAGAATTATATTTAGGTTATTTAGAAAATAATAATTATGTTATGGTTGTTGGTAAGAGGAGGAGGATGTAGATAAAATTATTTTAGATTTTAAATACGCAGAGATGTATTTATGATCGTAATAAAATTATGAAGAAAAAAATTGTTTTTAAATTTCGGCTTATCGGTTGATAGTGAATATAGAAATAAGGATTTAGGTTGTTTTTTTCTTCATAATTATACAATCATTGAACTTTCGTAGTTGTTTGAAAAAGAATTTCTGTTTTGACGAATTTATTAATAAAAATTTAACAACTGTTTTTTGTATTTCAGTTTCAAAATTTTAATTACTTAATTATGAAATAAATATTTGTCTATTAAATCACTTACTATTGATTTGATAAAAATATAAGTAAAATAAATTTGTACGGTTGTGAGAATTAAATTAATTCTAAAATTGAAATGATTTTTTTAAATTTTACTGTTTTCACTTTTTAATTAATTTACTTTAATTTACTTTAATGTAAAAATATTTGTCTCTCTGAAAAATAATATACCCACAATGAGGCTGAGTTCCCCGACTAGGATTCAAAACTCAACGTGATAGAAACTAATTGGCATCATAATTTAATGAAAAACTTTAAAATCCAACCCTGTGTCTATTTTTCTATTAAAACAATGTTATATCCTTATCTATAACTATATTATAATTATTTAAATATTATTAAACATCAACTTCATTATTATTATATAATTCAATCTTACAGTTCCAGTCAAAAACAAAAGTCACATCATATCATGATCATAATATTAAATCTGTTCGTTTATATTAAAAATACGCCACGTACATTCACATCACATATCACACACAATCTACACACAGCCACACAAACAAACATTGATATAGTATGCCAGTATAGATGATAAACATTTAACTAATAAGGCTAATTAATAAGCCTTAGTATATTTACTATTTGTCTAATTAAATATTTTACAAGAAAAATACTTTAAAAAATAAAGAACTGATTATGTTCTTTTTTTAAATTGATTTTCATTTTAAAATTTATAGATTTTGTTGGTTTTTTTTGTTGATTTTTTTTTCCATTGATAATTTACATTAATGTAAATAAGATAATATCTACATCAAGAATAATTTAAAAAACACGATTGTCAAAACTCATAAAATTAAAGAAAATATTTTTAAAATCGATACGCACATATATTTATTAAATAAATTGATTTATTCAATTGAACTGAAAACTCAAACTTTAACTGAATGTTCTTTGGTAAATTTATTAATTTTAAAATTAAATTGAATTTTTTTTTACTTTATTTATTTGTTTTTCCCCATGTATCCATTTTTATTTTTTTTAGTTTATGAATTCTCACAAAGCAAAATATATTAAAAGAAAATGCTCAAATCTTTCGAGCGTGACTGATTAAAGTTAAAGGTATTTATTTATTTGTGGTTTTTCGTTATTTTTTTTTAAATAAATCACGACTCTGACACTGGATTTCATACCATAAATACTCTGTAAAAGAAAATTTAGTTCCAATTGTCACAGAAAACAAATTGGCTCTTAATTTTTTTTTTCTTTGCTCTTTTTTTTTATTTTGTTAATAACACGTGCGCATACACACACACACACATACACATATACACACACACACACATGCATATGAACACAACTCCATTTGCATAGTTATACTGTAAAGGTAACAACAAAATTGTAAAATATTGTCTTCATGTTTGAATTAACAATGAAAAAAAAGCGACAATAAATATAATCAAATCAAATTAATTTTCGTAAGCAAATAAAAACAGAAAAATCAATTTGAAGAAAATTCTTTATTCCTTTTTTCTTTTTTGTACAAAATTTTACACAAAGGAATTTATAGAAATTTTTTGTCAGATAAACCAGAAGGAAAATATTATTTGGATAAACAAAAAAAAAACATTGAATATTTTGAAAAGCAGTTTAAACTTCACATTAACAGGAGTGGATTGACGAATATGCTGAGACTTACCACATGTTTTACTTTAAGAAAATTTAAGAAAATCAAATCTTTGATCAAATTGATAAAAAATATATACGATTGATCAAGTTTGTAAATAAAACGAAACAAGGATGATTTTTAAGAAAGTTTAATTTTTTTAATGAAATATTTGGAACAAAACGAAAATAAAAAGAAGAATAAAGAAATACTTGGTTTATTATTGTTGTCACGAAAATAACGTTAAAATTTTCATCACTATATAACGTAAAGAGACGAAAATTGTATAAAAATTGAAATGAAAAACGCATTCCAGTCATTTTACCTCAAAAAAAAAATACATTGAAAAAAGTTTTTATTTTTAGTTTTATATTTTACTTTATGAAAATAATTTTCATGTTGAGCAGAAAATTTTTCTTTTTCTTAAAGAAAAAGAATGAAGTAAGACAGAGAAAAAAAACAAGAGAACGGTAAAATATTTTCGTGAAAATTGAAACATTGGTATCGTGTGAAGTTAACATCAAATATTTTTTCTTTTCTTTTTTTTTTGTGCGTTGTTTTTTTTTTACTTTTGACTTTTTGTAGGAATTTCTTCACTTTTATTATCGATATTTATGATTATGATTATGTCTGTCTTTCTATCTGTCTATTTAACTAATATTTTTATCAGTCAGATTATACGATTATTACTTTTTTTCAACCAAAAATAAAAATGTTAATGGTTTAAGAATAAAAATTATGATTAAATAACACGTTATTTAATTTAAATTCAATTGTAGTTTTAAAAAAATAACGTACTTACTACCGTAGATACACAATCTAAAATTTTAATGAACATTCATTATTAAAATTATTAAAACACAGCAAAGTAAAAGGCATTGTTAAGTTTGCTACGTATATGTATTTATAAAGTTTAGTATTTGGTTTAAGGTAAAAATTCACGTTGATTTTCTTTCACTTTTAAAATATCAACATAATTATGGTACACTTTAAGTTGGTATTAAAATTTTTAAGTAATTTTACTTGAAAGTGAATTTATACTTTGTGTTGAATTTCTTTACCGAATATAATTTTATGAAACACGGAAAGGTTAATATTTTGTTCATCAATGCCTTAAAAAAGACCAAATGTTAATTAAGTTTTTTTTATTGTAACTATAACACGATTAGAATAATAAAGAAAATCACACATCGAAGTTAATATTAATATTCTACTTCAATGGTAACACAAAATTATTTTGGAATTCAATGAAAAGACTGTAATATAATCAATTGAATATCCTCTGGACCTAATTATAAATAATGATCTGAAATCATATTACTAATGAGTCAAGGTGAAAATTATTTACCAAAACAAAATAGTATTTTTTTGCTTTGGAAAACGGAATTACATTTAACATTTGCTAGCATGAATATTAATCCGTTGCTCTGTATGTTGGCTGTTTTAATTTCACAGAAATCTGTGTAATTTGATTTAACATTTTGATATTGATTATCAATGAAGCGTTAACACTGACTAATTGACATTTCAACTTAAATTTTAGTTTTTGTATTAACAACGTCATTGAACGGTATCTAGGCAAAGTAAAAAAAAACGACCGTAGTCGTATAAATTTAACTTTAACAACATTGTCGAATTATATAATAGTACAATACATTTATTTCTTCAATCGGTTTTTGTGAAAATGTTAATTGCATTCAATTGTATTAGATAAGAGACAATATTAGTTGTTGGATCATTTGTTAAAATTTGATTTAAACGAATTTGTTGAAATCAAAATATTAATCTGTTAAATGTGTTGAAGCGTAGGTAAATATATTTTATTTTAAATGCATTATCATCGATGTGTAAGACTGCACAATTACTACAGAGTTTAGCCAGAAATAGAATTTATTATTAAATAAAACGGAAAGAAAATTGGATAGAAAAAAAATATATAATTATTTTCTTTAAATATTAAATATTTGCATTTTTTCAAGTTTAATTTTCATTCTCAATTTTATTTCGATACATTTTTTCTTTAATGAAGTTGAATGTTAAAGTCTATAGAGATGTAAATTAATTTAATGTAGATTTTAAATTTTATATTCTTTCTGTCAACCCACAGTCATCACAAACTCAACATGGTAGAAATAATTGTTTGGATTCCTTTAAAAATAGTTGATCCTCCGAGTCTTATATAACGATCCGTTAATAAGCAAATTTAACAAATTTAATTTCTTCTCTAATACGGATACTACTTTCTTTAGAGAATCTTTCCTTTTTTTCCCCTCATCAAGACAATTTTAGTTTTCGTTGTAAATCTGGCATATTTCACTGTTTGAACAATAACAAGAAATACAATTACAAGAAAAACAACAGCTAAAAGAACTGCAAGTAGATGTAAAAGAATAAACTGGTAAACAAATATTATTGTTGAGAAAATTTCAAATTATGTACAAAATAACAGCAAAAAAAACAACAACAATAACCACAACAACAATAGCTAATATTTTTATATCAAGCACGTGTTTGTAGTTAAAAGCGAAAAATTAGAATATGTATAAATTTTTATTCTTTGTTTCATTTAGGTTCGTTGTTGTTCCCTAAATGTAATTGCACACACATACTAATTATAAAGATTATATTTTAAAGAACTCATTTATTTTCTAGTAGATATTTTTTCTTTGAAAATTTTTTAAGAAGAAAACTAAAATTATTTTTTCCTTTTATTTGTTCTGTTTTAATTATGTTTTTTTGGAAAGAAAAATTTGAAAGATTTCAAGTGAGAAACTCTTATAAGTTTCACTGCCTTCATGTTTTTATTTTTAATTCGTCAAAAAGAAAAATGTTATAAATTATTTCTATTTCGAAGAAAGAGACAAATCAACAATAACAACAACAATAAAATGAATGGAAAAATGGCGAAAATAGAAAATGAAAATTTTCTAAACTTTGAAAATGTATTTATTCGTGAAATTTAAGGCTTGACTTGTGAAATGTGTAGACTTAAGTTGAACTATAGAAAATATGAGTATCTCCAAATATATATTCCAAACTATGATTACATATTTTTTAAATGATTTCTTTATACAATATTAAAGTGGATATAAAAAAAACTATTTGCAATATGTCGATAATTGGCAAACAATATCTACCGAGATGTTGTCTTTAGTTCAACTCTAAGCCTCCACCTTAACTAGTTAGGTAAAGTTTATTGCGGTTAGATCCGTTATGTGTGCGTTTCTTCATCGCAGTCTTACACTTCTACGTTTTTAATGTTTTTAAAAAAAAAACTAATAATAAATATTTAATATTTTCTTTCCTATTGAAAACAACAAAAAAAAACAATTCTGTGGCTGTTGTTGTTGTTGGCTTGGTTTTTCTTCTGTTTTTTTTTCTTTTTGTGTTATAAATTTAGAAAATTTATATTTTAAACGAAAAGAATTTTTCATTTTTCATTTTTTCAATTCAACAAAAAAAAAAAGTAAGAAGCAAAAGAAAAAAACAATCAGCAAAGGTGTTTCACGTTTTATTCTTTATTTATAGAAAATATTCGTGTATTAAATTCACGGAATCAGAGTGAAACAACAGAGAAAATTTTAATGAGAACGAATGAAAGAAGAGAAAACAAAAAGTGAACTAAAAAAGTTAGAACTTCTTCTAATTTCTTCTTCTTTTTTTTCACACGAAACAAAAACAACAAAATTTATTTTTTGATTTAATTGAATTAGTTTTTTTTGTTTTGTGTAAAAAAAAAACCCAAAATAAAATTGTCCATTTAAATATAATTTATTGAATTTGCTATAAAAAAAGAAGAAGAAGAGTAAACTATTCACGCTTCATTTCTATATGTTTTATATTTTATTTTTATTTAATAATAATTTTCCAAACCGCTAAACAAAACAAAACAGTTTTTCCTCTTAATAACAATTATTATTTATTTTTATTTTCATTTAATTTAATTTTTTCCCCCGGTTTGTTGTTGTATTTCTCCTTTTATTTTTTCTGTTATATTGCAGTTTGTGTAGTTTAATTTCCAAATAGCACACAACCACAACAATAACGAAACAACAACAATAAATTTATTATATTACCATATTTTTACACAAAACAAAAAAAAACATAAAACACAAAACACAATTTTGAATTAAAAACAGAAAAAAAATCCGATAATTCATTACTCTCCTATCTCTCTCTCTCTCTCTCTGGGAACAATTCCAAAAATATATTTTTTGCAAAAACGGACAAATTATAGATAAATACAACAATGGAATCAATTAAAGATCTCATTGGTTGAATTGAAATTGAATAATAAAAAAAATCATTGGGAGAAATAAGAAGAATTCAAATTTTATTTATTAAAAAATGAATAAAAAAAAGTGAAAAACAGAAATAATTGCTACTAAAAAAAGACCGAAAAAAAATTGTTGAAATGAGTGAAAAATTGCGGATTTGTTTCATGTTTTGTGTTTAATTTATATTTTGTTGTTGTTGTTGTTGGTGTTGTTGTTGTTGTATTAAATCAAATAATTTCTGTTTTGCCCAATTCATTTTTTTTTTGCGTGCCAATTTTCCTTTTTAATGTTTTTAAAAAATAATGCAATGAAAATTACTTGTTTTTCTTTTGTGGAGATATTTCTCTTTGTATGTTTTTTCTTGAGAATCTTCAAGTTTTTCATTTATTTTTTAAACATTGTTTTATTTTTAAACAACAAAATGAATCTCATCACTTTAGTGCATAAGTGAGAAAACGATATGGGAACAACTATTAAACATTTTCACCTTTTTTTATAAATTTTTTTCTTGTTGTTGCTGTTGTTGTTGTATGTTGTTGTAGTTTCTGTAGTTGTGTAGTTGTTTATGCCTATTGCGTTTCTTCTCTTTATACATTCAAACACACACATACACACACACACACAAACAGTTTAGATATATTTGTCTTGATCTCTGATGAAACTGATGAAGACACACATGAAACATTTTTATTTATTTTTTTATACACGTTATAGGCGATGATGAAGAAGGGACCGGGAGTAAATAGAAGATGGTAAATTTTCTCTTTTAGGTTGTTGCTTCATTTTTTTTTACCTGTTTTTCTTTTAGTCTTGTAACTTGTATGTCGACACACAACTTAAAGGTTAGAAAAAGTCATCAACGTTTCTTTTTTTTTATAAAGAAATTTTCCTCGTTTCTTTTCTTTTTCTTTCTCTTTTTCTTTTTCTTTTTCTTTTTCTTTTTCTTTTTCTTTTTCTTTTTCTTTTTCTTTTTCTTTTTCTTTTTCTTTTTCTTTTTCTTTTTCTTTTTCTTTTTCTTTTTCTTTTTCTTTTTCTTTTTCTTTTTCTTTTTCTTTTTCTTTTTCTTTTTCTTTTTCTTTTTCTTTTTCTTTTTCTTTTACTTTTCATTTTGTGTCTATTTTTTATGCTTTTTACTCTTTTTCTTGATTTTTGTTTTTTGAGGCTTCTTTTTTTAAAGAATTTTTAATGAAAATCTACATTGTTTTTCATAGATTCATTATTTATACTCTTCTCTCTTCACTTGTCTTTTACTTTTACTTTATTGTTTTTCTCATTCATTCTTTTTATGGCTGAGTTGTTATGTGATGTCAGTTGTTGGAAGAAAAAAAACTTTTGACAGAGAAAGTTTTTTTTTTATATTTAAAATTTTCTTCCTCTAACTTTTGCATATTTATTCTGAATAGTAATTTTTTTTTGTTGTTTGATCCAATTAAATATTTACTAAGGATTTAAATTTAATATTCAAAATTGGATTTAACTTAATCGAAGATGAAATAATTGTGTTCAATTTAGTTAGTAAAGAAGGTGTAAAGATGAAAGATTAATTATTTACACATAATATAATTATTAACTAACCATTTTATGTGAAATCAGTTTAAATTTTGTGGCTCTTCAACAAAATTTTGTATTTTATTCTTTAATAAAATTTTAATCAGAATCCCTATACTAAAAATAAATGATGAAAACTTCCGTTGCAATTGGATACATAAAATAAAACAGAGAAAGGTTTACCTAAGACGAAAATGTCAGTAGAAAAAGAAATAGAATTCAATAAAAGTGCACAAGATTTCATCAGTCATAAATCCCACATCTCTATGAATTCTTATATTAGTTCTTATTTATTATCATCGTCATCGTATATTCATCATCATCACTTGTTTTTTTTTCTTTCTCATATACGAATACTATACGAGTTTATTTTCTTATAACAAAAAACAAATACAATTGAATGAATCACACAACAATAAAATAAAATAGTGTAGGTAGGTTGGTATATAAGACAGCACTATGATGATTGACTCATATTTGTTTTGTAATGTACGAAAGCAAAAATGTAAAAATTCAAGGCTATACAGACTTCTTCTTCTTTTTGTTGTTTGTGAAATAAACAAAATTAGTGCATTTTCATTTTGCAAAAAGAAAATGAAAATCTTTCTTGTGTACAAAAAAAAATGATATAAATTTAGAGAGAAAATGAGGACATTTACCTTTTTATATATTTTAATATTTCTTGTTGTTGTTATTATTGTTGGTATTAAAGTTGTTATTTTTGTTGTAAATTACACAAAAATTCACTACAAATATAGACACAAGTCACACACGCACACACACTTAAAGTGAAAAAAAAAATACACAAAAATTAAAACTAAAATTACACTTTTATATTTTTTTTCTTTTCAATTAAGAAATTTTCCTTTTACTTTTCCTTTTCCTTTCCTTTCTTTTATACTTTTTCTTTTTTAAATATTATTTTTTCTTTGCTGCGTAACAAAAGCAAAAACACAGAAAATAATAATAAACCGTCACTTAGTTAATTTTTCTATTGAAAATAAAAACACACAATTAGAATTTTTCCCCTTTTTGTTGTGTTTTACCACAAAATGCAATTCGTACAATAATAAATGGCACACATTTTCCTCATTAACCTTTTTTCCTTTTCTTCTTCTTTTCTTTACTCTTCCTTTTTACTTTTTGAACCAACAAAAATTTCCACCGATTCCTTCTTTTCTTTTATCTCAATGAAAACAAAATGAAACCAAAAAAGAATAACATAAATTTTTTTAAATTTTATAAAGTTTTCTTTAATTGTTTGTTTCTTTATTCTTCTTGCGGTTCTTCTTCTTTCCTCAACGTTTCTAAGAAAAGGAAAAACTGAACAAAAAAAATTGCATAAAAATATGAATTTGTCTAATTTTGGAATTTTTTGTTGGTAAGTTTTCTTTGGTTTTTTCTTTCTTTCTTTCTTTCTTTTTGTATTTTTAAAACAAACGTGAAAAATATAAGAAAAATTAAACTGCGTATTTTTATTATTTTTTTTGTTAAAAAAAATTATAAAGTAACATAATTTTATAATAAATTGTAGAAATGCACTTTCTTTATTGCGCTTAACAATAATAATAATAATAATAATAAATTTGAAACACAATAATTTTCAATAAAAAAAACTGTTAACACATTTAATAGTTCTTAATATTTTTTTTACCATAAAACACGAAAAAAAACTGGAAAAAACAAAAAAAATTATAGGAAAAATACACAACGCGATTTTTTATTCATAAAATAAATTTTATACGTCCTTATGTTTACAGAGACATTCAACGACTGAAAAGTTTCCCCTTGTTCACTATTCTGTTTATTGCATTTAAGAAAAAAGAAAAAGAAGAAAAATTCAACCAAAAAAATGAAGAAAGCAACACAACAAAAACACAACAACAAATAACCCATAATAAATTCGGTGAAAATATTCGTATAATATTCGTTAGTTATTCGTGTAATTGAGGAAAAGGCGGGGTCGGAAAATTTTACTTTATATTTTGTAAGTGGGAAAATAATCGTGAATTTTGTTTAAAAACGGGAGGTTTATTTTCTTCTTCTTTTTTTTTCGCTTTTCAACTATACAGTTGTGTCTGTGCTTATATTTGTATGTGTATGTGTTTGTGTGTGTGTATGTTTTATATTAGAGAATTGTGTATGGTGGCGGGGTGAGCTTTTATATTTTTTTTGATCATGTGGATACAGCAACAGTTATGCAAGTCAATTTTACAACCTGTTGTACTATATACATTCAAAATTTTGTCATACAAAAATTGTATCCTTTATTTCTCCTGTTTTATCCTTTTTTACACAATCTTTATTATTACATATTTCATTTAGATTATGTATTGATTTTTTTTAGATTTTTCCATAAGTAATTTAAAGGAATCTTAGTACAATACCTGATAATTTTCAATACAACACGATTATTAAAATTTTCAAATGAAATTTATTTTAAAACATTTTTGTTTATTTGAAATATTTTTACGGATATATTCCTGTTAAAATTAAATATTCTAAAAGAAAAATAATCACATATTTTCTTCAAAAAAAAAGTCAATTAAACAGAAATTATTAAAGAACGTGGTATTTTTGTCACAAAGAAATAATTATACGAAAGTAACAATAAAAAATAATTTACCTAAACAACAATGAATATATTTAAAGAATGGAAAATGTTAGCATAAGAAAGGTAAAAAGTGTTAATGTTGTATAAACTTACAAATATGTACTGCATAAATTACACTAATGACTATTTATTTTTGTGATCGACACACAGGATCATTATCAAATATGTAATATGATGGCATTCTTACAATGGACTTGAAACAATTTTCTATGGCAATCGCTTGTAATATACATAATTTCATATTCAGCCATTTCGTGACTTCTTCTTAATGACTTTTATCGTACCTCTAAATAATTATTACTTTATTTTCTGCAAACATTGTTTATTCCAATTAAAAAACCAAAAATATGAAATGGGAAAAAATAAGAAAATACGACATTTTCACGTTGAAATTAATTTAAGTAATGTTGAAAAAACTCTCATAATTATGGTCATGATTTCTAACCCGGATGTGAAAATTGGTTCAATCCCAATATTCTAATAGATTTAGATAAGCCTGTGAGAATATATTGTGAGCTCACTTGACACCTTCTCGCATTCGAGATGATGTCATTCTCGTATAAATCGTATAAGAATATATGATTTATACCAGTCTAGCATGACGTCATCTCGTATGCGAGAAGATGTCGAGTGATATCTAGAATAGACCCCCTGGGGGTTTTCGATATGGAACCACGTTATTATAAGTTTGAATTTCTTTCAATTATATTTAAAACTTATTTGTCAAAGAATCAAAAAGTTATCCATTCGTTCTATTTCCAATTTCCACTTACCATTTATATATCCATTTTTAAAATAAACAAAACGAAAGTGTTTTTTTTTCATAAAATTCTTATTAATTTTGTAAGACCATAAGAAAATACAGGAAACAAAAAACAATAACAAATTTAAATTATCTCAATAGGTAAACAGAGGAAAACTAAAATAATAATTATGCAAAAGTTTTCTTTATTTTGTAAAAGTTCTCTTCATCACAATTCGTTCTTACGGATTTACAGACTGATTCAAAGTGAAAAAAAATTAAGGAAAAAACTGAAGTGATAATATTTTATTCATAAATAATAATAAATAATTATCAAAATAAAAATAAATCTTTTACAAATCTTGTCGTTTTTCCATTTCTTTCTTTGTCTTTCTTCTCATTTCTTACATAATCCAAAAAATAATTAATTAATTAAATTTAATTAACAAATTAAAGGTGCATATAAAAGGATTGTTACTTTTTAAGGGTTTTCTCTTTTAACATTATTCAAAGTTTTCAAAATACAAAAAGGACGTTTATTTGTAAAGCAAACACATTACTTATTATTAACAATTTTATTAATCTCTAAAATAATGGAAAAATTCAAAAGTTTCAACTAAATATTTTCTATTATAGTAAATCCTTTCATGTTTTATTTAAAAAATGAATGAATAAAATAGTTTTTTTTTCTAAAATTTATTTGAATGGATTAAAGGAGACATATAATGGTTTCTATTTATACATAAATATTTATAATCTTAATTAAATATATTGAAATAGAGAGATACCTTTCTTTAACGAACATATGTATATTATCAGATCATCACAGTGAAGAACAACAGTTCTGATACAAGAGTTACAAGTCTTCACTGTCTTTACAGTTGATGTCTAAGTTTTATTATGTTTAAGTTGTGTTATCTTTTCGAAATATCCTATTCATCATATAAAGGAATAGGGAAGATTGACATTCTACAATAATCAAAAAATAAAATACAATTAATTATTCGTAAGTTAATTAAAACAAATGTTAATGTATATGATAGTGATGAGTGATCATATAACCAGATGGTGACAGGAAAAACAAAATATCTATACTAAAATAATAACCGTCCATAATTTCATTTTCTTTTTTACATTTTTTTTTTGTTTATTTTAGTACGATCAGAAAATAATCCTATTTTCATATTTGAAAATGTCATTTTATTTTTTTGTATTTTTACTTTTTTTTTATTTTTGATCCGGATAACGATGAGAACTTCCTTACATATTTTATTTTCTTTATTTTATTCTGTAAAAGAAAAAAACACGTGAGTCCTTTTAAAATCTACACACACACGCATATAATATTTTATTTTCTATTTTTCCAATATATTTTTTCTCTCCAGGGTGAATACTTTTTTTTTCTCTTATTTTTTTTCTAAAGGATACAAAAAAAACACATACTAAAATAGAAAATCTAAAATCTATATAATGCAATACGACAATGGACCACTCTAATCGTATTCGAGCTCTAACGAGATTACGTGATTTACACACAGGGTTATCCCAAAATATATATGTTTTTTTTAGTCTAACGAAATATTCTAGATTTATGTATTGGCATTTAGATCAGTGCTGTATTAATTCAAACTTTTTATATATTTTTAATCATTTTATACTAATTAGTAAATCTATTGTCATAACTTAAATTTAAAGAAATAAACGTATAAATTGTTATTCAATAATATTTTGAAATTATTTCCAAGTTTAAAAATTTGTGCTCACCACGTAATTCAGAGTTAATCAACGTGCCCACACTGAAAGAAAAAAAATGCAGGTATTATGGATTTCGATTTCATGTTTACAAAAATCGTATTATGACACATTCGATTTTCCAATTATGGATATATTCCATAAATTCTGCAGAATAATAATTAAATTATGCAGAATGTCCTTAATTTATGATATTTAAAGTTTTCCGAGATTATGCAGAATCTGCGTTAACAAAAACAGAGAAACCTGTATTAAATAAGCAGAACCACTGCATGAATTAAGATAAATATCGCATGTGTCTTAGATGAAATAAATTGATTAAATTATGCAGATTTTTGCATAAGAAATTATGCAATTTACTACATAAATTAAGGAATTTTAATCATAGTATCAAAAAAAAATCCTTCGAAAGTTTCTAATTTTATGTTTCATAAAAAATTATGCAATTTACTACATAAATTAAGGAATTTTAATCATAGTGTCAAAAAAAATTAATCGAAATTTTCTAATTTTATGTTCATAAAAAATAATGCAATTTACTACATAAATTAAGGAATTTTAATCATAGTGTCAAAAAAAATTAATCGAAATTTTCTAATTTTATGTTCATAAAAAATTATGCAATTTACTACATAAATTAAGGAATTTCAATAAATAAAATAAAACATATTTTATTTCCATGAATTTTTTTGGCAAATACAAATAAGATCTTTTCTACTTCTTCGGTACTAATACTTAAGAACTTTGTTTGAATTATAATAATAAACCATATTAATATTACAAGATTGTGACGAAATGTTATATGCAAGTCCAGTTTACGGTTTTAAAAAAGATTCAAAAGTAAAATATTGTAAAAATAACAAAAAAAATGTCCACTTGGCAACACTGTTTCAATTATACGTTTATTCGTCATTCGTAAATCATATTTCAGTAGTTCATGTGCATGATGCGTCAGTGAAAAAAGTGAAGAAAGTGTATTTTCATATAAGTTTTTGTATAAGTGAATAAAGAAATTTAAATTTATTAAGTGAGTACAGTAAATAAAAAAAATTGTGTTTAGTTTAACCTAAATATGCAAAAAAGAACCGTGATTTTCTACGCAATTGGAGAAACTAATAAACCGCGTGTCCAAACAAAGTGTATTTCCATATAGGTTTTTTATATGTAAGTGAATAAAAAACTTTAAGTTTATTAAGTACGTACAGTAAATAAAAAAAAAATAGTTTTGGTTGAATCTAAATATGCAAAAAAAAACGTGATTTTCTACCCAATTGGCGAAACTAATAAATCGCGTGTCCAAGTAAGAATTTTCTGTCTTAAATAAATCTATTTATTTTATAGCCATCCTGTGTTCTAATTGATTAAAAATGATTTTCTTATATATTTTAATTATAACTCAAATAAACAAACATAATCGCGTTTAAAAAATACGAATAAATATCTTGAAAATAATCAAAAATTAAAAATCATGTCTCAACATGTTGATGACAATTTCGTAAATATGCAAAAAATACATGATTTTCTACCCAATTGGCGAAACTAATAAACCGCGTGTCCAAGTAAGAATTTTCTGTCTTAAATAAATCCATTTATTTTATAGCCATCCTGTGTCCTAATTGATTCAAAATGATTTTATTATATATTTTAATTATAACTCAAATAAAATTTTCATGTATTTTTCATAGTGAATTTATAATTTATTCATAATTTCAGAATTTTTGATACATTTACATAAACGATTTTGTAAACATACGTCGCAGAACAGAATTTTATGGAGTCTTCGGAAATAAGTGTAAAATAATAAAAAATAAAATAATAAAAACAATATTAATAATTTTAGTTTTTTTAATAATTTAGTATTCATCATCCAGCTGGATATGCATATGGATACATTAGAATGACACAATTGATACATTCAGATAACAGTCAGAGTGACACAATAATCGAGATTAAATTGAAACATCCAGGGAAGAATGACGGGAATCTGGTGAGTTTATATTTAAATAAATGTTTTAAAGAAATCCTGTTAATTTTACATTATCATGTTATAGACGAGAAATCATAATTGGCAGATCTGGGTTAATTCAATTGGTGTGGATGCTGCGGTTCAACAAGTAGAAACTCGGTAATTTTTTATAAATTTTAAAATATAATTTTAATATATGAGTTAAAACAATAATTATTTATTATCTTAGGTGGCTGGTGGTTATATCTGGAATCCTTACCATACTCAACTAGCTGATCCATTAAATGTAAATTAATTAACTTTTAATAATACCTGTCGTTTTGTTAAATTTAAAAATTTTGTTCCATTTAGGGTGATTTATATCGTCAAGAATGGGTCCAGATAATCCGTTAAGATGTTATGTTGGCGATGTTTCAGCTAGATTGGGTTATAAACGAGTTGTAGTTACTGATCCTAATTTCCCATTGGAAGCTTTTGTTATTTTTCGACCAGAATTTTCACATCATCGATTTGCTTGTGCAAATATTGAACCAGATCATGACATTGTTAAACATATAAATATACAAAAACCTCCGAGATTTGTTGTGTAAGTTAACTTGCTCTTATCTTTTTTATAAGTTAAAATATTTTATTGATATTTTACAAGTGCTATGCAAAACTTATTATGAACTGTTTCTTATTTTATTTTTTATAAGTTAAAATATTTATTTAATATTGTACAAGTGATATTGTGACATCACTATAAATTGTTCCTTATTTTGTTTCTTATAAGTTAAAATATTTAATTAATATTGTACAAGTGATATTGTGACATCACTTATTATGAATTGTTCCTTATTTTGTTTTTTATAGATTAAAAGGAACAAAAGTGATATTGCCTCACTTATTATGAACTCTTCCTTGTTTTATGTTTTATAATAATAAAATATTTTTTTAAAATAAATTTTTGTTTTATCTCATGCATTTTCCTCAGAATTTAAGGATTTTCTTGATGTGCTATTAAGAATAATTCCGATCAAATCATGCATTTTCCTCAGAATTTAAGGATTTTCTTGATGTGCTATTAAGAATAATTCCGATCAAATCATGCATTTTCCTCAGAATTTAAGGATTTTCATGATGTGCTATTAGGAATAATTCCGATCAAATCATGCATTTTCTGCATAAGTTAAGAATTTCATTGTTATGTTATTAAGAATAATTCCGCTCAAATCATAAACCGTCGATCTTGATAAACGAACTTTTTGCATAATTACATATCACTGTAATCGTTCGAATTCTGCTTAAATCAAGGATTATTTACCATAACTTGCATACTGAAATTAGTCATATTTACATGTTAAATTTACGCATAAATCATGCAATTAAATCCTTGGCGGATAATTATGGAAAGATTCTGCATAATTTAACACAGAAAAGCCATAATACAAGCAATTTTTTTTTTCAGTGCAAGTTTTCATTTTATTTAATGCTGATCCTTCACCATAGAACGATTTCTTAAGCATCAGAAATAATTTTTTCGTACTTGAATTTTTTTTAACCCTTAAGACATTTTCATTTAGAATTTATATATTTTTCAAAAAATATCTGCATTCTTTCTCTAAAGAAAAATTGTTGACTTTAAACTTTCATCAACAATAAAATTTTAACAAAATACCTAACTATGAAAGGTAGTTAACTTTAAATTAATTTAACCTTTAATCCGGAACTGTAGACTGTTCATAGTCATATAATTTCTATATGCATAAATGTTGTTTTTGTTTGGTTAACAGGGATTTAACTCCAGTTGGTATATAACGCATATAGAAAGTATATATCGTTTTATATATTCATGCCCAATATTTTGTTATGTCATCTATTTGATTTTAGATCTCACTTCAATATATCTATCTATCTCTTTCTTTCTTTTAAAAACTTTAAAGGAAAAACAGAAATTGTAAAAAAAAACAACACTGATGAAATGAAAATATATCTTCACAAATCATTTTATAAAATCTCTCTTTTATCAGGTTTGAATATATTTTTCTGTTTGACGATTTATATTTCACGTGTGAGTTTCATTTTATATGTTTTGTTGCTAATGAATATTGAATTTTATATAAAAGAAGAAAAAAACTTATATTAGTATTGATGATTATTTTCATCTCGTCAAAAATCCGTCAAATTCATCCATTCCATTAAAATTCAAAATATTATACATTATGATAAATATTTTCTGAAAATAATATAAACGAACGGTGCATTACAACGGTATCGTGCACGTTGTTAAGTCAAAAAGAATTTTATCGTCTTTTGGGCTTGGATTATAAAAATTAAAGTAAATGTTTTGTCTAGTCTGGTTTTTATGCCGAACAAAGTTTTCAATTATTTTCATTTGGTTAGATACTATTTTGGCTGATGGGAAGATTGATCAAAAAATACAATTTTATTTAAGAAAATGATTATTTAATCATATATACAAAATACGATATTCGATTACATTTCATTTCGGATTATAGGAATAAATAATATTGTTTTCAATACGAATTGAAAAATATGTATTTCCTTTTAAAGAAAAAAAAAACAAAAATGATGAAAATTAAATTTGATTTGTGATCATTCTTTTAAAAATTCAATAATTTTCCTCAACTTAATAAAACGTATAAACTGAAACTATAACAATTGATCATCTAATCTCATATAAACTCATTTATCTCAGGAAACATCTACAAATAAAAAGTTTTTTTTTTCATATCAAAGTATATCAATTTTCTTTCAATCAAAAAGGAAAAGAAAAAAAAGGAACAACAAAATAAGAACAGTATTAAATTGAATCTTTATTAGATAAATAATAGATTATATCGAAAGTAAACTCAATAAAATAAAACAATAAAATACAGAGAAAAATCTATAAGAAAATTACAAAGTTTAAAAAAGAAAAACAAAAAAAAATGTACAAATAATGTTAAATGTGAGAAAAAAGAAAACTACGAAGAGATCGTAATTGACTAAACTTTCTTTATAGTCAAAAACTTTAAGAATATTTCTTTCTTTGAAGTGTACGATGAATTTCTAAGAAAAAACAACGATAGACTCCGTATAGTGAGAACATGCTATAGTTGTTATAAAAGACAAAAAAAAAGAGTACCTACACATATTATTTTTCTGCTGTTATAGTCGAGAAAGTATGTTTGTCTAATTCATCCTCATGTATTAGAAGAAGTTTCTTTATCAACAAGATTTTTTTTAAAGGAACAATTTAAAATCTATATATGTATTTTGATTTGTCTTTATTTTACTTTAAATCAATCTAATTAGTTTTTTAAAGTAAAAAGTTTTATAGATTTATATGTTTAAAAACTTAAACAAAGAAAGAGAAGAACTTAAAACACTTAGTTGAAATAAAATATTTATTTTTCATGCATTCATAAATTGTTTTCATATTGCATTCTCTCTTTTCCTCATTTTTAGTCGACTACTAAATTTATCGTGAAACTCGCCATAAAAATATCAACAAAAATGTTGAATTTCTTAAACGGGTATTATAGAGTTTGCGGGATGTTATAACCGTATTTTACTGTAATTGATATTATTTATTATTATCTATTTATTTAGCATTATGTCCGTCAGTTTTTTTGTTTAAAATATTTTTAAAAAAATGTCGTAGCGCTTTTTTTAAAGTATTATAAAAGTTCAAAATTTTATGTATTTCGTAAAAATTGTTTATGCGCCAAAATTGAATATTAAATGAAGTTTATCGATTCAATAGATGTGTGTAGGAGTGGGTTGGTGTGTTATATGTGCAGTTGAGTTAGGGTACTATTGACAATGGTCACGTTTCATGGTTGGTTTTCGATCAACAGGTGCGCTATAGTATATAAATTTTCAAATGAAAAAGGGTCAGTCCAGTGTGGTTAGGAGGTTATATTATTATGATTATTTGTATATTTACCTATGTGTGTGTATTTTGTTGATATATTGAGTTAAATTTGTTTGCTTAATTATGATTGAGTTTACTACATATTTGCGAAGTTTCTATTGGTATATTGTTATTATAAATTAACATATTTATAAATAATATGTGCATTTTAATTTCTGATACTCGACTACAGTTTATTTAAAAAAAAAATCATAAATATTTACGAATTACTCTTATGAATAATATAATAATAATCATTCTAAACTTCCTTAATACCTAAAAAATAATTATACTGAGTAGTTTCATTTAGGTTGATTGATTTAGTCTATCATATGTTCTATCGTTAAATAATTGTTTCTTAAATTGACTAGGTCATTATATTTTATTGATTTCAACATGTACCTAATAAAATATATAATGACTGAATTTTAAAGGATTTTATTTAACATTCGGTGAAACAATCCTTTGAAACAGAATATTAATATTAGGTGCAGAAGAATTTCAAAATTTTAGTTAGAAATGCAAATTATAAATCAAAGAAAATAATACAGTTGTCATTTATAATGGTCTAATGGAAGGTAAATATTTTAACACTTAATGAAATTCTCTGGTTCAACATTTTAATGCTCTTATAATATTTAACTTATTTTCTCTTTAATCCAAAAATATTCTCTCGTATAACTTCTTCATTACTTATTCTTTTTTTTACATCTTAAGTGTCACTCGTCATTTTATTTATATTTATATGACAAGTGAACTTTTTTTTTTCTTATATTATGTTACCTTCATAAACAAAAAATATAAATAAGAAAGATAAGAAAAAGAGACTGGTACAAAAATAACGAAACTAATGTAATTTCAGACAAAGTAACATCTTTTGCTTTTCGTTTATTTAAAGATGACTCTGATTATATCTGACTTATTCTGCATACATACAAACGCTGCCAGGTAAAAAGTCCCACCGATATTTGAGCTGAATGCGACTTACTCCCACAGAGAAATGTTACCACAGGTATTTTGTGGGTTAAATTCCCAATGGCACTAAATTCCGATGGCACCTAATCTCCAAACACGTAAAAATAATAGTGGCACTAAATTCCAGTGGCAACAAATACCGTTTAAATAAAAATAAAAGTGTGACTAAATATAGGTGGCACCGGATACCAGTGGGAGGAAATCCTGTGCTATTAAAAAACTAAATTGGGACGAAATCCCGATGTCAACTAAATCCCGGTGGGTTCAAACCTCAATAGCACTTAATCTCGATAGGCCAAAATCCGGGTGGCACAAAATTCCTATTATGTTAAAAAGTGAGATTAAATAGAACAAAATCCCGGTGGTAACTTATATAGTTGGGCAAAAAAAAAGTGGGATCTTTTACCATGGCAGCCAGGTAAAAAATCCCACTTTTTTTTTTGCCCAACTATATATGTTACCACAGACATACATACGTATTTTATTTTCTCTTCTATTTTACAAAATTGTAGTTATATTTTGTTAAAAGATGCATAATACCTACAAAAAATCGATACACATTACATCAAATATTTCATAGCAAAATTGAAAGAATAACAATAGTAAATGTTGTGATATTTGTTGTTACTCGTGTTGTTATTATTTTTATCACAATTATTAAAAATATAACAAAAATATAATGTTCTTTATTATTATTAAAGTGTTACACGGTAAAAAAAATCATGATAAGATAGTTGACAAGGCAAATGTTAAAAAAGTAGAAAACAAATAAAATGTTTTTTTGGTGATTGACATAATCACAACAAAATATTATTATTTTTTTGCAGTTTTAATGCGATTAATTTTTTATATGTAAAGAAAAATAACGTTTGTTTATTAAAAAAAAAACACTTTTTAAATGAATTTAACGCAAATGACAGAAATCTGTTCATTTTTCAATCAAAAATATTTGATCCGGAATCAAATTTTTCTTGTTTTCCGCGTCAAAAATAGAAAATTGTTTGAACTTTTTTTTGACACATAAATGAAATCATTTCCAATTTCTATAATAACGACTAAAGAATATTCGATAATATCCTAATCAATAAACGTTTTTTTCTATAGAAGAATTTAAATCGATCCAACAGGGATTTAGCTTATAGACTTCATCTCATTCAGTCAATTGAAATAATGCATTTTCTCTTTCTATCATTCACTTTTTCGTCTTCAATAAAATATATATTTTTTATTTCCTTTACTTTATTTTTAGAAAAATTATAACCTAATTCAAGTAAAATAAAAATAAAACAAATTTCAATTTAGCAACAACACATAAAAAAAACATATATAAACAACAACAAGAAACAACAATAAACAACAACAAACATCAACATGAAACACCAAAATCAAATATAAAATGTCGAAAAATTTTTTTCTTGATTTCCCTTTTAGTATTTTTCCTTTACGTATTTTTTTTCTAAACAAAAAAAAACAACAATTTGTTATGTGAAAATAGCGAAAATACATTCAGATACACACAGTCAGTGATACGTATTTTCGCCGTACATACATGCAAGCACAAATATATATACATATAAATACTGCGGAATAATATTAAATAATATAAAATCCGATTGTATTTTGTGAATGATGAGAGAAGATTGTGGGTGGTTGAAGGTGGTACATAGAATAAGACTATATGTACGATGCCTGATTTATAAATAATTTAGTTCATTCTTTTCCGCATTCATATGTACGTATTCATATATATGTCTGTCTGTACCATTCCATATATGGATAAAAGTGATATTGCCACTTTGAATTGTATTCGCATACATATTCTGGTTTTTTTTTCACTTTTCTTTCGACTTCTACTTTTTTTCTTTTCTTTTGTTAAAGATAAAAGAAAAACATAAAAACGAAAAAACAAGATAAGCGAATATTTTTCATCTTTTGCATTTTTTTTGTGTTTTATAAAGATTTAAATGTTAAATTTAATTTTTATTTAATTCAATTCACTTAATGTCTCTTTTTCTTTATTTCTTCTAGGAAAAAATAGAATTTTACAACAAAACTTATTTTTTGTTGTAAAATTCTATTTTGTATTTAAATTTAATTTTAAACAGTTTTACTTTTCTTTAACATCCACTGTTTCGTAGATATGCCTAACCGGGATGAAACTTATATTTTTAATTAAGTGGGCTGAATCACCTTGCATCTGCATTATAATCATCTAACACTGGGTGCATACGTACATTAGTGCACTGTATTTATTAATTACACATAAATTAATAACAAACAATACATAAGTCTAATATTATTTACAGTGCAAACTTTACACTTTCACAATTTCTATTATTTTTTTTATTTTTCCATATGTTGGTTCTCTAAAAATTTTAACATAAAATTTATTGAACATTGTTGTATGTTGTTAGATTTTACGTGGAAATCTTTAAGTTCAGAGAGAAATTTTTGTTTGTGAAAATTGTTATCATTGAAGCGTTCAACAAATTATGTCATTAAAGAAATTGATTCACAAAATATATATTTGCCAATAATTGATCGAAAATATACAACAGTTTAATGAATTCCTTTTAAAAAATTATCATCATTGTTAATTACATATTTTCTTCAGTATTTTCTATCAATCACTCATCATTTTTTAGTAAGCTAAAATAAAAAAAAAAATATTTACAAGAAATGACGTCACAATTTATTAAATACATATTTTGACTTTTTATAAAGAAAAATAAAAAAATTGGTCAATAAATTTCAAAACATGAATCAACTGAAATTTTATGCACATCAGGTTGTTAGATTATTGGACGTATTTTTAGATATGGAAAAATATTACATTTATATCGTAGTATTCACAATTTTTTCTTTCCTTGTTCTTCTTACTATATATTTTTACCTTCTATACTTATACGATTTATTTGTATCACATGAGTAAACTGTTTTTACGATATTTTTATATTTTCTTAAGAAGAAAATAGTATCAATGCTAAAAAGAAGCCAAACCAAAAAAAAAAAGAAACGAAGTAAAGAAAAAATATTGTTAGAATAATATTTTTTTTCTTTCTTTTTGCATAAATTTTTCTCTAAAAAAAAAAATACAAGGTTTGAATGAATAAAATAAGATTAATTTTTATAAGAATTCTATTTTATGGTAAAAAATATTCTTATTTTAAAGTGAGAGAAAATGTGCAACAACAACAACAACAAACCTAGAAGAATTCGAACAAATAAACAGTGTTTTTATCTAATGGAAACAAAAAAAAATCCATAAGCAAAGAGGAATAAAAATCGCTTTATATTTTAAAGTCTTCACTACACGTTCCATAATAATCTACATCAAATTATTTTAAATGTCTTTAAAATAATACACAAACTTTGTAATGTTTGTTCGATTAAATTGTACCACAACCAACAAGCAAAAATGAAAATAAAAAAAAAACCTGTAACAATTTTCCTTTATGCTTTTCATTTATTTTTCTTTCCTTTTCTATTTTTTTCTTCCTCTGTATTATTGTGTTGAAGTTCCTTTTTCCATTTTTGATCATCTAGTAGTACATTTCATCTTTAAATAGCAATCAAAATTCATCAAGTGCGATATTAACATTTTATAAACACCCAATTTTCTTTCTAAATTATACAAACAGGCATCTATAGAAAATACTTACACACACATTCACACATACACACTAAAATAAAAGATAGAAACAAACTAAAATAAAATAAAAGAATTTATTGAATCTCGTTGGATTCCTTTAATTATTCAAATCTATTTTTCTTTACGCACAGTTTTTCCCCCCTTTTATACGTTCTCTTTTTTTTCATTTCTTGAAAGTTACGCACATTTTTTTGTTGCTGACTTTTTTTTCATACTTTTCTTTCTTTATATTTTTTTGCTTTCTTTTCACCTTATGTTTTTTTTCTTTTTGTTTTGTTCTTGTTCCCTTTTGATATTCAGACCCTCCTGGCCGATTTTCCACACATTTCTATTTTCCACATTTTTTACACCACTCTTCAAAATACATACATACATACAAATACACACACACACGTACGTGTATACACTGTAGAAAATCTACACAAATAGATTTAATGATAAACGCATTTCAAATGAACTTATTCTCACACTTTTCCTTTCCATTCATTCTTATATAATATCTCGCACACAAACACAAACATTGAGTGCGTGTGTGTGTGTGTGTAACTGTAAATATTTATTTTAGTTTAATTTTTTTTTGTGAGAAAATTGAAAAACTGAGTGCAAAAGAAGAAAAAAAAATAAAAAGAGAAGAAAGAAAAGAAATGAAAAGCAGGAAATTGAACTTACAAGGAAGAGAAATTGGTTTGTTTTGTTGGTACGACTTAGTTTTTCTTTAAGTATTTTTAATGATGCTCTTCTTGTTTTATTTTTTTTTACAAATTTCGTTCTTCTTCCTTTTTTTCATTGTTTTTGTTGTTGTTGTTGCTGTTTTTTTATTATCGTACTAAAGCGATGAGAATTGATAAAAAAATGATGAATAAAAGATTTTCTTTCATTTCTTCTCCCTATTTTTCTTTCTTCTATTTTATTTATTTATTCTTTTTGTTTTTGTTTTTTTAAATTTCAAATGAAAGAAATACTTTTTGTTTTCTACTGATCTAGAAATGATTGTAGAATTTTCATTCTTTTCTTTGTGTGGTTAGTCATCATTTAGGATTTTAATTATTTTGTATAAAATTTTGCATACATTACGTATTCGTTATTTACAAAGATTTTTCATTGAATATTTTCATAATTCAAAAAAAAATTTTTAACAAATAAAGCGGTAAACTCCCACTTGAAGAAAAACAAAAATATAAATTTCAATTTACATAAATTGTCAATAATAATAAACGTTGAATACAATATTAATTATTAAAGAATTTACTTCAATTATCTAGAGGGCAATAATAAAACAATCAATCAATCAATCATTATATAATTAGTTAATAATTATATAATTCATTGACTAAATAAACGTATCATTAGTATTTTTCGATCATTGTTTTTTCTATGATCGTTCAAACATGATAACTTTTCTTATATTATGTAAAAGAAAATCAATTTTTAAAAATATACCATCATCATCAATAGCCATTTGATATTTGTACAATTTTTGCGTGTTTTGGAATTAAATATAAGAACTGGAACAAAAATACTAAAATGTCTTCATTTTATAACCGATTAGATATTGTCGTTCTCAATGTAATTAAATGCGTAAATGGCAACCATCAAAGAATAAGCTGATTGATGAAAAAACACTGCGATATTAAAATTCCAATTAATTATCCATGTACCTTTAAGTTGTTGGGTGCAAAGCCCATAAATTCATAAGAAAGAAAACCAAGTTGAAAAACCTAGAATATTATAAAAATTATTGGTGTTTCTGTAAACGTATTTATAGAATGACCAAAATTACTTGAGTTTCGTTCGTTGAAATCATAAGATTTTTTTAAAATGATAGAAAAAAATTCATATAAAATTTAAATACGTGTTAAATAACCATCAACACATTTTTAAAAAAAAATTCTTAACAATTAACTATTAACAAATTTAGACTATATTTAGTTACGTCACTCATCATAAAATACCAGGCGTCTACACCACAAATTTTAAAACAATTTTATTAAAATTATCTTCATCTTTACAAAACTTTTTGTATTTTTCTTCAACAAAGTTTTCGACAAACTTATGAAATAATGAATTGAAAAAATAATTTAAATTAATTGATTTGTTTAGAACAAATTATTTTCATTTATTTTAATATTTAATTTAACGTATATTATAATGAAAAAGAATAAAGACGCTATTAGTCTCTATTATTTTCACTTACACATCCATAACTCATTATGTATAGTTCAAGCATAATATAAATTGAATTAAAGAAAGTTTTATCACTACAAAGTGATTGCTCTATTAGCAGATCAGCATAATAATAATAATCGTTACCATCAACATTATCATTATCACCAGAATATTACACACAGGAGTGTGGAAATTTACGAAAGTTTTTAAGTCTAGTTTACTTCTTCGTTTATTAAAAATATTTAAAAAAAAACGTACACACAAACACTTTATAATTATTTAATTTAATCATAAAGAATAAAAACTTCCGCCTTTAATTCTTAATTATTTCTGTTTTTTTCTTTCTTCTTCTTCTTGTTTCTTTACTCGGCCGTGCTTTTTAACATCATCTCACTTATATTACACTTAACACTCACCACCACCCATCATCAACTTAATTTAATTATAATCCATTTCAATTATGTAAAATGACAACGAAAAGTAACAAAAAAAAAAAAGAAAAAAAAGAAAAACAAAAAAGAGAAAAAAAAAGAAGTTCAACCCAAAAATAAAAAAGAAAAAAATATCTTGTTACAGACATTTAACTTTTTTATTTAATGTCACAGTTAATTTGAACTTTAACAACGAAATATACAAAGGAAAATTGAAACTAAGAACTCCCTCAGGAGTGTTTAATTCTAGTTAAAAAATATATACCAGAAAAAGGTGGTGAAAAATGAGAAGAGTTTTTTTTTATATATATTTTTTTTTTGGGAATGGTGAATGAATTGCTGGGAAGGAGTGCAAAAAAAACTGGAAAGAATGGAATAGGGACATTTATATATCTATATATATATTCACTTTTATAAAGAGATACGAATAAATTTTATTCGTATTTGAGGTTATGTTCTTTTTTTTTCTTGTTTGTATATAAATTTTCTACTGTGTATTTCCTACTTCTTTTACTTCCCTCTTCTTTTTCACTTTTTTTTTGTTTTTGTTTTTCGAGAAAACCGGGGAAAAATATGGACAAAAAAGGTTTTAAATTCTGTTATTCTAATTTTAGTTTATGTCTTCGCGCGTTTTGGGATTTTATTATTTCGGTATATTATTTTTGAAATAAATTTAAATTCAGTCTTTTTACTCGGATTAAACTTTTCATTATCAACGAACGAACGAAAAACAAAAAAAAAACAAGAAATAATGAAAGAAGAAAGAAATAAAAATTCATAGTAAAGGGGTGATTTTTTATGTTTATTATTATACCTTCGGGGGGCTGTTTTTTTTTTTCTTTTTTTGTAGGTGTTCACATACATTCATGAGTGCGGTTTGATTAAATTTTGAGTGTTTTAAATTATATTCACATAATTGAAACATATTTCTTTCGATTATTTTAAAATGATTAGAATGAATCGACTAAATCTTTTAAATTAAACTTGTTTTTTGAATAAATTAAATAAATTTATTTTAATAAATAAAAAAAAACACCGCTGTTACATTCTAATAAATTATTGAACCCATTCATGTTAAAAAAGAATTTAAACCAAACTGTATTATTTATCGTACTTTAAATATTACAATTCAATCGATCATTTTGTCCCTATATTTTCATTATGCACATAAATTGGTGCATTTAATATTTTGTTCCATTGTAAATCCCATTATTCTTTTCGTTCTCTGTATTTTTATCTGTTTTTTATTTAATTTTTGTTTTATTTTATTTACAAATCAATTTTTTAGATGTTGGACGCACCTCAATTCTACCAAGAAAAAAATTTTACTTATAAATTTTCATTATTTCAAATTCAACCAAAGCGAAAAAAAAAATTTGGATTATTTTTCTGTTTATAAGGATGACTAAAAACCAGATGGATTTTTTCCTAATTTATAAATAACAAAAAAAAATTAGTATAGAATGTTGGAGGTTCTGTAACCGTATGGATGTCGTGAAAATAGACGATTATTTTATGACTTTCGCTTTCGCTTTTCTTTCTTTCTTTTTCTTTCTCCACTTCAGAAAATGAAATATTTTAATCGAATTAAAAATATGTTGAAGACAATATAATTGTTATTTAATTATTTCGTTTACCAGAAATAACGAATAATTCATATTTTCATTTACATTAATTTTCTTTGTAATTTTCTCCTCTTTTCTTTAAAGTTAAAAAAAATATATTAAATTATAAAGGAAAAAAGAATGTGGTGGAAAAATTGATTGGAAGATAACAAATATATAGACGTATAATTGCCTCGTTATTTTTTTTTTAAGGAAATTTCTTTCTGCTTTTATTATTTTTTTTTTTTTTGTGAACATAGATAACGTTACTTGAGCACGTAACAATTCTTTATTTTTCACTGGTTTGAAACATTACAAAAATTTTGTTAGTACAGTTTTCTTTTAATACATTACTGTTTCAGATTCGTCGATGACTTATGTGGCTTTTTCTCTTATTTATTCAGAATATTTTTTTTTAAAGAAAGAGACTTCTTATTTTCTCTCTCTCTCTCTCTCTCTCTCTATCTCTCTCTCTCTCTTTGTTTGGTCTAATTTATTGAAATTCACGTTTTCCATAATTTAAAAATTCATATCGTAATCGTAAGAAAAATATTTTACAAGAGAAATAAAAAAAGAAAAAAGAATGAAAACAAATGGGTAATAAAGATTATTTAAAACATATTTACTTCGTTTATAAAGTCTAGCCAAAAAAAGTTTTTTGAGTAAACGACTGTAAACCATACTAGAAAAAAAAATGAGACAAACACTTTTCACGATCTACTTTATATAAAGTCTCTACTTTTGAATCCTTTAGGAAAACAAAAAAAAAATTGTTGCACTTAAAAATTATTATTTTTAATAATTTTTCAATAATTATTCAAAGAAGAATTTTGATGATACAATTTTCTACGGTCTGAATTGAAGAAACTGCACTTAAAGATTTAATTAAATTAAATAAGTAAGTGGATAATGGATAAGATAATTTTGTAAAAAATCGTGCTCAAAATTTACCTACAAAAAATATTTTAAGCCCATCTGATTCTATAAAAGCAAGAAAAAAAATGGGGCAGGTAAACTTTCTATTTAACGCAACGCCACCACTTTCAATCCAGTTTTATCGTTGTTTTTTTGTTTTTTTTTTGTTTATAAATCTAAAAATCCAATCTCAGATCAATTAGCTTTATTTCCGGTCAGAAACATTAAATTCTCTCTTACCATTTTTATATTCCTTATAGTATTGATTTCATAATAAAAAAATCAAGTCACGTTTATACAGATTGTTGTATATACTCTTGTCGACTTTATTTTCTGAATCCTTCACCCTCAAAATATCCCCAATCCTACCTACCCCAATTTCTCAACTGTGTCAGCATCTCACAAATCTAATGCCACAGCATGTAATGAAAGCTGTTTGATGAAAATTATCACAAATAATCGTAGTGGTGGTTGAGGTGGTGATTGTGGTAATGGTTGGTAGTGGTGTGGCAATTGTGCGGTTATTGTATATAGTAGAGGTATATGGGTGGTATCGGTGTCAGTTGAATAAAAATAAAAAAATATATAAAAAATTCTATAAAAAAGATAAATCGTTTTATCAAATTTTTTTCTGTTGTCTTGTAAATTTGTCAGATGGAATTTTTTTTTAACTTTATGATGCGTTATGTATGTACTTTTTTTTTTTTTGGTTTTGTTAAACTTAAAATTTTTTTTGTGATTTGTGATTACTGGAATGGGTAAGATAATTGTTAGGGTTTTGCAAATGTAAAACGTTTTTAACCATAATAAAATTTGTTGTCTTCATTTTTCTTTTTCGTTAAAAAAAAAAATCCCACTAACAAACATTAAATTTAAGCGTCACAACAACAAGAAAAAGTTTTTAATGAAAACAAAAAAAATAAAGAATTTCTTTAACCGCATTTAAAAGAAACAACAGCAACGACGAACAAAAAGTAGCAAATTCGCTACACTTTTTTCCACTTTTATTTCATTATTATAAAGTGCAATTATTTTAATGAATTGTATTATCAAAAGTGGAAAAAGACAAAATTCTCTGTCGTGATAAAATATTAGAATATTTTTCTGTTACATAGAAAATGCGTCCAACTTTAAAGACCTAGACCACCTTTACCTTTTATTATGATGCTTTAAAACAATTTAATTTTTATTTTTCTCTTTTAACGTTCAAAATTTTAATTCTTAAATTATTTTGTTTCTTTATTGTAGAAAAGAAAGATTTATATGAAGTGATTAAAATGGTGAAAATGGTGATATTTCTTATGATGATGATTAAAATAAATGAACAGATTATTGTGCAATTATAATAAAATATGTTTAAATCATTTTAGTATTTTAATGTAAGACCAGTAACAAGTGATTGTATCGCTTAAAGTTTTTATTTTGAATTTAATTTCTGAACCCACACACAAATATTTAATGGAGAAAAAAGAAAAGTGACATCAAAGATTAATTACCAGAAAGAAAAGAGAAAATTATTCAAATAAAACAGAGTAGAAGTTAAACAGGTGTTTCTGCTGATTTCAAATTTTAATTCAACTCAAATAGAAACTATTATATTTTTATTAAATTAAGAAAGTCTCTTTTAACTTTTATTATTTCGCATAAATTATACAAGAATTTGTCGACCTCATGAAATTATTTTCTATTTTAATTGCGATAAAATAAATTATTGAAATTCAAAGCTTTAGGTTTTTTTTTTAATTAATTTTAATTTTTAATTTAATTAATTAAGTAATAACAAGTATTTAATGATTATTCCCACAATTTACTTACTTTTTAGATAAATTAAAATGGTTTCCACTCCTAACCAACAACATATTATGTACTCAATCAAGTTCAAAATCAACGTAGTTATGCAGCCACAAGACATATACATTATGTGGACCTCCAGTAATTGTTTGCATGCTTTTTAATTTATTAAGTTCAATTGATTGGACGTGATATTGCTTTCCATTGACCTCTATTCTAACCCCATGCACTGGATTTATTCTAACTTCTTTGATGGAATAATAACAATAATTTCGCTCATTGTAACAAGAATTTAGTTTATAAAGAATGAAAGTTCATTGAAATTTTTACATCAAACTTTCTTCTAAGCTGCACAGATTTTAACCTTTAATAACAGAAAAACAAACATAAAAAAATTGCAATCACACTTGAATCTTGAACTTATGACTTTCACTTATCCTACATAATTCATATTTTACAGTGAAATAAATTTCAATTTTTTATTTTTCCTCTGGTTTTTTAATATTTTTCTTTTAAAGTAAAAAAATAGAGGAAGAAGACAAAGAAAAAACCTAAAAGAAAAATTCTTTCACCCAACACCATTATACTTTAACACTCCTTCAAAATGAGATATAATTTATTGTCAAAAAAACAAAAAACGAACAAATAGTTAAAAGTCGCTGAACGAAAGATAGAGATATCCCCATTTTATAATATACAAGAGCAAAAGAAAAAAAAACAACACAGAATAACAAAAACTAATTATCATGTAAATAAGGAAGATGATGTAAAGTTGAATACTCTTATATATAGAGTAGAATGAGGAGAATGATGATGATGCTGCTTCTTCCTTTTTTTTTTTTTTGGTGCGAAAGAATTGTCACATTAAAAAAAACTTTCTTTTAACGTTAAATGAAAAAAAAATACTAAGAAGAAGAAAAATAAAGTCTAGAACAGAAAATATAATTTATGCACAGAAGTAATTCAATTTTTTTACATTTTTTACATTGTTTCTCTCGTTTTTTTTTTTGTTCATTTTTTTTTTGATGAAAAATTGGTTTTTTAAATGGTTTTTTAAACGTCATTTAACTTTTTCTTTATACTTTTATTATTTTTAAAAAAGAAAATGGTGATGAATGTTTTTTCTGTTCTGCTTATACTTTTTGTTGTTGTTTTTGTTGTTACAAAAATAAAAAAACAATGGAACATTGAAAACAGACAGGGAATCTTAGATAATTAAGAAAGCCTAAAACTGTTGAAGTTGAGAGACTATCAATTTAATAATGTGATAATAATAATTGTTTATATTAATTACGTACCCGTATAGAAGATCCAATTAAATAGAATAATTTAATTAAATGATATTTCATGCGTAATATTATCTGTTCAATGAATTCTATATTCATTAATAATGCAATATTTTAATTTAAGTGAAACACTACGTTTAATTGATTACCTCAAACAATATGAAAATGTCAATCAAATTTAAATCCTTGGTGACTTCATATAGAATTCTAAAGATTTCCTCTCATAATTTACAAAATATTCAATTAGATAATTTAATCAAATTAAATTACCATAATTTGACAATTTTTTAAAGAAATAAAATAAATAATAAAAACTCATTTAAATGCAGAATAAAATATATATTTTGTAGTCTGACTAATTTAAGATTACAAAAACCATAAAAAATTATAGGATGGTGGATCATTAATGAGCGGCGTTATCCTTGATAATAATAATAATAATAATTAATCATTTTTCATATACCTAAAGTTAATTTAACTCGAGAAGAGTGTTAAGATTTTTCTAAGATTATGTAACCCTTTTAAATGAATTATTGTTAATTTTATAACTTCAGTATTTTCACCCCGATTTTTTTTTTATAGAATAGAAAAAAGCACATAATATTCGTCTCTGTTTACACAAAACCAACAACAACAAATATAAACAGAAAATTTAAATTAATGACTTTCTTTACATCGCATCTTTAATTTCCGCATTTTACAAATATTATTATAAGAGGAACAAAAAAAAAACAACAGAATGTTTGCACAATTTTTATTCCTATTTTTAAAATTAAATACTTTTTTTCTCTTTTTCCTTTTTTTTCGTTTAAAAAATTAACATAATTGTAACATTAAATTACATTGCATTTCTGTAACGCTATCCGTCCAGCCACAGGTTTTTTGGTGACGTTAATTTTTTTTTGGCGGCTGATAATATTCAAAAAAAATTCATTAAAAAAATTTTATTTTCAAAAATTTTGAAAAAAAATAAATGAATTTTCTTAATTTAATTTTTTTATTTAATAAAAGAAAACAAATTACGTTTATATTTTATTTCAAAATAACAATTATTTTTTATTTAATTTCAATTCAATTTAATTGCAATTCATTTCTTATTTAGTTAATTACAATTCATTTCTTATTTATTTACAATTAATTTTCCCTGTTGTTATTGTTGAGTTTGCCATTAAATAATTTAAGCAATTTGAATATTCTTCTCTAGTAGCTAAGAATCTGCGTGTCACTTGAATTCTTATTTCTTGTGATATAATAATTTGGAACAAATTACATTTTTGTAATCATATTAACAAAAACGTCAAATTGTTTAATTAACATTCGAGTATGATTTTTAAAATTTTCTGCTAAAATAATAAAAGAAAATTGGATTAATATTTTAAGGTAGTATATAATATAATATTCTTTCTAACGATAGTTGTTTAATTTAAGTAAACTCCAGATTCCATTCCATCCATTTTATTCTTCAAGTGACGAAAAATAATCAGACCATTCCATATTACCCTGTAATAAAAAAAACCTTTAAGAAACATTTAATAAACATGTTATTTAACAAAAATATTAATTCAAAAATAAAACAAGATTTTACTACATTAATGAAACATCAAAAATTGAAAAAAAATGCCAAAACTTTAAATTTTAATTTCACAAATAAACTATTAATTTAACAAGATAAATTTATATAAATACCTTTATTATTATCTCTGATCACTAAATTAATTGTTCCTTATATTTTATATTATTTATTTTCACTTTTAATTTAACTTTTTTTTTATATTTTTTCAAACACCAAACGTCAAAATTTTTTACTTCATTTTGTTTTGTATTTTTATTTTGACATTTCAAAACAACAAAACAACAAAGACACTGAACCGTGGGAAAAGTGCTAGAAAAGATATATGTTTGATGAATAAACTTTTTAAATCGCGGTGCTACTCATATTTGTATTGAAAAACTTCGGGTTTCTGAACTTGAGAAACTCAAAAAGATAATAGTAGGAACAATTTAAATGCAACAATATCTAATAAACTAGTGTGTTTAGAATTTTTATCTAAAAAACTAATAGTCACCGGAAAATACTTACACCGGATTCAAATAAAAGTCTGAATTTGAATGATCACATTTTATTTAGCGAATAAATGAAGAAATTTAATTTAAAAGACAAACAAAATTTTAACGTGCATATATTTATGAATAATTTATCAATTGCCAAATCCTTTGTATACAAAAGAAAACTTCACATTTATTTTATTTTATTTTCTATTATCTAAATACTATATTTTCTATTAACAAAGGTTGAAATAAATAAACATAATTTTCTGTAGTTCTCAAAACAAAAACAAAAGCATAAAGACCAGATTATTTTCAACTTTCACAAATTTTCAAATTCAATAAATTTTCTTAAAAGAAAATTTATTATTGTCGTTTTTTTTATAGATTTTTTTTAGTTTTTTTTTCCACGCAAAACAATTGAAAAAGCAGTGTCAGTGCAAATTATAAATTATTATACGTTTTATTCATCTCTCGTTTCTTTGCAAAAACAAAACCTCAGCCAATATTAACAAGAACTTTGTAAAGTTCATTATAAATAATAATAATAATAATTTTAAAATTTATAAAATATTTATTCTATGACAAACACAATAAAGGGATTGTATCGTGGCCTAAAATAATTTCTTTTGTTATTTTATTTATTAAAATATTTTAAATTAATTTATTACGTTGAGAATTTTCATGTTTGAAAATTTATAGAAAACATAAAATGAAATTAATTTTATTTCTCTAATAAAGAAATATATAAAAGGACTGTAAAAATCATGTTATAATTTTCAATATGAAAATCTAAATACAGAAAAAGGAAAAAAGGAAAACAAACAAAACAATAACAAATGAACCAACTAAAGAAAAAAGAATAAAACATAAACTATAGAATAGAAAAACGTTCAATCATCGCTAAAACTTAATTTTGCTAAACTCAATCTATCATACGGATATATTTTTTTTTTTATATAATAATAAACAAACCTAATAATTATCCCCATACAATTTTCTTGAACTTTTATGAAACTATAGTAAAGTTACCTTCCAATAAAAAAAAAACTTTGACTTCAATTCAGAATACGATTAAGTTTACTTATTTTCCTTTTCTTCTTCTTATTTTTTATTTTTTATAGAAAATAAAGTATTTTTGAAGAATAAAGTTATAATTTTGTTGTCAATTTGTTTTGAGATTTAATTCAAAATCAGTGTAATTGGAATCAAGTTTTTTTTTTGTTTGTTTGTTAATTTATCGTTATTGAAAAATATTTTATTTGACTTAATCCATAAATGTAGAGTGAAAATTTATTATATTTTAAATTTAAAGATTATGTGTGTTCGTTTTTTTTGTTATTATAATGATTGGACACGTAAATCAGCTAATTAAAATAAATATTTTATTTAACAAGAAAACAATTCTAAATTCATAGAATCAATAAAAAATTATTCTATTAATTAATTCAACTGAGAAATTTTATCAATTTTTAACTTCATTATTATTATTAACTTCCGGTTAAATTATAGACTTTCGTTAGTTTGCCTTTTAAATTGCGACTAGATACTCAGAATGTATTATGGATTATCTAAATTAATTCTTTTCTGTTCAAAAACAGAAAGCTCAATCAATTGTTTGAACTTTAGTTAGGCAACACAATTTCACTTGACAATTTGGATTGTAGGAATTTTTCTGTAAATAATATTTAAATAAATTAGTTTGTAGTTATTTCTCTCGAATGACGCTGTAAGTCAGTGGCAGAGCAGTCCCAGCGGTAGTGAATGGTCCATAGGTCTCAAGTTCAAGTCTTAGTTTTGTGGTATAGAAGTTTTTTTTCAGTCAATTAATTTTTCCTTAATAAACTTTAATTAAAATAAATATTGTATGATAATTTAATAATAGCTTATTTCATCTGAAAATTTAAAATAATTTAACTTGATCAGTTTATTTATTTTGCATTAATAAATGGATAATATTTTTTTTAACTAAAATGAAGACACGATTTAAATCATAAAAATTACTAATGGTCTATGTGCTTTACAAACTGTCTGAATTATATGTCAATAAATATATAGATGAAAATATTCTGAATGATTTTTTATTGAATAGAACGTAATCAGCAATATTTCTTATATACCTTACATATTCTAAGATAAGATTATTTTACCAGATTTTCAATAAAATCAAAGATATTTACTTTATATGATTTTTATAGATTTTTTTGAAGTTTACTTTTTTATTCAATTCAATTTTCTGTCCTAATTGGATGTTTTTATTGGGCATTTTTCCATCCCGAACTTTTATATAATAATAAATACTTGTCGGACCTTAAGTTTAATTTTAAGGATTTTATTGATTTCAACACAAACATTTTTTAATATATAAACGAATAATTCTTATTTCTGGATTCTAAACGTTCAGCCATTTTCTAAATAACGCAATAATCGTATATAAATTAGGACCAAACTTTATTATGCCGAGACGTTTCCAAACAAAAATCAATAAAATCTCGTTTTTTCACAAAAATATAAAGCAATAATATGTTTACTCTGAGTCTACCCAATTCGACGAAAATTTAATCCTAAATAATGAAAAAAGAAAAACAAATAAGAAAAATTTTTTCGTCGTTGGTTTCTCTTTTAGTGTATTTTTCCCTCTAAACCATAAATCTCCTTTTTATACAACATACGTATGGCATAGTGGGAATGCAAGTCTCTAAAAAAAAAGAAAACAACCAAAAAGGAAAAGCTCATGAGAACCAAAACATATTACCTGCCGTATACACTTCACATTTTTTTTTCTTATCGTTTTTTTTTATTTGATTTTTTCCTGAATTTCAGCATGGATTTTGATGTGATTGGTTATGCGAAACATAGAAGAGGAACAGGATGTGAATCCAAATCGGATATAAATAAATATATTTACGTTCACCCATTATTGTATGCTGTCGTTACGTATAAATCATTTTTTAAATATTACAAAGATTTTACTTCGACAAATTCTAAATTTAAAAAAAATTTATAAGAATTTCTATAAAATGCGCTAAAAATTTTCATTTATATCTGTTCGTGAAATTTTGTTAATCCAAGTTAAAAAATCAAACACTCTAAAGAATTGAAATTCATTTCGAATATTAATAAACCAATTAACCAAAAATCGTAAGATAGGATCAAGCTAATAACTTTTTAATGATCAAACATACGGAAAGTTTAAACCCTCACAATAAATTCTATAATTGGACAGGGCAACCCTTATTCCATATAATTACATTATATCACGTTAAAAATTTAAACCTTTCTTCACACGTATAAAGACAAGAAACAAAGTAGCTACATATACAACATATCACCACGATCAATACCCTAATTTTCAAATTAAGACAAAACCAACAGAAAATGTAACATAAATAAAGAAAATGTGTAAGAAGTGTATAAGAAACTATATAGTAAAGAACGTGTTTGGCCCAATAATAAATATATACAAGAAAATATATAAAAGATTACATTAAGATAATAACAGAAGACGATTTCTATTCAACAAAATGCAATGAAATAAAACGTTTTACATATTCTTAAGAAATGCTTAAAGGTGCGGCTAAGAATATTTTAACATTTATATCGTATTGTTTTATTTTTGTTTATCCTTACGTATGTCCTTATGTATATGTATTTGTGCCTGGAATAAGAATATAAGGTTTTCTTTTTTTTTGTTTTTGTTTATAACAATATACAATACATATAAGAAAAATGAGGAAAAAACCAAAGCCAGTGAAAAGTAGAGGGAATAAGAATATTACATTATGAAAGGCGTGAAAATTGTAATTAAAATATTTTATTGAAAATTTAAATGAGTAAATATCTTCGGGCTTTTCCTAATTCGTGTCCTTTTTTCTTTTTCTATTTTTCTTCTAACAAATTCAAAATTCCATTTTATTCTTCTTCTTATTATATACTCCACACTTTTCTATCGTAAATTTTTCCTCTTTTCTTATCAGAAAACATTTCCTGACAAAATTTCAAATATTTCATGCATATTAAATTTTTTTTTTTGTGCGAGAAAAATTTGAATATTCATTAAATAACTTAAAAAAGACAGCCTTTCAACCAATAATAATAGAAGTTAAACCACCCAAAATCTAAAACCCTCTAGAGACTATATTTGAGACAACTCATACCAAAAATTATCCTAATACTAAATACATGGTCTAATTAATATGCAAGAAAAAGAAAAGAAAGAATTCCTTATTTTTTTTATTGTTACATTTTTTTTCTTGTTTTCTGTTCTCTGATGTACAATCTACTTTATTCTGCCATAATTTTATGGTAATATCATATGCCGTGATGTATATATATATACTCAGTTATTATACGTTTAGATAGAAGTTGATAATGGTGTATACAATTCTTTATGTATTTATATTTTTTTATAAGGAATGAGGATTTGTTTTAACATCAGAGCAACAGAAAAAAAATAAATGGTCGCATAAAAATTAGTCGCTAATTAACGAAGTGGATTTGTTATTTATGATTTTGTTATGGGATTTTTTATGGTAGAGGACGTTCGTTTATTTGGTTCACTGCATACTATGTTTGTAACAATAATATTTTCTACAAAACAAATTTTTCTATTTCAACAATGTATTTTTCTGTGGGTTTTTTGTTCTCTTAACAAATTTGCATTAAATTTTTAATAAATTAAAACATTCCTATATAAATTTCTACAGTCAAAATATATAAGTTTGAACTTTTTCAGTAGAGACATTGAAAAATATGAAAAGATTTACTTACACTAAATCTTGAAAATCATCGTTCTTTATTATTATTATTATTTAAACTTCAGTAAAAATATTTTGTTCAATCTCTTAAAATAAAAGGCTAATGAATGCATGCCAGGACTGCATTATAATATAGTTTCTCGTAGATGTATTTCCATTTCTGTACATTGACTTAATATTTTTGTATTGTTTCACTTTTAAAATATTTTACGTTTATTTTATTTTAATGGAAAATAACAGAAAAAGGTTAAATCTAGAACAAACAATAAACGAAACATAAATACAGTGTTGGTGCATTGCATATATATCAGCATTCATCAAAAACAGCATCCTCATATTATTATTTTACACAGAATATAGAAAATAATAATAATAATAAAAGGCATATGAAAATGCGCAACACATGTCATACATTATCATTAAAATGTATTGTTTTAACAACAGACTCTGAGGAGTGGTATATCAACTCTAAAAGACTAAAACTTTAAAACTATAGTTTCCGTTCGGTTTTGGTTGATTTCTATACATATATATATGGAAAATGAATATAAAGAGAAAGATAGAGATAGATAGAATAATGTTATCATCCAAGATCTTTAAGCTTTTATGAGTGCGAGCATAATAATGTACAAATTTAAATTATAACACATTATATTCTAAAAAGGGAGAGAAAAATATTTTTTTTTTCTGTACATAATGAAGTTCTTATAATTGCATAAGTGTTAAATGTATCCATGTATGTGTGTGTGTATTATATATAAAAAATTTGTTGTTTAGTTTAGATTCTAGCTATTATTGCATATATGCCTTTATATACATTAAAATATTATATAATATTGTTGCATCCAAATAGAATTCCCTCATTATATAAGACTTTAGGGAAAATGGTTTGTTTTGCTGGATTATCTCATTATATAATAATAGTATAAAAGTGAAAATATAGTTTATTATACAGACTTAAGTTTATATAATTATTATATATACCTACAATGAAATGCATACAAACAAAAGAATAATATTTTTGTTTATAATATTTATGTTATTTTGTGTTTATACTTTATTATACGTATCATTAGACTCTCATCTTTTATTAAAAAACAATTTCTTCAAAAAGAAAGAATTTCTTTTATTTCAAATTTTGAACTTTTCATCAAAATCTAGTTCAAACCTATACTATAATTTTCATAAATAACGTACGAATAAAATATAAGAGCAATCAAAATCGAAAATACATTATTTTCTCTGTTTTTAGAAAAATGGGAACTTTTGACAAAAACAAACAAAAAAATAATTAAAATTCCCACAAAAATGACGATCCAAATTGTTTTCTAGTCCCCATACCATTTTGGTAATAAACTTTTTTTTTGGTATAATGAAATAATTGTCTCCTTCTTTTGAAGTTTTTTTTTTTTTTTGTTTTTTACACTTCTGTCTCTCTATAAATATAATTATTGAATTGAATTTGAAAAAACCAAAGTTAAAAATATATAATCAACTCATTTCTATATATAGGTTTCTAGAAAGGTAGATGTCGGTATTGAATTGGGTATAGTGTATAAGGTATATGAGAAGGGGTCGATAGCAGACAAACAGCCAAGTATTAATTAAATTGAATTCCGCTATTTTACAATACCCACCTAACGTTCGTTCATTTCGTAAATATATTTCTACTTTTTATATATAGTATGCATAGATGATGGCAACACGACGAAAGGTTTTTTTCATTTCACTGAGTAATAAATTTTAATTTCGTTTCTCGTTCTTTTTTTTCCCTTATTTTTATCGTTTTTCACCACAAAACTCTATATGTTCAAAATAATAAAAAAGAAAAAAAAATACCTCAAGAAGCATAGATGCAATTTAAACTTTAATTTTTATGTGCAATCGCTTTTCTTTTCTTTTTTTCATTTTGTTTTTTCACGTCAATAAACCGATTTTTTTTTTTTGTGGTAAACAATAAATTTAATTTTATATGCGATTTTATAAATAACAAATAATAATATAAGAACTCAGCTGTGTTGGAATTGAAAATGTTAAATCTTTCGCGAAATTTTCATGGAAGTATTAATCGGCTGACGAGAAAATTTAAAAAAAAAAAATGCTACAATTTAATACAGACACCAAGGCTTAAGAAGTAATACACGTTTTCATAAGAATTTTAAAAGTATTTTGGGTTATTTTCATTTAAACTTGGTTTGTTATCAAAAGCTTTAACATTTCGCCAAAATTATTAAATTAATTCTATTTTCAAAATTTCAATCAAATTATTTGCTTATCATTGTTTTTCATTTTATATACCAAATGTTTTAATAAAAATGAAAAATTGACTATGGTAAAATAAGCAAAATACGAAAAATCACTTAAAAGAGAATATAAGAGAAAAAAAGAATAACGTAACATAGTAAACGTTTCCCAATCTCTACTGGCAGCATAATTATTATATATTATTATATTATTATAAAAATATTCATGTTTTTATCTGATTTATTTCCATCAATAGTAAATCATCCATGCAAAAATGTGTGTGTATAAATAATAAGAATAATAAAATAATAAATCACCAAAAATAATAATAATAATAATAATAATAACAAAAAAAAAAGGAAAAAGGAAAAAGAAAAAAGAAAAAAGAAAAAAGAAAAAAGAAAAAAGAAAAAAGAAAAAAGAAAAAACAAAAAAGGAAAAACACCCAACAATCTATCAATAAATTATAAATAACTTAACTAGCATCAAATTAAGCCCATTTTATTCCTCTTATTTTTATGATTTTTTTTTTACTTTCTGTTTTCGTTTTTCTTCTCTTTGTTGTTGTTGTTCTTCTTCCTTTTTAGATAAATATTATTCTTTATCATTTTCACACAAAATCAATTCACACAAATACAAAAGTCAATATTGTTGTTTGAAAATTATGAAAAATGGTTGAATGTCTCAACACTCAACTTTATATTATATTTATACAATAATGAAATGAATTCGAGTCACGCCGAAGATTATCTTATAAATTGAAGATTTATATACGATTTATATATTATTTGTACATAAATATTTATACGTTGTTTGTTTTCTATGATGAATTGTTTTGTTAAAAAAAATCATTACAATTTATTTTTTGTTTTGTAGTGAAGGATATTGCAGGATTAATTAAGACTTTGTATTTTTTTTCTTTGTTAATAAATTATGATCATATTAAGTCTCTTTTGTCTTATATATTATATAAGTTGAATAATGAATATATTTAAGTTGACTTTTCTGTGTTTAAAAAATAAATTTATAATAAAAGGCATACGGTCAACAGTTTATTTTTGGGCCATTATTAAATCATGTATTTTGAGAAACCATTTATTCTGTAGGGAAGTTAGAAAAGTCAGTTAAAAATTGGATATTTGAATTTTCCTAAATAGGTAAAGAGTGCACCTATTGCAGATAAATAATTCAGGATATTTAAAACCGCAACATCAAATGTTGGATTATAAAATCGTAAATAATTTCCAATCTTTAAACTAACCTGTACACTCTAATAGTACAATATTTAAACTAATATAAACTAAAAAGAAAATGTATATATAAAGTCTTTAAGACCGACAAAGCACGACATCAGCTGTGTTTGGCTGTAGCAAATATTATATTCCCCTTTCTATCGAAATATTTGTATTTTATGTGAGAAAGGTTAACCGACCAAACATTGGAGAAAATCGTTTTAAATCGGTAAAATGAAAATAAGTAAAAAGGGGATTTTTTTAAATTAAATAATCAAATAATTAAATAAGTAAGAATATACAATTTTCTTATACAATTTAAACATTTCTTCTTATGTTTAATTATAATTTCTTTACACACGAGTTTTTAAAATTTTGTATTTAATTAAAAATATTTAGTTTTATAAATTTCAAAGATTAATTCATGGAAACTATAAATTATAAAGTTTAACACGTTACATCACTCTGTGATGTGTCTCAAACAATTATTGTAAAATTGAATTAAAATTAAATTTAGTTGAGATTAAATCACACTTAAAGAAATTGAATATTCCCTATTCAGGAATCACGATAAATGCATCATATGCTTGAAGACATTTAATTCAATTTGCATAACTTAACAGTGACAATATACACTTTCTCTCATAGTTTTAGAATCATAGTTTTCATTTATTCTTCATCATATTCCGTATAGAAATCATTGTCAGTTTACTTCATAAATTTGAATTCCACTTTTCCTTTTTTTTATTTTTGTTTATTACTAAAAATGGAATGAAAAATATAACTCATACTTTTCAATGGCTGACAATGGATCTACATTATTTGCAATGTGATAATGTGAATTATATTAAAAGAGTGGAAAACTCAGTCAAATAAAAATGTAGATAAAAAAAATAGGAAATAGAAAAATAAAAGATATTTTACAATAAAAAATATTTTTTTTAATATGAGATGAGACGGAATGACATTTTATTATGTTTAACTTGGTGGAAAATTGGTGTTAATGGTTTGTTCTTTTTATTTTCTATAAAAAAAACTGCTTTTTTGATAAAAAAAATAAAAAAAAATACTGGAATTGAATTTTTTTTGTTCTAAAAAATAGAATTTAAGTTTTAAAAGCAAATAAAAAAGAAAATTGAAAAATAAATAAATATTATAGACTTGTTGCACCGTGTTAGGTTAGAGAAAATTTGGGTGGTTCAGTTGTCCTTTCTTTTTTTTTCTGTGATATGTTGATTTACGAGAAGTTTAACTTATCATTATTATTATTTATTATTTATTTAAATAAGGGGGTTATTGTCATTACTCATGAATCATAATTTTATAAATTTTTGTATGTACATGTAGTATATACTGTATTAAAGCATTTCTATTGGTATAGGGTTCAGTTTAGTTAGAAAAAAATACGATACAAGAAAACAGAAAAACTAAAGCTTGTTTACAAATCTCAAATGAAACTCTTTTAAATTGTCAATCATTTAAAAACTTGTTCAGACTGAACATCAAAATTAGCGTGCCGATTTGGTTAGAATTGCGGACACCTAACTGTTCTGATATGTACAATAATATATTGTGTCTGTCTTTTTTAATTTAACTATCAATACAACATTAAAAATTAACAACAAATCATTTGAAATGTGAAAATCCTAGGACTAGTCAAAAAGAAACAAAGTTCGAATAATAAATGAAGCATATTTTTAAATTTTTGATTTAAATTAAACATCATTTACTTTAAATTATTGATTAGAAGCTTCCTAAAAATAATGTCTCATCACTTTACCATCTTTGTCCTAAAAGCAACCCTCTTATAGAAATTAATTCAAAAATCTAAAATCAATTAACCGATATTAAGCCTTATTTGATTCTGTTTTTTTTTTTGTTTCTCAAACAAAAAAGTTATTTCCAATTTGGAAATATTTAAATTTCAAATTTTCTTTTTTTATTAACAAAAAAAATGGAGGAAGTAGAAATTCTATCGCATTAATTTCTTCACACCTTTTACTAAATTTTTTGTCGGTACATCTTTTATTTAGTATTTTCTTTTTTTCTTTCGTCCTTTCTTTCTTTCGGCACATAAAAGCTAATTAAAGTTTATCTAACTTCTCTATTTTAAATATATTTAATGAAAATTAATTCCATCATTTTTTTCCATTTTATCTTTCCTTAAATTTTTTTACATTAAATTTTTTGGTTTTTAGAAAGTATATTTTGCGGGTATTCACGTATTTAGCTGAAACAAAAAATAAAAATACATTCAACAAAAAAATAAACAGAGCAAACAATCAAAAAATGTTTTGTAAGTGTGAATTTATTCACTTAGGTTGGGTGAGGGAAGGGGAGATTCGAAAAGAAAACAAAGTTTTTTCATTAATGTAAAATATTTTACAAATATTTATTAAACGTAAATAAATTTAAAGTAAAATTAAATAAAATATAGAAAAGTGTTTGTGGAATATGGTTTGTGGTTGGTATGTGGTGGAATATGAGCGAATATTTTAAAAAAGGGTGGCTTGGTCGTTGTTAATTTTTTATTCATTTTTTTAACATCAACGATAACAAATTTTTATTATTATTTGTTTTTATGTCTTGTCTATTCCGATTACGTTATGATTGAATATTATTATATTGAAGTTTGAATATAAAAATAATATAATGCAATATTAGAATACAATATTTTGAGTGAAAGATGTCTGTTATTAGTTGAGTATTATGGCCAAATAACTGACAGATTAAAATCGATTTTTTCCCCCTCTGTCTTATGTTGTACAATAATATTATACAATATCTTATACCCTACCTATTTATAGACATTCTGATATTACTTCAATTTATATTTGCATAATATGAAGGATAAAATACTTTACATATTTTTTTTTCCTTTCGTATTTGCTCATTTTTTATTTCCAGAAATATAACCCATTTTTTCTTATTTCTATTTTTTTTATTTCTTTTCCATTTGATATTTTGACACGATCAAACATGAATTATATAATAATGAAAGAAAAAAAAATGTATGCATTACGTCTAAGAAAATGTAATGCAAAAATAATACGTGAATTTATGTTATTTTATAGAAGGAGCAATGAAAACTTGTTCATGTTTTTTCTAATTGTTTTCTTTAAAATGTCATCAATTTGAAACAGAAGAAAATTTCTTATTTGTATTTAGTTAATAATGTTATGAAATTTAGCACTTTTCTGAGAAAAATATACAAAAGTTTAAAAATATATACTTGAGTGCTAAAGACAATGTTCCAATACATTTTCTTTTCTATATTTTCTTTTGATACAGAATGTTTAACATGACTCATATGTAAAGTGAGTAGGTTGGGGTGAATTATCATTGAACTTTGATATTATTTCTTATCATGTTTTCATGTAATTTTCTCTTCTTTAATTTATTTATTTTTCTTTATATTTTGTCTAGTCTGATATTTTATGACAGAAACTAACGTCATGAATAAGTTACAGAAGGTATTTCATAAAATGTATTACTTGCACTTTATTCGTATTCTTAATATAATTGGATTTGGATTTTTCATCATAATAGATTGAAAATAAAATCTCGAATAATAACGATACATAAATTAGGTGAAGAATTTGAAGCTACATGTTACCGATTTGATTACACGTATGAATAACATTCATGAATGACTGTAGTTCATGAATTACTGTAGTTAACTGCAATACACTGTAAAAAATGTTCTTAACAATTCTTAAAAATTATAATTGCAAGAATATTGTACTTAATTTAATATTTTTAATATTAAATTGACGCTTAAATCTCACATCTAACACAATAATCACCCCTAATTATAATGGAGTATATTTACACGTTGCGTTATTGTTTTTCAAAATTAAGTTCATTTAAAGAAATTATTGATAAAATCAACAGGCTCCCAACAAATATAATATAAAATTGACTTTAATATTTTCCAATAATATCATAAAATATAAAAATAAAAATGAGAGATCCTTTAAAGACAATATTCTTCTTTTTTCTCTCACTCTCTCTTTCTTTATAATAAATATAAAGATTTTTGTTATTCTTAAGACACGAAATTTGCATTAAGTTTTTTTTTGTTTTTTTACTCATAAATTGTAATTTAATAAAGTTAAAAATAAAAGAAAGTAAAATAAAAATGAACGTTTTCATTTTAAAAAGTAAAGACAGAACGAAAGAAAAACGATAAACAGAAGAAAGAAGAAAAAAAAATTCTGAGTGAAAAGTTTAGATTTTTTGTTCTTAGATTAGTTTTCTAGAATATTCTTGTTTTCTTTTTTTTTATTTTCATTTAAAAAAAAAGAAAGCATATTCAAGAGGGTCGAATTGGATAAAAGTTAAAGATAATTTTGTGTAATTGTCATATCAAAAAAATGAATAATGATGAGGATACTTTTGTATTTTCACTTAAACTTTTAACTTTTCAACTTTGTTGATTACCAAATATAACTCCATTCCATATAATTTGAATGTGACAGAATGCAATCGTAGACTTAACGGGAAATATATTTTAACCCAAATTGCTTAATCCATTATGAATCGTATTTAAATCGGGCAGTCTTGTCACTTATAGAAAACTATAAAATCATCAATTACATTTTCTTTCATTGCTTCACAGACACCTAATTCTATCATATTTATTATTTTCATTTTCATAACCTTAATTATACCAAAAGTTAATCAACGCAATTCTTAACAAGAAAGAAAAAAAAACACTAAAATATTGATCCAAAATTAATTATCAGGTCAAATATCCAGAGAGACAACAATATCTAATTTCTATTTTATTTGATCTTCTTCAGAAATAGAAAGAAAAAAGAAAATAAATAGAAAATTGGGTAAAAGTATGGTGTGAGAATGAAAACAACACAAAAGCTACAATGTCTACCTTCTAGTTCTATATATAATAAAAATAATAAAATGAAGAAGAACAAACCAAAACCAAACCATCTCCATAATTCTTTCTCTACTGGCACACATATATTTCGAAAATTTCCCGCGGGTACACTCAGTACACATTTTTATATATTTTTCCCTTTCTTATTTTTCTTTCTTTTCTTTTTTTTTTTTTGTTTTCCTTTTTTCTCCTTTGTTTGTTGCCATTTTCTCTCCTGTACCTATGTCTACAGGAGAGAATATATTTGAGTTTAGTTTTCTTTTATTCTTGATGTTTATTATAGAATCCAAAAAATAATAATATGAAATCTTATATTGCGCGAACGAAACAATTGTATATGTATTATATACCATATATAGTATATAAATTTCATATATACCACAAGATTTAAGATTTTTCTTATCACATCTGACATAACATGTTAATATTTAAGAAGCTAATCATCCAATTGGTGTGTACAGGGAATTCCACCCATATACATTTATTATTTTAATTTTTTTTCTTCGTCTTCTTTCTATTCTACCTAATTTTATTATGTACATACATATATTTATACATATCTATTTGTATGTATTTCTATACTTATAATAAAATATAAAACTTATGTTGAATTTGTGTATTCACAATCTTTTTTTGGTGTAGACCTCTCATTTATTATAATCTGTCACACAAACATCCCTTTTTTTACTGCGTTGTATATTTTTACTATGCGCGTCTTCTACTCTGTTTACATTTTTTTTTTGTTCCAATCTACTTTTCATTTTTCTTTAATGAATCCATTAATATTAAAAAAAAAAACAAACAAAACAAAACAAAATTACTGAATATAGAATTTTCCTTCATTTTTCAAAAAAAATGAAACAGAAAAAATGGTAAAAAGAAAATTAAATTTTCAACAAAAAAAATTTACATAATAAACGATAAAAATAACAGAAAAAACAACTCACCACATTCAATAAACTTGTCTCTCTTTTCTATTTACTGATATAAGACAGAAAAACGCGTGCAATCCTAAGATAAAAAAAAAAAACAAATTTCTTCTTCGTTTTTAATTTGCGGAAAAAAACTTTATTCTTCATCATCAATTTTATTTGTGTTTTTGTTTGTCTTCTCATCATTTTTTTTAATTATTGGTTTAATGAAGTCAATTCACCGATATTTTTTTTGAAAAAGAAGTGTTAAGAAAAATCAGCGAGAAATATAAAAGTTCAAGTCATTATTTACTTACCTTATTAAACTTTCTTCAATAAATAATAATTATATTTAAAATGTAGAAAATCCACAAAAATAATAATAATCCTGACTTTTCTTAAAATTTTCAAACAGAAACATACTCTTGATCTTGTATTACTACTAACTTTCAAACCTGAATAAACTAATAGAAAAATCATATTCACATTTATTTTTGGGATCTGTAAATCATTCCCCAATAAAAGAACTCACTTCTAGCAGGGGTAAAAAAAGAAAATGATAAGAGACATATATTATATTCTTTAGAAAATTATCAGTTCTGATTATCAGATACAGGAGTCAGTTTTGTTCATATGTTCCCAAAAAAAGAATTCATTCATATAAGAATGCGAGTTAACAATAAGAGATGTTTTTTTATTTTCTTTGAAGCATTACAATAACATTCATCATATTGCTTCGTCGTAATCGACTAAGCCTAGTAATGGAAAATTTTCAAATTCAACTTTTTTTATTTTTAAAAGACACAATTAAAAGAAAATTTCCAAAAAAAATTTTTTCTCACATAGAATGACCCTAGGGCAACTTATTTTTACTAACAAAAGGTCAAATTGGTGGTTATTGCAACTTTTATCCCCAAAAAAGGGGTCAAAAAAATCCTGTCAGTCCGGACTCCGTCCGCCGGACTCCGTCCGCCGGACTCCGTATGTTAACACGATAACTCAAAAACGCGTGAAGGGATTTCAATAAAATTTTGGAATTATTATTGATTTGGTCCCCAATAGAACCCTATTGATTTGGGGTGTGATTGGGGTACGCAGTGGACCACCCCCCATACAAATGTTTTGGAAAAAATCAGTTTTTCGAGGATTGCAACAACTGATTGGAATGAAATTTTGGGATTAGTATTTTATTGGTCCATCATAGAACCGTATTGATTTTTGGGGGGATCGGGGCACGGGGTGGAGCACCCCCCATACAATTGTTTTGGAAAAAATCAGTTTCCCGAGGATTGCAACAACTGATTGGAATGAAATTTTGGGATTAGTATTTTATTGGTCCATCATAGAACCATATAGATTTTAGGGGGGATCGGGGCACGGGGTGGAGCACCCCCCATATAATTGTTTTGGAAAAAATCAGATTCCCGAGGATTGCAACAACTGATTGCAATAAAATTTTGGGATTAGTATTTTATTGGTCCATCATAGAACCATATTGATTTTAGGGGGATCGGGGCACGGGGTGGAGCACCCCCCATACAATTGTTTTGGAAAAAATCAGTTTCCCGAGGATTGCAACAACTGATTGGAATGAAATTTTGGGATTAGTATTTTATTGGTCCATCATAGAACTATATTGATTTTAGGGGGGATCGGGCTTCGGGGTGGAGCACCCCTCATACAAACTTTTTAGAAAATACAGTTTTTTAAGAACATGTGAACGGATTGCAATGAAATTTTGGGATTAGTATTTTTTTGGTCCATCATAGAACCATATTGATTTTAGGGGGGATCGGGGCACGGTGTGGAGCACCCCCATACACATTTTTTGGAAAATACAGTTTTTTAAGAACATGTGAATGGATTGCAATGAAATTTTGGGATTAGTATTTTATTGTTCCATCATAGAACCAAATTAATTTTAGGGGGGATCGGGGGACGGGGTGGAGCACCCCCCATACAAATTTTTTGGAAAATACAGTTTTTTAAGTACATGTGAACGGATTGCAATGAAATTTTGGTATTAGTATTTTATTGTTCCATCATAGATCCATATTAATTTTAGGGGGGATCGGGGGACGGGGTGGAGCACCTCCCATACAAATTTTTTGGAAAATACAGTTTTTTAAGAACATGTGAACGGATTGCAATGAAATTTTGGGATTAGTATTTTATTGGTCCATCATAGAACCATATTGATTTTAGGGGGGATCGGAACACGTGGTGGAGCACCCCCATATAATTTTTTTTTATTATATTAAATGACAATACTATCGCATAAATTTCGACGAAGCATACAGCCATACTTGCCTGTCGTTTTTTTCTTCTTGTTCAGTTTTGTTTCTACCTTATTCTTATGTACAATTTTTTATTTTTATATTTTTTTGGTTTGTGTAAAATATTTATTATTGTTTGTCGCATTTATTGAAATAAATGTAATTCAAAGCGCACACATTTTCATCATATAAAAATACTAGAAAGAGATAGACTGATACAGAATAGAATAAGGCAAAGAAAAATCAACAAACGACACTTGTTGGATATTTTTCACTCTTTTATTTTATTTTTTTTTATTTTATGTATTTTTTTTAGCTCATCCATTTTCATCTAAAAGAGAAAAAATTCTACATATGTCATGTCATATATTATCGCTTCATGTCAAATTTATTTGGTTGTAAATTTTTTGTTGTTGTTGTTGTTGTTGTGTTTTTTGATCCTTTTATATTTGTCAAAAATCCTGGAATAATATACCTTACCAGCTTACATTATAATACAAACTGAAAAATAACAACAACAATAAAAAATATGTCTAGTCTGTCAGGATTTAAGGATTAGCTTGTGCTTTCTTTTTTTTTTCATGCTCATTTTTATTTTGTTCTGTTTTTTCTTTTTTGCTGTTTAATTTTTTGTTGTTTACTGAAATGAAAAATATTCTTGTTTTATGAAATAATATTTCATTGTAATTTTTTTTTTTTAGTTTGATTTGTTTTTGTGAAATTTTTTGTAGACTTATATTTTCCAGAGCTTTCAAATTAGTTAAAATAAATCAAAGTAAATTAATTTAATGTAAAAAAATAATTGTCCCTTGTTCAGATTCAGACTAGACTTTGATTGAAGATATAAAGACAACCATTTTAATATTTAGATTTATGTCAAAATATACCAAAAAAATCTCCAATAAATTTTCCAATTTTCGCATCAAAATGTCAATAGAAATTAATTTCCATAGAACAAGTAAAAAATCAAATTCAAAAAAAAATACTCACATTGATCAAGGACACTAAATTCATCAATCACATCTCATTAATCGCATGCAATTTTTATACATGAAAAATCAATCAGAATTTTTTTTTGATTGAATTTTTGTGGAAATTAATTAAGGGAATGAGGCAGAATATTATCAATGAACTGAATATTCTGAGAATAATCAGTATTTTTGAAATGACAAGACGCACGATCAATATCGTGTATATATTAAGCTGATGTTATGATGATGATCTAAAGATAAAACTCATCAATGTTGTTTGAAGATCATAACTTATTAATTACAAATTTTTATTTGTAACAACAACAATGCTCTTTAGAAAACAGCTATATTTTATTTAGATAAGAAAACTTTTATTGGAATGTATCGATTATTTTTGTTACACTCAATTTTCAAAAACAATATTTTACACCAAAATCTATTCATATCGATATAAATATTATTATCCCTATGACTGCATTCAATGTCCTTTAAATTACATATTATATTATTATATTATATCTAATTTATCTCACAGCATGATTTTTTTCATAAAGTATTGATATTTCAGTATTATTATTACGATACTAAATTTGTTTGGTAAAATTTTCTATCCAATCCATATATTTATAGTCTCCAAGTTTCCTTGTTTTAATAACGAAAACATAATTGAGTAACAACTAAAATAATAATTTTATATATCATCATTGATTAACCTCCTGTTGATCCTTATTTATTCGATCTTATATTATTAATACAAAAACAACAATAGTATATGTATAGTAATATGTTTTTAGTTTATGTATTTATATATAGATACTTGTTGTATATTATATAACAAAATAAAACAACTTATAAACACTCACTGTATGATGTCTAGACGACAAGAAGACCAATTTTCATATTTATTGTTGTATATTATATAGACTCTTATTCAATCTAATAACATGTATAAAGATACAACAACAACAATTTATTTTCCTTCTTGTCCTTTAAAATATATGTATATAATATATATATTATATATATATATATATATATATATATATATATATATATATATATATATATATATATATATATATATATATATATATATATATATATAGAAATAATTAAATTAATTTTGTCCATTCAAAAGTTCATCTAAAGTCCATCTAAAAAGTTTTTAACAATATAAAATTTTATAACTTGATTAAATTGATCCTTATATTATTATGTTATGATACAATTCAATTTAAGTCATCCAGATCAAATCTGAAGCGAAACTTTTGTTATTTATTTATTTTATAAAAAAAAAACTCTTAAAGTTAATTCATAATTTGTTGTTGTTTTTCTTCTGTATTCTCTTCAACAATTTGTTCTTTAAGGTAAAAAATTTTCAGAAAGTAAATCAAATTGTATATCCTTAAATTTTATGCTTATTCTTATTCTTACAAAGAGAGAAGAAAGAAATACCAACACAAATTATTTCATGGTACTTTTATTGATGGCAAAAGAAAAAGAAGAGGAAGAAAAAACGAAAGAAAATGCAAGTCTTAACTAAAGATAAATATATACACAGGAAGAAGATGAAGAAAAAGAAAATCTTTTCTCAATCACAAAACCAATAAATATAACACTTTAAGACATTGATTAAATACTCTTACTCCCTTGAGTCTCACCGTGTCTAATGATGTCACGTCTGTATTTCATAGACTTTCTGAAATTGAATTCAAATAGAATTATGGTTGAAAATAGGATTGTGTTACCGAGAGTTGGAGGGTTATAAGTTCAAGAGAGTTTTCTTTTGTAAAACAAAAAAAAGAAAAGGATAATATTTTCGGTGTTTAATTTAATTTAAGGTTTACATATTAAAGTGATTTGATATATATAGGGGAGAATATTTTCTTATAGTAGTATAGTTATAGTAGTAGTATTTTCTTAGTATAGTTTTTGTCATCTAAGATTAAAGATTGCTCATATAGAACTTTTAGATTTACATTATCTAAGTCTTTAGCGGCCAGTGGAGGGTTTTTTCTCTCCGTCTTTTGTTATATTGAACTGCTTGAAGAAATGGTATTTATGGTATTTTTTTTAAGTAAATACCTCCATATATGTTTATGATAAAATCACAATACCTTCATAAACACAAAATTTCCTTCAAACGTCAAAAAAATGTCAACTTTCGAAGTAGAAAGCAAATATATACAAAATTCATAAATAAAAGAAAATATATTAAAAATAAATTTCCATAAAATATTCAACAAAAAAAAAAGGAAACTAATTTCCACATCCATTATTAAGTTATTTTTATTTCTGCCCACGTTCCATCATATACAGTACCGTCCATCATCAATCAAAAGCAACTGTCAACAACCGCGAAATACAAATGTCCATATGTGATTAACATTAAAATAAAATTAAATCTGTTCGAAGAGGTAGAGGTCAAACTAGCAGCCCTCATATACCCTTAACACCAAATATATATAATATTTAACAGTACAAATACTGAAATTCATAAAATGACAAATATAAAGCACACAAAAAAAATATGTGGGTTTTTTAAACGATAAAATAAAAAAAAATATGGATGGAATTAAATTTTTTATATGGAATTTTTATAGTTTGACAGACGACACCCAACTGAATTTTCTTTATTGTTGTTTCATTTTTTTACTGGTATATATATTCATATTAAAATATTACAAAATAATGATACTTTATACTTGTGTGTGTGTGTTTATTTGTGTACGACGATTTTCTAAAACATATATATAATAATTACATATAACGTCAGCTGTTATATACAAAATTACCATCATCCGTAACATATTTGCGTAATGTTTTATCAAAACTAGACTAACACCAAAAAAAAAATAAAAAAAAAAAAAAACAAGATAAAAATGTCGATGAGAAATTATTATCATTATCATAACCCATACAATTATCGTTGTTTAATTAAATAAAAATACAATAAATTTGATCTATTCGGATCATCAGTTTTACAGCCGGTTTTTGTCCTATATATGGTCAAACAAATAATCTTCGTGAAAAGTCATCAAATCAAATCAATTTTTTTTTACAAATAAAATAAATTATCCTTTTCGTCATAAAAGAAACGAATTGGTAATTTCATTTTACGTATTCATACAATTAATTTGAATAATGATGGAGTAAAAAAATTAACATCGAAAACATTCAATTTAAATCTTAAAGAATAGAAATTTAATGGTTTTTCAAATACATTTTTAAATATTTGATGACTTTAGTAACTAGTAAATTAAAGCTAATAATTTCACCAATACATGTTATTAGAAGTTAAATCATTTATATATTTATTCTGAAAGACATCTTTTCTAAAGATTCTAATGTATGACTCCCAAATGGTAAAACATTTGAAAGTATTTTACTTAAAGAAAGAATAGAACATGAATTTATAATCGGTTCGATTGTTTTGATAGACCTTTTTTTTTATTTCAAATGATATGGACGGATGCCACAGGAGTATAATAAATCTTTAAGATTTATATCGGTTAATTTTTTAGTACAGGTATAGGCTCACTCGAATAATACTAACACGACTTCTAAAAATAATATTGACCCCAATCAGCAGTATTTTGAAATGTTTATTTGTACAATTAAGGATGTTATTTATTATCGAATGTTTCATAAATAATGTTACGAATGATATATTTTGACTTTTTAATTGAGAATCCAAATAGAAATACGTACATATACGAAAGAAGTAAAACTCCAATTTATTTTCTATATATTAATTAATATTAATAGAACTCATTTTATTCAGAATAATGATAAAATTATTCATATTTTATAATAATTAAAAGTCAAAAGTTATTCGGCATTTAATAATTAATTTTAATTAAATTCTCTTAATAAAACTAATTAATTTTGTCTTGAGATCCTGTAATAAAAAAATTATTTTTCTCTTCTTATATTCATGTACGATGTATCGTTAAATGGAATAGACTACTTTAAAATGTGCAAATAAATAATTCAGTATAACATGAACGTTGTGTGGTCGAGTAGATAAAACGATCATACTGTCGTGAATTGAATTTCTGGCTTGGTAGGATATTTATAAAAGCCCAAAATCTTCAAAAACAAGTTAAAACTTCTAAAATTCTTGTTACAAAAAAAATGAAGTAGAAAATTAATTAACAGATTTGGAAAAAATAAATAAAATCTTTCATAAACTACCAAATTAATTAATTAATGACAGTACTGCAACCTGAACCCCATCCAACCTTTTTTTTGTTGTAAATATTTTTAAAAAATGTTTTGAATCAAAAAGAGAAAGATTATTTCTTTATACATAATAAGAAAAAATTCAAAATCATACAAAACATTCTCAAATCCAAAAACATTTCAAACTCATAAAGTTAACCATCTGCGTTTAGTTAGAAAATACTAACTAAAAATTACAAAATCAAACAAATAAAAACTCATAAATTTTACTTGTTGTTTTTTTGAATTTTTATTTTTTTTTTCCTTAAATATTTATAAATCCAAAGAAATAATACAAAAAGCTTTAACATTATATTTTATAGACGAGAATATAAATACTTAACAAAAAAAGGAAAGAAAGAAGGAGAAGAAAAAGAAATCAGTCTGCATTGTTTCACTAAAAATTTTCACAATTGCAATGAATTTTCATGTTTTGTATTCATTAAAAATGAATCTTTTCTGTGTTATTGTGTGTTTATATATTTTTTCTCTTTTTTACCCAAAATTTAATACAAAAAAAGGTTATTGTTGGGTTGAGATGGGTGTTAGGTTTGGTTTATTCTCATAATTCATGATAAATGGTTTGAGAAGTAAAAAAGGTGGAGGGTGTGTGTGTGTGTTGTGTGTTGTGTGAAGTGTTGCAAGTATGAATTGTGAATTATGTGAAATTTAACCTTTTTTTTGTTTATAAAATGTTTATACAGTTTATAATAGTCTTCCATGGAATGAACTTAAAAATTGTAAGAAAAAATAAATGTAAAAAATAAAAGAAAAAGAAAAATATTGAGAGAAAGGATGAGAGAATATCGAAAAAAAATCAACTGATACTTCTGATCACTTTAGTGGAAATTCTAATATTTACATTTTATATTTTTGGTTGTACTAGGAAAATAACATAAAAAATTGCTACTTTTTTTAAACCATTTCCTCTTTTCTCATGTTGATTTCGTCGGGGAAATAAAAAATTACTTATATGATTTATGTTAGGGTTGAATTTCTTTTTTTCCCAATATATTTAAATATTATGCCTTATGAATAAAAAAAACTTTAACTTCAACTTAATTAGAAATAATGAATTTTATCATAATTATAGTTATCAAAATTTCAATAATTCCATTTTTTCTTCCCTTTTAAACGTTTGAATAATGCTAAAAAGTTTAAAAATCATTCTATATTTACATATTTTTTGTCAGAAATTAAATATAAATGTATATAACAATCACCAATACGTTTGCTATACAACCCTAAAGAAAATAAGTTATATTTAAAAGCATATGTGGCACTTTCATACATAACTATATAAAATCATATGAGTGAAAAATTTCTAACCAATTTAGTAACGTTAAAAAAAGTAGAAATAACCCTCATTCTATTGTTGATCCGAAATGATTGAGAACCATTTGTGACGTATGTGAGATCAAATGGTATTGGCACAATATATTTATTTATTTAACTTTCTGCAAATGTAATGTAATGCGTAATGTTACATTAAAACCTTATGTAAATTATATTGTTAAATGTAATGTATTGCATGTAAGTGCAATCATAAATTCTGTAAAAAAAATAACAATCGAATGTAAATTGGTGTAATATACTTAGAAATATGTTTTAAGGTATAAAAAGTAAAGTGGAATTATTATCGTAACACAAAAAAATGAAAATTATATTCATAATTACTTTAAGTTGACTATAAGAGTGGCTCTCAGTCATTTCAATAAAAATGGCTAAAAATGGCCGTGTTTGGTTTTTGTTATATACTGAAAACAATAATGTGAATAAACTACAAGACAAAACTTTAAAATAAAAACTACTTAGATACTCAACCAGAATTTTTAATAAGCAAACAATTTATATGTTTAATAATTAATCAATTAATAACTGTGCGAAAATATTTATACATTTCTCAACATTTTCATTTTTTATAAAAAAAAAAAATTGTGCCATGTGCCAAAAATGTTCTAATTAAAATTATAAATTATATTCTACCGGTCTCTTTATATGCATCATACTAATTAGAATTTAGTCTATCAAAACCAATCAATTATATAATTCAAGATCTAAATTATTATTAATTGGAACTTTGATTTAAATGAAATGACATCATAACATCCAAAAACCAAAGCTGATTGAATTTATTTCTATTGTTTAAGTAATTTTCGTTATTTTTTAAATACAACTTTCAGTTATCCTTCTGAGAATAGAATTCGGATAAATACAAAGAAATAAAATGATCCTGTTTGTATTTTTATAATTTTTTCGCAATTTCTTTGTTTTTTTTTTTTTTTAATATGAAACAATTAAAATTTAATTTACATTTCACCTTTCACCTTTCATCTACGTTATACTTACAAACATAACTAAACTAAAATAATAATAATAATAATAGAAAGATTTAATGATAGAAAATTAGAAATTATATTTTAAATATTGAAAAGTTGTAAAAAAATCTTAAATTAAATAATTCATATTTTTTATTTTTATTATGAAACAATTTTTCACATTTACATTTATTTATAGAATAATTTTCATTTTTATAGGGACAAAAAAAAAACATTGTGTGTACCTACTAAAAAATGACAATTAAAAAAAATAAAATAAAATATACAGCTACAGCTACACACTAATTGATAATTATCATTTTAATTGTCCTATTAATTACATACATTATTTATGTTTTTGTTTTATTTTTATAATTAATAAATAAATGCAACAATTTATTTATAAAATGTTTCTGACATAAAAAAAATATAATATAATTTATCGTAATTTATTTATTCTTAGTGAAATATGTTTTCCGCATGTACAAGTGATGTAGTAGTCTTGAAATAAAATAAACATGTTTTAAGTGACATATAAATTTTAATTCGGTTCAAAATAATTTTTTATTCGTGCAAATATCAGAATTAAAATATACTCAGAAAAAAACAGCCATTGATTGTGGAATCAACGATATTATATTGCCGTTATCAGAACAACAACTTCAGTTTGTTAGAAATAAGAATTTCTTTTTACCGAGTGTATAGATCATTATGAGTACACACTATTATCTGGATAAGTGGAAATATTAATAGATTTAAGGTCAATTATATTTTAAAAATTGCCTGCATATAAATTTGGAAATATTAAAAAGACTTAAAAAGAATGAATGCGCACTTAGAATTTATTTAGCTGAGAGAAAAATGAAATTTTAGATAAACTATATGTTTCGTCAATTTTTCTATACAATTATTATTTTAATTTTTGATCCTTTCACCTTTCAGTTTTTTAATTCCATTATTGAGAAATTATTAATGTGGTTCTACTTCTAGTTTTCAAAACAGAATTCCAACTAGAAAATATAAAGAATTCAAACCTTTACATTTTCTAGTAGCTTTAATAATCTCTTTAAAAGGAAAACAAATATTAATAATTTCACCCTACTTAATGGCGATATTAATAGAAATTTACAATACATCAATGTCATATCATAATAATAATACTATACTCTAATTAAACCAAAACAAATCAGTCTTTTACTCTTTTGATATTTTTGTATTTATTTTTTTTTATCAGAATAGAATAATTTAAGAAAATTGTCTACGAAATAAATAGAGAGTAGGTTATGGGTATACCAAACACTATGTATATATTTGAAATATAAGTAATATGTCGTAAACATATGATTTATTTAGATTATTAATTGGATTTTTTCTTTCATTCTTTCACATATTTATTTTTGTTTTTCTTTTTTACCACCATTGTTTCATATTTTTCAACCTCCAACCTCCTCTTTTCAAAAATAATTTCTTATTTTTGTGCTTCATTTTTATATTATATAAAGACATATATTTATTTCATTTAATATATAAATACAAACATCTAATGGAATCATTGTGTTTTATACATATACATACATTTATATTATGCCACTATAACTTTTCTGTTATAATCCAACTGGGGTAATAATCTTAAGAGTTGAGAGGGAAAAGAAAAAATTTAATCGTATGTTTTTGTTCTTTTTCTATTTGTGATTGTGTGTGAATGTATGTGAATATAAGAGAATTGAGTATTTTGTCTTTTCTTTTTATTCTTTATACACTTTCAGTTAGCTTCATTTTTGTCGTTTTTGTCTGTTATAAACTAAATTTTTTATAATAAAAATGCTTACATAATGATAAGCCTCCAGTAACAATAATTTAAAATAATCCACCACTGATAATTTCTCTTCTCTTTTCAGCCAATTCAAACTAACGTATATAAACACAAATTCAAATACACACACACAAACCCACTTACTTATTTTATATATTTTACTCTTTCATACATGCAAATAAATACCAACAAAAATAACAACAGAAAAACCTTCCCATCACAAATCCCTTCATACCCTAACATATGTATTTTTTTTTTGCCATAAAGAAACATATATTAAGTCGCATGAAAACCCTTTTTCAACACTTTTATGTCTGGATGCATATACATACAGTTACAAATGCTAGCACATTTATACACACACTAACGTAAATGTTGATGGGACTTGGAAAAAGCAGTGTGTGTACATACTTTTTTCTGTTTTTCTTTGGGGTGGCCGGAAATAAAAAGGCGAAAATTTTGTATATACAGAAATAGGAAAATGAAGTGCGGTAAGAAAAAAAAACCTTTATTAAGTCGACTGTAAAAACTGTTTTATATATGCAAAAAAAAAAGAAATGTGAAGAAAAAAAAATAGAAACGTTATAGAGTAAAAAGTAGAAACCCCATCACCAGCATATATAAACCATAGTTGAGTGCAAATAAATTTTCGTCAAATGCATTTACAAAAGCAAAAAAAAAAAAAAAATATTACTTTAATTTTAAGTCAGCCACAAAGCACAACACGGCACCATCAATTTAATTTTGTCAAATAATAGGTTCATGAATTAAAAAAATTATTACTAGTATCCACTTAAAGGTCAGTTTTATAATTTATTTGATCTCATGCTTTGGTTCTGTTTAAATTCTTAAAAGTGATTACTTTATTATTATGAAAATTTAAACCAACTGGATATATTTTCAAGAGAAAATTCATTCGGTTGCATGTAAAGAATTAACGACAATCTTATTTTAACATTCTTTCAATGTTTTCAGTTATCAATCATCAATGTCGTGTTAAATAAGAATAATTAAGAATATAGTCAAAAATTAAATGAAATTCTCTCATTAATGTTTAATTAAAATTTTCACATTTATTTGTTACCACTAAAATATGTGATCTAACTCAAGAATAAATTGTTTTAATTAAATTAGTTTTGATTTTCACAAAATGCATCATTGGACCAAAGATTTGTATATATTGCATGATGCATGAACATAATTCATTAATTCTTAAATCTTATTTGTTGAATAATTAAATTATTTTGTTCATTCTACCATAAATGAAATTTAGTAAACTATTTAAACAATATTTTCCATACATCCACAATCAACATTGAATTCTGATTTTAAGATTTTCTTTTAATTATAGAGAGAAAAAAATACCAAAAAATATAAACCTCAATTTTATTTATAAATGTGTTAGTAGAGATTGCAAACAAAAAAATATACTCAAAATACAACAGAAACAAAAAAAAACAAACAATGAAGAAAAATTAAATGTAATAAAAATTAAACACTTTTGCCTCACCAAAAATATTCCACCAAATAAAATAACAATGAAATAAAAAAAAGGACTTCTACCAGTGGAAAAAATAATATAAAATAAACCTTTTCATTGTCGTTTTCATATACACTTATAGACCTCCACGAGCATACATATACGATATTATATCATATAGAACATATAGAACATAATGGTCCCTCAGGAATTTTTCCATTTACAAGAAAATGCAAATTCCACTTTCTATTGAAATATCTTAGAGGAAAATATGCTTAAAAAATACGAGATGATTATTATTATTATTCAAGAAAGTTCAAAAATTAAAATAGTCCAACAAAAAAAAAAAGGAAAAATAAAAAATTAGGTAAGGTACAAAAATTCAGATAATAATTTTGTGGCTTTTAATGCATAAAATAAAAGAATGAAAAAATATTGAGAAAAACTTTTTGGTTTAGCTTTCTACGAAATTTCCCAAGAGCCAATTGCAATAGTTTTTTTTTTGCTTCTACGTCTTCTACTTGCATCTACCTCTTCGTTTATTTCTTCAGTTGTACATATAAATAAAATGAACTCAGTTTTTCTTTTCAATTTCCCTTCCTTTTCCGTTTTCTTTTAACGTTTCCTTCAAACGTATATATTTTCCCATCACAATAAAATATTTATACAGAAAAAAACAACTTCTTATGTTTTTTTTTTTGTTGTCAAATAAGAAAATAAGAAACAGTATAAGAAAAAAAAACAATAACAAACAAAATAAAATAACTGAGCTCAACGTCAATCAGATTGACAGTCAATTATTTTTGTATTAGTAAAATAATAAAGAAACAATTTCTTTTTATATATTTGCATACAATTAATTATAAAATCGAATGAAGTAAGAAATAATATTATTGATATTTTTAGAATTTAGGGGGAAACATTATTATGATATTTTCCAATACTTATTTTATGTGTGTGTTTTAATGAGAATTAGTATTGCATTCAATTGCTGCTAAATGTATATTCAGATGCTAATTGTTCATGAAACAACAATTTTAACTTGATCTTTACTTTTTTTTTGTCCCCACTCTCTTTCTTTCTCGACTAAACTCCACTATAGTTGTTAATTTGAACATGAAGAATCATAATTTTTACAAACTTATGTCTTTTAAACTTATGTTTTTTATGATTAATATTTTATAATAAATTTATTCTATTTTTTTTTCTCGCAGCGTAAAGGATAATTTTCAATTTAAGAAAAATTCAAGAGATTTTCGGCATGAACGCGGTCACCAATTTTTTTTCTGCTTGTATAAGACTTATAATTGCCATTAATCAAAGATGATTTTTATCTTTCTTTTACAAATTTTATTCTATGGAGAATAAAAAATGATCTTTAAAACAATTTCTGTTTTACTTTACCATAATTGCATATTAATGCAACAAAAGTGTCAGACTCGTTCACGTTGATTTTAAACAAATTGCTTTTAATATTTTTCATTTATGAAATATTTTCGTTGCAACAAAAATTATTTATTGAAGAAAAAAAAATTTTAATTTTGTTTATGCCATAAATTATTAGATTTTTATTGTTACTTTTGCAACTTTCAAATTATTTCTATTGGCAATTAGTTCAGCCAATCTATGAAAAATATCCAATTTTCTATAAACAAAATAAAATTATTTTCCCCGTAAAATTTGAGTAAATTATATGAGTGAGATTATGCATTGCAAATTATTACAGTCTATTGTTATTTGTGGTTTTTTGTGTTTTTGTGTTTTTTTTAACTTATTGTATTCTAAAATCGGAATCAAATCCATTTCATTTTAGAAAATTATTTAATACATAAATAATCATATAAATTTTTCTTAAAAAACCGATCTATTTGATGGAAGACATAATCATGCTCTCAAATATGATTTAATGAAAATAAATTATGTTATTAAAATTGAAAGACTTTTGTTTAATTTATTTTCAAAGATTTCTAAAAATATACAACAAAACACAAATTAACAATTTTTCACAATAAAATTGCATTTTGAATTCAGAAAAAAGAAATTATTTTATTTTCCATTGCACGTAGTACTGTCAAATGAATTTAATCTCATAATTACAGTTTTTTATAAATGCATTTATGGAATTTACAAATTATTAGAAACATAATGACATAAACAGATCTTGTGTCAAAACAAAAGGAAGTTGAATATTTTAAATCGTCAATTTGAGTTAATCGATTTATTTTACCGATTTGAGTGATTATAAAGTAGAAGCGAACAGACATAATGAGTTTTCTAAAATTTGACGATTATATTGAATGTGTTATTCAAACCGAAGATGGTTTTGTTTTATTATTTAAAAATTAATTGCATTCATACATCCATGTATGAAATAGATATAGTGAACACAATAGAAGAATAATTTAATCGTAAATCACGTTTTTCACGAGATATTTAACAAACAAAATGTCTTCAAAAATGAAAGAACAATTATCAGTGTGTAAAAACACACTCAATATACTGAGTACGTGACTATGGGTGTGAGTGAATGCTTAAGTTTATGCGTGAGTACTAGATTTACCGTCAATTTTTTAACACTCTTTGAATATAACTTCTTTTTTACAGAAGTGAACGATACTTTCATACTAGAATATTACATTTTCTCAAATTATTATCCTCTTTTTTAATTTTACATTTTATATACGAATATAAAATACAAAAAGTGTGAAGCTAAAACATTAATGGTTTGTTAATTTGGCTAAATATTCAAAATACACTGAAGCCGCTAATATACTAAGTTCAACTAAAGTCTCCACTTTAACTAGTTTGGTGTTGGTATAATGCGGTTTGGCTCAACCTTTCACATTTTTTTTATGGTAATCAAATATTTAGTAGAAGTTACAATCTCATAATTGTCCGTAAAATATGTCTTATGATTATTATATCAAACATGGGAAAATCGTATTGCTCGTATATAATATTCGACAACTTAAAAAAATATTCGTAATAACGTACTAATTTCTGTAATACTCTGCACCTACAACATAAAATATGATTTAATTTTGTCAAATATTTAAATTATATAAATATAAATAATGTATTCTACGTATTTTTAAATACAAAAGAAATTTATATAAATATATTTGCGTACAAGTGTAGAAGAAAATCAATATTTACCAAAACAGTTTTCTATATCCTATATTCGACATTGCAATCCATGTGGTGCATTTATGAAATATTAATTTAAATTAAACAAGTTTTTCTTCTTTTTGTTTTGATTTTGCTTTTCTCTTGAACTTGTTATCCAAATCTCAATAATATTCAAATGTAAAGTTTTGTGTGAAGATTTTCTCTGTGTGATTTCTATTTTGATTTTTAATTTTCGAGATCAAAGAAGTTATTTTTAGTTGCATTCATTACAAATTTTGTAAATAATTATTATCTTTGTTATATTAGTTGTCTGTAAATTATTTGGAAAATAACACTTAAATAATTTAGTTTCAAAAATAATCCTTAGAACATTCTTCTTAAAGGCTCTCAGGGTAAATATATTGTTAAACGATCTTCTATATATGAGACCAACGTATACAGATTTACCGAAAAAAATACTTTTAACTCCATATATGTAATTGCTTTCGTGCTGGTTTAAAACATTTGTTCCCCCACCCTTCTATAGCTTATTCTTATTTATAAATAAACTATCTTACATCCTTTTCTAATAATAACGTACAGACAGACGAATCTTATAATTATAATTACCTAATGTAAAATAGTGTTAAAGGACTAACAATAATACTAAAAAAATAAATACACACAGAGTAGCCAAAAACAAGTCATTCAAGTCATGTGAGCTATTAATAGTCAACCCCAGACTCCTTTGGTTCTATCTTAAAAACAAATGAAAATGGTTTAGTTTTTATATACACCAAACCATTAACATGATTACCCAAAAGCAAAAAAAAAAATTGCCCATTAAAATCACAAGAGCGTATTACATTCTCAAGAGTAAACAATACCAAAGATGAGGTTTACCGCACATCTTCACTCCATCCATATACAATTATATACAGCCAACATGGAAAAAAAAATAAATATGTATTTTGGTTTAATTTTGTTGTTGGTTTGGTTGTTTCCTTTTATTTTTTGGTAGGCTCGTCTTCCTCTCTTATAACACAAACAATAAAATTATATAAAATCAAGTCACGTTCAAATGGATTGTTTATGTTCATTCAACGCGACCCTCTTAATATCGACCTTAATGTAGTTCTTATTCGAATACGTAAGAAAATACACAAAAATTACCAACAATAATTTGTTTGTTGCGTAACCGAAAATGGCTAAAATAAAAATGAGAGAAATAGGAAGAAAAGAAAATAAAGGAAAAAGGAAGATATATGTAATCAAATTTCATTGTTTGTAATTATTAAAAGATTTATGAAAATTGACCTTTGATTACAGACAATTTATAAGATACAACAATTTCCTATATATCTAAATGGTTGTAGGAGAAGTTCGAATATGTTTTTATTTTGTATCAGAATTAAACGGGAAATTATATTTTTTTATTGATACAAACAAATAGATTTTTGATGGAATATTCAGTTACCTTTCCTGTCAGTTATCTATTCTGTAATCAATTGTTATATCATTAAAGAATAAAAAATTCTGAAAAACCGTAAGAAAATAATATAAAAAAATTTTATCGATTATAAAAATGTCAATTTCATTCGTAAAAATAAATCAAAAATTCCAGACGTGAACCTGTTAATTTTAATCTTTTGAATTGCAATAAAAGAATATTTTGTACCTCATAGAGGAATATATAGACTTTCCAGTTCAGTTATTCAAATAAAAATGATCTTAAATTTTGGGAGCATCACTTTCACAGAAAAAATAAAACAACCACCCAAGAGGTTGTTTACTTAACAAATAAAAGTTTTTTTTTTTACTTAAAGTCAAATAATAATTTATTTTTTTCTTACCAAAACTCGACACGTTTTAGAAACTTTTTTTCCTTTCGTTTCTCATTCTTTTTCAGTATTTCATTTGTAATATATTTTTTCTTTTTTACTCTTCTTTATTTAGAAATGATAAATCCGAATTACCCGGTAATTGATTCATATTATATTATCATTTGAAGAGAAAAGTTTAGACAAAAGTTTTTTCGTTTTTTCTTATAATAGACTAGACTCATCTTGAGAATAAGATAAAGAAGAAAAAGTAGAAGAAGAAAGTACGAAGTGAATATTTTTGTTTACGTTCATACACGGGGGTACATAACAGATATTTCTCTTCTTCCATTTCTTTTACTTTCTTTTCTTTTCTCTTGTTTTCTTTTCTTTTCATTTGATTTAGGAGGGTAATACAGCTGAGTGTTTATGAATTTTTATTCTTTGCGATAATGCGAACGTTCTCAAAATATCTTCAGTAAATGTTCAAAGTTAAAACATTAGATAACAATATTTTGTACTCAATTGAATAGAGTGCCTCTTCCTAAATAAAAATATGTCACACTGTCATTTAGAGTGAGATTCATCAGATTTAATGACAAAATTGAAAAACAAAAAAAGATGTTGTATGACGTCAATGAACTGTATAATTAAATATTATTTGACAATTTCAGATTTTGCATGTTATTTTTTAATGATTAATTCAATATTTCTCTAAAGAAATAAGTTAAAAGTTGGTACATATATTTTCATGAAATAAATGTAATATATAAAGATAGAAACAATTCAAAATTATATAAATGCTACGAACATTTTCAAATACAAATTATAAAGTATATTATTTTTGGAGAAGTTTTTTGCATTTAAATTAACAAACAAAATTAGTTTTTAATTCTACAAATTCATATTTGATTTTAGGTGGTACTGTTTTTAAAATTTGATTGAATCAATTTTTTAATGATATTTTATAGAAATGTGTGGAAAATACAAAAACTTTATCATTAAATTATTCCCAATATTGTTTTGTAGACAAAAGAACAACTCATTTAATTATTTTGACGATTTATTAAAATCTTTAAAACAACAATATTAAAGCATTGGTTATGGCGTCAAAGAGATAAATTAATTGTTTAGAAAAAATTACAGATTTCTAAAAAAAAACGTAACCAATAATATAATTAAGAATTTTAGCAGCAAGAAACTAAAATAGTCCCAATTCAGTATTTTGTTTTTATCGATCAAAATGAATATTCTTAATTTGTAAAGCAAATCGGTTTGAATTGAATTAGGTAGAATATACCTAATTTGATATAAGTCTTATAGCATATCTTGAATTAACTGGCATACGGTTATTTTAAAGCACGAGATCTATACTATTGAAGGACGTTAAGGTTTGCAGATTGGACCAGATTCATGAGCATACAACTACAATCAACAGTCATTTGCAACTTATTAGTACTTAAATACTTTATAATAATTGTATAATAACCATAATTTAAAAAAATAATCCACTTTACTTTTACTTGAAATTTTTAATCCTAATATTTAAGTAAAAGAAAACAGAATGAATTTTTTTCTCTTTTCCTTTTTTTTATTCAACTAAAAAGAAAAATAAAATATATAAGTATCTTCTCAAAACAATCATCCCCTCCCACAACATCCCCAAACTTCAATATAATAAAATATTATTTTTTTGTTTGTGACTAAATCCTTTTCCTTCTTTCATTTCTTTTCATTTTTCATTCTTTCTGTTTCTATTTCGCTTCCTGAACAGCAAAAAAAAAAGGAGAATAAAAAAAAAGTTGAGAAGGGAAAACGAATGAGAAACAAAACACCATTTTCCTTCATCATCTTCATTTAGCCTCGAGTCTTCTTTGTCCTTTAAAAACATTCGATAACCGACATGGATTTTGCATTAGGCAGATGGTTTTGAGTTCTGGCGACTTAACAAAAGGCAATTTAAATGTTTTGTGTCAGATTAAGGATGATTTTAAGATGATGAGATTATAGATTTCTTCTTTGTTTTTTTATATTTTCATTTTAGTTTTTTTGTATTTTTTTTTTGTTGTTTTTTTTTATTTTTACAATTAATAATAATAATAAATACCATACTGGGTTAAATTCCTTAGTAAGACTCATTTTTGACTGCAGTATAAATTTCAAACTCAAAATTTTATCATTTCATTTCTGCTCAATAATAATTCTCAATTACTTTATTTGTACATATAGTTTGTTCTACAAGATTATTTATTATTAATATTTTTTGTCATCTGTATAGAATTAGTAGGTGTCTAGTTATGTTTCATTGAACAAGTATCACGCCAAAAAAAAAGTTTTCATTTTAAAATAAAATTCAAATTAAATCTACTAAAAATTCATGAGTAAATTTTCTTTTTATTGCGATTACATATACATATACAATACAAAAAATGTGTGATGTTTGTTTCAATGGAAAAAGGGCAAGAGACAACTTCATATGACTGCAAACAAAAACTATAATCTTTTTTTTAATTATTCATTTTCTAGTTATGCATTGAGATATGTGCTAAAAAAAGTCCTCTATTTTTGAATTTTCTCTTTTGAATTTTCCTCTTTTATCGCTCTATTTTATTTTTATTGTTGTTGTTGTGCAAATTCGAGAAAACAAAAAAAAGAAAGTCAAAAATGATGTGAAAATTATATAACGTAGAATACAATCCCATTTCATTTATAAAAGAAATAGTATGCTTTTCGCTAACCAACAAATACTTAAAGTATTTGACCAGAAGATGGAACAATTGTTAATTCAAATTTATGATTGCCATTTTCTAGATAAACAAAAATTCAACCATTTTATATATAAATGCATGAAAAAGTTATTATATCCTAAATTTGCTAATACAACCGTTCAAGTAAATAAAACTCAATAATTTACTACTCAATTACAATCACTATAATTCGAACTCTGTGAAATTGTTTTAAATGAAATATAAATACATACATTAAGTGTCAACATTTTTAAATAGTTTTCATAAAGTTGAATGTCAAGTAACTCCGAGTTATATTGAATTTTGATTTACAACACGTATGTATTTTGTATACATTTTAGGAGAAAATCATGACACTTTTTTTGATTTTTTGTTTAGCTAAATACAGAAAGATCGATGGTTTGATTCCATCGTTTATCACGAACTGTTGGTTCCTCAAGTAACATTTACCATTTTCATTTTAGAAAATCATAGAACAAAACTGATAAATTAATAAACTTTCAATTTATTAGCTAAAAAAAGCAAATTATTTTAATTCAATTTAATTATAAACTAAACAATTTTTCAGTGAAATTTATTCTAAAAGTAAATTTAGACTTAATTAACGACACAACGACGACAAAATAATCATATTTATTTACAAAATAATTGTTATAATAATGACTAATTATCATAATAATAATCATTTTAATCAAGATAACAAAAACGAAAATAATTTCAAACAATTTACCAATAATCATTATAAAAAAAATATAATGCTTAACCACACATTAATTTTTTTTTTTAATTAATCAATGAATTGAACCAATTTAACCAATTTTTTGGTTTTTTGTTTTGTTTATTTTATTTATAAAATTTATATTGATAGAAATTTATAAACTGAATTAAAAAACTAAAAATTGACCAAAACATTAATTCATTTATATATTTTGTGATTATTATTATTATTTGTCGATAAAAATTTGTTTATTGATTTTGATTTTATTGCAAAATATATTTTAACAACAGTTTTTTTTTCAACTGACAATAAAATAAATTGAAAATGTTTGTGAATATATTGATTAAATTAACAAACATAAAAATTAAGTTATAAGAGTACAAACATAATAATATTCGACCTACAATATTATTATTTGTTTAAAAAAATAAAAAAGAAGAAGAAGGAAACTTTTATAAAAGTTTACAGAAAAATTTTCAATTTTTGTGATATTTTCTTTATTTCTCTCTTTTCATTCTTTCGTCTTGTTTTCAGAGCATTTTTTTCTTCTGTATGAAATTGCAAAAGTTCATTTAATTGAAATATAATAAAGTAAGTTTTTAAATGTTTTTTTATTTTGTTAACAATTTTCAATTTTTGTTCTTTTTCTTAATTGGATAGTTTTTCCCTCTTGATTTTTCCAATAGAAAATATTAAATGATAATTATTTTAAATTTTGTCTTTTAATGAAGTCAGAAATTTTACAATTTTTTATGTAGTTACCTAAATTCCGAACTGTGCGTCATAGAATGATCTGCACTAGTTTTGTTAATAAAAACGAATTGACATTTTTCATATAAAATTGTTTTCAGAAAATTAATAATTGAGTAAGAATTTTTAGAGGAAGTAATAGAAAATACAGAAAAGATTCCTTAACTTAAGTGATAAACTCAATATAAATCTAAGCCGAGACACTTTTAACACATTTTTTAATTTTTCCAATACAAGAAAATATATTCACAAAAATTCAACGATATACTATACTTTTAGAATACATCTGTATGAACACTTTCATCGATACGTAAGTGATCGATATAAGTAAGGTACTTATATACGTAGCTATATATCAATATGAAACCTTATAATATTTTTGCATAAATATTCAATAAATAGAATATTCCGATCCTCTATACCGATTTTGACAGAAAGAGAATAATAATAAAAAAAATAAAAATGTAAATATAAAATACAAGACGGATTTCCTTAAGATTAAAATAGTGAAAGAAAATGGTAAAAAAAATATCGCATGAATGTCGTTTGGATATAAATATATGAAGATTACTCTGTCTCTTCTATATACACACATATTGTATAATCCTTTGACTTTCGTCTTAATACGACTTTATATTTATATGGAATAATTCAAACAAATCGAAGAATTTTGATTATAAAATGTAGATTCTTTTTTTTACATTTTCCTTTCAATCGTTTGTGAAATAGACTGAAATATGAATAGTATGATTTTATGGATTAAAACATATATGTACAAAGGACGCAGTTTCTGTTATTTAATTACCTCAATTTCTGAGATTATAATTTTTTACAATTTAGAAAATTGTACCTTTGAAATTATGAAAAAATGTTAATAGAAATCATTAGAGTATCAGACGGTTTATATATTTTTGTTGTACAAGATTTGTATTAAAATTTCGAATAAAACAAATTAAAGAAATAAACAATTGAAAAAATAAATTCATACAATATTATTTTCGTCACACAAATTTATCCCTTTTCATTTGACAAAAAAAAAATAACCTCTCTTGTGGGTATTTCAAAATTCCCATCCCAAAACGATAGTAAAGCACAAAACTTCACAAAAAACTCAAACACTATTGTCAGTTTAATGCAATTCACCATTATTCAAATACAAAAAAGAAACAAACATTATTATTGAAACAAGGCAAGACACATTTTACAGTATTCTTCTATGTATTAGTGTCTAAAAGCATATTCTGTAAAATTCAATGTCTTATATACGTGCATACATATTATTTCATCATATATGAATATTCAATGTCGTTTTTTCTCTCACGTTATTCTACATATTTTCGTTCTTTTTTTTTTGTTTTGGTCTCGACATTTTTGCTTTATTTTTCCCCTTCTTTAGTTTTTTCCCGTTATTTTTTTTTTCATCGCAACAGTAAAAGCTGAATCGAAAACGATTTGAAATATTCTTTTGGGCACACTAGTGGATACACTTTACATGCTCACACACACTCACATACACATACACATACCACATCTACTTCTCATGCATGATGGAGTTTACTTCAATTTTTTCCATGTTTTTCCTTGTAGTTTTTTTTATTTCTTCATTTTTTGTGAATTCATATTTTCCCGTTCAAATTTCAAACATTTTTCTATTTCGTTTTTTTTTTCTTCTTCTTTTACTTTTCTTCTTTACTTTCTTTTCATTTTTTTTATGTTTTTATATATCGATGTTTGATGGTTATCGATTGTTTCTTTTTTCTTTTTTGGCGTATTCATATTTTATTATATGAAATTTTTATGAGACTTGAATATTCTTGAATAAGAAATGTAAAGTTGTAAAAGAAAGAAATACATTCGTTTTCTTATACTAGTCTAGTCTTGATGATTTGAATTTTGAAATTTTGAAGAGAATTCTTTCTGATATTCACAAAAAAAAAAATGAATGAAAGAAAGAAAGCAACAAAATTATATTAACGAAAATATCTGTGGAAAAATTCAAACAAAACAAAAAAGTAAAGTAAAGGCTTTCTTTTCGACTCTGAATATTGTATTAAAAATATTAGTTTTAGGTGACAAGACACAATATGACTGAATGCATTTTTACTAAAAATAAAAACTTGAATTTTTTTTTAAAAACGAAATAAAAAAATTTAATATTAAAATGGATGAAAAATTTTCTATAAGTGCATCGGTGAAAATTCTAAAATTCTTTTTTTTATTCTTTCTTCTTTACATTATATCGTTCTGTTCCCGCCCAATACCCACATCAATTTATTTATGTAAATTCATTATAAACAACAAATTCTTGTTTCCATATATTGGCAAAAAATATATAATCCTTTCAAATATAAGATTACCTTATTCTTCCTCTTCTACTTCGTTTTTGTACAGAAATAAAAGCTTTTACCATTTTCGAAACTGTACGATGATGACATCACATCGCGTACCTTCTTAAATCGCCAATCGACGTGATGAAAGCAATTTACTTTAAATGAATTTTTTTGTTGGTTTCTCTCCTCATGTTTTTTTATTGTCATTTTTTTTCTTTTGAATTTTTATAAATTTTCTTATTTTATAATCGATTTAGTTACAATATTACGTGACATTTTTATTGCGTTCTACACACGTCTTTTTTGTTCGCGTCAGCACAATAACATATAGGTACATTTAATATTTTATTTATTTATTTTTTATCGTACACAACGCGTTCACACAAACACGATTTAAACATATTTTTTTATGTCAATTTTCTTGAAAATTTGTTTTACAAAAACCATATATAAATGTTTTCCTACATAAATAAATACATTTTATAAAAGACAATCACAATTTTATATGTTAAATAACTTTTGATTATAATTCTTTACTTCAATGTTAAAACTTTTCTTGTTTTTAATTATTTTGTGTAAGGTAAAGGATTTTTAGTTGTATTTTTGGCAAAAAGTTATCGCATAGAGTAAATTTACTTTTAGTTATTTTTAGGTATAAAATCAACAGAATTAAAATAAAATATATTTCTGTTGTGTTGTGTCGCTTCTTTTTTTTCTTTTTTTTTATTCTAAGAATTTTTCCAACATAAAAACAATTCAGGTAAATTAACGAATTACAGTTTTATATTATATAATTAATTTAAACAATTTCAGAGAGAAAAGTTAATTTTCTAAAAGAATTTTAATTTTTTGTTTCTATTAAAAATTTTCAATTTATTTTATTTGGAATTTGCCTATTTCTGAAAATACAAATACAATAATATATTGACAGTTTGAGAAATTATATTCCCAAAAAACATTAATTATTTTCTATATAGTTCCTGGTTTATTTAAAAAGATAAAATTACAAACAAAAAAAAACAATACAACACAAGTCAAGTGAAACCAGAAGAAATTTCTATTACAAATTTTTTTTAATTAAAACTTTACGATCATTATTAACTGAAATAATAAATCTATAATATAGGAAGAGGAAATACCTAAGATGACATCAACTTGATTTTCTCAATAATATATCAAAAGATGGTAGAGCAAAAAAAAAACAAAAACCTTAAATAAATATAAAGAAGACAAAACATAGATGACGAATGAGTTAATATTTTTCAATTAAAATAAAAATAAAGATTCGTTACAATAATTATAATTATAATTATAGTTATAATTATAATTCTAATAATAATAATAATAATATGTTGACAAGGTTCGCTTTGTCAAAAACAAATATAATATAAAGGTGATTTCTTACTATTGCGTTGTCACTTAATATGTCTCATTCAATTTACTATAATCTGTGTTTTATTTTGTAGGGATACATATGGGTATATATATATATATATGTGTGTGTGTGTGTGTTTAAGTGGGAAAAATGTGATCATCAATCACAATTTGTCCAGTCATTGTTATCTAATATAATATTGTGAATTATCGTCAACAAAATGAAAAACAAACAAGAAGAGACATTTTATTTGACAAATCGTTGCGCGAACTAATAAGATTGTTTTTTTTGTCTTCTTCTTTTTATTGTTTTTTTTTTGTTTTTGAATTTTTTATTTATATAAATTTTTTACCCCGAAATAAAAAAATACAACATAAAAGAGAGTAAAGGAAGAAGAAATAAGAATATCTAAGAATTGTTTAAATTTGACAATTTCAAATGTCATAGATGATTGTTGAATATCAATTGATGTTGATTTTATAAATATTTACGACATAAATAGAAAAGTCTAAGAGGATGACTTTTGATTGGATTCATAAAACAAACAAAAACAATAAAAATGTTTGTGGTTGAATGAAATGATATTAGACAAGTGAATGTCAAGAGAGTAGAAAAATAAAACAAAAACAAAATTCGTTTGATTGATCTCAAGAACAACAAAAAAAAAATCATTTATATAACATCCATCATGTTTTTAATTCAAACATAAAAACGCCAATCTCGATCACTTATATAAGTTTCACACCCAAAACACAAGAAACAAAGAATGGGAAATGCGAAGAAAAAAAATCGCGTGGTGTAAATTTTTTTTTGTTGTTTAAGAATTTTGATTTTAAAACAATGATTGTGTTAAGTAAAATGAAAATAAAAAAAGGTTATGTTATTTCTTATAGAATATAAAATTCTTATCATATATATCGTATAACATTTGTAACACGAACTAAAATTTATTTTGTCGTCCCCATTCCACCTATTTTCCTCTTCTGATTTTCCTTTTTTTTGTATGAAAAAAAAATGTCTTTAATTAAAAAAAAGAAACATTTTTTATAAATTTTCAATTTTAATAAATTCGTTGAGAAAACAAAAAACATAATATTCAAAAGGTATAGGATAGAAAACAATATTTATTATGTTTTTATCACTTTAATTTATACATTCACTTGTACTTGTTACCTATATAAATAAAATATAGTATATAATTTTAGTAATATACATTTCAACGACCGCACAAATCGCTTAAATATAATTCACTTCAGGTTAGGAAGAAAAAAAGACATAGTAATAATAAAGATGAAGAAAATTCTTTTAAATTATACATGCAGTTGTGCAACAAAATAATTTTTCATTTTATACATTTTTATTGCATGCAAAAAATGGAGGTGAAAGATATTCTATAATATAATATATATAATATATATATTGAGAAAATAAAGAAAATAAATAATAAATATGTAATTTTATTTCAATTATCAAATTTTATATAAAAAGAAAAATATCTCGTCTTTTACCCCAAAAATAGTTATTACAGCCTAAATATATGCTTTTATTTCAATAAATTACAGATAAGAATTTTAATTTTATTTCCACTATTTTTCAATTTCTTTCATTCAAGTGTTCTTTTTATCTATAATTTATATAATCTCTAAGAGTTTATTTATAAATAAATAAATGAATATGATTAGAATTACACCTTCACTCTTAATATCATTTTATTATAATTTCTACTCAAATTGTAAAAAACCATAAAAAATTAAATAAAACAAAGTATTCTGTTTCAATAATCGTCTAGAATAAACCGAAATAAATAATTAGTTTTAATTTTTATAGTTTGATGCAATATTCTAAATATTCTAATTTGAATTGAAAAATGAAATAAAATCATAATCTAAAAATATACACAGACACATAATTATTTCATAAAATATTGATTTGTAGATTTAAATTGTATATAGAACAGAATAATCTACTATATACATTATATTAACTAACTAGAACTAACTAACTAACTAAATAGATGATCTAAATATAAATATAAAAACAATGAATTAGAAATAAAATGGAATTTGTATGCTTTTACTTTACACTGAAATGATGAAATTTTAATTAACTTTAATGAAAATAGAGTAGTTATCAAACTGTGTTTAAATATTACTATATTTAATATTTAATTTCTTCGTTACCAGATTTGTATTATCGGTCTGAATTAAGTGGCCAACGAATTATAAGATGATGCAGTTTAGAAGATAATAGAAATTAAAAGGATCAAATAAATGAATATATAAAATCTTAAATTTATTGAAAGTTTAAATTTCCATTTTATTTAATAATTCATTGATCGAAATATTAGAGGATATAATATTTTATATTATTATTTGATACATATTTGACGCAATGCACATATATTTAGATTTACAAGACAAACTAATTGCATATATATAGTTTCCAATCATTATGTCAACTAAACTTTATGTAAATAATAGTTTAAAGTACGTAAAAGTATAGACTTTATTAGTGATAATATTGTGATAATAATTGTAATAACAATTTCAGATAAAGAATAAGCAATGATTACGAAACAAATATTTAATAAAAAACGAAGGGGTTGAAAAAGATAGTTATTAAAACTATTTAATTATTTCAATCTAAAAAGTGGTTAATTTGAATAGTGAATTGATTAGGTTCATTTAGAAATATTTTGCAAGCGAAAAGTAATAAACATTCAATCAATAATATTCATCAGATACAATTATAAAACATTTTCTAAATGTTGTTTTTTTCTATTATTTGAACTTTGAGGTTAAAGACGTTTCAATTTACCCAGTAGACATTTTATTTTCTATATGCCAGTTATAAACGTTAAATTTTACAAATTTAAAAAATGTCTGCATAGAAAAGTTAACCATAAATAGTTAAAGTTTATATTTTTATCTTTGTGGCACACTGTGCGAGAATATAACTCAAAAGGTAATATTTCTTCAATAGCACCAAAAAACTAAAAATAAGAATTCATAAATTTATTGGATCTTATGAATCCAATAATTACTTTGAAGTTTTATTAGAATTTATTATGTAATTCTTTTAAGTTCATATTTTATTGGACTAACAAAAATAGTAAAAATAAATTTACAAGTAAATTTTTAAATGATAAAAAACCAAAATAAAAGAACTGTATATGTATAAAAAATAAAATATCGACTGAAATAAAAAATTGTACTTACATTAAACTAATTACTGAATAATATAATAAATATAAATTTTGTATGAAAATAGTTGTCACCTCTAATTCATATATGTATACTATGTGTTGGGTAGTGTACCATTGATCAAATTCAAAGGAAACATATAGATTGTTTTAGAGAAAATATATATAAAATGTAACATTTTTCCATTTCCATAAAAATTTCATTGAATTTATTCCCGATACACAAAAACAAAAGCAAAAAGAAAAAACAAACCACATAAAATTTGAAACTTTTTTACAAATTTATTTGTAAAAAAAAAATAGAGCGTTGGTGAGAAAATGGATGTTTGTGATGTGGTATACTTTTAGGGAAAAAATAGATGTGTTTGTGTGAGACTTTGCAAAAAAAAAAGAACGATAATCTATTTCGAATTCAAAATAAAAAACCATGAAAACAGAACAAAAATCTCATTTTTAAACAAATAAAATAAAAAAAATAGAAAGAAAGAAGAAGAAAAACCAGCAACAACAAGAACGTAAAAAATGAAAAACAAATCTATGCTAATAAAATCACGTACATGTTACGTGCAAAAAGCATTATCTTCTTCGTTTTCTCTGTTGCATGATGGAATGTAACTAAATTATTTACATTCAAACACTTCAAGTCATTGTTTTCTACTTTATTGAATAAAAAATAGAGAAATAGAAAAATAAGAAAATAAAAAAGACGAAACAATATTGGAGACTATAAATTTTCTAAAATAGAAAAATCTATTTATTGTTTTTTTTTCCTTTTGTTCCTTTTATTTCTCTTTAAGAAACAAAAAAAAACTTTTGTGCCGTAGTTTTATTACTTTGCTTTGAAATTACTTAACTTATTTTTTCTTTAATTTATTATTTACAAAAGATTAAAATCTTCTTTATTTTTGGGATCTTAACTACTTCAGAAATAATGTTTTAATTTTATTTTATATATTCATTTAACATAACAATAACTGTATGGTAATCCATTTACCAAATCATGTTTGGGCATCAATATAAAATTAGTAAATATACGTAAATATATTTTTAAGGAATTAATTAACTGCAATCAATCTCAATAATCTAAGATCAGGTATTATTGTCGTTTTATTTAAGATCCAAATGTCAATGGAAATTCCAATATACCCAACCCATAATATTATTTAAAAGATTTAATTAATAATATTTTCCATCAATGATTTTCATTTAAAATAAACAATAATGGTGCAAAAGTAAAAATTAAAATATTCATCAATACGAACTTGTTGATATATCATCATGCGTAATCACGGCACACACATTGACACAGTGGTGTATATATTTGAAAAGGAGAATATATGTAGAATGAAGAAAAAAAAGGATAGTTGAAATATCAAAAATTCTTTTGTCCATTTATCTAATACGTGACTACAGAAAGAAGCTTTTAACTCCAACATATCTTTGGCTCATACCCAAAACATCGGAAACCGTATTAACATTGAGACATCCTATTTAAATGTATAGACTTTGATATTGTGATATAAAAAAGAAAATATAAAGGATGAAGAAGATTTTCTCGTTAAAAAGGATATGGACGAATTTAGGTTTTTTTTTTCTTTCATTCTATCTTTCACTTTTATGTGAAAGTAAAAGAAGAAAGATAGAAAAATGTATATAAGAGAAGAAAGTCTTCTTTACATTTCTCGTATAAATCATTTTATTATTATTATGGTTATTGTTGATAGGGATTTTTGACCTTTTAAACGCCATAAAATGACTACAATATCACAAAAGGGTAGAATTACTGATACGATTTATAAAGTGTTGATAAAGACACTTGATAAGATTAGTTATATAATAGATTTTTTAAGGGTCTAGGCTTTTCTAACAAAAATAGATTTTGGCGCCTTTTTCAATGTTTTTATTTCTATTTTTTGTCATCATTTCCTTTAACTACGATAAGTTAATTTATTTCAAAATATTAACAAAAAAACTCAACAATAATAATATTAAAAAATTTGCCATTTATTGAAAAAAATTTACATATTTGTTCTTTTTTGAATCTCTAGATGAATAGAGAATAAAGACATAGTATAATTACGGATTAAAAGTTATAAACATTATCCAATAGTAATTTGAAACTAAGGCTGATCTTCCAAGGGTCTCAAATGGTGGTACGGAATCAAATTTCCAAATTCTGAAAAGTGTTCACATGTAACTTTCATTAATTTTTTCTAATTGAGTTTTTGAAAATCAGTTTGATCAGTTTTTATCGATTTCCCACCATAAGCCCCTTAATTTAATCAGTTAACATGTTTATAATTATTTAATTTTTTTTTTTTTTGTCCATTAAGCAAAAAAATATAACATTTAATCTGATATTTTATTGAAAATATTACGTTTGGTTTGCCATTATTTTCTTTATTTATTTTTATTTTATAAAAAAAAAACAAAAAATTAAAAACTGCCGATGAAAAACTCAAATTGAACCAAATCACATTTATATTTACAAATTAAATATTTATATATTTAGTGGAAATAAATTAATTTTGTGTTCATTTTGAATGATTATTATAAAATATTTATATTATATTATATTAAATTATGTTTCAACTATTTTAGTTGATTTATTATTATTATAGTTGATTTAATTATTTTTAGTAAATTTTTTTTTAATTTCTAATTGATATTTGTGTTGTTGATTTTTCATCATAATTATTACGATTGAAATAATATTACTATCACCTATCACCTACAACTAGATAAAGTGAAGACTTTTAGTATCTCTAAATATTTATCGAAATAACAATAGATTGTTATTTTTAAGAATAATTTACAATTAAAAATTCATTAGAAAAATATATATTTAGAAGTTTTTGCTTTTAGTTCAACTTAAGTCTCTAGATATATTGGCCGTAAGTCTGAAACATAAAGGAAGTTTTTAAGAAAAATGTTTAATTATGTTTCAAAAAATAGTTGTCAGTTAAAATTTATTGGTGAAAAGAAATTCTAAATGATTTATTTTGTTGTTTTTGTGTTGAAATTTCAAACTTTTATAAATAAGTAAAATTTATATTTGACTTATATATCGTGATATATATATATATATATATATATATATATATATATATATATATATATAAATATATATGTTGACTTATATATCTTGACCTTGCAATTAAATTGGTTCATAAAATAGATATTTAGAAAGAAAATTAAACAACAATTTTGTTTTTAGAATATTGTGGACAAATTTTTTAAAAATGTTATATAATTTTCTGTTTTTTTTTTTCATTATTCCAAAATCTACAATTCTTACTAATAAACAATAAAATTTAAATTCGTACAATAAGGAATGCTGTCTTATTATATTTAATACTTGATTTATCGTCAATACTTTGTTAAATGGAATTTAAAGTTAGTGTCATATAATTTTAACCACAACGATTTATTGTTTAACACAATAAATAATAATTTCACTTTGATCTTACGATGAAAATTGATTTATGGACAATACAAAGACTATACACTAAAATATTAAATCCAAATGTGAAAAAAAAAATTGTGTGACTCAACATTTGAGGCTTTTAAAGGATATATTTTTTCATTCCTTTTTTTTATTATTTACATTTTATGTAAAAATATTGTACTGTTGACTTGACTGAATTTAACTTTAATGTCCAGAAAAAAGGAGTTTGCTTGTTAACCTCAAATATTAAATTTGTATATATAGGTAATGTGTATAGGTAATTTAGTTCAATCCTCCACCTATATATACATTTACTTGTTCACATTACATTACAAAACGGATAAGGTTTCTTTGTTTTTTTTTCTGTTTAAGTTCAAACAAAAAAATTTTAAACAAACAATAAAATTATAACAAACCGCAATAACATCTCATAGAACAAAAAGCACAAAATTACACAAAACACTCCAATAGTAAACCAAAAAGGTAAAATAACAATGGAACTGAACTGATTCGTACGCAATACGAATTATATAAAATAAGACCTGAAAAATAAAATGTCTAATTTAAATATAACAAGTCAATGGTATTTTTAGACCATTTAGAATATTCATTTATTTGTATTCGGTCAAAATAATAATTATATATACATTGAATTGAAATTCATTTTCGATCATTTGCATAAAACTAAAATGTTTGGTTGTACCATTTCAGGTTGACATATCGTATGTCTTTTTGTCGTATGTCGTTTAAACATTATGTCTATCTGTACACTTAGGTATATTATATACCTATAGGTATAAATATAAACCTACCTGCCTTGCCTATCTACACTATTTTATATAGAAATTACTTAACATCATTTTAAGTATATATATTTTTTTATTTTATTCCTGATAGATTTTTGGATAATGTTCTGATTTTCTATTGTTAAATTTACAATAAATTTAAAATAAAATGTAAAACCTACGAAGTTTCCATGAGTTATTTATATTTTCCATTATGTAATTTCGAATGCTTAATATATGAGAAGCTATTTCCATAAAAATATTATAAAATAAATAAATATTTTGACGATAACAGAATTTTTATCAAAATAGAAATTGATGTTGGTAACGTAAATACTTTTTGTTAAACAGATCATTTTTGATTCAATCGTAATTTTATTCGAATTGATCCAATAAAATGATCATCGTTTAGTCTTTAGTCAGTGAGTCGTTTATCATAAATCCTAATAAATTTTTTTCTTATCTCAAAGAAGAATTCCATCAGACACACATATACAAATGCTGTTGAATTGTTACCTTATTGTTAACATACAGAGGTGCCATGTATTTATATCCTTGATATCGTCATCGTTTTCACGTTTTAAATTTTTCACGTAAATTTGATAGCGCTTATAAACATATACATATAGATAGCCATTTAAGTAAAGGTAAAAGTAGCAGAAAAACAACAACAATATAAGAATAACAACAACAATAACATGAAAATGTCTGAGTCATATAATATGTCTAACGTAAAGTCTAGTCAGGTTTTATTGTCTGGCACATAGATATTAAATGATGAATCCCTTCTTTTTTTTGCTTTTTTCTTTTTCATTGAATTGTATATTTATTTATTTTTTTTATGATCGCGATTTGTGAAGCATAAAAAAGAAATTATATAGCAATAAAATTTGTGTGCGATTCTTATTATTTTTTTTCATTTTTTTAATTTTTTCATTTCATTTTGATAAGAAGAATAATTTTCGGTTCACAATGGTAAAACTTTTAATTTAAAGATTTCTTTCAGATTTTATATTTATATTATATATTTGTAATTCCATTTTAAATCATAAATGTATAATTATACAATGAAAGGTTTATTGAGATGATTAACTGTTTCTGTTTTATCACAGCCAACTTAAACCGAAGCTTAATGACGAAGTTTAACAAGACAATATAAAAATACTGTTTTAATTGACAATTTCCAATTCATGTTCATATGGGATATTAAATGGGATTTAAGGGATAATTTATTAAAAAACAATTCATGAAGCAGAACAATATATTTACTTCTTCATTACGATTCTTTACGATTTTTGTACTTACAGAATTATAATTATAAATAATAGTTACCGCACTGACTTTATTAAATATAAATTACAAATAATAAAAGAAAAGAAAAAACCTTTTTTTTTAAATCTTAAGTCTTATAATTATGAATGTACACATTCATTTTAAAAATGAAAGAAATTACAAGAACTTTTGTCTTATAATAAATTATAATACAAAAGACATTTTCATAAGTGTTTACAGAAAACTTACATCTAAAATAGTCTTTAATTTACGTTGAATAATACTCACACTTATATAAGTCTATAATTATTGTACAGAGTTGTACTTTAAAAAGGATCTAAGGGCAATGTTAAAGGATTTGTATACCAATTTAATTAGTTTTTAATAAAAATAAACTACAGAATCCATATAGTATAATTATTGGTTTGTTTGATTTCCGAAGAGATGAATTGAAGTTTAATGTAAACTTCAAATCTATATTATTTGAAAAATTGTTTACGCTCAAAAAAATTAAGGAATAAACTAAAGAAAAATGTAAAATGTAAAAATTAAATTTAACAGTATTAATTGAAAATATATTTAAAAATAAAATAAGAACAAAAAGGCTTTATATGTTAATCTAGTCTCAACACAGTTAATGACAACAATAAAGTATTCCAACACTTACATTTTTAATGAATGATAATTATTCACTTCAGATAAATCAAATATCATATTACAGTATTATAGAATTAATAGTACCACATAAATATAATAAATATGCATACACATTACACACATACATATATATATATATAAATTTCTAAATAAAAAAGAAATTCATTTGTTTTTATATTTTCATACAATTTTTTCCTAAACAGTGCGGAAAAACATATTACAAAAGAGATTATATTTATGTCACTTTCATTATCGCATTAAGTTATTAAAAGTTGTTCTGTTTTTCCTCTTTTTTCTATTATAAAATTTTTCTTTCGTTATTCTGTTGTTATTGTTGTTGTTGTTATTATTGGTGTTAAAATTTTCAAGAATAAAATTAAAATGAAAATTATGACAAGTAAAATAATATAATTAGAATTCTATAATATCATTGTTTAACTGTATATGTGTTTCATATGAATATGAATATGTAATATTATTTTAAATAGTATGTGATAATATTAATAGTGCGTGTAATAATTATGTGAACAATTGTGTGTGTGTAAAAATTCATAATAAATTATCACATTCATTCAAATATTTAACATTTTAAAACCGATTTTTTATTTTTGTGTTGTGTTTTTTTTTTCACAGTTTCTGAATTAATTAAAATCTAAATATTTAAAGGATTTACAACACATTCAACATTTTTTTTAAAAAAATCTTCTTTATTTTAAAAGGAAATCTTTATAAAAAAAGCAAATAATGTCAAAACTTTTGTTTTTCATTTTTTTTTGTTTTTGTTTTTAATGAAAATGAAAGGCACATTTCTGTTTAATTCTTTTTTTTTTTTAAAAAAAGTGTTCACACCAAAAGAAAAAGTTATTATTTATTTGGCTTGAAAATAGAACACAGAATAAAAAAAAATATAAAATGAAATTCATTAAAATCTTAAAGTCAACAGTTCCATTATTTTTTTTTGAAAAAAAAACGGTCCAAATATATAAGAGCTAAAAGAAAAAAAAAGCTTTATTGAGTGGAAAAGATAGAATATTATAAATATATATATTTTTCGACCATTAAAATCTTGTTAAACGAACATTTTTGTACTGCGTAACGTATAAAGGTCAAAAATGTTATACCATTTTTTTTTTCTTCTTATTCTTCTTCTGGTTTATAATTCTTTTGACCCTGACCTATGACTATACTAAATATTCACTTATAGTTTCATTTATTTCATGAGAATGATAGAAAAAAATTAATATTAAATATTGAAGAGATTTTTTAACAAATTTCCAACCAAAACGTTTTTTTTTTACTTACTAAAATTGTTGTGATTGTTGTTGGTTTCATATGAAATGCAACTTTCCAAGTCATTATATAAATATTTATTCTTGTACTATGTTTTACACATAAAAATGTGAGAGTCCTTTTTCTGTATTATTTGGTTATGTTGTTGTTTTTTTTTGTTGTTTTTTGCTTGTTTTTCTTTTTTTTGTAAATATAAGAAGAAAAAGGACCAAAGGACATGAAAAGTGAAGGAGTGAGAGGTACTTATGTGTGTGTGTTAATGTATCATCAAATAATAACAACGTGACATGCGTTGTTGATTCAATACCATAACAATTTATCATTTTTACACACCGGAAATCAAGATTTTTCCTTTTTTTCATCACACAAATACTTTTATAATAATAATAATAATACAAATAATAAAATAATAATAATACAAATACTTATGTATTTGCGTTTGCATGCATGCATAAAGTTATATACCTATATGTACATAGGTATTTTATATATGCGTGTATTTAGTAAAGGTATCTATTGTAGTATTATATATAAAGATGTTTGTTATTGTAATTGCGTAATCGTATAAATATCCTTCATCCAACGAGATCTTTTTTCACGCCTACAGAAATATTTTTCGTTTCATTTTGACATGATGATTTGTATTGCTTTTACGTATATATTTTGATTTTTCTTATATCTTCGGTTTTCCTTTTTCTTTTCTTCCGTTTTTTTATTGTGCGTCGTCTTCGTCTTCTTCTTTTTCTTTTTCCTTTCCTAAGTCTTCGTCTTTCCCTTCTTCTTCTTTGCGTTTTCTATTTTTCAACGCCTTTTCTCCCTTTACTTCGGATTTTCATTTTTTTCCCTTTACACACTCTGTGTTTTGTGCGTTTCTTTTGCCTTCTACACACATATATTTTTTTCCAGTTTCTTCGCACAAGGCGGACAATTTTATTTTTCTTATATTTTTTTTTCTTTATTTTTCTGATTTTCTTCGTTTTTCTTTTATTTCCTTTTTTTTTGCATTGATTTCGATAGCCACCACCCACATTAACTGACCACACCCATCACCAAAAAAAATTTCTTTATAGGTTATTTGTTTTTCTTTACAAATAATTTGTTTTTTTCTGTTCCTTTTTTGATGATATTTTATGTTATTCTTTTACGTCTTTTGCGTGTTTTTGGTGACGCCTTTGTAATTTTATCATTTTTCAGTTATGAAATTTAAATAAAAAAAATTGTATTGTTTTTTTCCTTTCTGTTTAGAAAAATGAAGAAAATTTTAATTTTTAATCTTTTAACATTTTTCAGTCTTTCTTTTTTTTTTGTTGTTTGTAATTTTCTTAATGTTATTTTTGAACTCCTCCTTTTTTTAAAAAGAAAAAATAACGAGCTCCTCCTTAGCAATAATTAAAAAGATAATTTTTATAATTTTTTTAAATTAAATTTTTTTTTATTTTTTTTTTTAATAATGGAAAAAATAGTTTTTTCCCGACACACATTTCAACTATCTTCTTCATTGACTTTTTCATTGATTTTAATAAATTGTCGAAAAAACGTCCACAACAAAATTTGTTTTCATGAAAAATTTTCAACCAAAAAGACTAAAACCGAATCTAAATAAAAGAAACTATTATTCTTCCCAGCTGAACGCTTCTTTCATTTCCATTCTTTTCAAACAGATTTTCACCAATAATTTATCTTCATTTTTCTAATAATAATGAAAGAATCATAGAAACATGTGTTCTACCCTAAAACTTTAATAAAAATAAAGAATGCAATTTTCTAATCTCATACCAAACTTAAATATAAATGAAATTCTTTAAGCATCAAATGAATTTTTCCCCAAGTAACTATTTTCTACAAACAATAAAAAAAAATTCCCCTATATTTTCATTTAACGATTTTAAACGAAGTTATATCGATATGCTTTGGTAAGACTTTAGTATGTGTGTAATTCTCCTTAAACATAAAAATTGGGGAAAATTGAGAAATTCAGTCTGTTGATGGCCTTTGTACGATGAGGATTTACTTCTAGTTATTGTGACTGATTTTACAACATTTTTCGTGATTTTCTGTTTCCACATTTTTTTTGTTGTTGTTTTTTTTTTTTTTTCATTTGTTCTTGTTTATTTTATTTTTCCACAAATCAGTGATTAAAGTGGAAGTTTATATTTTTGTTGCCCCAAAAAAAAAAAGAAAAATTAAAAGAAAATGTTTTTTCTATTTATTTATTTATTTTTATTTCCGATTTTTGTATTTTTTCTTTCCTGTTTTCTTCATTTTATTGAATTTAATCAAACGGCGTGCGATAGAAAATATATAAATATGGAAAAACGTAACGCGGTACCAAGTGAATTTTTTATTGTTTGTTTTATTTCTTATTCAATGAATTTTGAATTTTTCTATTTTCTCTTTTTGGTTTTATTTTTGGAATCCAATGAAAATATTTGACATTAGTTTTTGTTGTTCCTGCTGTTATTGTTGTTATTGTTTGAAAGCATCCTGAATACAGAATTTTCATATTAATCCTGATTCCATATTATAAAAGCAGAAAACAACAAAAAAAAACGAAAAAATTAGAGAGAGTGAGAGAGAGAGAGAAAAAAACAAGGAAATATATAACACTGTTTGAATAATAAAGAGGTCCATTAAACGGAAGTGGAAAAAGCTAATTTATTATTTTTATTGTGTGGATAACTTTAGTCATAGTTAAAGGCAAGATCCCATTAAATTGATTGTGAACTTTTTTTTTCATACAAAAATTCAAGAAAAAAAGTGCGCACTTTTTTCCCATTTCTTCTTCTTTATTACATTTTTTTTGTCACGTGGGTCAAATGGTGAAATTCAGATGAACAGGTATACAACAAAACAATATTGCTGCTGTTGCTATTTATATTGTTAATGTTGTATGTTTTATTTGTAAAAAAAGGACGAAGGGCTCACGAATCAGAACAATCATGATGATGATCGAGGTCATAAATTGTATTATTTTCATATTTTACATTACGACTTTTTAAATAGGAAATGTACAATTTTTCTTCCATTTATTAATTTATTTTTCTTTGGTTCTTATAAAATACATTTTTTATTTATTTTCCTATTATATTACCTTATTATTATATTAATCTCTCTCTCTTTCGCTAAAGATTTGTATAAGAAACTTCAAACTAAAAGAACTTAGAAAAATAATCATATCGTTAATTAAATAATATTTCGGGTCATTCTATATAAAGTAATATTTCAATCTACATCCCCTCTTTTACAATGATATAGAATGTGTTTATCTCACCCCTTAAAATGCACCAACAATTTTATCCGCATTTATAGTGCGTGAATACTTTGGGTGGGTAATTCATTAAAATAAAAATGGAATAGAACTTCATATAAATCACCATAATATAATAATTACATAACGTCAAAAATAATAATAAAAAAAACCAATAAAATCTAATTTTATTTCAATACAAAAAAAAATATGTACAAGGAAAATTTTAATGTTAAAAGAAACATCGTGTCGCGCTCGCATACGAAACATATGTTGCATTTTTTGATTATTATTATTATGATAAGCATTATATGCGAGACAAAAATCTAAACAAAAATAATGAAACAAAAAAAGATTGAGGAAAAACATTAATTAAATAACATTACAAATCAATTAGATTAGACCGAACGATCTTTTTCTATATAAATATATAGAAATAAAAAAAAAGTACATTATTACATTGTAAATTTGTACTTGTAAAATACGAGAATATTATAAAATTATTTTAGTTATCATTTCTATCAATATGTACATGAGAAGAATATATTCATACCCATACCCGAAAAGGGTTCTTATTTTTCCACGTTTATTTGTTTTATTTCGTTTCGTTTCGTTTTGTTTTTGTTTTTTTGTTTTGTTTTGAAACAAACAGTAAATCAATTATTTAATAAATAAAAACAACAACAAAAACATCATATTTTAATTGATTTTTTTATTAGACCAAATGTAAAATTCAAACAATTGAATTGATGATGATGGAAAAAATAAATAAATAAAATATAAATAAAAGGCAAAACGTCAATCAAACTTTGACTGTCATTTAAGATAATATTTGAATATATGATGTCTGTTTGTATGTATGTCTGTTGGTATGTATATTCAATGAATTTTCCATGTAATACACCAAAAACAATCATGTTATGTTACATCAACATAATACATAATATTGTCATTGGATTTTGATATAATCGCTACAAGGAGTGTCTTTTTGAAAAGAAAGAAGAAAAAAAACTTAATAATAATAATAAAACACTCTTCTGTCATTTTCTATATTTTTTTTTTTTTATTTTATAGTTTTTGTGGTATGAGATTTTGTTCTGGCTTTGATTATGATTCCGCAGTGAAATTATCTTGACAAATTTCTACGACAAAAAAGTTAACCAAAAATAATCTTCGATTTGTTTGTTCTACGAAATTCTAAACTGAGTTTTTATTATAAAAAATATTTTGTTGAAAAAATAATAAAATGGTGTAACTCCCCAAACGTAAAATCACCACTGAAGACAACGCTACTGCTTCATTTTCATATTAAAAAAGTTTTTTGTTTGTATTTTCTTCCTCTTCTCCTTGTTTGAATTTGATGTATAAAAAAGGGATATGGTTTTTGGTGTTAAATCATTTGGGGTAATTATAAATGTGTGTCTGGAACTGGAGTGTATTTGATAGAATTAGGGTTAGTTTGTTTTGAAAAAGTGTTAGACAGGATATGATCAATTTAACAAATGAATTCCAAATAAATCGATATATTTCTGCCATCATTTGATTTGTTATTAAAAAAAACTTATCGTTTATTAACTTTCATGAAAATATACAGATATTTTAAAAGATCTCACTGAATATGATATAAATATGCGGTTAATTTTTTATTAAGGATAGTTATATATCCATTAAATGCGAAACTAAAAATATAGAAAAGTTTTATGCAAACTAATGCAAAATAAAAAAATCAATTTGTTATAAATAAAAGTTCATTATTTATTAAATGATGGAAATATTTAAACTTTAATTTCAGTATAAACCACATTAAAATGATGCTCATATAGAAAAAAACTTTCTATAAACATAAATATGAATCTAATTAATAAATCTAACATTTAATATTATATTCTCTTGTTAAATCAATAAAATTTTACTGCATTTTATATATTATGCAAAATTTTCCATTTTACCTCATTCCACAATTTCCTTGGTTTTGTTTTTGTTTCTTACCGCACGTTTTAATATTAAAACAATATAAATATAGTGAAATGGAATGAAGGGAGTGTCATTTTTTTACCTTTAGTTTTTCGTTTTTTTTTTTGTTTCATTTAATGCAACAATAAACATATATTTAAAAGTCAGACAGTTTTTCGTGTCCTCTCTCCTTTTATGTCAGAAATGAAAAAATATATATATATATATATTAACAGAATGACAACAACAAAACATTTTAAGCAAAACAAAACTAAAAACACCAACAATAAAACGATTATAAAAGGGGGAAAAAACACCAGACGTATATTGTAGTCACTTCTTCTACCATATCGACCCTCATCAAAAAAAAGAAAAAATCCACCCTTGAACTAATAACTCCAAACAAAAAATAAATACCAACAACAAGACAATGCACAAGAAGAAAAACAAAACATCAAGAAAAAAAGGAAAGAAAACCTCTTTTGGAAAAAAAACAAAAATATTCATTTTTTCTGCCTTTCCTATTTTTTATTTTTCTCACTTTTGTTTTTTTTTTGTTAAACGTAGCATCGTCTATTAAAAAATGAATTTACACATTTTTATTCACGCAACAAACAATTTCCCATACCTAACCAAAAAAAAAAATGTGGAAGAAAAATACAAAGCTTCACAAACACAAGAGAGGTAAAAGAAAAAACTTCAAATTGAACAAGAACCTTAAACATCTCTAGGTTTTTTACAAGAAAAAGTAAAGGTAAGAGAAATAAAATTGTTTAAGAATTTTTCTTTTTGCTTTAAGACAAAAACAAAAAATACAAAGAATACAATGGAAAATACACACTACACACATAATATTTCTAAATTATCAAATTCTAAAAATACATGAAAAATATTAGACGTGTTAAAAATTATATTAACAGCAACAACAACAACAACATAAAACATCAAAGATGAAGCTTTTATTTAAACGCGTACTTTTATATACAAATAAATTTTTATATAATTTTATATAAATATGAGAGAAAGAAGAAGGGAGTTAAAAGGAAAAAAAACTATATCCCATCAGGGTACATTTTTCAGTGCAATAAACATATTCAAGAACCCTTTTAGAATATCGTTTTGTTCGTCCCATTACACCAGAATGGTAATTTGTTTTTATTCAAACAAACAAACAAAAAATAAAATAAAGATGCAGGATGAAGAAGATGAAACGAAATCATGAAGAAAAAATTGAATTGAAGAATTTTCACGTGTGAAGAAACGTTGAAGGTTCTTCTAGGAAAAAGAGACAAAGAATAAAGTAATTTCAGCAAGGTGGATAAAATGAATATTAAATTTTTTTCATCTAATCTTTCAAAATCTTAACTAATTAGTTAAGATTTTGAATGATTAGATGAAGTTTTGTGTTAATTTTTTAAAAGAAATTTTATCAAAACTAAAAAACAATTATAAAAATTTTCATTGTTTTCTTTCAAAATCAACTTAATTTTTAAAGCTAAAAAGTAATTTGTAATTATTTAAATTTATTTGATAAATTCCCGATTTCTGGACACATGGTATTTTATCTTTGTTGTTGCATAATAAAGTTTGTAATTTGTTGTTGTTTGAAAAAACAAATTCTAAGTCATGTTTCTTAAATACTTTCTTTAGTTTATTTGTAATTCATAAATCGATTATTTAAATAATTAATTAACTAATTATGCCAATCTTAAAACTAATTTTAATTATTCAATTTTCTTTCTCTTTGTTATTGTAAAAGTTATTAGTTGGTTTGTGGTCATTAGAATATAAGTACAAAAAAAAACTATTCAATCCAAATTCTAACTGAAAATAAAATTGATCTTCAATAAAATTTAATTTTTATTGATGAACTTTTTTATGCAAACAATTTTCCATTATACTTTTCTTTGTCCAATCACTTTCTTTCTGTTAATGAATTTTTTAAATAATTTATTAACACACAGGCAACAACTAATTCCTTTTTAAGAATAGATTTTCATATGAGAGAGCTAATTTAATAAGGAGCCCCCAAATTCAATTCTGCCTAAGACCTTTATATTTGTAAATGCGTCTCTGATGCGATAAGACTGAATAATAATTAACAAAATTAAAAGTTATAGTTTAATTTAAAGAACGGGATAAATGAACTTTATCTCACATAAATTTTTTTTCTTTCTTTTAAAATAAAAACAAAAAACGAAACGAATTAAAAGTGAACATAAGAGTAAAAACCAAACAAAACAAAAAAAAATCCTCTAGAGACCGATTTACGATTTGTGGTATTGGAATTCTTTGATGGATATTGGCGATAAAACTGCCACTGGCAACTTCAATTTATTTGTATTTGTTTTTTATTTTGATGATTTTATTGATGTTGTTGTTGTTTCTGTTATTGTGGCTTTTGAAAATTCGAATTTTAAATTTTTTTTTAATATGGAAAGAGAAATTAATTAATCTTACTTTTCAAGATTGCGGTTGTGGAATGATCTCGGTAAACTGTTTTTTTTTTGTATTAATTAGTTGTGTTAATTTATCGATTACTTATTTTAAAATAACAACAACTCTTAACTAAACCAAAATATAATTTCACGTCAACCTTCACTTATAATTTTGTTTGCACTATTCCAATTTTAGATAATATTTTATTTGCACTAAAATACTTTTGATTAGTTTCACGAACATTTATTAGTCTACTAAGAAAGAGAGAATGAAGTATGATGAGAACAATTGATGAAAGAGATGAAAACTTTTCTTAACTGACTGTTAAATGTTTCGTGAAACATTAACGGGGGTTTAGTCATAAGCAAGCTCGATCGAATAGTTTAATACTAAATATTCGAGACGCTTGTAATGCTTGTGGCGCTTTTATTGATTATTTCAACATATTTAAGTAAGAAAATTTTAAAAGCCCTAAACTCTTTCAGGAAAAACAAAAAAAAATAAGAAGACGAAAAAATCAATTTAAATTTAAATAAATATTTTTCTCTAAATTCGCGTCACGTATGATTTTTTATCTCTTCTCTCATTCTGTCCTTCTCTCACTGCCTGTATTTTTTCTATTCTTCTCTCATTCTGTCCTTCTCTCACTGCCTGTATTTTTTCTATTCTTCTCTCATTCTCTATTCTTCTCTCTCCCTCTCTCTATCGTTTACTCTTTATTTTATATAATTTCTGCTTTTTTTCTATATTTTAGCTTTTGCTTCTGGCTCATATAATCTTTCACAGCTTCTATAGTTTTATGCATAAATCCTTTTTAAATTAAAATCGCTTTATATACGTAACGTGATATATAGACACAATTTAAGAAGAACAGAATAAAAAAAGAAGAAAAAGAAGGACGGCATCATGTCTGTCTAATTCTGAACTAAATAAAATAAAAGAAAGAAAAAAAAAAACAGAAGAATAAAAAAAATCTGAATAATTTAAAGCTTTTTTTCTTCTTTCTTCTTTCTTCCTTATTTTTTTTTGTTTTTCTTTAAATATTTTCTTCCTCAGTCCCATTTATGTTTCTTGTAATTTGATGGGAGTCGGATTTGGATTAAGAAGTACTGTTTTTCTTTTCTTTTCTTTTCTTTTCTTTTCTTTTCTTTTCTTTTCTTTTCTTTTCTTTTCTTTTCTTTTCTTTTCTTTTCTTTTCTTTTCTTTTCTTTTCTTTTCTTTTCTTTTCTTTTCTTTTCTTTTCTTTTTTTTTTGTGTGTGTTTTTTTATGTGTTGGACGATAAATTTTCATGTAAATCGTTTCGTTTTGTTTCTTGTTGTTTTCTTATTTATTTTCAAATTTAAATATTTTTTATAACTTTCTATACTTTTCTATTTTGAACATAAAAACAAAAACATTACCAATTACCAATAATTATTATTTTTGTTAATTATTCCCGATTATTCCTTTAACTCTTTATTTTTTCCAATTAGTTTAAGTCTTGACATTTACAAGAAAAAAATTAGGAAGCAAATAATTTATTAATATGTCCTTTTTAAATATTGACTTGTGTAGAAAATTGAAATGAAGGAGTGAGGCGAGATGAAAGAGGAGAAAATATAAAAACTCTAATAGAAAAAAACTCCCCAATTCTATATTCGTTGACATTGCATTAAAATTTATAGCTCAATTGAATTGAAAATTGTCGTCCATTGTATTTACTTGGATATGTTTGTATGCTTTCGTTTCGTCTCATTTACTTCTTTCCACATTTCTATTTTCTATATTTTTGTTTTGTGTTTATTTTTTTTGTTAGTTTCTCTTTATTTTTTTTTACCATTATTTCCAAAGCTCTGATGCATGTACTGTACTGTACTCTATACTACGTACATACATATATATGTATGTACTTACATTGTACACTTGGAATTCAATTTAATTAATCCCAGACGTTTTCACCCTCGAGAAATATGTTGAACATATAATTCAAGACTTTTATATATATTTTGAAGTTTTTGATGTGCTTTTGTGTGTGTGTGTGTGTGTGTGTGTGTGTGTGTTTTTTTTTTTTTTTTTTTAAATAGGAAGGTGGAAATCTTCCAAAGACTGAGTGTGGGATTTTTACCCACTAAAACCACCTCCCTTCTCCTAATCCCATATTCCCCCCGGAACCACCGTAAAGTATTACTTCAGGAGGGGGATGGAGCATTTCCGCTCACTCTAACCTATTTCTTATTGCTTCTAGCCGTCTTAGCTCCATGTTTACTATAGCTACATTGTTGCAGACAGTGTCCCATAGTTCTTTCGATTTCAACATTTCCCCTATTATGTTGTCCGGGTTTAGCTTTACGTCAGCTGCTTTTTCCATGTCTCTCCTCTCTTGCTCAAATCGAGAGCATACAAAAAACACATGTTCAGCGTTCTCTTCTTTGTTTTCGCATTCTGGACATAATGGAGAATCATCATGCCCAAAACGATATAAATAACTCCGGTAACCACCATGACCAGATAGAAATTGGGTTAGGTGATAGTTGACCTCACCGTGTTTGCGGCTAATCCACGGCTCTATCTTCGGAATTACCCTATGCGTCCAGCGCCCCTTTCCAGAGGTCTGCCACTGTTGCTGCCATGTTTGCATGGATTGCAGTCTTTCTCTTTCCCTGTACTCCCGACTAGCTAGAGGGTCCCGCCTCTTGGCCTCAAATACTCTTCTAGCTTCCTCTGCTGCGATGTGGATAGGCATCATTCCTGCAATGACGCAGGCGCCATCGTCCGACATGGTTCTGTAGCCGCTAATGACTCTTAGGGCGCTGAGTCTCTGGACTTTCCCCAGTATCCTTCTGTTTTTCTCGAGCCTCATTGCCTCTGCCCAAATTGGCGAAGCATAAAGGACAACTGATTTTACTACACCTGCCAGTAACTTTCTTCTGCTACTTCTTGGACCTCCAATATTAGGTAGCATATTTGACAGCGCAGAATGAACCTTTGCTGCCTTTTTGCTTACATACTCCAAGTGGCTTTGGAAGCTCAACTTTTGGTCAATCATTACTCCTAGGTAATTTGATGGCATTCTTTGATTTAATTTCAGAATTTCCCACCTTTAAAGTAACGGATTGAATCTTCTTCCTGCTACTGATCAGCACACTCTCCGTCTTGTTCTCAGCTAGCTCTAGCCCTACCGAGTCAAGCCATGTTCTTAATATTTGGATGGTTTCGTTACGACCATTTCGATTTCGTCCAGTTGTTTTGCAGTTACCACTATTGCAATGTCATCTGCAAACCCTATCACCTTAGCTTCATCTGGGACTCTTATCTTAAGTATGTCATTATACATAACATTCCAAAGAATTGGTCCAAGCACGGAACCCTGAGGGACCCCAGCGGTTATCCTGTATTTTAAGAGACCCTTTCCGGTGTTGTACTCCAGTATTCTGTCCTCGAAATAGCTTTCTAGGATTCGCACCAGGAACTTTGGAACATTCATTCTCTGTAATGCCCTTATGATTTGGTCCCAATTTGCGGAGTTAAACGCATTCTTCACGTCAATCGTGACTATGGCGCAGTATTTTTTGGTCCCTCCTTTCCATCTTTTGCCCTGTATGGCTTCATTGGCAGTTGATATTACCGTGCCGATGGCATCCAATGTGGATCGCGCCTTCCGGAAACCAAATTGGTTATTTGAAAGGCCATCCTCCTTCTCTATTAATGGGCTCCAGCATTTTCCACAAAGAGTCGAGCATGCAAAGAGGACGATGCGAGTTCGGCTCTTCCGGAGGTTTCCCTGCTTTTGGTATTAAAACTAACCTTTGGCGTTTCCACTCTTTGGGAAACGTTCCTTCCTTAAGACAGGATTGCATTGTATCCACGAATATTTTTGTGTTACTTTTAATCGCAGTCTTGAGCGCTCGGTTTGGGATCCCGTCCGGACCAGGAGCCTTTTTGTCCCCCATTCTGTTGCACATGCTCAGGATCTCTTCTTCGGTTACCTCTGGTATTTGCTCTGTGTTTTCAAAGGCTGTTCTCCTTCCAAGCCTTGGCGTATGGTGAGGAAAAAGTGTCTGAACAATGTTTTGCAATTTCTCGGGGCATAATTCTTGGGGAATCTTTATGCCCTTTATTTTTGTCATTACTACCCTGTAAGCACTGCCCCAGGGACTGGTATCCGCTTCGTCACAAAGTTGCTTGAAGCATTCCCTCTTGGCTTCCCGTATTTTGTCTCGGAGTTGCTTTCTCAGTACTTTGAACTCAGACTGTCTGCCTTCGTATTTTGTGTTCCTTGCCGCTCTTTGGCATCTTCTTCTGGCTCTGAAACACTTGGTCCTAAGGTCCTTTATGTCTTCATTCCACCAGTATACTGATCTTCTTCGCGAGTTATCTCTCCTTCTTGGCATGGTTGCATCACACGCTATTGATAGCTGGTTCACCAAGAATTTCGCCATATCTTCAGCACTGTCTGCTGTTGTGTGGACATCCCTTAGGATCTCGCAGAATAGCTCGCCATCGAATGTTTTGGTCACCCACCCTTTTCTTGTGAGCCTTTTTGGTATCCTGTTGCCATCACTCTGGGAAATTACTTCATACATCACAGCTTGGTGATCACTATGGGTATAGTGTTCGCTTACGTGCCAGTTTAAGTGATTAACTAGCTGCCTACTCACAAATGTTATATCCACCACTGACTGCCGTCCATTTTTGCGGAAAGTACTGGTATTTCCCTTATTGCCGAGCACTATATCTATGGGGGAAAGTGCCTCTAGCAGGATGCGTCCTCTGGGGTTTGTGTCCGTGCTGCCCCACTCCACTGCCCACGCGTTGAAATCCCCGGCAATGATGGTGGGGTGACGCCCTGTTGCATCTCTTACAATGTTATCCACCATTAATTCATATTGTGAGATATGTAAACTAGGAGGAGCATAACAACTGTAAATATAAATGCCGTTGATTTTGTCCGTTACAAAGCCATTCACTTTCTGTTTCATAAACTGTTGAAATGGATATTTTCCGCATGCCCATATAGCAGTTTTACCAGTAGCGTCAGATGTCCATAGATTATTTTGCGGGATTTTATATGGTTCTGACACTATAGCAATTTCTACTTTCTTCTCCACTATGGTTTGACCCAACAGGTCTTGCGCTGCCTCGCAGTGGTTGAGATTTATTTGTAATATTCTCATCTTCTAACTACGTTCACTGCGCTCCTGTAGTCTGGACACCTGAAACTTCTCGCCGCGTGGTTGCTCGGACGACCTTTCTCGTTGCAAACTACACAGTTTGGTTCATTGCCACAGGATTTGGCTTTGTGTCCTGTTTCTCCACACCTCCAGCAGAGTTTTGATCTATCAACATTTTTACAAGAGTTTGCTATGTGCCCAAACTCTAGGCACCTATAGCAATTCTTAGGTTGCACCAACTCTCTTACTGCGCAGATCGTCCAACCAATTTTAATTTTCCCGGTTTTTATTAGCTTGATGGCTAATTCTGCCGGTAGATTAATTTCGGCCCGCTGCGTACCTCCGTATGTGTTCCTTAATCTCCTGACCATTGAGTCGTCTGGAAATTCATAATTGAAATGTGCTTCCAAGGCTTTGCGGATTTCTTCCTTTGTTGTGATTTCATCCAGGTCCTTTACTTCGATGGTGATTTCGTGTGTTAACGACCTCACGTTTGCAGACTCCCCTAGCACAACCTTCATAAGGTCTTGATATTTCAGTCCACCTGTCGCATTTTCCTCCTTTTCCACTTCAAGAATCATCTCCCCTTTGTGGGTTCTACGAATGCGAGATACTTTCTCTCCCAGTTCTTTTAGTGTTGGGTCTCCTTTGACTTTGCGAAGTATGTCTGCATACGTCATTTCACCTTTTTTCCCAATCACAATAGCATCCGTTTTATACGCTCTAGGAAGTTTCACTCTGTCTCTTCCTTTCCTCTTCTCCTTTGTTTTTTTATTAATGACCGCAGTCCATTCACCATCCTCCAAGTTCGCCCTTGCTTCTCTTCTATTCTCTAGGGTCGAGCTTGGTGCTTTCTTCTCAGTAATTTTTTCTCTTTTTTGCTCTGGTGTATGTCCTGATGGATCATCACTCTTACCCCTACTTCTTTTAGAAGTTGGATCCGCTTGCTTACTGATCGGACGGTTCTCCGTTTGGGTAGCCATGTTTGAAGCGTTGTTTGTTTCCCCTTCCGGCTTCATTTTGTTTACTGTTGATTGGCTTGGCCATTCTTTCACTCCATCTGCTAGATCCCCGAATGATACCTTGATTTGGCGGATCATTCTTTTAATTTCTTGGTGTACGTTATGCCTTGGCTTAACATACTCCAACAGAGTATCGATCTCATTTCTCAGTTTGTTGACCTTTTGGTCAACGATCGCTCTATTTGTTGGTCCCCAGCAAGCAGTGATTCGTTCCGGTTCTGTTACCGGTTCTGTTGCTACTGGATGGTCTACTGGTTGGTCTGTAACTGGTGGGAGTAACACAGGATTGGTATTTTGTGCTATCTCCAGCGTTGGTGACCTCTGTAATTTCGCACTGACTTTAAATGCATCCTCCCTATTCGTTTTCATCCATTCCGTCCACTCACTTAAGGATACGGTTCTACCCTTACTCTTTTTTGGTTTCTCATCCAAGTCGAACCTACTATTCGTACTATTCCTTGTAGCTGTATCTACCTCAGCAGCCAAGTTCACCACTGCTGATGTATTGCGGTCGCTTGATTTCGACGCCTGGGAGCCCGCTCGCTCGCTCGCCACAGCCGCCGGTACTGAGCATCCTATTCTCCGCACCGTAAGTTTTTCTGAAGTATATAAACCTTCCATAGTTGGTGATTTAATTCGGGGGAGTCCACCCCTATCTGATTTTGGTCCGCGGATGGTTTTTTAATTCCCATCAGCCCTCCGGTATTCCGGTGAGAGCCTCCCCTATCCGCCACATGATGACGCGCCCGATGGGAGATCCAGCAACTCCACACGAGTGTGTGTGTGTGTGTGTGTGTGTGTGTGTGTGTGTGTGTGTGTGTGTGTGTGTGTGTGTGTGTGTGTGTGTGTGTGTGTGTGTGTGTGTGTGTGTGTGTGTGTGTGTGTGTGTGTGTGTGTGTGTGTGTGTGTGTGTGTGTGTGTGTGTGTGTGTGTGTGTGTGTGTGTGTGTGTGTGTGTGTGTGTGTGTGTGTGTGTGTGTGTGTGTGTGTGTGTGTGTGTGTGTGTGTGTGTGTGTGTGTGTGTGTGTGTGTGTGTGTGTGTGTGTGTGTGTGTGTGTGTGTGTGTGTGTGTGTGTGTGTGTGTGTGTGTGTGTGTGTGTGTGTGTGTGTGTGTGTGTGTGTGTGTGTGTGTGTGTGTGTGTGTGTGTGTGTGTGTGTGTGTGTGTGTGTGTGTGTGTGTGTGTGTGTGTGTGTGTGTGTGTGTGTGTGTGTGTGTGTGTGTGTGTGTGTGTGTGTGTGTGTGTGTGTGTGTGTGTGTGTGTGTGGGTGTGTGGGTGTGTGTTTTTTTTTTTTTTTTTTTTTTTTTATTAAATAGGAAGGTGGAAATCTTCCAAAGACTGAGTGTGGGATTTTTACCCACTAAAACCACCTCCCTTCTCCTAATCCCATATTCCCCCCGGAACCACCGTAAAGTATTACTTCAGGAGGGGGATAGAGCATTTCCGCTCACTCTAACCTATTTCTTATTGCTTCTAGCCGTCTTAGCTCCATGTTTACTATAGCTACATTGTTGCAGACAGTGTCCCATAGTTCTTTCGATTTCAACATTTCGCCTATTATGTTGTCCGGGTTTAGCTTTACGTCAGCTGCTTTTTCCATGTCTCTCCTCTCTTGCTCAAATCGAGAGCATACAAAAAACACATGTTCAGCGTTCTCTTCTTTGTTTTCGCATTCTGGACATAATGGAGAATCATCATGCCCAAAACGATATAAATAACTCCGGTAACCACCATGACCAGATAGAAATTGGGTTAGGTGATAGTTGACCTCCCCGTGTTTGCGGCTAATCCACGGCTCTATCTTCGGAATTAGCCTATGCGTCCAGCGCCCCTTTCCAGAGCTCTGCCACTGTTGCTGCCATGTTTGCATGGATTGCAGTCTTTCTCTTTCCCTGTACTCCCGTCTAGCTAGAGGGTCCCGCCTCTTGGCCTCAAATACTCTTCTAGCTTCCTCCGCTGCGATGTGGATAGGCATCATTCCTGCAATGACGCAGGCGCCATCGTCCGACATGGTTCTGTAGCCGCTAATGACTCTTAGGGCGCTGAGTCTCTGGACTTTCCCCAGTATCCTTCTGTTTTTCTCGACCCTCATTGCCTCTGCCCAAATTGGCGAAGCATAAAGGACAACTGATTTTACTACACCTGCCAGTAACTTTCTTCTGCTACTTCTTGGACCTCCAATATTAGGTAGCATATTTGACAGCGCAGAATGAACCTTTGCTGCCTTTTTGCTTACATACTCCAAGTGGCTTTGGAAGCTCAACTTTTGGTCGATCATTACTCCTAGGTATTTGATGGCATTCTTTGATTTAATTTCAAAATTTCCCACCTTTAGAGTAACGGATTCAATCTTCTTCCTGCTACTGATCAGCACACTCTCCGTCTTGTTCTCAGCTAGCTCTAGCCCTACCGAGTCAAGCCATGTTTTTAATATTTGGATGGTTTCGTTAGCGACCATTTCGATTTCGTCCAGTTGTTTTGCAGTTACCACTATTGCAATGTCATCTGCAAACCCTATCACCTTAGCTTCATCTGGGACTCTTATCTTAAGTATGTCATTATACATAACATTCCAAAGAATTGGTCCAAGCACGGAACCCTGAGGGACCCCAGCGGTTATCCTGTATTTTAAGAGACCCTTTCCGGTGTTGTACTCCAGTATTCTGTCCTCGAAATAGCTTTCTAGGATTCGCACCAGGAACTTTGGAACATTCATTCTCTGTAATGCCCTTATGATTTGGTCCCAATTTGCGGAGTTAAACGCATTCTTCACGTCAATCGTGACTATGACGCAGTATTTTTTGGTCCCTCCTTTCCATCTTTTGCCCTGTATGGCTTCATTGGCAGTTGATATTACCATGCCGATGGCATCCAATGTGGATCGCGCCTTCCGGAAACCAAATTGGTTATTTGAAAGGCCATCCTCCTTCTCTATTAATGGGCTCAGTCTATTATGAATGATACGCTCCAGCATTTTCCCCAAAGAGTCGAGCATGCAAAGAGGACGATGCGAGTTCGGCTCTTCCGGAGGTTTCCCTGCTTTTGGTATTAGAACTAACCTTTGGCGTTTCCACTCTTTGGGAAACGTTCCTTCCTTAAGACAGGATTGCATTGTATCCACGAATATTTTTGTGTTACTTTTAATCGCAGTCTTGAGCGCTCGGTTTGGAATCCCGTCCGGACCAGGAGCCTTTTTGTCCCCCATTCTGTTGCACATGCTCAGGATCTCTTCTTCGGTTACCTCTGGTATTTGCTCTGTGTTTTCAAAGGCTGTTCTCCTTCCAAGCCTTGGCGTATGGTGAGGAAAAAGTGTCTGAACAATGTTTTGCAATTTCTCGGGGCATAATTCTTGGGGAATCTTTATGCCCTTTATTTTTGTCATTACTACCCTGTAAGCACTGCCCCAGGGACTGGTATCCGCTTCGTCACAAAGTTGCTTGAAGCATTCCCTCTTGGCTTCCCGTATTTTGTCTCGGAGTTGCTTTCTCAGTACTTTGAACTCAGACTGTCTGCCTTCGTATTTTGTGTTCCTTGCCGCTCTTTGGCATCTTCTTCTGGCTCTGAAACACTTGGTCCTAAGGTCCTTTATGTCTTCATTCCACCAGTATACTGATCTTCTTCGCGAGTTATCTCTCCTTCTTGGCATGGTTGCATCACACGCTATTGATAGCTGGTTCACCAAGAATTTCGCCATATCTTCAGCACTGTCTGCTGTTGTGTGGACATCCCTTAGGATCTCGCAGAATAGCTCGCCATCGAATGTTTTGGTCACCCACCCTTTTCTTGTGAGCCTTTTTGGTATCCTGTTGCCATCACTCTGGGAAATTACTTCATACATCACAGCTTGGTGATCACTATGGGTATAGTGTTCGCTTACGTGCCAGTTTAAGTGATTAACTAGCTGCCTACTCACAAATGTTATATCCACCACTGACTGCCGTCCATTTTTGCGGAAAGTACTGGTATTTCCCTTATTGCCGAGCACTATATCTATGGGGGAAAGTGCCTCTAGCAGGATGCGTCCTCTGGGGTTTGTGTCCGTGCTGCCCCACTCCACGGCCCACGCGTTGAAATCCCCGGCAATGATAGTGGGGTGCCGCCTTGTTGCATCTCTTACAATGTTATCCACCATTAATTCATATTGAGAGATATGTAAACTAGGAGGAGCATAACAACTGTAAATATAAATGCCGTTGATTTTGGCCGTTACAAAGCCATTCACTTTCTGTTTCATACACTGTTGAAATGGATATTTTCCGCATGCCCATATAGCAGTTTTACCAGTAGCGTCAGATGTCCATAGATTATTTTGCGGGATTTTATATGGTTCTGACACTATAGCAATTTCTACTTTCTTCTCCACTATGGTTTGACCCAACAGGTCTTGCGCTGCCTCGCAGTGGTTGAGATTTATTTGTAATATTCTCATCTTCTAACTACGTTCACTGCGCTCCTGTAGTCTGGACACCTGAAACTTCTCGCCGCGTGGTTGCTCGGACGACCTTTCTCGTTGCAAACTACACAGTTTGGTTCATTGCCACAGGATTTGGCTTTGTGTCCTGTTTCTCCACACCTCCAGCAGAGTTTTGATCTATCAACATTTTTACAAGAGTTTGCTATGTGCCCAAACTCTAGGCACCTATAGCAATTCTTAGGTTGCACCAACTCTCTTACTGCGCAGATCGTCCAACCAATTTTAATTTTCCCGGTTTTTATTAGCTTGATGGCTAATTCTGCCGGTAGATTAATTTCGGCCCGCTGCGTACCTCCGTATGTGTTCCTTAATCTCCTGACCATTGAGTCGTCTGGAAATTCATAATTGAAATGTGCTTCCAAGGCTTTGCGGATTTCCTCCTTTGTTGTGATTTCATCCAGGTCCTTTACTTCGATGGTGATTTCGTGTGTTAACGACCTCACGTTTGCAGACTCCCCTAGCACAACCTTCATAAGGTCTTGATATTTCAGTCCACCTGTCGCATTTTCCTCCTTTTCCACTTCAAGAATCATCTCCCCTTTGTGGGTTCTACGAATGCGAGATACTTTCTCTCCCAGTTCTTTTAGTGTTGGGTCTCCTTTGACTTTGCGAAGTATGTCTGCATACGTCATTTCACCTTTTTTCCCAATCACAATAGCATCCGTTTTATACGCTCTAGGAAGTTTCACTCTGTCTCTTCCTTTCCTCTTCTCCTTTGTTTTTTAATTAATGACCGCAGTCCATTCACCATCCTCCAAGTTCGCCCTTGCTTCTCTTCTATTCTCTAGGGTCGAGCTTGGTGCTTTCTTCTCAGTAATTTTTTCTCTTTTTTGCTCTGGTGTATGTCCTGATGGGTCATCACTCTTACCCCTACTTCTTTTCGAAGTTGGATCCGCTTGCTTACTGATCGGACGGTTCTCCGTTTGGGTAGCCATGTTTGAAGCGTTGTTTGTTTCCCCTTCCGGCTTCATTTTGTTTACTGTTGATTGGCTTGGCCATTCTTTCACTCCATCTGCTAGATCCCCGAATGATACCTTGATTTGGCGGATCATTCTTTTAATTTCTTGGTGTACGTTATGCCTTGGCTTAACATACTGCAACAGAGTATCGATCTCATTTCTCAGTTTGTTGACCTTTTGGTCAACGATCGCTCTATTTGTTGGTCCCCAGCAAGCAGTGATTCGTTCCGGTTCTGTTACCGGTTCTGTTGCTACTGGATGGTCTACTGGTTGGTCTGTAACTGGTGGGAGTAACACAGGATTGGTATTTTGTGCTATCTCCAGCGTTGGTGACCTCTGTAATTTCGCACTGACTTTAAATGCATCCTCCCTATTCGTTTTCATCCATTCCGTCCACTCACTTAAGGATACGGTTCTACCCTTACTCTTTTTTGGTTTCTCATCCAAGTCGAGCCTACTATTCGTACTATTCCTTGTAGCTGTATCTACCTCAGCAGCCAAGTTCACCACTGCTGATGTATTGCGGTCGCTTGATTTCGACGCCTGGGAGCCCGCTCGCTCGCTCGCCACAGCCGCCGGTACTGAGCATCCTATTCTCTGCACCGTAAGTTTTTCTGAAGTATATAAACCTTCCATAGTTGGTGATTTAATTCGGGGGAGCCCACCCCTATCTGATTTTGGTCCGCGGATGGTTTTTTAATTCCCATCAGCCCTCCGGTATTCCGGTGAGAGCCTCCCCTATCCGCCACCTGGGGACGCGCCCGATGGGAGATCCAGCAACTCCACACGAGTGTGTGTGTGTGTGTGTGTGTGTGTGTGTGTGTGTGTGTGTGTGTGTGTGTGTGTGTGTGTGTGTGTGTGTGTGTGTGTGTGTGTGTGTGTGTGTGTGTGTGTGTGTGTGTGTGTGTGTGTGTGTGTGTGTGTGTGTGTGTGTGTGTGTGTGTGTGTGTGTGTGTGTGTGTGTGTGTGTGTGTTTTTTTTTTTTTTTTTTTTTTTTTTTTTTTTAAATAGGAAGGTGGAAATCTTCCAAAGACTGAGTGTGGGATTTTTACCCACTAAAACCACCTCCCTTCTCCTAATCCCATATTCCCCCCGGAACCACCGTAAAGTATTACTTCAGGAGGGGGATTGAGCATTTCCGCTCACTCTAACCTATTTCTTATTGCTTCTAGCCGTCTTAGCTCCATGTTTACTATAGCTACATTGTTACAGACAGTGTCCCATAGTTCTTTCGATTTCAACATTTCGTCTATTATGTTGTCCGGGTTTAGCTTTACGCCAGCTGCTTTTTCCATGTCTCTCTTCTCTTGCTCAAATCGAGAGCATACAAAAAACACATGTTCAGCGTTCTCTTCTTTGTTTTCGCACTCTGGACATAATGGAGAATCATCATGCCCAAACCGGTATAAATAACTCCGGTAACCACCATGACCAGATAGAAATTGGGTTAGGTGATAGTTGACCTCCCCGTGTTTGCGGCTGATCCACGGCTCTATCTTCGGAATTAGCCTATGCGTCCAGCGCCCCTTTCCAGAGGTCTGCCACTGTTGTTGCCATGATTGCATGGATTGCAATCTTTCTCTTTCCCTATGCTCCTGTCTAGCTAGAGGGTCCCGCCTCTTGGCCTCAAATACTCTTCTAGCTTCCTCCGCTGCGATGTGGATAGGCATCATTCCTGCAATGACGCAGGCGCCATCGTCCGACATGGTTCTGTAGCCACTAATGACTCTTAGGGCGCTGAGTCTCTGGACTTTCCCCAGTATTCTTCTGTTTTTCTCAAGCCTCATTGCCTCTGCCCAAATTGGCGAAGCATAAAGGACAACTGATTTTACTACACCTGCCAGTAACTTTCTTCTGCTACTTCTTGGACCTCCAATATTAGGTAGCATATTTGAGAGCGCAGAATGAACCTTTGCTGCCTTTTTGCTTACATACTCCAGGTGATTTTGAAAGCTCAACTTTTGGTCGATCATTACTCCTAGGTATTTGATGGCATTCTTTGATTTAATTTCAAAATTTCCCACCTTTAGAGTAACGGATTCAATCTTCTTCCTGCTACTGATCAGCACGCTCTCCGTCTTGCTCTCAGCTAGCTCTAGCCCTACCGAGTCGAGCCATGTTCTTAATATTTGGATGGTTTCGTTAGCGACCATTTCGATTTCGTCCAGTTGTTTTGCAGTTACCACTATTGCAATGTCATCTGCAAACCCTATCACCTTAGCTTCATCTGGGACTCTTATCTTAAGTATGTCATTATACATAACATTCCAAAGAATTGGTCCAAGCACGGAACCCTGGGGGACCCCAGCGGTTATCTTGTATTTTAGGAGTCCCTTTCCGGTGTTGTACTCCAATATTCTGTCCTCGAAATAGCTTTCTAGGATTCTCACCAGGAACTTTGGAACATTCATTCTCTGTAATGCCCTTATGATTTGGTCCCAATTTGCGGAGTTAAACGCATTCTTCACGTCAATCGTGACTATGACGCAGTATTTTTTGGTCCCTCCTTTCCATCTTTTGCCCTGTATGGCTTCATTGGCACTCGATATTACCGTGCCGATGGCATCCAATGTGGATCGCGCCTTCCGGAACCCAAATTGGTTATTTGAAAGGCCATCCTCCTTCTCTATTAATGGGCTCAGTCTATTATGAATGATGCGCTCCAGCATTTTCCCCAAAGAGTCGAGCATGCAAAGAGGACGATGTGAGTTCGGCTCTTCCGGAGGTTTCCCTGCTTTTGGTATGAGAACTAACCTTTGGCGTTTCCACTCTTTGGGAAACGTTCCTTACGTTCCTTCCTTAAGACAGGATTGCATTGTATCCACGAATATTTTTGTGTTACTTTTAATTTCAGTCTTGAGCGCTCGGTTTGGGATCCCGTCCGGACCAGGAGCCTTTTTGTCCCCCATTCTGTTGCACATGCTCAGGATCTCTTCTTCGGTTACCTCTGGTATTGGTTCTGTGTTATCGTCAGCTGTTCTCCTTCCAAGCCTTGGCGTATGGTGAGGAAAAAGTGTCTGAACGATGTTTTGCAATTTCTCGGGGCATAATTCTTTGTGTGTGTGTGTGTGTGTGTGTGTGTGTGTGTGTGTGTGTGTGTGTGTGTGTGTGTGTGTGTGTGTGTGTGTGTGTGTGTGTGTGTGTGTGTGTGTGTGTGTGTGTGTGTGTGTGTGTGTGTGTGTGTGTGTGTGTGTGTGTGTGTGTGTGTGTGTGTGTGTGTGTGTGTGTGTGTGTGTGTGTGTGTGTGTGTGTGTGTGTGTGTGTGTGTGTGTGTGTGTGTGTGTGTGTGTGTGTGTGTGTGTGTTTTTTTTTTTTTTTTTTTTAAATAGGAAGGTGGAAATCTTCCAAAGACTGAGTGTGGGATTTTTACCCACTAAAACCACCTCCCTTCTCCTAATCCCATATTCCCCCCGGAACCACGCATTTCCGCTCACTCTAACCTATTTCTTATTGCTTCTAGCCGTCTTAGCTCCATGTTTACTATAGCTACATTGTTGCAGACAGTGTCCCATAGTTCTTTCGATTTCAACATTTCGCCTATTATGTTGTCCGGGTTTAGCTTTACGTCAGCTGCTTTTTCCATGTCTCTCCTCTCTTGCTCAAATCGAGAGCATACAAAAAACACATGTTCAGCGTTCTCTTCTTTGTTTTCGCATTCTGGACATAATGGAGAATCATCATGCCCAAAACGATATAAATAACTCCGGTAACCACCATGACCAGATAGAAATTGGGTTAGGTGATAGTTGACCTCCCCGTGTTTGCGGCTAATCCACGGCTCTATCTTCGGAATTAGCCTATGCGTCCAGCGCCCCTTTCCAGAGGTCTGCCACTGTTGCTGCCATGTTTGCATGGATTGCAGTCTTTCTCTTTCCCTGTACTCCCGTCTAGCTAGAGGGTCCCGCCTCTTGGCCTCAAATACTCTTCTAGCTTCCTCCGCTGCGATGTGGATAGGCATCATTCCTGCAATGACGCAGGCGCCATCGTCCGACATGGTTCTGTAGCCGCTAATGACTCTTAGGGCGCTGAGTCTCTGGACTTTCCCCAGTATCCTTCTGTTTTTCTCGACCCTCATTGCCTCTGCCCAAATTGGCGAAGCATAAAGGACAACTGATTTTACTACACCTGCCAGTAACTTTCTTCTGCTACTTCTTGGACCTCCAATATTAGGTAGCATATTTGACAGCGCAGAATGAACCTTTGCTGCCTTTTTGCTTACATACTCCAAGTGGCTTTGGAAGCTCAACTTTTGGTCGATCATTACTCCTAGGTATTTGATGGCATTCTTTGATTTAATTTCAAAATTTCCCACCTTTAGAGTAACGGATTCAATCTTCTTCCTGCTACTGATCAGCACACTCTCCGTCTTGTTCTCAGCTAGCTCTAGCCCTACCGAGTCAAGCCATGTTTTTAATATTTGGATGGTTTCGTTAGCGACCATTTCGATTTCGTCCAGTTGTTTTGCAGTTACCACTATTGCAATGTCATCTGCAAACCCTATCACCTTAGCTTCATCTGGGACTCTTATCTTAAGTATGTCATTATACATAACATTCCAAAGAATTGGTCCAAGCACGGAACCCTGAGGGACCCCAGCGGTTATCCTGTATTTTAAGAGACCCTTTCCGGTGTTGTACTCCAGTATTCTGTCCTCGAAATAGCTTTCTAGGATTCGCACCAGGAACTTTGGAACATTCATTCTCTGTAATGCCCTTATGATTTGGTCCCAATTTGCGGAGTTAAACGCATTCTTCACGTCAATCGTGACTATGACGCAGTATTTTTTGGTCCCTCCTTTCCATCTTTTGCCCTGTATGGCTTCATTGGCAGTTGATATTACCATGCCGATGGCATCCAATGTGGATCGCGCCTTCCGGAAACCAAATTGGTTATTTGAAAGGCCATCCTCCTTCTCTATTAATAGGCTCAGTCTATTATGAATGATACGCTCCAGCATTTTCCCCAAAGAGTCGAGCATGCAAAGAGGACGATGCGAGTTCGGCTCTTCCGGAGGTTTCCCTGCTTTTGGTATTAGAACTAACCTTTGGCGTTTCCACTCTTTGGGAAACGTTCCTTCCTTAAGACAGGATTGCATTGTATCCACGAATATTTTTGTGTTACTTTTAATCGCAGTCTTGAGCGCTCGGTTTGGAATCCCGTCCGGACCAGGAGCCTTTTTGTCCCCCATTCTGTTGCACATGCTCAGGATCTCTTCTTCGGTTACCTCTGGTATTTGCTCTGTGTTTTCAAAGGCTGTTCTCCTTCCAAGCCTTGGCGTATGGTGAGGAAAAAGTGTCTGAACAATGTTTTGCAATTTCTCGGGGCATAATTCTTGGGGAATCTTTATGCCCTTTATTTTTGTCATTACTACCCTGTAAGCACTGCCCCAGGGACTGGTATCCGCTTCGTCACAAAGTTGCTTGAAGCATTCCCTCTTGGCTTCCCGTATTTTGTCTCGGAGTTGCTTTCTCAGTACTTTGAACTCAGACTGTCTGCCTTCGTATTTTGTGTTCCTTGCCGCTCTTTGGCATCTTCTTCTGGTTCTGAAACACTTGGGCCTAAGGTCCTTTATGTCTTCATTCCACCAGTATACTGATCTTCTTCGCGAGTTATCTCTCCTTCTTGGCATGGTTGCATCACACGCTATTGATAGCTGGTTCACCAAGAATTTCGCCATATCTTCAGCACTGTCTGCTGTTGTGTGGACATCCCTTAGGATCTCGCAGAATAGCTCGCCATCGAATGTTTTGGTCACCCACCCTTTTCTTGTGAGCCTTTTTGGTATCCTGTTGCCATCACTCTGGGAAATTACTTCATACATCACAGCTTGGTGATCACTATGGGTATAGTGTTCGCTTACGTGCCAGTTTAAGTGATTAACTAGCTGCCTACTCACAAATGTTATATCCACCACTGACTGCCGTCCATTTTTGCGGAAAGTACTGGTATTTCCCTTATTGCAGAGCACTATATCTATGGGGGAAAGTGCCTCTAGCAGGATGCGTCCTCTGGGGTTTGTGTCCGTGCTGCCCCACTCCACGGCCCACGCGTTGAAATCCCCGGCAATGATAGTGGGGTGCCGCCTTGTTGCATCTCTTACAATGTTATCCACCATTAATTCATATTGAGAGATATGTAAACTAGGAGGAGCATAACAACTGTAAATATAAATGCCGTTGATTTTGGCCGTTACAAAGCCATTCACTTTCTGTTTCATACACTGTTGAAATGGATATTTTCCGCATGCCCATATAGCAGTTTTACCAGTAGCGTCAGATGTCCATAGATTATTTTGCGGGATTTTATATGGTTCTGACACTATAGCAATTTCTACTTTCTTCTCCACTATGGTTTGACCCAACAGGTCTTGCGCTGCCTCGCAGTGGTTGAGATTTATTTGTAATATTCTCCTCTTCTAACTACGTTCACTGCGCTCCTGTAGTCTGGACACCTCTCTTACTGCGCAGATCGTCCAACCAATTTTAATTTTCCCGGTTTTTATTAGCTTGATGGCTAATTCTGCCGGTAGATTAATTTCGGCCCGCTGCGTACCTCCGTATGTGTTCCTTAATCTCCTGACCATTGAGTCGTCTGGGAATTCATAATTGAAATGTGCTTCCAAGGCTTTGCGGATTTCCTCCTTTGTTGTGATTTCATCCAGGTCCTTTACTTCGATGGTGATTTCGTGTGTTAACGACCTCACGTTTGCAGACTCCCCTAGCACAACCTTCATAAGGTCTTGATATTTCAGTCCACCTGTCGCATTTTCCTCCTTTTCCACTTCAAGAATCATCTCCCCTTTGTGGGTTCTACGAATGCGAGATACTTTCTCTCCCAGTTCTTTTAGTGTTGGGTCTCCTTTGACTTTGCGAAGTATGTCTGCATACGTCATTTCACCCTTTTTCCCAATCACAATAGCATCCGTTTTATACGCTCTAGGAAGTTTCACTCTGTCTCTTCCTTTCCTCTTCTCCTTTGTTTTTTTATTAATGACCGCAGTCCATTCACCATCCTCCAAGTTCGCCCTTGCTTCTCTTCTATTCTCTAGGGTCGAGCTTGGTGCTTTCTTCTCAGTAATTTTTTCTCTTTTTTGCTCTGGTGTATGTCCTGATGGATCATCACTCTTACCCCTACTTCTTTTCGAAGTTGGATCCGCTTGCTTACTGATCGGACGGTTCTCCGTTTGGGTAGCCATGTTTGAAGCGTTGTTTGTTTCCCCTTCCGGCTTCATTTTGTTTACTGTTGATTGGCTTGGCCATTCTTTCACTCCATCTGCTAGATCCCCGAATGATACCTTGATTTGGCGGATCATTCTTTTAATTTCTTGGTGTACGTTATGCCTTGGCTTAACATACTCCAACAGAGTATCGATCTCATTTCTCAGTTTGTTGACCTTTTGGTCAACGATCGCTCTATTTGTTGGTCCCCAGCAAGCAGTGATTCGTTCCGGTTCTGTTACCGGTTCTGTTGCTACTGGATGGTCTACTGGTTGGTCTGTAACTGGTGGGAGTAACACAGGATTGGTATTTTGTGCTATCTCCAGCGTTGGTGACCTCTGTAATTTCGCACTGACTTTAAATGCATCCTCCCTATTCGTTTTCATCCATTCCCTCCACTCACTTAAGGATACGGTTCTACCCTTACTCTTTTTTGGTTTCTCATCCAAGTCGAGCCTACTATTCGTACTATTCCTTGTAGCTGTATCTACCTCAGCAGCCAAGTTCACCACTGCTGATGTATTGCGGTCGCTTGATTTCGACGCCTGGGAGCCCGCTCGCTCGCTCGCCACAGCCGCCGGTACTGAGCATCCTATTCTCTGCACCGTAAGTTTTTCTGAAGTATATAAACCTTCCATAGTTGGTGATTTAATTCGGGGGAGCCCACCCCTATCTGATTTTGGTCCGCGGATGGTTTTTTAATTCCCATCAGCCCTCCGGTATTCCGGTGAGAGCCTCCCCTATCCGCCACCTGGGGACGCGCCCGATGGGAGATCCAGCAACTCCACACGAGTGTGTGTGTGTGTGTGTGTGTGTGTGTGTGTGTGTGTGTGTGTGTGTGTGTGTGTGTGTGTGTGTGTGTGTGTGTGTGTGTGTGTGTGTGTGTGTGTGTGTGTGTGTGTGTGTGTGTGTGTGTGTGTGTGTGTGTGTGTGTGTGTGTGTGTGTGTGTGTGTGTGTGTGTGTGTGTGTGTGTGTGTGTGTGTGTGTGTGTGTGTGTGTGTGTGTGTGTGTGTGTGTGTGTGTGTGTGTGTGTGTGTGTGTGTGTGTGTGTGTGTGTGTGTGTGTGTGTGTGTGTGTGTGTGTGTGTGTGTGTGTGTGTGTGTGTGTGTGTGTGTGTGTGTGTGTGTGTGTGTGTGTGTGTGTGTGTGTGTGTGTGTGTGTGTGTGTGTGTGTGTGTGTGTGTGTGTGTGTGTGTGTGTGTGTGTGTGTGTGTGTGTGTGTGTGTGTGTGTGTGTGTGTGTGTGTGTGTGTGTGTGTGTGTGTGTGTGTGTGTGTGTGTGTGTGTGTGTGTGTGTGTGTGTGTGTGTGTGTGTGTGTGTGTGTGTGTGTGTGTGTGTGTGTGTGTGTGTGTGTGTGTGTGTGTGTGTGTGTGTGTGTGTGTGTGTGTGTGTGTGTGTGTGTGTGTGTGTGTGTGTGTGTGTGTGTGTGTGTGTGTGTGTGTGTGTGTGTGTGTGTGTGTGTGTGTGTGTGTGTGTGTGTGTGTGTGTGTGTGTGTGTGTGTGTGTGTGTGTGTGTGCGGATGGATTTTTTTTATATTATTATTCCAAAATATTCGATTTTTGTTTTTCTTGTTTACATGTGCAATCTACATTCTTCCTTCCTTTCTTCGTTTTACAAAATATTTTCCAAAATATGTTGCACACAAACATAAATTCTGTTTTACACAAATTTTCCTATATTAAAAAAATTTGATATTTGAAAAAAAGAAAGAACAATAAGATTAATTTTCACGTTATAAATTGAGAGATAAAGAGAAGGAGAGTGAACTATAAAAAGAAAAAGTATAAGGATAAGGAAGGAATATATTTGATGTTTTCATTTATTACGAATTTAAAAGAATTATTCAAGTGTAAAATCATCCTCTAGAAATTGTGGTAGGACTGTCTCAATGTAGATAATTTTCACTTTGGTAGATTTCGTTTGATTTAAGAAATTTTAGAATTTTCTATATTTTTATACAAAGTACATTGAAAATACATTTCCTGAAACAATATAAACTTAAATTTTGACCCATTGGTTGCTTAATTTTATTTGAATCCAAAGAAATTATTTCGTATACTTTTTAAGATGAGAATTCTATAAATTCATTAATAAAAATAAGTATTTTCCTTAATTTATGCCCAAAATATTCTAAATAATTTACAAAATATTCACGATAAAATTTTAAAGCAATCGTTACAGTAATGAGCCTATTAATAAAACAAAATCAAAATCAAGTTAAATATTTACAGAATCATTAAGGCGTCTCCACTTAAATCTGAAATAATATTTAATGATTATATTTTGTAATTCTCTTCATAAAATGAAAATGACTTATATGGCCAGTTCATAAAATTGTTGAAAATCTCATTTCATCACGTTATAATCTTTTGTTAATGCATCAACAATGATCCAATAACAATTAATAAAATATTAGTATTTTTAAACGAAACCAACATTATAAACGATATATGAAATAATCCAGATTATTTAAAATTAGTATTAATAACTTAATAGTTCATGTACTTTAATTTTTGTTTTTGTTATTTTTGTTGTTGTTCTTATTTCTTAATTTTTCTTGTTGTTGCGTTTTTGTCATATACTAAACTCATTTATATACATTAGAGAATGGTGAAATATTTATAGTTGATATTTATAAAAAAAAAAAGTAAAACCTCACGGATATATTTTTGTACAAAAATATTGCGAAATGTCAAAAATTAAATGTTACCTTTTTTAATGGTTTGCTACATTGAACTATAAGTACTTTATTATATTTTCTATATATTTATTTTTGTATTAAAAAAAATAGATAAACACTTAAGAATAAAAGACGTCAAATGTAACGATGTTAAAGGTAACGACGCCAAAAGTTAAAAACATAATATTAAACTTTTCATGCAATTATTTTAAATTTTTGTTATAAGATTCTTTTCTGAACTCTTTCGATTTTTTAAAGACGTACGTTGATTTTTCTGTACCATCATCATGAAGAGTGTTATGATGTTGAACAAATTAAATTCAGCATCCGTTTTTTTTATTAAATATAGCAAAAATGACTTTAATGGATCTATTTTTTCCATTAGATCTTCCTTAATTAAATCAAACTTATTAGTGGTTTTTTTTAGATGATTGGTTATTATCTTTATAATTGTTAAGTTATAAAAGTTCATTTCATATTATTTTGATTCAGGATATTAGAAATTAATTTACAAAAAGATCAAATTTTAAACCAACATTCAATATTCAGCACCGAAATCTTTTATTTATTTTATAAGAATAATTTTTTGTGTTCAGAAAGCTTACATTATTTATTCAGATTAACAAGATTCTTAATAAGTAAAGTTTTAATACAAAAATAATAAGGCTTCTCATAATATATAAAATTATAATTAATTAATTGCTGCATAACTTATGAAAAATGAAAATCTTAATAAAATCTTTAATTATAAAAAAACTGAAGGAACTTTATTAAAAACTTATCAATAAAACTAATAAATAAACAAAAATGTTTAAATCAACAAATTTATAATAATTAATTAATTGCTTGTAGTATTTTGGTATTTAGTTTTAATTCGTGGTAATGGCATTTTCTTTTAATTAGAAAAAATAAAAAATTATTTATTTAATCACTAAATGCATTTAGAGCAGAGAAACACGAATAATCAAAAAAAAAACCAGAGCGGTAATCAAATATCTAAAAGGAAGTTTTAACTGTAATTATAAATAATTTTTGTAATTAGCATAAACTAACTAAAAAGAAAAGTGACTAAACCACTAAAACATTAAAAAAATATTAACAAACACTAGTTAGATTCATACACACACATACTTATTCACTCACGTGTACACTAAATAAATACTTATATTAAATAAAATTAATTTTCTAACAAAAACCATAAAATATTGTGACTTTAAAATTTATGTCTCAGGTTCTTTTTGTTTTGTCGTTGTATATGTAACAAGGAGTGGTCATTTCAGGTTAATTAAGTTTTACAAAATTCAAAATTCATATATATATTTATATATATATATATATATATATATATATATATATATATGTGTGTGTGTTTTTTTGTGGGGTCGTCGAATAGAATTAGAATACATATTTACTTATATAAATATTTCTCATTTCTCTAACATTTTACAACCCCATATTTTATACATGTTGGACAGAAGTCATAAAACTAGCTTTACACATTATTATTATTATGATTATTAGAGAAAGAGTAAAACTATACCGTATATATAACGAATGTTGTCTGTCAAAAATAATTGCTTCATAAATCATATAAAAGGGTTAAAATATTTTATTTTACTTATTTTTTTTTTTTCACAAATATGTAATTATTGCTAACTATTACTAACTATTACTAACTAGTATTATTATATTCTCTTGTCTTATTTCTTGTTACCATTTATTTTCGTGCTTCCCTTTAAATTAGTGTTACTTTTATAAACTTTTTTTCATGTCGATAATAATTGTGGAATTTAACAATAAACCAATAATGATAAAATGTACAAAATGAATAGGGACACTTTTTACTTTGAATTAAAAACGTTGGATAATTCAGTTTTCTTTTTAATAGATTTTCTTAATTTTCAAAGTAATTTTGTCGAAAAACTATTTTCAAGTTATTTAGAATATTTCGTCAGCTTTGAATTTAAATTTTTACTATTCTTTTTTACTATTCTTTTTTACCTTGAGCATCATTATGTTTATTCCTAAGATTGGAGTTTAATACACGAAGTTAAAAATTTAAATCTACACATTGCAACTTTAATTAAATTGAATAAAGTTTATTCACCTGAACAAAATTTTGTTCTAACCGCACAAAATATATTTATCTGTCCAATGTTCTATTTTACTTTATTTTTTTTGTGTTTTAAATATAGAACTGCTTTTTCTGAGGAAGCATTAAAAATTTTAAACTTTTACGAGAAATAATTCAATAATTTTTTGTCTTTTAAATATTGAACTGCTCTTAGAATAACTAAAAAAATAATAATAATATTTTTAAGCAAAAAATATTTTTATTAAAAAATCATTATTTGTAAGAATTTTACGTTTTTTTTAACTTATTTACAAAATTGCTTTTATTTAAAAAAATTAATGTGCTTTGTTTTTTAAAATTATTATTGTACAGAATTAAATTTGAAAATTGTTGTTATGCTTTTATTATATTTCACAATTAAATTTCCACAAAGTAATTTATAATATTGAACTTTGCTTTCAATAAATTGATTTGTACAGAACAGTATAAAAATTTAAATTATGAACAATATCTTGAAAGCTTCTTATCTAACTTTTGATTCAATCACTTTACCTTACCTTTAAATTGTGTTTATTGAGTTTTCTGTTATGGTAAAACTTTCGATATGTTTATAACACCTTTGAGAGTGGAAGACACTATAGGGAATATAATGTCTAGCGTTTGGATGATTTCTTTTTATTTGTGTATTGATTCAGTGCTGTTGTTATGAGCAAGTATATAATATTCAAGTCTCAAGTCTCAAATGGCACTTTATTTTAATTTAATTGTTAAAAATATTCCTGTTTTTTTTTCTTAAATTTAAATTCTCGTGCAAAATTTGTTGATTCCATTTACTTTTCTGCTTAAATTTGTTGGTGATTAGACTTTAGAAAAAAAAAACAACAAAACTATTTAATTCAAAGTAAATTAATTCGTAAACGGTACATTCAGTCAGTGCTTAAATCTTTCACATAGAATTCTATCGAATCTACAAATTTAAATCAATTAATATTATTAAATTCTAATAATTGAATAGAAAACACCAAAATAATAAAAGTTTTAAAGATTACTTAAGTAGTCAATATTAGATTCAAAACAATTTAATACAACTTGTAACTTTTATATAAATGTTTAAAATCTTATGCAAATTACTTTTAGAAGTTTCATCAAAAAACTTTTCTATATTTAATTCTCTATATTGAATATTTATTTATTTCTTCTAAATATAAATAAATCTTCATTCAAAATATATTTAATCAAATTATTTATTTATAGTTTAGATTAGAAAATATAGAAGCAAAAAAAGATACAGATGAATAAATAAAATATAAACGTGAAAATTGCGCTTTCCTTTTGTTTCGTTATCATTTCAAAATGGAAAAATAAATCATAATATTTCCCTAAAGTATTTGAAAATAAATTAATTGTAATTTTCAAAATATTATGCAAAATATTTTGGAAACTTTTCCTTTTTTTAAAAAATTTATAAAATTTGTCTTTATTTCAAATAATTTTCTATACCATAACAAAACATCAAAATGTTTTCTCTAATTATTTTCAGAAATTAAGGAGCATTGGTTCTGTAAAATTTATAATTTTAAAAAATGGATTCAAAAGTAATTTTTGTCTTATTCACAAAATGAAATCGGACTACGAAGCGCCATATTGAAACTGGTAAACATTCTGGTATTTTGTTACAGCGCATAGAAAATAAAATGTTCATTGCCTGTTGTAATGAAAATGATTATTATTGGTTATTATATTTCACGTAATTTTATGATAAACCATTGACAGGCATGAAATGATCCGGTACTAAAACATTTTTGTCATATCATTAAATGTTCACCATCATAATCCATTTGCATGGTTATCCACTCAGCATAGCGTCCGATGTCTTCCCAATAAATAATAAAACGAACTAATAATATATTTTTCCTCATTTTAGGACTAAATAAATTGGATAAATTTTAAAAAATTTTATACAAATAATAAAAAAACTTTAAAAATATCAATTGTCATATTACATTTTTACATTATTTATATGAAAGATCAAAAATGTTAAGCCTATAAAACTACGGATAAAAAATAAATTTACTTGTACACACACACATATACTGTCTCTCGTTCACAAACACTTCTTATCATTCAATAAAATAATATATAAAAAAAAATGTATAAATAAATATATTTGTAAACAAATTGTAACAAATATCTTATATTATTATTATTATTATATTTTTTTTTCTTTCTCTCATCTTAAATGAACCGAAAAGTTTATAGTCCATCGATAAAAATATAAAAAGATACTTATACTATATTTATTCGTATTTTACCTACACATACGCACACACACACAAAAATACAGCACACATGGATATATTTTTCTCGATGATCATTTCCAGTTGGTTGTTTTATTGGATTACCTTAATAAAATATCAAACAAATATTATTATATGTATATTTTATTTGAATTTTGTTCTTCTGCACAAAGGAAAAGAAAAAAGCGGAAAAAAGGGAAAAGTAAAAGAAAATAAATTGAAAAAAATAAAATATAAACATTTTTTTAGATCCAGAATAGTTATTGTTCTTTGTTTTTTTCTTTTTGTTTAAACATTTTTGTCGTGTGATCCAATTTGTTTACCTTTTAAATGATCCCTGAATTGAAAGGATGACGAATCGGTTTACACTCAAATATTTTTAACAAAAAAGAAAGTAAACCAATTTCATAATAACATTCTACTGTAATTAATTTCAGATTAAATTCTGAGCTTTGTGAAATTGTTGAATTCTGTAAAATTAACAAATTCAATTTTTTATTCAACCAAAAAAAGAAAACAATTGAAGATCAAATTTATTTCAATTTGAATATTCTATATTTATTGAGGTGGTTTCCATTGATATTTAATTGCTGTCAGTTAGGTGTAATTCAAACTTCAAAGTAAAAAAAAAAAAATACAAAAGAATTTAAAAAATGCAGACAGAAATTTGTGTTAGGGTCATTTAAAATTTGATTCAACTCATTTAAAGTTCAACACAAAAAATTAAGTATAATAAAACTGAAAATAAAATCCCGCACAGACACAAATATCTGTTCTTCCTTTGCATTAACAGTCTCATCCCCATCCTTTTTTTTTCATCTAAATGGTGTCTTGTCCTCGTCAAATAGAATAAAAAGTAGAAGAAAAAAATTATAATAAAAATTGCGACACTTTCCAACACCCCAATCTGTTATTTTGCTTCAAGCTACTTAAAGGGTCCAATTTTTTCTTTTTTTTTTTGGTTGGTTGTTGTTATATACTCTGTTTCTACTTCTTTTTCTTCTTGTATTTTCTATATTGAAAGCTAAAATATACGAAAATGAAAATCTTATGAAAAATTAATGAACCGAACAAATCGAGTGGAATGGAATTTTAATCAAATTTTAACACATTTAGAAAATTTATATATTTAAATGTTTATGCAAAATAGGCAATATAAAACAGAAAATGTAAGGCAAAATAGCAGAAGCTAAATCTAAAGTTGAGGCTGAGGCTGATACTGAGGTTATAATTGTTAATTGACAAATTTTTTTGAGTGGAAAATTTAGTTAGTTTTTTTTTTATTTCTTAGAATAAAAATTTAAAATTTAGGATTTTTCCTTCTATCTTATATACTTGAAGTTTACTTCAATGAATAACTTATCTTATCTTATTTGCCCTTAAACTGGTATTAAAGTAGATGATAAATGAGATAAAGTATTCTTACATATAAAAAATTAATTTCCAATTTCCCATTTTTTTCTTCTTCTTCTTTTTTTTTCATCTTATTCGTCTTCCCATGAATTATTTAAAATTATTTTAATTTATAGAAAAATCAAGAATGAATAAAAAATGTGTTCTATAAATTTAACACTGCATGTTGTAAAAGATTAATTAAAATTTCGTTCAAAAGTTATTTTGTTTTTTTTATTTAAATTTCAATGCAATTTCTACGCAAATCAGTTATTTATCAGTTACTAATCAGTTACTGGATGTTCATTTAGATGTTCATATTATTAGTTAGTATATGATATAAAATTCTGCATTTCCTTGTATATTGTACTTCTGTTCCATTTTGCTGAATACCTTCAACACTTAGACTATCCGCGATATAGTGGAAATAAATTTTTTTTACTGATTTACAAAGGATCAATGGAAACTCCATTAAAACTTATAGGGAAGAATGACACATATATAAATTTACATATTCATTGAAGTGATTTGAATTTGAATTTCGTTGTCCAAATTATTAATTTTAAAAAATAAATACAGTATTGTAATTTTCGTGTGCGTCAGAAAAAAAAAGCTTCAAAGTTATCACCTTTTGTTTGTGTCAGCATGTGAATATTTAACGGTTAATCCTCTTCCCAATGTGATAGAATCACACATATATTCATTCACAATGAGAATGAGTTAAAAAAATTATATCGATCAAATTTAACTTTTATATCGCAACGATAGTTTTGGGTGATTAAAGGAAACTGAAAATAATGGTTATCCACAGAACATATATTAAAGTTAGGAGCCAAAAAATTACAAAAATTGTAATGAAGGTATTTAATTATATCGAATTTATAATGTAGTTTTTGAAAAAATTAAACACAAAATGCATGACGAATAAAGAATATTCGGTAAAATTTTTAACAAGAGAATGTACTTTGTTTAGTTCCATCTCATTTATGTTTGAAAATTAAGAATATAAATTATAAAACATATTCAGTTTTGTGACTCTGAAATTGTTCATCTTTAAATACATAATAATATCAACGTATCGCTCTATGTTTTCAAGTGTTTATAGCTATTACAAAACTATGAATATTCAACAAAACACAAATCCTTCGGATTTAAATCAATATCAACGGGAACAAAAAAAATTGGAACAACCATGCCACCCATTCTTTTTCGACATTATATTCCTGATCGGATGTCCTTCTTTTTCCTTTTTTTGTATCTGTATGTCTGAATATGTTGTTATGTTGAATATAAATGTTTTAACTGTATTTGGTCTGATCTATAAAGGCACGCTGGGTATAAAATATATATCTATACCTACCTAAATACAGAATCAGACGAGAAGAAGTGTGATCTGAATGGTGTGATAGAAATAAAAATGGAATAAATACTAAAAAGCAACAAAATAAAAATGTTGATATGTGATGATATGTAAAGTTAAAAGAAAATGGATGTGATTTTTGTTTTTGTTTTTATTATAGTTTCGTTGCCGTTGGTGTTAATTGAATTGAAATATTTCTCCACCCTTCACATATAGTACCGATATAGAAAACTGCATACTTAAAAGTAAAATATGTAACTTGTGGATGGAAATTACACGTATAAATTTAATTGAATTCTCATAGTTTAATTGCATAAAATTATGAGGAAAGTCTTAAAAGAACTCCAATAGAATTTTATTTTCTTAGAAATGTAAAATGAAAAATTCTTATACTTAGAGTTCAAAAAATATTGGCTACAAAGAAAAAAGAAATTTATTGTCGGATGTCGAAAATACAAAAGACAAAATAAAAATTATTTATAAGAATAAAACAAAAGAAATGCGGAAATAAATAATCATCCTTTTGTTTTTGTTCCATAAAATTTTTATCCAAAACTTTTGACCGATAACAAATTTTAATTATTTTTTTGACATTAAAATGTATTTATTTGGTTGATCCTATATTGTGTTGAAAGAGTCATCTCTCATCTCTTTTGTTAGAATTTATTAAAAAGTACATAAAATAAACATATTCAATCAAAATTCCTTTTATATGTTTTGATGACATATTTTGAAAATTAAACATAAAATACTCTTAACTATTTTTCAACAACAAATATTCAAATTCAACAAATACAAATTTTAACTTTTCATATTCACATTACACATCTTAAAATATTTGTGTTTTCTATTAAATCAAATATAGAATTGTATATATTATTTCAAATATTGTTCTCTTTCTATCATCCTTCATCAACAAGAAAAAACAGCAACAACACTTAAGTTTATGACCCATGTCAAGTTAATTATAATTCTGCTTTTAATTATATACATATAAAGAAAAATATTTGTGTAAATAGAAAAACATTTAATAACATTATTTCATCTATATAAAATTAGAAGAGAAACAGACAGATATATGTTAAAATAAAGTCAAAAACTGTCAAATATATGTTTATGAATAGTTTTCAATTATGTTCATAGATTTAATGAAATATCAACAAATTTATTTTGAATAAAAAATACAAATGAAAAAAAAAAAAAAAAGAGGTATTGAAGACACTTAATAATTTTCAATCAATTGAACATACAAATAGAAAATTATTAGAAAACAAAAACAATGTATAGTTATTATTTGACTTTACAATATAGTGTTGTTAGTATACATGTATATTGATTAGGGATTTAAGACAATATATACTAAAACTGAAAATACATAAACTATAAACTATAGAATATTTTATTATCAAAATGTGTCAAATAGAAAATAACAATATATTGTTCTTTCACCATTTCTCACAACTCAACAATTTTCGAATTTATAGAACCATGGTATGAATGTTTTGAATTTATAGTTTTTGATTACATAAAGCATTTTTCCATATATCTTATATATATAGTCTTGTCATTGACAATCAATTTTCTGTATTATGGTATAGTTTTCTAGAGTATTTTTTAATTATTTTCTCATGTTTTTCATTCATTTACCTTATTTTATTTTTCAATTAAAATCAAAATAAGGATCATATAAATTTATAATGTTTAAGATAATTAACTGAAAGAAATAAAAATTGGCAATTAGATTTTCTTTCGATAATATTATAATCAGCCCGCAGTATAAACCAGAGAACTTTCTCTGTTCATAAAAACCTTCCGATTTAACGCCACAACTTCATTAAATTGAATTGTGTCACAAAGTTATTCTGATTTTCAAATTTTGCAACTGAAATTAATGAATATTACCAATATAAGTTTTAATTTTTACATGAAAATCGATTAAAACTAGCAGTAAAAATTCATTTACAAAAAAACGAATTTCTTAACTAAAAAATTTCATAATTAATTAAAAAATTAACAATATGAGGAATAAAACCTTTTTATAAGAAAAATAACAAAATGTTTCTTTATTCTTTTGACCTAACTCTCCATTCATAAAGTTATAAAGTACGAAAGAAATGTATAAAATGTAAACATAAAATTTTAATTTCTCTAGAGAATGATTTAAGACCCTTTTAAAAATTGCAATTCCAATCTTCCACAAGAATTAACTATACACAATCCCTCTTCCCATAAATATACAAATATTATTCCCTATTAAACACTTCCTTATATTTATTCTTTTTCCAATTACAATGAAAATAAATTATTAAATTTCCATTTAAAAAAATATTTAATGTAACAAAATTAAAATTGGAAGAATAATGTGATGGACAGAATAATACAGAAACAATTCAAATCAAATCATGATGTATGAAAACAAAACCATCGGTAATTACGTTAATGAATTAAACCAAAACGAACCAAAATCAAATAAAATGTTCTTCTTCTTTTTATATCTTAACCAAAACAAACAAACAAAACAAAAAATAATAATAGATAGGAAAACCTAATCTAATCAGAGATAAGGAAAAACTATTATGATTATGATTATTTTATAAACATGGAAATTGAGATTATGTATTCATTAGATTAAAATTTTCTGATATCTAATATTTGTGTTTTCCTTTACATAATTATTGAACCCAAAAAAATTTTCTATAGTTTAGTTAGTCGTTGTTGTTGTACATTATTATACCTATGTACCTATGTTACCTTATTTATATACATATTTATTTATATCATTTTCTATGTATATAAGTATATATGGATTTATATCAAAAAACAAGTAAATATAGGTAATTCAAGTACAATATGTAGAAGAAAAATATTTACTAAGTTTCTCTATATAAATTTTTACCTTAAAATGTAATTTATTATTTAGAATCTAATTTTGTGATGATGAATTTAAATATATTAATAGAGTATACCTTATACCTTACGCACACACAAAAACACACACACAAATCAACATAGAAACAACAAATTCCTACACGCATATAAGATATTTGTAAGAAGTAAAATTTTCCCATTTATTGTTATTTAATGATATTTATAAATAATTTAAATGATTACAATGTTTTTAGGTTTTTGTCACTAGATTAATTAATAAAATATTTAAATTACAATTGTTATAATAATAATAATTTTAACCCTATTATTTTTATTTAACTATAATTTTAATTATAAAGTGGAATAGTTGAAAAATAACTCAAATTTAGGTGGAGAGTTTTTTTTCTGTTTTATATTTTTTATTTTAAAATTTATATTTTCCCGTTCAATTATAAAGTACCTATAAAAACCATAAAAAATATCAAAACGGAGAATAATTTTTTATAATTAAAAATTTTAGTTACAAATTACAACAGATAATTATATTGACCGAATTTTCTATCAACGTAATGTTGGGGGTTTTTTTTTAAAAATTTTTAAGAAAAATTGAAATTAGAAATGAAGTAATTTGTTCATATAAACAAAAATTCATATTAATAATTTATTAAAAAAATTCTATTGTTCCATTTAGGTGTGTGATTTGAAATTTGATGGAATCAAAAAGAGTAAGATGACAAAAGTCATAATAAAAATTTTAATAACATTTATTCCAATATGTTGCTTCAAAACCTGAATCACTTAATTAAATAGTTAATTAAACATTAAAAGAAGCAGAAAGGATTCGAGAAATGTCAATGCTTGGATTGAAATCTTTCACTTCCAAACAGATATTATTGTTTAGAAAATTTATTAAATATTGAATCGAGAATTTAAAAATCTCAAGTAAATTTATAATTATAAATTAAATCTTTTACACTTTGAAGAAAATCAGTGACCATTAAACTTTAATTATTTGAAAATATTATTGATGATGGTGATGAAAATTTAATGGCTGTCAAAATATTTATTTTATCATATGGAATAGAAAATGCATGTGTGTGTTAAAATGCATTTTTGGTATTTATTTTATCTGTCATAGATCGTGATTCTAATGGAACATTTTTACTTAATATTAATTTTATACTGTCTTTAGATTTTAAAGCGGAAAATATTTTTCAATAAGATTTGTTTCAATTTTCTATAAATAATTTAACATTTTCTTTTTGTTGCTCTTCAGTTGTTTGTTTCTATTCGAATAAATTTGGTTTCTCTCAATCGTTTCTTAACCGTAAAATGTTAAATTTGATGACTCGTTGTAGTTTTATTTCATTTATGAAAATATATTCAATTCAAAATCTAAGTTTTCCTTCAATATTTTCATAAATTAAATTTAATTACATATATATTTGTAGGATTATTATTCTCAAATTAAATTTTCTTTTCTTTAATTCTACTATACATTAAAAGTTTAATTAATTTTGTCATAAATGCATAATTGAAAATCAACGATAATTATAAAGTTTACTTTCAATTTTCAAAATAAAATCAATAAAAAACAATAAACTCAAATCAATAAAACTTTGTGCCATTAATTTAAATTGCATTGAAATTATTCTAAAATATACATTCTTACACGGTATGAACATTGAGAAAATTTAGAAACTAAGTTTCAGAGTTTTTCATTAAAAGTGGGAAATAAAATCAGTGCGCAGAATATGAAAAGGGGAAAATTGCATTTAATATTGTAGTTTTCATTTTGAATTCTAATTTGTTTCATTTGTTTTTCTTTTTTTCTTTTTTAAGATGTCAAGTTAAATTTTCTATTCTTTTATTCAAGTTTCATTTCTATCTGTTCCTTATCTGAAGCTCATTATAAAAGTTTCTTTAAAAAAAGATGAAAAAAAATTACAACAAAAAAAAAGAGCAAAATAGAATAATTTAATGATTTTGTTGTTGAACTAATCTACTCGATAACAATTTGTCATTTTCATTTTAACTTTTTGTGATCGCAAAAAAAAATATAGAACAATAAAGAAAAACACAAACAACAAAGTATGTTTTCCCACACTTTTTTCCCTTCTGAGAATAATAAAATATTGACAGAATTTTTAGTTTTTTTTTTCATAAATTTATTTGATTGATCATTTTACTTTTTGACATTTTATCTTTGCTGTTTATTCATCAAAAAAGAAGAAAAACATTCTGTAATATATATTGGATTTCGCAAAACCCATATTTGTCGTCCCTTTCATATTCATTATTATTTAATTTCTTCATGAAAAATTCGTGCATGAAAGATATTTTTATTGCAATTTCTTAATATGTAGATTATAGGATATCGAAAAATCAATTATATGTTATTTTAGACATGAAACCTATATTTGAAGAAACTTTTCCAATTTTATACAAAAATTCTATTCAAGTTTACGGAAGAACGACAGCAACTGATGCTCTGAATTTATTAAACGGAAGCATAATTTCTTCAGGAGTTTCTTGATTTTAATTTATTAAATCAAATCAAAGATCTTTTTTTAATTTTAGGTGACTCATACAAATACATTTTATTTCAAGGTAGATGAAATCAAATACACGTGAGCGTAGTTTTTGTATTGTTTTCAAAATTGTTTTGTCTTTCCTTTGATTGATTTGGATTTTCAGTTTTTTTCTTTTCTGACATATTTGAAGGACTCAATACTTAGATAACATAATTATTATTTTGGCATCTCTCCTCTACATACAATCTTTAATTTTGTTCAAAAAATATATTTGTTAATTTTTTTTTCTAAGACAAATTTTAAACGATAAGACGAACAATACACTTTCTTATTGAACGAAAGAGTTTTCTATAAGAAAATTTCATTATAGAATTCGTTCATTGATTTTTTTTCCTTCCAATTTCATTTTTATCCGATACAAAAAAAAATAGGAAAACTTTCAACTTTAACTTTTAAAAATATTAAAAAAAAAAATTCAATTCAAACACAAACTTTTTTTTAGAGACAAATATTTTCTTACTTTGAATAAATTTTAAATAAATTTTTGTTTTTTTAATTTGATAATTAAATTAAATATTTTGATAGAAAGTGTAAACATTTTTAACACATTTTACATACTTTTTGTAATTATTTTCATAACTTTTTAAGAATAAACAAATGCATTTTTTGTTTTGTAAACTTTTAATAAATAAAGTGTAATTTTTCCGATTAAACGACTAAATCTGAGGAGCAGAAAAATTCTTATAACAGTGCAAAATTTGTATTATCTATCAGCTCGTTGAAGATTTCTTCGAGGTGTAAAACTAAATCTTCAGCATGAAAATTATATAAAATAAATATAAGTTTTAAAAATATTTAGGATTAAGTCTGATTATTGATAATATTTATGGCTGATTTAAAAAAAAAACTTAAAATTAAACTGAAATTATTTTCAGTTCGCTCTTTTGTTAACTAAAATATTTTATAAACTTCTTTTTAAATTCTAAAGTTTAAACGGATATTGAAATAATTTATTTACATTATTTAAGAAACCTCACTTATACTTTGTACTGCATAAATCTTTAATTACAAACAACAATGAGAGAATGAGAAATACATAAATTGAAGCAATAATTTAATAATTATTCTGACCAAAAATCACGTGGTCACAAATTGAATGCATTCAAATAAATAAACCACCAAAACCCCACTTTTTGTATTATCAAAATTGTACACACATGAAAAAGAAAGCCTAGACACAACAATAACAAAAAGCTCATACACCCTCAACTCATACATAATCGTATACATACATGCCTAAAGAGAAATTTTAGCGCACACAACAAACTATAATGTCCTTTCAAATACAATGTGCGCCATTACACATCTGATTTACGATGTATTGTGTCAAATGATTTGTTAACGTTACTGTATTTAATTTTCTGTAATAATATATCAATTAATTTACAAAATGATACAATGCATGTGATGTTTAACTATAAATCTTTTGACCATTTACCAATCCATATATACAAATCCATATGAATTGGGATTGGAATTGTGTGCATTGTAATATCAATATCGCTTTCAATATTGTATTTTTTTTTAATTTTGCTGCGTTTTTATGGATTTCTATTATATTTTTATTTGTTTGTTTTTCCAGAAAACTTAGTCGTCTTTTCATTGTTTTACTTGCAACTTGCAGCATTTTCATTTTTCTTATGACTTTAACTTTTGGGTTTTTTGTTGTTATTGTTCCGTCATTCCCGCCATTCTTGTATTTGTAATACACATTTTTGTTTTTATTGAGTCACATTTGTTTTTCGATTAATTTTATAGTTTTTTTTCTCCTCCGGCTTTAAAAAACAATAAAAAGTAAATAAATTGCAAAAAAAAAAATTCTTTTTTCAAACATCTGTTTCTGTGTGGGATAAGTGTACCGTGAATAATAAACGAATATAAATACATACATTATTCGATTATCTTCAACATTTTTCTGTATTTAATTTATTGTTTGTTTTTGTATTTAGTTTTAAGCAAATGAGACGAAGTACTGATCTGCTGAAATAAGATATCTCAGTTCTCAGGGCCGCTCGAATACGCCTAAAATAGTTCGTTAGAAGTTTTTTTTTCAATTGCATTTTAATATTCAAAACGTTCATCTTATTGTCTCTCTCTTTTTATCTCTATGTTATATCTGATATTTTCTTTCAAGAAACTTTAGTATATATATTAAAGCAGGAAACTATAGAATGAAAAAAAAAAAAAACAAATAAAAATGAAGTTAGAAGTTAGAAGAAAGAAATTATTGGAAAAAGTATAAAATGCACCCTCGGGAAATTTTCTAAATACACATCGATATATAAATATTTTTAGGTATGTCATATCAGGGACAATCATTTCATATGTATTTAATGTCTTATCTTATCGCAAGCCAAAAAATGGTTTGGATTCCATTATAATGGTATTTGTGTATTGATAATAATGTATATGTTCTAATATTTTTTATTATAAATAATTATTACCTATTCAACTCTAATAATACAAGGAATATTTTTGATCCATGCAAAAGGCAGAAAAAACAGCTTCCGTGTATGTATTTAATTCGAATTGACAATTTATTCCGGCTGGAAAACATATTAGGAATTTTTGGAATTCAGCTATAATTTGATGAAGTTTTATAATTTCGGTGTTTAAAATATTATTTCGTATGTAAATGATACTTCTTTCTAAATCTCTATCTTTATTGCTTAAAATTGTATTAGTCATTAAAAACAAGGATAATTATTTGATTTTCAGTAAATTATTCTAAATCTTGAATTCGTGTTGTTATTAGCAGCCTCAATTAGTTGATTAATTTTTTCAGTATTCTCTGCCACTATTTTAGGATTATCCATATTAGATATATACTTAGTTTCGTTCATAATATTAACTTCCTGTTCCACATATTGTCTTCATTATATATCTTAATCTAATCTGAATTTTTGAAAAAAAATTTGCACCCAAGTAATTATTATTCCTATATAAGATAATCTTAATTTATTGTAACTTATTGACAAAATGAGACGGACTATAAAAGAAAATAAGAAAATAAGTAATATAAACATATACAGTAGCACATATTTTGCGATCCTTTATTAATGTACAAACTACAAAAAATTAAACATATTCAAACAGTCTAAAATAATTCAAAACACAACAAGTTATTTTTAACATTTTCAGAAAAATTTGAATCCACCTGCATTAAGTATTTGGTACTAAATTTATAGTTAAGACACACACCTTTTGTGGAGAACAAATACAAATTTTAATAAACGTCAATCATTATTCTAGTAAATTCATGTTTTTAAACAAATGCAATAATTGTAGATAAGTAAAATAATAAAAAGGTATAAAAAATGCAATAATTCACAATTAGATCTTTTGATTTACAAGTCGCCACTTAAAAATCCCTATAAGCATTTATAACAAAGAAATTACATTTCTGTAGTAACTTATATCTACAATAGCATTATTTTATTTTATTGAATAATTGTATATCTTATTTTATGTAATTATTAACAAAAATTATATTCATTTGTTAAAAGTTCCAAAAAAATTCGAAATTCTCTATTCGACGAAATTACGATACAATGGGATATTTTTTCATTCTTGTACTTTTGGAGTAAAAAATAGTATCGTTTTGCACATCACACACATACACAAAATAAGTCGAAATTTATTTTTTTCTGAAAAAGAAATAAAAATTGTAAAGTTAATTATTAATAATTTGTAATTTACATATGTTAAGTGATAACATAGTAGAAACATAAAGATAAAAAAAAGATACTCAATTGAGAATTATCATATTTGGTGTTTGGTGTGGAATGAAATTCAGTTTTGTGCATATTTTTGATTAGACGCTACAAAAAATTTTAATAGTGTATTTAAAAGGTATTTATATATTAAAATTCACATAATTAATTAGTCATTAATATATCTGATAACAGTTTATGACGTGGATACTATTATGTTAAACGATATCTTTGATTTTAATCGTTCGCTAAAAAAAATAGTAGAGACGAAAAATATATTTTTTAAGGTTATAAAAATGGTCGTCCAAAAATGAAAAAAATTAATCGATTTTGAAAAATTCCATTTCTTTCCAGACAAAATAAAAATGTTGAATTTAACGGTGAAAACGATGGATTCACAGAATCATACATTCTCAATTGATGATGATGTAAGTCAAGAATATGAAAACAATAAATTCAATTTTAATATTGAAAAAATTAACACATTTCCCATTATTATATTTTTAAGATGACAGTACGTCAATTTAAAGAATGCATTGCGGAGCGCACGAGTATATCAGTTGATAGTCAAAGATTAATCTATTTTGGTCGTGTTTTAATGGATGAAAAACTTCTTCGAGAATATGGTAAATAAAACAAAAAACACTAACTTTAATTATAACACATTCTATTTTGTTCTAGATGTTAATGGAAAAGTTGTACATTTAGTGCAACGTGCACCACCATCTGTTCGTCGTAATAATGTTACAAGAACAACAACAGCTGAAAATAATTCTCCCAATGGTGGTGGTAATAATGCTCGAGGTACACCAATATTTAGAGCAATTGATGGTATGGTTTTGGGTGCAATGGCTATTCCAATGAATTCATCAAATAATGGCGTAAGCATTTACATTATTGCATTTGTTTTTTTATAATTGTTGAAAATGAAAAACTTAATTTAGACACCACAAGCAGCAGCACCATCTTTAAATCCTTCATCAACATTATGCATGAATCGTATAACTGTTGCAAAATATATGTTAGAATGCACTAATAATATTGCAGCGTATTTAGAAGATCCATCACGTGGTCTTAATAATACAGCAATGGATATATTAGCACAACAGACAATGGAATCAACTGTACTTGAAGTTGGTATATCCGCTGTTAGTAGCGATGTTGAAATTCCACAACATCAAATGCATCATTTTGTACAAGCGATATCATCTGCATTTCGCCAAAATAATATCTCGAATGTACGTGTTTTACAACCAGGCGGTAATGAACAAACGGGTATTCCATCATTTCAAGATATTATTGGAATATCAATTCCAACTGAAATTGTAACAACATCAGCAATACCAAATCAAACGCCTCCTACAGCAGGTGGTGAAGGCGTTATTCGCATTATTCCTGAATTATCAAATGATATTTTAGCTGCAGCCGCTAGTAGAAGTGAACCAATTGTGGCTACTGGAACAGGGGGGTAAGAATATTCGATTTATTATTTTTTTTAATAAAAATCAACATGCGTTTTTAATAGATTTTTTGATTATTGACTTAATTTTGCGTGTTTATTAGCAATTGACGTCTTACGTTATGTTATTCTGTCAATATCTTTTTCGTGGTATTGATTTTTTAGTAAAGCGTTATTAAAAATAATTATTCTTTTGACTCAATATCTTTTGTTTTTAGACAAAGACAACAAACAACGAGTACGCAAACATTAGCAGAAGTGGTACAACGAATGCGAAGTGTACAAACCAGAATGGAACCATTTATTCAACAATATTATGATATTTTATTAAATGACCCAACTTATGAAGCAGATGTAAGTATTTTTAAATATTTTAAATACAAGAAATCAATTTAATACTGTTTTACCATATCTAATGGAAAATTTTAGAAGAAAAATTAATTTACTTTTTTGACCTTAAGTCAATTTATTTTAACAATTTTCTTTTCCAATATTGCATTACTATAATGATATTTCCATTGTTCAAATTAGGATTCTAGAATTAAATCATACTTTATTACTCAATGCAATAGAAGATTTTAAGGTTTTTTTTTATTTTTTCTTTCATAAAATCACTCTTTTTTTTATGTCTAATTCGCAGTTTATAAATCAAGGAATAATAATAAAAAATTAATGTAATTTTTATTTTTAGAATGCCACACAACGTGAAACATCACAACGTGTATTTGATCGAGTATCTGAAGCACTTCATTATATGTCACATGCTCAACATGCTATCAGTGATTTAATGCTTGACTTATCAACAAATTCACCAAGACACCTTTGCTGTAGACCAATTTTAGTCGAACAAAGTGCGTTTGTTAGTTCAGGATTTGCTGTTCCTGTAAGTTTTTATTTTTATTTGTTAACGAATTTTTTTGATTAGAATTCAGTAAAGTAATTTTTAATGACTTTATTAATATTTAATAATAAGTAAACATCATTTATTTCGGTGAATGTTTCTGTTTTTGTCAAAAAACTGCTTATCGTCTTGACTCTCTTTATGTCCGTTTGCCTTAGATATTTTTTTACCATTTTTACTTTTCGTTTACACTTGTATATCTCTTTCATCGATGACAATTAAAAAGGCATATGAGCTAAAGACATTTCTATAATTGATAACGCAACCACAACAACAAAACCACAATAATTATTTTGTATTGTTCACTTATGTTAAAATTACTGAAAAACTTAAACAACAACGTTTGTCTATTTTCACCTAATGTTGTATTAAAAAATATCTATTACTGAACAAAATATAAATTTCTTCTATTTTTCATGTTTTTTTATATTTATAAATTTTTTCAATAATTCTAAGAAAAATTTAATTTTATAATTTTACATACATAATGTCATTCCTTTATTATTCAAAATTTAAAATTACGATTTTTTTGAACAGATGACACCTCGTTTTTTCTACCATTTTTATTATAACATAACATATAGAGTACAGTAACCCAAATGATATTTTTTATTTCTAATAATGTGTATTTAGAAATTTTTATAAATGTCGGTAATGTAGATCTTATGTGTTCTTAACAATTATGTATTGTTTTGAATAAAAGTAAATTCATTTAGTTAAATGATACTTTTGAAAGAATTAAGAATTTAAAAACTGGAATTTAATATTACGTCAAAACTTTTACTAAAGTTTTTACTTTGTTATTAATTAAATTATAATTTATAATAAATATCACAAATAATCCAAATGTAAATTTATTTTTTATATTTTAAAACAGCATAGCGGAACGGTTACTCATGTGATACGCCCAAATGGCAATAATAATGAAATAACAGTTGGTAATAATAACAATAATAACAACAATAGTGCAAATAATAACACGGCACAAACGACAGCAGTAAATACCGAAATTCCATCAGCACCAAGATCACAAGGAACAACAGTCGCTGCAGACTCACAACAGCAAAATCAAAGAAGACCATCAACAATTATTCAACAAGGTCAGTTTTCAACATCACGACCACAAACTCCTAACACAAATAATTCTTCACCAACAATTGGTTTTGGTAATCCTAGGAGGATTCCTACATTTGTTATACCAACACGTCCAGGTTAGAAAACGATTTCGCTTAATTAAAAAAAAAAATGTATTAAACGATAATGAAGAATTAGAAGAATATTATTGTTTTGTTTTTGTTCTTGTGTTTTTTTTTTTTTGTTTCTTGTCTGTTTATTATCTATTTACAATTGTCTCAATCTTAAATTTAGCTATGGAACGTCCAGCTGAATTTGTCCTGAGTATCGGTAATAATCAAACACCACCAAATGATGCGAATCGTACGTTTTTTTTCGTATTAGTTTTAATCAATAATAAAGTAAAATTTTGATTTTTATATATTTTTTTTTTAATATTAAAAAAAACTTTTTTTTTATTCTGTATTTTATCTTTCAATTCTTTTGAGTTATTCATGACAATAAAAACATTCAATTTTCAAGACTTAATTGATAAACAAAAGAAGAGTTCATATTTAATCTTCAATTAATCAAATTCGAATTAATATATCGATATGAATTCAACACAACTTCAGTATACGCATTGCGTATAATTATTGGAGTTTGCTCACATTTTCATAAATCTAAAATTTTCCGTTCACCTTACAAGAACTATTTCGTAAAACTTCCTATTTATTTATTATATAATTATAGTTTTATATATGTTATTATTATAGTTTTACGAAATTTTTCTTTCTTTTTAAAATTTCTCATAAGTTTTTAAATTTCATTCAATTTAGCATTTAATTGGTATAACAATGTCGGTAAAACAAATTTGTTTATTAGAATCCATTCTAGATTTAATGAATCAATCTAATCATATTTAATACAATACCCTGCTTTCGAATACACATAATTTCATTTAGGGCCCGACATTTCTTTATACTTGTGAGGAATCAATTTTTTTTACCATTATTGGATAACATTAATATACTGTTCACCTCGAAATGATATAACTAATAAACATTCATGTTTCAATAATAAAAATCGTAATCTTTACTTTCAATAATTGTTCCGTTTTTATAAATTTAAATCGTTAAAATATTTCTTCTGTTCTTCAAAGAACAAAGAAGATTCTTCATAAAATTTAACAATGACCCGACACAAAAGTTTCATTTCAATTTAGAAATAATTTATCGTCGTTTCATTGTCATCCCTTTTTTTCAATTTTTTTTTCATTTTTTATAAAATACACATTTAATTTGTTAACCAATTGAATAAGAATATTTTATCGAAATAACATATTTGTATATCGAATTTTTATGGATTGGTCATCAGATTCAAAACTTAAGCTTTAAAATTTTATTCTTTTAATTTGTTTGTTTTTTTTTTTTTTCAAATAAAAAAAAACTATCATATCGTTCTTTCTTTATTTATAATTATTTTATTTTTTCTTTTGAAAATTAAAAATTCTAGCAAATTCACCGCCAATACAAGTGGCTCGTTTAATTCAAGCAGTTATGAATTCAGCGCCAATGCACGCTGATGTTCATGTAGAAATAAATGGACCAAATATGACATCTGGACCACAAACAACAACAACAACAACAAATAATACAACTGATTCAGCTAATAATGGTAAAATTTAATCATGTTCCTCTTATTATTTACTTTTTATTTGGTAATTGATTTGAACAATCATAATTTTATTTGTCTTTTTTAAAAAATATTTTCATTTTATTGTTTTTTTTTCTTATTTTAATTGTTTTTTTTCTTGATTCTTTTTCGTTTTTTTAGAATTAACTATAAATATACATCTAGGTGAATCGAATCAACAACAGCAGCAGCCGCGTGTTACAACAGCAACACATCCAACAACTTCCACACAAACACGTTCAACATCACGTCCTCAGGTTCATCTTACAAGTTTACCAGGACCACAAGGTAGAAGCTTAAGACCAGTACCAGCTAATATGCTGTCAGCATTTGATCGGTATGTTAATTATTTTGAATAAAATAAGTATAATGATCTGCTTAACGCGGGAAAGTGACAGCATTTAAAATTTTATCGCATTAACTTTAATCACGAACCAATTAATTAATCAAACCAATCATAAAAATGAAATTGATTTATGTGAAGTTAAGACGATAAATTTTTAAGTGCGATACTTACCTAATATCAAAATAAAGTCAAAACTTATAAATCTCCAAAGAAATACTATTTAATTGTTTATTTATTTTTCTATTATGTGGATTTCTACAGCAAGTTTTCATGTAACCAGGAAAAATCAAAAACAAAAGTTTTTAAATTGAATATAAATAAATAAATAGTTAATAAATTTTCTCAAAACTTTCTCATCTTCCTTCAGTAGGGACTTGGCTAATATTGAGACCAACTTCTCTCTGAAGAAAATTGATTGTTTTTTAATTTTTGTCAAAATCTTACTTTCGACAATTATCTATTATTCATGGAAGTTCTGAACAATAAATTAGTTACAAAATAATTTTAACTCCACTAAATGTATTATTTTCTTTCAGATTCTTGCCCTGTAACAGTCACCATATTCGTGATAATCAACCAACAGAACAACATCAACAACAGCCTAGAGTAACTGTTGCGAGTGTACCAGGTGCACCAGATCGTACTCCACCACGTATTCCGATTAGATTCTTTGCACAATCTCCACCTGCAACAGTACCAACAACAGCAGGAAATAATGCAACAGTACCATTAATACCAACAGCAGCCCAACAACCAGCAGTGGTTATTTTACCAGAAAATGAAAGATCAGTTGATAATTTAGGTGGTGCCGCTTATAATATTCCAATTAGTATTTTTGGTGATGAATATACAATCAGAGAATTATTTACCTCAACACCAACTAATATGAGTCGTATGAGAGAAGGTTTAATGTCACATATTCAGACGACATTATTTTCTGGGTCAACAATAACAGATGAAAATATGACTAATGTTAGTTCATCTAACGATTTTATTTAATTTTTTCAGATATATTCAAATGTAAACATATTATATTTTTTCGAATTTCAGGGATTGAATGAAAGTATCGAGCAACTAGAAATATTTCTTCAACCATTGTCACAATTTGATCTTCCCGATTATGATTCAAGACGTTCTGTAGAAAATTTAATTCGTGACTTTTTATCAGATGTATTTGTATTAATCCGTGACGATGAATCAACAGAATTTGCAACAAGGTTATTACGTAATACAAGTACATTTGTAAAACGGTTTTTTACCATTCTTATAACTTGTGTTGGACGTTCAAATGCTGAATTATATTTAACACAATTAGTTCAACTCGCAATTACATCAAATATATGTAAATATGCACTCTTGATTAAAAAATGAATTTCTTAATAGAATTTTTTGTTGTCTTTTTTAAGTTTTTGGACAAGAACCTCAAGTAATGGCTTTAATTTACGGACAATTGGATCACTTAATTCAAGATGCTGATGATGTTAGGGAATTTATTGTAATTCGACGTCCAGCAACTGGCACAGCTGCGGTAAATTTTCTTTTCTTATATTCGTAAATTTTCATTTAAAAATGTATTTTGTATATTTCAGGCAATGGAAACTGACGAATTTGAAGATACTCGTCCAATGAATATTGATGAAGAAGAAATTGTGTTACCTCCCGTAACTAGCAGAGATTTAAATATTCCACCACCACCACTTATTGACGATGATGAAGAAACATTACCATCTGTTGTTGTCGGTTCAGAACCATGGCATTATAACTTTCCAACATCATCATGGATACCAGTTATAACACGTGATATTGGTAGGCAACGTCGCCAAAATACACAGCCTCCATTTTCTGATGCATACATTTCTGGTATGTCATCAAAACGTCGTAAAATTATATCTGATACAAAAACCCCAAGTGATGTACCATCAATGATAAGTGAAGGTGTTAGGCGTGCTATACAATCATCGGGTATTAATCAAAATACAACAAATATACCAATTGATGAAGTAACACAGGCAATATCAACAGATATTAATGTACAAACATCATATAAAGAAGCACTTAAAACAACTGTTCAAGAACGATTACAAAATGATCCTGATTATAATCGTGAACGTTTTCCAAGCAGTTCTAAATATTTTAATAATAATAAATAATAAATAATTAATTAAATGAATAATAAAAAAAGATAATAAATACAAAAAAATAGCACGAAATTTCTAAATATTTTAATTTATTAAACGGGGGATTTTTTTTCGTTAAAAAATAAAACAATAATAAAATATTATCATAATTTAGGAGCGGATGGATGTATGTTCTCGTTTATATTTCTCTCTTCAGTTTTTTTTGTTAGAAGCTTTTTGTATGTTTTTTTTTCAAAATATCTTTGGTGCTGATAATTATTTTCACACTTACCTATTTTATTTTATAGTTGTTGTTGTTGTAATAAAATTTACTTATGTGAATTTATTTTTTAAAGAAATGCATTTTTGTTTTCTTTTTTTCTAAATAAAATTGATTTTCTCGTTAATTTGCATAAAATTGAATTACATATAAATAATATGGGAAAAATGCTCCTGATAGTAAGAAAAATAAAAATAAACAAAAAGTAAAGAAATTAAACAAAAAAGAAGAAAAACAGCTGTGTTATAAAAGTGAATTTTGTAATTAGCCTTTAAGATAATTATAATAATTAATTATATATTATAAAATATATTATGTTATATAATCACACAACAAAAAAAAAATCTAAAATAAACAAACAAAAAAAATTGTAAACCAAATAAAAAAAAATGTTTTGTAGAATAATTTTTGGGCAAGTTGAACAAAATTTTCAAGGCGCATACATAATTTGACCCGTTTTATAATTCAGCAATGTAGTGAACAAAATATGGTAGGTATGATAAATTTATATTAATTTTTGGTCTCAACAATAAATTGTGTTTTTATTATAAAAAATCATAAATTTATTTGCGATTTATTATTTAATAACATTTTCTAAGATATATTCTATTACGATTAAGTTTTTTAACCACATAAGTCTCATAAATGATGATCTTTGAAGAACCTGAAGTCTCAATATTTTCTAAATTACCTTAAATATATAAAAACTAGTAAAAATTTGATGAGACCTGAGATCAATAGTACCACTGTTAAATACCTGTCCAATTTTTTATATTGAAATTGAAAGATATTTACAGCATCTTAAGAAATATGACAATAAACTTAATAAGATAATAATTGTTATGCGCGGTTGCCAAACAAATTGCCAATTCAACTAATCGAGGAGCTACGGATCAGTCCCAAAAGTCATTCTGGTCTCATTAATTCAATTTCTTTGTTTATTAACTAATTAACCAAATCATACAGAACAATAATTAATTAAATTAAAAGATACAATTTACATGAACATGTATTTCGACAACCCTTCTAATGATTTTTCGAAAAATTTATTACATATATTCGTAATGAAATTTATAATAAGTACGTATGTGTTTTTTGAATTTTTTTTTTTTTTTTTAAAGAAAATCTATTTTGTCATTTAATGAAATAAATTTTTCTTTTTTACTTATTCACCTTTATATATTCATATAAATTTGATGTATAAAAAATGGATAATTTTATGTTTATAATGAACAAAGAAAAAAAACATAATATTGATTTTTAAATTCTATAATAACTTAAAATTACGAGACTGAAACGAAGCTTTATTTTTTTTTCATTATAGAATTTTCTTATATTTTCAAGTTCAATAACAACCATATGTTTAAATAATATTGACAGGAAATAAGAAATTGACTCAACATATAAAAAAAAAAAAAACACTCGAAATTATTGTGTTAATGTAATTTAATTTTAATGATTTAAGTCAACCCTCTTTCTCATATTATTTTAATTTAATTTGAAATAAACAAAAAAGGAAACTTTTTTAATTATTACCAAATTAATTTTTCTATATTTTCAGCTCAATTCGTCCTACAAAACATGGTTAGATATACAAGGTTAAAAACGTCTTAAGAATATATAGAATTAAAAGTGGTCTGAATAATGAAAATAAATTAATAATAGATACATGTTCCCAATTTAAATACAAAAAAAAATATTGCTACGTAATTATCAAAAATTACAAACTCGATATCAAGAATTTTCGTTTACACAAGTGGATTTTTCATACGTCAACATTAATAATTCGACATTTATAATTTAAGGAAAAAGAATATTAGAATCATAATCAAGTGGAATTTAATTATTTTTAATTCTGATTATTTAGATTATATTTTTATTCTACCAAAAATATTCAAAACACTTAAAATTATTGAAAAAATGCAATCGGAATTTTTATTAAAATTTTATTATTTTGTACGATTTTAGTTTAGGTATTCAATAAAAATATTTGATGTTAATTATAACAAGAAAAGTTATGTAGAAAGTTATAGAAATTTCCGAATATAATAAAGATTTTTGTTTTGAAATTAAGAATTTGTTTTTTTTTTCAAAAGTACAATATTTTTAATTTAGGAAATGATAGATAACGAGGCAGCTCCACTATCGAATCTTTGTTTTTTGAGCAAATTGGAAGTCGTTGTTATTGATGATGAGGATGCCAGAGCAGATTATAAAACTTTTTAGAATCATTTTTTCCATATGAAAATTCCCGAATAAGTTTTTCTCGAATAAAGATTTTTGTTTTGAAATTTAAGAATTTGTTTGGGTTTTGGGTAATTTCAAAAGTACAATATTTTTAATTTAGGAAACGATAGAAAACTAGGCAGCTCCACTATCGAATCTTTGTTTTTTGAGCAAATTGGAAGTCGTTGTTATTGATGAAGCATTTTTTTCATATGGTTATGGATGATAGTAATTTTTCCAATTGGAGACAAAATATCGAACAAATACAATTAGCCACTGTAAGAAATATTGAAATTTGGTAAAATTGAAATACGAAATTGACTTTAATTATTTCTTCCCATTTTTTTTGTTGTTCTTTATATATTTCTTTTCTTAATAAATTTAATTTATGGGAAAATTTTGCAATTAATTCATTTATTTTAAAATTTATCTACATTATTTTATAGTAAAGGCAGCATATACTTTGTGTTTTCTTTTATTACCTCCTGACACCTAGCGTCAAAAAAGAGTGTTCTTTTATAACTCGTGACTCCAAATCTTGACTACATACTGTTCTTTTATCACCCTAGGGTTAACTCCTTTGACTCTAGCTTTTCTTGGGACTCTAGGTTTGACAATTCAAAATGACGGAATAAACAAAATAAATAAATAATAAAATAAAAGTTAAAATATTAATTTTTTATATTAAATAGTTACAGGTATGGTGAGGTTCAATATAATAATAATAATAATAATCCATATTTTCCATAATTTTGAGGTTATGTTTTATATATTAAAATAATTTTTTTAGGATGTGTATTAAATTACATGTTAACAACTAAAAAACGAGAATGGAAAATGAACACAATAAATTATAATGATTTTAAATAAAGAATTTATTTTAAATTGTTTTTAGATTACAAACTATATTAATATATATGTGGTAAATAAAATAAATACACTGATAAATTATGAATATAATTAATATTATTATTTATTGTTATTATTTTTATTTAAATAAAGAACTAGAATTATTTTATTTATTTCATAAATAATTCTTAATAATAATAACACAGCGACAACAATTTTTTTATGTTCAGCCATTTTATTGTATTTTGATTTTGACAGATCATGACTCCGGGTCATAAAAGAACAAAAATTTTGACGCCGTAGCGTTATTTGCTTCTGATATCGAATTTGATTAGAGTCATGTAACGCTAGTGTTAAATGCGCGACTTAAAAAAGAAAACACGGACTATTATTTTTCATGTTTATTCTTTTAAATTTAAAATTGAAATATAAAGTATAAAAATATGTATTACTTACATGCCTGCTTGCTGCACTTAACCACAAAAATATCAGAGACCATTTTCCCCTATACCAAGGAAAAATATGAAATTTATAAATTAAAATAATAATTGCAAAATACCAAGAAAAATATAAACAACAACAAAAAAACAAAAAATATTTTAATGAAATGAAAATATTTTCGCAGTCGAAAATTATCTTTTGGATACTATAAAATTGTTCTAATCTCTAGAAATAGCAAAGAAAGAAATTTCATATAGAATTAATTATATTGCGATCGTATGTAAATAAAACTCTTAATTTATTAAATTATTAATAACTTTTCAAGAAGCATCATCATAAAATAATGGAATGCGCGAATGCAATCAAAATTTATCAAAAAATAATAATAATAAAAAAATTCCTTTCAACAATTTAAAAACTTCCGTCGCAATATATTTTCCTTAATCCAATAATCTATTATAATAAAGTCTGGCCAAATAAACCAGACAAATTGTCGGAATTTTTATTACCTTTTAAGATTTTGTCTATTGACCACAACCTTCTATATACATAGCCGTGTCGCCGCTTCAATTACTAATACATACAAGGCTCAGAATAGGCCGATATTTTTACTTTCTGAAATAATAATAAAACGAACATTCTTTTGGGGGAAAAAATCAAATTTATTTCAATTCATTAAATTATAATGATATAATAATTATATATAATAAAATAATAATAATAATAATAAAATAATTTTATTCTTAAACAATAATAAATAAAGGAACATAAAATAAGAAACTAAAAAAATCACAATTTTCTTTAAGAAAAAAAACTAAAGTTATGAATAAAAAAATAGTAGAATTTTATAGTTTTTTAGCCTAATTAGCTCGTTTTTGCAATTTTAATATTTGCATTTGATTTTTTAAAAGTTTTCAATTTTCCTTTGTTATTATTCTGTGTATTTTTTTCATCATTTTGTTGTTTGACGAAATTATTTAGAATAATATTGCACATAACATTACATGTCCTAGAATATATTTATTTAAATGTAGTTCCACATAAACAGCTTGATGAGAGATCAATATCAGTATCAGTTTCCAAACTAATAAATCAAACACAATAAATCTTTCTGGTTATTCGCAGAAAAAAATTGATGTTTCAGATGGATGTCTTTTATAATAGTTTGAAATATAGATGACATGTGATAAAAAATATATGATAATTCATCGGTTGCGATTGATAAGCCACCTCTTTGCAAATGATCAAAATATTCATCGCCGATTTTATTTCCATACATAAGAAAGATATCAGAATTAAAACAAGAATCTGGATTACGGAATTTTCCAATACCGTCCTTATCCAATAATTTAAATAAATTCTGGTTATTGTCTGTTATGATAACAATAATTTGAAAACCAGCCTGTTGCACTGCATGTAATACTTTTTCTGTTAATTTTAGTAATTCACTACCAGTGGCTGAATTCACAGGCGCTAAATGTACTACTTCCTTAAACCTGCCAAAACAGGAACTAATCATAAACGTTTGGACAGTTTTAGCAGAATCATCACAATTTTCGGCATATCCAGACACTTTCTTTCCTTTGTAATTCAAATTTCCACTAACATAAATTTCGTCAATCATTAGAACAACTTTTTTCTCTGCAGTACTTAAATCCTTAGTTAAATAATTTAAATATTTAAAATTTTGTTCTCTGGATTCTGGCGATATTTTAAAAGAAGCAGACAATCTTTGCAGATGACGTTTATGAGGCAAAATTTTCTTAAAGATTCGTATGTGGATGACGAATGGGAGAACAGAACAAAACTTAAAATATTTATGTCAGTAGAATATTGCGAATTTTATTTATTAGATGTTTCAACTGGTCTCGTATTATAATTTATAATTATCACAATTTAAATCTTTAGTTTCTTCAACGTCCAATTCAATAATATCACCCAGAACAATTTAGAAAACACCAGAACCTCAAATTTTTATATTATCTATAAACTAATAAGTACACAAAACTACACAGAAATACAAAAATATGATGTTTATATTAAATATAAACGAACATTCCACAAAACTACACTAACACAGAAATTATATCACATTTTTCAATAATAATAATTGAAAAAAAACAACATCCATAAACATAAGTACTACATATTTATTGTGAATTTTTTAATTTACTCTAAATGTAAATTATAGGGGAAAAAACGAAAACATGATCACAAAAACATAATGTTTATATTAAATATAAACTAACACTCCACAAAACATATAAAACTAAGCTTAATTGTCACAAATTATATCATATTTTTCAATAGTATCACACAAAATAATTTAGGAAACACCATAACCTAAAATTTTTAAAAAATTTTAATTCACAATAAATCGCTTGTATATATTGTTTTACAAATAAAAAAATCTATTATTGCAATTAGAAACACTTCAAAATTATTATTAACCACTTACTTTTATAATTTATTTAGTTTTATTATTATAAACAACGAAATAAAACAGGATAAAATTCATGCACGAAAGATTGTATATAATTTTTGACGGCCTACCACCAATACTAACGCAAAACGGTGACACGGCTATGAATATAGAAGGTTGTGTTTTATTGTTTTCCAAGTTCAAGGATTTCATTAATTGAATTGTTTAATTTTTGCAGAATAAATATCTTCACCCAACCAATCACATAGAAGAGGTATATCCTTTTTACCTTAAAACCGCAGAGACGTATCACCTTTGATAACGAACTTATCATTTGAGATAGAGAATAATAACATTAAAGCTAAAATTGAAATTAATTCAATAAATATTTGGATCAAATTTATAAATTATTTGGCTTTTATTTTACGTTTATAATGAAATTTCAAAAGAGAAAAGAAAATTTATTTTTGAGAAGTGTATTATCTAATGAAAAAAAAATCTATTCCCAAAATCCCAATTAAAATTCCGCATACTTAAAATATTTTACGTTTCTGTTTTTTTTTCTCATAAAAAAAGTTCCTCCTAAATACCTGCAACCTAACAAACGCGACCGTCTTTTAGCTTTCATTTTTTCATTTCTTCTCTTCATCCAGCAAAATAAAAAAAAATTGAACGAAAAAAAAAAACATTAAGATGTGAAATTTTAAATTCTAATTAAAATATCTTATAAATCATCAAGAAAATTTTTCACACATTTCTTATTCACACATAAACACACATAACATGCATTCACACGATATAACACGCATTTCATACGTATGGAATTATAAATATGAGGGAAAAACGGACAGTAAAAAAATGTTTTATATAAAATGTAAATCGTTTTGTCATTTTGTCGTTTGTACGTCGTGTTAAAAAATTTAATTAATCTTTCTGAAATTCATATGGGACCTGAAAAATATATAAATACAAGATTTATCACATAGAAATTGTTCTTGGTGTTTCTTCTTACACGCACACACACTCATATCGTTCACACATATTTTTTTCACTTACAAAGTGGCGGCGCCTGAGTTTAAGATTTTTTTTATTTACTTCTTCTGTGGTTTTTTAATTGCGCGACTGACATTTTTGATTGTTAAAACAAGAAGAGTATGAAGAAATGTAAAAAAACAAAACGAAGTCCAGAATTCAAATATGTGAATATATAAGAAAAGATTTGAAAAATTAGCAACAACAATAACAAGCGTAATAATGAAAATAAATAAAAAAATTGCGTTTAATGGAAATGTTTATCGTTCCAAGTATGTACATTGACATGATGTCAATCATTATAGAAAGACAAAATAAACGGAAATTTAGAAATGGCTTGATATGTTCTTAATCTTTATACTTATTATGATTATTTTAAATACAATTTTTATAAACGAACAAAATTAATAAAAAAGAATAATAATAAATCAAAATAATTGTCCACTAGTTTTTATTATTTTATGTTTTGTCATAAATATTTAAAATATGTAAAAAACTAAAAAATTTAACATTTTACCCTTATTAATTGAATACATTTTCTCTATAAAAAGATTAAATTTGTCATTGAAAATAAAATAATATTATTAAATTAAGGGATAAAATTTTTCTTTTGTATAAATTAAATTCGATTAATTCAGAAACTAATCCTTTTAATAATATATTCATAAAAATGGATTTACTTTTGATACCTACGTTTCATATAAAATATACAAGATTAGATACTCTGTGACTGCATAATTTAATGGTGTATTTAAATGGAAGCAAAAACATAATATTCTATTTTCCTTAACAAAATTATTATGAATTTAATTGAAACATTTAAAGGCGTCAACAATTATTGAATTAATTAAACATTTAATTCTTCTCAAAATTTATTCTAAATTTTTTTAATGAGCTCATCTTGTTCATCAGGCCGGTATCGAATTACTTGTGAATTAGGATACAACTACAATTTTTTGTTTTCCAAATGAATATTTTTATAATGTTTCTTTTAAATATAAATCAAAACTTCCAAAAATTTGTATAACAGTTGCAGCAACCTTAAATAATTTAAATGAAATTTAATTGAAATTGTTAACGCATAAATCTCATTTTAATAAAAGAAAGATTAACGAAACATTAGCCATTATTTTTGTTAGTGAAACACAAGTGAAGAAAAATTCTACGAATTATAAACACTCAATTAATAAATAAAAAAATTTACAAAGGCCTTCAACCTTGTATCTTTTTGTTTATGATTTTGATTAGATTTTTTATTTAAAATATTTTTATAGAATAAAATTCTTACAATTAATAATACAATATTTTGAAGGCTTCACTTGAATTTGGTTATATTTACGAATAATCATCGGCTTCATTTTTTTTCCTGGAATTACTTTATTATGTAGTTGAAATAGAAAATTATTTGGAATTCCTAAAATTCCATGAATTTATTTGGAAATTTTTCGTAGATCTTTTTCTTGGAAATATTCATATTACGATTTATTAGCATATTTTAGTATATTAATAAAAGTTCAATTTTGCTGACTATAAAATATACACAGAAAGTTACAAAAAAAAAATCATAATTTTTTAAGTTTTATGATCGACAAAACACCAGTTATTGTCAAAAAACGAGTCAACAACACATGAAAAAATTGAGATTTTTTTTTAAAAGGACAATTTGTCCTTTTTCGTGAAAATTATTCTCTTATCATTTTCTGTCTTTAATTTTGTCTATGATGCTATTATTGTAGTTATAATTATATAATTCTAAGAATCTTTTGTAAAAATATACGCGTTGCGTGAGAAATGGAATTTTTATAGTGGGCTGTGATTAGATGGCGGCGGCTTATACCATCTCTCATGTTTGTATTTTATATAAAAAAATAAATAAATAAAAGTATGGTAGAATTTGTCTTATGAAAAAAAAATATAATAGGAATGTGTTTTTTATTATGCAAAGAGAGTTGTTTTCAAAAATGAAAAATATACGCAATTGGGTACAAGAAATTATTTCTCTTCTTTTCTGTTGTTGAACCTTGAACGAAGGAGTGGGTGAAATATTTTTATAATAATAATAATAATAATAATAATAATAATAATAATAATAATAATAATAATAATAATAATAATAATAATAATAATAATAATAATAATAATAATAATAATAATAATAATAATAATAATAATAATAATAATAATAATAATAATAATAATAATAATAATAATAATAATAATAATAATAATAATAATAATAATAATAATAATAATAATAATAATAATAATAATAATAATAATAATAATAATAATAATAATAATAATAATAATAATAATAATAATAATAATAATAATAATAATAATAATAATAATAATAATAATAATAATAATAATAATAATAATAATAATAATAATAATAATAATAATAATAATAATAATAATAATAATAATAATAATAATAATAATAATAATAATAATAATAATAATAATAATAATAATAATAATAATAATAATAATAATAATAATAATAATAATAATAATAATAATAATAATAATAATAATAATAATAATAATAATAATAATAATAATAATAATAATAATAATAATAATAATAATAATAATAATAATAATAATAATAATAATAATAATAATAATAATAATAATAATAATAATAATAATAATAATAATAATAATAATAATAATAATAATAATAATAATAATAATAATAATAATAATAATAATAATAATAATAATAATAATAATAATAATAATAATAATAATAATAATAATAATAATAATAATAATAATAATAATAATAATAATAATAATAATAATAATAATAATAATAATAATAATAATAATAATAATAATAATAATAATAATAATAATAATAATAATAATAATAATAATAATAATAATAATAATAATAATAATAATAATAATAATAATAATAATAATAATAATAATAATAATAATAATAATAATAATAATAATAATAATAATAATAATAATAATAATAATAATAATAATAATAATAATAATAATAATAATAATAATAATAATAATAATAATAATAATAATAATAATAATAATAATAATAATAATAATAATAATAATAATAATAATAATAATAATAATAATAATAATAATAATAATAATAATAATAATAATAATAATAATAATAATAATTTTTTTTTGAGAGGGGGAAAAATGCTTTATGCACCTTCAGGGTGCCAGAAAACATCCTGGTGTGTGGGACTTTCACCCACTAAAAAACCTCCTCTTCTTCCGGCTTGAGAATAACCATCCTGGTACCGCTTTCACATTTCTTCAGGATGGAGCCTGGTCTATGCCTCTATGGGCTCCTTCTAAGTATTATGTTATAACTCGTCGTTCTTCTTTTTGCGGAGTATAGCTTCTACAAATGTATGTACAGTTTCCCACTTGTGACTATCTGTGAGCATAGTTTGTACAATGGTTTCTGGTGTTATTGGACCAATCTCTTTCTATCCTCGTCCCACCTCAGATATTTGAAAAATGTGTGATGGGCATCGTCTTCATCTTCATCTCCATAAAGACACGCTGGTGTTTCTGTCTTACCCATTTTGTAGAGGTATTTACGGAAGTAACCATGCCCAGTTAAGAACTGTGTGAGGTAGTAGTTCACTTCTCCATGCTTCCGTTCTAGCCAATCTCTTAAGTTATTCACTAATTTGGCTCTCCATTTACCTTTATTGCTGTTTTGCCATCGCTCCTCCCAGCGACAGAGAGTTTCTTCTCTAGCTACTATTTTTTCAGCTTGTCTTCTTTCACCGTTTGTCATTTCGAATATCTTCTTTCGTTCACGGGCTATAAGATCAATTGGCGGTATTCCTGCTATGATCAAAACTGCTGATTCCGACACAGTTCGATAGGAGCTTACTACTCTTAGTGCGCCTCTTCTTTGTACTGATGCTATCTGCTTTCTATATTTTTCAATTTTAAGCGCGTCAGCCCATATCTCGCAGCCGTACAGTATTACAGCATGTGTAATTGACATTAACAGCTTCCTTTTGCTAGGTAAAGGGCCACCCACATTCGCCATGAGTCTACTGAGTGATGTCGTCATCTTAGCAGCTTTCTCTGCCGCATACTTAATTTGCGTCCAGTATGTCAACTTTGTATCTAGGTGCATACCCAGATATTTCACCGACCCTTTGCTGACAATGGTTTCTGTACCTACACGCATCTCTAATATTGTTGGTATCTGTTTCTTGGTAAGTAGAATGATCTCCGTTTTATGCGTCGCCAAACTTAGGCCATGTGATGTTAACCAAGAGGTTGTCCGAAGCATGACCTGATTAAGTCTCCTTTGGACTACTTCGGTGTTTCGCCCGACTATAACAGCAGCAATGTCATCTGCATATCCTACCAGGAAGACGTCGTCTGGCATCTCCATACGCAAGATACCATCATAACATATGTTCCATAGATCTGGTCCTAATATTGAGCCTTGGGCTGCTCCTTACGTAATTTTTTTTCCGGCGGGTGCCATTCGTTGTATCGTACTCCAGTTCTCGTTCACTCAGATAACTTCTGATCATTCTTTGGAGATAATTTGGTACTTGGAAGATGTTCTTCAATGCGTCCAATATGTCTGCCCATTTTGCTGAATTGAAAGCGTTCCTAATATCAAGCGTCGCCAGCAGTACAATTTTTCTAGAATGATGATTTCCATGTTGTGCCTCGTGAACGGCTTTCACTACTTCTTCAATAGCACCTAAAGTGGATCTACCTGTTCTGAATCCCTGATGTTTATCGGATAATCCTCCAGAATTTTTTATCTCTGTCGCTAGTCGGGGTTTCAGCAATTTTTCTAGCAGTTTTCCCGCTGTGTCTAACATGCATAATGGCCTGTATCCTGAGGGGCAGTCTAATTCACCTTTATCCTTACTGATCAACACCAAGCGCTGGATCTTCCATATCTTGGGAAAAACACCTTCTACCAGGCAGCGATTGTAGAGTTGAAGCAGTTGTTCTGGACAAGACTTTACGATTTCCTTTAATACCTCCACGGGAACTCCGTCAGGGCCTTGTGCTTTTCCATTTTTCATTGTTCTGGCTGCTTGCAGTAGTTCCTCCTCGCTGAATAATGGTATATTATCTTCGAGTACACCGTACATCTCGGCTGGTATTGTCTTATGCGTCGGGAATAGTGAATCAACTATTTTTGCCATTTTTAATGGTTCCATGATCGGGTTTGCGACTTGGGCCCCAAGTTTCCACATGACTATCTTGTATCCCAGTCCCCATGGGTCGTTGTCCACTTCTCGCCTGAGCTGTTCCCAGTTCTTTCGCTTGCTCTTGCGGATGCAGTCTTTGAGGGTCTTCTTAGTTTTTTTGTACTCCTCTACCTCAGTATCTCCTGCATTGATCCTTCTCAATCTTGTGGCTCTTCTCCTGCAATGCACGCATTTCCTGCGGAGTTCTGCTATTTCCTCGGTCCACCTCTCTGTTTCCTCGTATATTTTTTTTCTTTGGCATCGAGGCTTTACAAGCATTAGTGATAAGTTGTAGAGTTTCTTTAGCCAATGTGTTGGGATCTTCACTTCGGATTTGGCATGCAGCTACCCCTTTCTTAAATACTGAAGTGAGGGTCTCCACATTCAGTTTTTTCGTATTCCATCTAAGTGCGTGCAACCCAAGTTGGGAACCCATATGGCTGCTGTGTCGAGGTCATCGGTGTACCACCCTGACCCAGTCCTACTACTATACTGCTCACTAATTAACATCAGGTCGATCTGGAGTTCTAATATAAGTTGCGATAGTAGATCATCCGCTGTTCTACTTCTGTGGAGATTCCCTTGAAGGACCTTTATCATTTTGAGTTGCTGTTCTTCTTACTCTCCAAAGCTTTTCTATAGATCGTACATACCCTCGACCCAGGGATATGATCTGTCTTGGGGTATTTGCCTGTACAGAGGATGCAATTTGGCACAGCGGTACAATTTATCTTCTTGTGGCCTGTTTCTCCACATTGATAGCAGATACCACTCCTATCAGGCCCTGGGCAGTTTGTTTTTATGTGACCATAGCCAAGACATTTGAAGCAGCGTTCTACTGTCGTGCCACGTCGTATTCTACAGTTTACCCATCCGATTTTAATGTGATGGCATGTCAATAGCTTCTTTGCGCCTTGTCCATCTATCTGAACAAAAGCCATCTTCTGTTCTCTGCTGTTGGTTTTAGTAAGGTTTACCTTAAACTCCCCAGAAAAATTATTGGTGACTTTTATAACAGCATCTTCGACCTCCTCCGCAGTTGTAAGGCTGTCCAGGTCTCGTATTTCTATGAGTGTCTTTGTTTCTAAGTAGGATATAGTGGCAGTTGTTCCTACTATACTTTTCAAATTATCGCGGAAAGTGTCCTTGCTTTTGCTACCTTCTTTTATTTCAAGTAGTAGTACTGCTAGTGGGCGTTGATTCCTGTTCGGGCTTACTAATAGATGTACGTCGTTTTATTTTAATTCTTGTTGATGTACTCTGTGTAGGTATTGCTTCTTGTTTTTTTGTCTCGGCAGTTTCCCATATATTTCTATAATTTATGATGACATCAATAGTCTCCTCGAGTTCGATGATACCTTTTTTGATGTCCATACTAATATTCTTCTGCCTGTTGGTGGTGACCTTCATTCTGTCGATAATGTTCTTTAATTTAGAGAATTCATTCTGTTCGTTTCTCTTCATCTTCAGAATGAAGCTTATTCTTGGGGATTGGTGTTGGTTCATCATTTCTTCGTTCTCCGTTATTTCTTTTACGTTTTCTATTTCTCTTTCTGGATCTTCTGTCATCATATATATATATTTTTGTTTTTCCGTGTCTTCTGTGCTGGGATATTCTTCAGTGTTGGTCTGAGTTGTGTTCTCTATTGGTGGAGTTCTGTCGATCCTTGATCTCCGACCAAAAGGGTTTTCTTCTGCAGTGCTACTTGTAGTATTTGATTCCAATCTAGCCAAGTAATCCATTAGATTAGAATTGCGGTCGCTTGATCTCGACGCCCCGGGGCCCGCTTGCTCACCCCTGTCGGCCGCCGGTACTGGGTTTCCGAATCCCTGCACCGTAATGATATTTCGATTATACGAATTACTCATGCTAAGCTTATTGTTCTGGGTTCTCCTTCCATATCCTGTAAGGCAAGGAAATACCATGGAATGTTTTAGACCCTTTCCCATTCGGGTTACTAGAGCCGCCTAATATAGGTCAGACGCTGACCAGGGGGCTGCTCACTCTGAGTCAAACTCTTCTGGATTTATGATGTGTTTGGTCCGCGGGTGGTATTTTATTATATTTCCCACCTGCCCGATATATCTATCGAGCGTTCCCTTATCCGCCACCTAGGGACGCGCCCTTTAGGGATACAACCCCCCCCCCAAGGGATAATAATAATAATAATAATAATAATAATAATAATAATAATAATAATAATAATAATTTAAAATTACCACAACATCACTGATCTTATATAAATCTACTTGATATAAAGATAGTTACAAATTTCCCCCTCTCTCTCTCTTTCTTTCTCTTTTTAAATGTTTGTATAATTTATATATTAAATCACACACACACACACAGTTTTTATTAACCACACACATATGTACATATATACATATTTTGTATTATGTGTTCCTTTATCAAATCGATATTTCAAAATTTCTAAAGTTTAGAATTTTGTTTTTCTTTTTTCATATCTTTATAGCAAAGGTCGTGCATTTATCTCACTGCAAACAAAATACATATTTTATATATATGTATATTACTACAATTTTAATATACATACAAACCTACTCTCATTTGCATACACATTACACACTATCCCATATGAAGAGTTCTATCACACACACACCAACATATAAACACTTAGATAATATTTTATATTTTCCAACCATTTTTGTATCTTTCAAAAAATTATTCTTTATAAATAATATTTCACATTTTACACACATTCCCAAATGGGGGTCCAAAAATTTACTGAATTTTGAATTGTATCTATTTAATAATTGATTGTATTTTATTGATTTCGTTATAATGGCAAAAAGTTAAATTATATAAATATTAAAGGTAGATAATATACGAATGAATGGTTAGGTGAAAGAAGTCATCATATAAAAATATAGTAAGAACTTTCTTATATAACCTTTTCTTATGTAAAAAAATAAAATATAATAAGATAAAAGTCTGCAAAAATGTTTTATCAGATAAAGATTAAAGATGAGTGGTGCTGTGTATTTTATAGTTTCTAATTAAATTATATGTATTTGTTATTTTAATTTTACTTTTAAGGTCACTTCTGTACGTACTATATTGGTAAAAACTTGAAGTTAAGAAACGAATGTTGGATTCATATAGAAAAAATTTCAAAACGAAAACAATAAAAGATTTTGTAGCAAGTAGAAGTATTGACATTTCTGAACGTATTATGTGATCTATTAAATGCGATACTGGGATGGTTTCAATATTTTCCATTATTAATTTCTCGTGAATTCTTTCTTCATTTTTTTGCCAAAAGTTCTCTGAATAATTTCTAAAATCAAATGCGAATAATTTATTGAATCTGATAATAAGGTCTGATTGAATAGGTCTCAAATGTTTAACTTTACATAATAAATAATAATAAATTAGAGAAGAAAAGGTGTTGAACCAACCCTACAAATTTTAGATATTATTATACTTCACTTTATAAAGGACATTTATAAGAGAAAGTGAAGAGTATAATTTTCAAATTATTCTTTTATATTATCTATTGACAAAATCCGTTTAAAAATTGAGTTAGATAAGTTAGAAAATATTTTAGTTGAATGACTTTTAAAAAAGTATATAAAATGTAGATGAAAAGGAAAATGAAAATGAAAATTCAATAATATTTTAGTTCAAAGGTTATTTTTCTGTTCTCAACGATTTTTCTGTTTCTGACTCTAAATTTGTGCTGTACTTTAATCTTAAAATGTGCCGGCTTTATTTTTTAGCGAATATAAATTTAGTATTAATATCAATTCATTATCATCCTGAGACTAAGTATTTGAATTAAAAGAGGAATCAAATATTTCCGCAGGTAAGAAGAATAACAACAAAGTTAAATTAAATTTTAGAATAAACAATTATAAAGACAACAACAAATATAAAAGTACCACACGACTGACTATACTGAATAGTATTTTTGTTTATTTTTATCAACAAACATAAAACAATTTATTTGATTTTTAGTTCTAATTTTGTGGTAATCTATTTATGTTTTGTTTTATAAAATAAATCAATAAGCATAAAGAAAATGAAGATGAAGATGATGATGAAGATGAAGAATTGTAACAAATGATAACATAAAAAAGTCAAAATTATTCATTTAAATTTTTAATAGCAATATTTATTTATAAAATTGTTGTTGTTATTTGTGCGTGGGAAAATGAAAACAAAATATAAAAAAATAGAGAAAAATAAAAGAAGGAAAATTCTTTTATTCAATAAATTAAAATATTTTGCTGTAGATATTTTTTTTTATAATCAAAAAAATAAATTAAAATACTTGTGAAGAGAGAGAGAAAAAAAAAGAAATAAATAAATACAATTTTATAAATAGGAATAAAAATTCTAAAAAAAGCCTGTGTCCAGTATATTTTTGGAATACGTTGGCTAAATTAAGACGAGGAATTTTATGAAAAAAAAATCTTCTTATTTTTTTAATTTTTTTTCTATTTTTTTTTTTTTGTTATTTTGGATCAGTGATGACATTTTTAATTTTTTCTATAAGTGTATGTATATATAGGTGTATGTGTGTTTGTATGTTGCCTATGTATATGTTTGATATAAAAATTATATATACACTACTAAAACATACCTACAATTGTGTCACCTCATTCTTAAAAATAATATACAAAAAAAAGTGACTGGACATTTTAAAAAAGGCTGTATGATTTGACTATAACTGACGTAGTATCTTTATGATTTTCTATTTGATACATGTATTTTTGTATTAAGTATATTAAGTATTACTGGGAAATTTTAAAAAAGGCTGTATGATTTGACTATAACTGACGTGGTATCTTTATGATTTTCTATTTGATACATGTATTTTTGTATTAAGTATATTGAAGTTTGAGTAAATCGTTGAGTTAGTAAGTATTTTGTGTGGTCGGGTGGTTATATACCAAAATTCCAATTAAAAATTTCTGAGCCTTCGAATAAGAACAATTTTTTTTTTATTTTTAAACTAAAAACTTTTTTTCTATAAAATAGTAATTCAATGAAGACATTATTGTGAAGTTTTTTTGTTTTCGTTTAGAGAGAATTTTATTTAATTGAAATTTGGAAATGTTAACAACAAATAGTGATTTTAAAGAAAACAAGAAAGAGACAAATTTGCAATATTACGTCATTCATCTCGTTTTTTTATTTGATTTCGTTATCACATAAGATTGTTATATCTTCCTAAGTTAGTGAGGAAATTAACATTTTACTTTGTACATATGACTTAAAACTCATGACATGACTGAAGGAAAACCTATTTGTACACAATATATGTGGTTGTGAATATGAATGTGTTAGTTTTTATAAAAGGAACGCGAGATCATCACTGGTATCAAGTAGGTGTTACCTGTGAAGAAATTTTTGTTTGACGTTTTATTACGCCTTCCTAGAAATCTAAAATTAAGTACAAAAAAAAGATATCCTTCCATCGCGTTTAATTTTCACACATATTTTCTTGTTTATCCCAAAAATCCATTCCTCTTTACACTTTACACTTTCTTATCTGTCTTATTCTTAAAAATCAATTCTCATCTTCTTTATTAAAATTGACCCCTCTCTCTCCCTCTTTCAGTCTTATCTAGATTTAAATCCGTTCACCAAATTTTGAATTAATTAACCATCTTTTCTTATCATCAAATTTCATGCATCAACTTTAAACCATTTAATTATGTGATGCGGTTAGAATAAGAAGAATGAGGAAGAGAATTAAGGAGATTTTCTATTTACTTGACTAGAATAAATATCACTCTCACGATTACGAATAATAATATGCATCTTCTCCTACAGTTTCAGTTCGTCCGTACTAAATAAATAAAAAAAAAAGATTAATAAAGAGAAATATTTGTCTCATTCAATCTGTTTCTGCATTCCTCTCATCTTTCTCTTTATTGTAATCTTACTTTTCATCATTTTCTCCAAAATAAATAAATTCTCTCCTTTTTTTCAGAAAATATTTACAAAAGTAAAATAATAAATAATTATTATTATCTCCCCCACCACCTAACCCCCGTTTCTGAATAACAACAAAAAATTTAAACAACAAAAAATCCAACAGATAATTTAGAACTGACCCAAACAAACAATCATTGTTTTTTGTTGTTGTTGAAAACAAAATCTATAATAAACTAATAAATAAATATAAGCGCCACTTTAACACTATAATATAGTACAGAGAGTATATAGTTTATTATACTAAATTATGTATGCATAGTTAAAGTCTTATAGTAGGAAAGTACATTCATATAAATATAAACACATACATATGTTTATACATACATACATGCATACATATGTTTATTAAAATACAAAAACAACAAAAACATTATAATAATAATATTATTCCCAGTTTACCAGAATTATGAATGTATGTGCGTAAATATGCGTGTACATTATATATATGTATGTAAGCGTGTGTGTACTTTGTGTATATAGAAAGATGAAGTTTTATTTCTTTTTCTCCTCTGTACACTGTACCAATCTTTACTATAAGTATAGTATAGTATATTTTATATTAAATTTTTATTATAAAGATTTTTCGTTTTCTTCTTCTGCTTCTTCTTTTAAATCTTTATAAAAAAAATAATAAGGAGAAGAAGAAGAACAAAATTTGTTATATTGAATGGCGAATTGAAAAGATACACACACAAAATATTTCAGTAGTCAGTTACATTCTGAACGTGGTGTGATGTACACGAAAATTTTAACATTTTATCTGGTTTAAACAAAAATAAATAAAAAAAAACAAAAACAAAATAATCTTTCTTTTTAAATTTCAAGAAAAAATAAAATTTAAAAGGAAGAAGTTTTTTTATTTCAAAAAAAATATCTATTAAATTTTTTCTCTTTCTCTCTCTTTCTTACTTACACACACACGCACATTCTTTATTCTTAAATGGAAAATAATATTTTAATTATTATATTTGTGGTGTTAAATAATTTTTTCTTAATTAATTAATTTCAAAAAAGACATAAAAGTAAAAACAAATTAATTAAGTGAATTTTGTTATTAAAAAATGTTTAATTAGGGAAAAAATAATAAAACAAAGAGGAACAGAAAACGGAAAGAAAAAAAAAATTTCCTGTTTTTATTTTGTTTATTAAAGGGGCCAGAATATTACTAGGATTTTTTTTTTCACAAAAAAAAGAAGAATAATTTGGTTTTTATGAAAAGTGAAAAATAAAATTAGAAAGTTTGCCAATAAAATAAAATTCAAAAAATTATATAAAAAAGAAGAATAAAAAAGAAATGGCGACACTTCTTTACACGATTTTTGGAATAACGGCTGGAGCATCTTTACATTGCGCTGTAAGACGTGAAATATCACCATGTACATGTGCACCACATGATATGTTCCCAAATACAATACAAGTGACTTGTGAAAGAATGGAATCATTTAATCAAGTTGTTGATGCATTAACAGATAGATTTATACCAGAGAATACAATTTGGTTAAAAATAACACACTCACAATTGGACGATCTTGATACAAAAACATTTGCTGAAATGAATATGAATGTTAAAAATTTGCGGTTGAATCATGATAATTTAAGGTAATATACATACATACTTATACTTTGAATTTAATATTTCGTGTTCTTTTCATAGAAATACACAATTGAAACAAATATAAAGTCATTAAAGTTAATCATCCCTATCAATTTCCAGACAATTATTTTATAAACCATTTATTCACATAAATCAACTTTACCATTTGTTCTTATAAAACTTATACAGATAAAATTATTCAACTCTAAAATTTTGCAAAATAGAAAATGAAAAACAAACTGTTTAAAATATACTACTAACTAGCAAAGGAAACTTTAACAAAATTTTCACTAATTCCCAATAAATAAATAATGAAGGTTAAGCGCAAGTTTTCATTATTAGTTTAATTTTAAGATTGTGAAAGAACTTAAATAAATAACTAGAGCCAATGTATGACACGCTTAAATAATACATTAAATTTGTTCAAAAATTTTTTATGGAAATAAATAATTAAATTACAACAACAACAAAAAATAAGTCAAAAGTCTTCTTCTTCATTAATAAGTTCGAGTTAAGTAATATAATTTAAAAATATTGTTCCTTAAAAGAAAGAGTTGAAAATATTTCAATCCGTAAATACACTCAAGGGTTTCATTTTTATTCCTTAAATCAAATAATCAAAACATCTAGACTGAACCAATAATGCAAATTTCAAACACATAAATCAGTGCGTGAAATCTTATATCAACTCTCTGTTTATAAGTTCAAAGAGAAAAATGGTAAAAACATAAAATACAAAATATGCCGTGTGTTTTTTTTATTTATTTGAAAATCTTAATATTATTTGAGGTTTTGAGTCATTTGCCTTTTTTTTTCTTTCTGAGTTTACTGTTGTTGTAAGAGAATTTGACCTTTCATTTACTTAACTTTACTTTATTATGACAAAAAAAAGTGTTGATTTTTACAAACTAATAAAGAAAAAGAAGAGAAAAAAAAACAAATAAATAAATAAATAACAAAATTCAAAAAAAAGAAGACGATAAGATAATCATAATTCTTTTTCTCTCCAAATAAAAAGAAACTCTTTATGATTTCAGTGAAAAATCATATATAAGCAGTTTGCAATGCATAATAACATATATGAAACTCCGGTCGGTGTGCAGGATAAGGTTTTAACCGAAGGAAATCTGCATGTTTCCTTAGAGCGGCAATGTGCCGAATCGAATTAAAATGCATGTGCAGATGCTAGGTGGTTCAGAACACACCTCTAAAATAGTAGTTCTCCTAGTTACTAATATAATAACCTTAGTCTTTGATGTACTAGATTAATAAAAAATTGAAATACAATTTAATTTCAGTGAAATGAAATTTATGAAATTAACTTTTTTTCTTTGATTTTCATTGTGAAAATTATTTCTAAAAAATTGCGCATTTCCTAGGGAAACCATTCATGAGAGGTTAATTTTTATTATCTAAATTTAAAGCATTGGAAAATGCTTCAAACAAGTTCAAAACACTTTATATAGACACACACACACATATACAAAGATCCAGATACAATAATTATGCGTGTTTTATGTATGTGTGTATAGGGGTTAACTTTAAAATAATGATAACACGTGAAGAAAAAAATCAAAACCATATTAATTTATATTTTAGAAAGAAAGAGAAAAACAAAATGTGTAAACAGAAAATGTTTCGCGTAAAAATAAGGAAGAAGAACCATATCCTAGAAACTTATACAGAAAAGAAAGAAGAAGAAATAATTGAGATTGAAATATTTTATATAATTATTCGTCCTAACATTCGTAAAACATGAAACAAAAACATTATTCAACATTTTGTACATTTTTTTTTATTTGTGAATTATTTTTTTTAATCAGTTTAAAAAAGTAAAAAAAATGAAAAATGCAAATTTAAATGCAAAACATTACGAGTATGTGTGAGTATGCCTTTGTGAGAGGGAGAGAGATAGAGAGCGAGGGAGAGAGTATGGAAAAAGAACAAAACCGTGTGTGTGCACTTATTTCAAGTTTCATTCATTATCGCTGTTTTGTGACGTACGATTATTTTTTTCTTTTTTGAATAAGTAAGTTCATCAAAATCAACAATAATAAAATTTGTAAAATGAAGACAAGACAAACAGAAGACATAAGAATAACAAAAAAAACAAAAATAATCATAAAGAGAAATAATAATAACAATAATAATAATGAAGTTTTGTCGTATGCGTGTAGGTTGAAGTTAAAAATTGATTCTTCCGGATATTTAACACGTTTTCTTCTTTTATTTTCAAATTGTTTTTTCGTCTTCTTTATAAAAAAAATATTTTTTTTTCTCTCGTCATTAATGTATTCAATTTTTCTTTTGTTTATTTTTTGAAGCATCTACAATAACAACAGTTAAAAAAACTAACAACAACAATAATAATAATTGTAATAATAATAACAACAACAACAATAATGAATTAAGAAAAATAGATAAAGAAAATAAAAGACATGAAGAAAATCTATGTCAATTAATAAGAATAAGACAAATAATTATAAATTTATTTTATTTGTTGCTCTCTTTGCATCAACCAAAACGATGAAATTATTTTTCTTATGTGAAAAATTGATTTTAATTTTTATTTCCTATATTTTCGTTTCATTCAAAATTAACAAAAGTTGATTATTTTGTTTTTTAAATTAAAGAAAAATCTTCAAATAATTAAATTTCCCAATAAAAAATTGTGTCCATTAAAATATTCTTAAAAATTTCGTTATAAGAAAAATCAAAAACATTAAATAAATCAAAATGAAAAGTTCTTATTACGATTATATTTAAACACAAATACAATTGAACAGTATATTCTCAGTTAGGTGATCAAAATTAAAATATAATATTAAAATTAAATTAAATAAAATTAAAATATAAAATTAAATGAGATGAGAAGAAGATTGATACTCACATTATAGAATTTATTAAAATTTCATACATTAAAATATTTTCAATTAATTTCTTTTTTTATCATAAATAATGGCACATTGTTGCAGATAACAATGTTATTATTATTATTATTATTGTGATTATTTCTATCTTATTAAAATTCATTGACTTAACTTCATTTTAATAATAAATTAAAATTGTAATTCATTTTTTTATTTTTATGTTTTTTTTATACAGTTGTTATTGTTGTTGTTGTTGTTATTGCTTCAATTTTAATGTTTTTTGTTCTGAAACGTTTTGAAACGCAATAACATTACTATATTGAGACTAAAGTAAAAATTATGTTCATTATAGAAAATATTTAAATTTGTAATAAAATTTAATTATTTAACTTTGAATGATTCCTTTCTTAAAATAAGAATTTAAGTTAATTTGTAGCATAATTTACTTTTTACTGAAGAAGGTGGCAAGTTTTATTCTACAGAAATAGTAATTTGGGAGTCTTGTCTTAGAACAAACGTAAACAATATTGCCTTATTCCTTTTATTTCTCCTAATTTTCCAAAGATAATTTAAAATTCATAATATATTAACAATTCTAACAAAGAAAAATTGAAAATGACGTCCCTAATTATGAAGAATTAAAATTTTCATCTTTTTCAATCTTAACGACATTTGGATATTCCAAAATCTTTGCCATGAGTAAAAAAAACAATTTACATACGTCGTAAAATTGTAGCAAAATTTGTTATAGTTTTAAACTGGTTAAAACTAGAATACTTAACTTAATCATCTTTAATTATGGTTAGAATATTGTTTGACTTATTTTCAAATTAAATTAACTTCAAATTTAATTTAATTAAAAATTCAACCTAATAATTTTTATAAATTTTTGCTAAATTTATTAAATATTCACCTTACCGCTAAAACTCTACTCTACAAAAAAAAGAAAACAAAAAACAAGAGACAAAAATCTTACACTTTTTTTTCCAAATTTTCTTTATTTTTCAAATGTTTATTTTTCCTTTTTTGTTTTTCAACCAAAAAACCATCAGCATTAAAAAACCTTTATCATTCTATTGTTTATTTTTCTTTTGTCCTTCAGTGAAAAGAAAAAGAAAAAAAAATTAAGAAAGGTCCTGTTTCTTGCGGCTGTTCTTAAAAATTTCCATAAATTAAATATTCAAATCTTTTAAAATAAATACAGAACTAAAAGCAAGACCAAAAAAAAGAGCACAAGAAATATTCGGAAACATTGAATAAATATTTTCCATTTTCTTGAAATAATAATCTTTGTATATTTTTCATTATTATTTTAATGGTTAATGTAAAATTTTAAAGAAGAAAAGAAATAGCAGGAAAGAATCTACCACACCAACAAACCATAAGAAAATTTGGAAACAAAATCAATTTAGAAAAAGAAAACAATAAAAATCTTAAATCTAAATCCCATCTTTTGTTATCTACCTTTATTTTCCTAATTATCATTAAAGGAAACTACACTGTATTGTGTCTAAATGTATTGACCACATTGGACTGGAAGAGGAATAATAAAAAAACACAATTTAGAGTTTAGGCAGAATAAACACAATTAATATTAATCCATTTGTCTTCTTTTGTCTGTTTTATTTTATTCTCCTGCTGTCTTAAAATATAAGATAAATTAGTTTACTTTTTAACATCCTAAAATTAACATCTTTACTATTTTTTCTTAACTTTTTCATAAAATTATTTTTGAATCCCTTTTCTAGAAAAGTGTCAAACTTAGTGGTTTAATTTACAAAAATTATCAAAAAAAAAATGTATTGGTAATGTCATAACCATAATCAAATCCTATCATAAAAAAAATCTCTTAAGAAATATTTTTAAACAAATTTCTAGAGAAAACTCTAGAGTTAAGAGATGATTTTCCCTAAACACTCAAAAAAATAAAAATGTTGAATAAAAGTTTAAAGAATTTTAATGTTATTTTTTTTTCTGTATAAAAGTCTAAAATTTCATTGAAAATATTCTGTAAAGAATAATTTAAATTTATAAAATGTAATTTTATTTATTTATTCACAAGCAAAAATGAGAAACAAAGAATAAAAGAAAATCCCAAATGCTCCTGACATTTTCAAACAAAAAAAAAGAAAGAAAAATTTATAAACGGCGTCAAACCTTCTAGTTTGTAACAAAAGTTATTTTGTTTGTTTTTTTTTGCTCTCGTGTTTAAATTCGATTTGAATAAATTTCAAATTTCTTATCTGTTTTTTTTTCCTTTTCTGTTTTGTTAATTTTATTATATTATTCTCAAGTGAACTGTTTTTTTTCAGTTGCCATTAAAAATTTTAAATTCTCAACTTTTTTTGTTGTTTTGTTTTCTTTTCTAAAATTCTCAAAATTAGTACAATTCAGATTTAGCCGGAATAATCAACAAATTTAATACATTTTTTTTTCATCGTATTTTTGTGTCGAGTGCAGATTGTTCTTGTTTAATAAAAAATTATAATAAATTTTCTATTGGAATCTATTGAAGTGTGTTTATGTATCAGGAAGAGTATTTTTTATTTTTTCTTTAATTTAAATATTTTTCTATAGAAATTTGTAAGTGACAGACAATTTTGCAAAATTTAATTAAAATTTAATAGTAATTCTGATAAACTACTCACAGAGAAAAATAACAAAATAATTTTATTAAAACTTTAATTTCGTTGTAAAAACTAAAATAGGAAAATTATGTTCGAAAATTTATAAACAAAAGTTTTGTTCATAAATAATTCAGGAACCTTACTTACCGGAAATATACACGGCATAAATATAAAGTATAAAATTTTAAAGATGTTTTGTCTCAATAAAATATTATTACCTACTTCAAATATTGTTAATTATTTTCAAGTCACTCAATATTTGTAAGTGTAACAATAAATTTTGTTTACGAAAAGAAAATATCACATCTTCTATTTTAGATAATAATAATTCAATTAGCTTTTATATAAGTTTCACACAAACTGATAACAGACTTTTACAATATTTCTTATCACTGTTGTTTTGTTTTTTTTTTACATTATAATTGAATTATATTTTATAAAAATTATAAAGAAGTAAAAACAAAACAAAACAAAAAAACATTAAAAACACATCAGAGTTCCTTATCGGAGTCATCTCTTAATAAAAATATACTAAAACACAACAATAACAATATAATCCTAAATACAATTTCTGAATAGAATATTTTATACTAAAATTTCTATTCTCAAACATTTATTCTTTTCTAATTAATTAACGTTAATTTGAAATTTAAGGGATTTCTGTATTTTTAATCTTAATAATTTTATAAAAAACTAAAACAGTTAAATAATTTAAATTTGGAAAAATTGTATTTTTCTTCACAATCTTATTGAAGAATATTTTTCAACACGAACATCTAATTCAAAATTGAGAATAGATATCTATTGGGTTTACTAACTTGCCTAGTAGGAACTTAACTAACTAAGATGAAAAGATGTTTATCAAACAGAATGAACGAAAGCTGGCCTTCATAATTTCATGATTATTGAACACAGAACATCGTGTATAGTTTTTCTTAACAACAACAATAACAAGAAAATTTATACAGATACAGATATTATTATTTTATTTTTTGTTGAAAGAATTCTCATTTAAATAATATTTTGTTAAAAATTTAATTTCCTACAAGGTTTTTTTGCCAATATTAATTGTGATTTGACGAATATCTCTGATGGCCAATTTAAGTATACACCTAAAAATTATAATAATAATAATAATAATAATAATAATAATATTAAGTAAATAGGGGTAAATTTTTGAATAAAATATTTACCAAAACACAAAAACTGAATTTTTGATTTTCCTGTAAACAATTTATTTTTGTTCTTTTTTAATAGAAATTTTAATCTTTTAATGCGGGTTTAGGCGAAAATTCAATTAAAATTATCTTTTCATACTCTTTGTTGTTCTTTCATTAAAAATTGTAAATTAAATTCAACATAATTCCAAGATTTTTCCCAAATAATTTGAAGAACCTCGTTATAACGAAAATTCAAAAGAAACCCTTTGAAAGAATTGAGAAATCTAAGTTTTTTGTTTTTTTTTTTGTATTTAAAGGTTGAATAAGTCAAACATAAAAAAAAGAATGGAAAATAAATAAATAATTGAAAAAATAACAACAACAACATCGTTTTTAATTGATAACAAAATAAAAGTAAAAGTTTCGAAAGAAAATTGTTTAATTGTTTCTTTCTTGGACATAAAAATAAAAGTTAATTTATAGAAAAATGATTTTTCCTTCTTTGTTTGTAACCAAAAAAAAAACAAACAAGAAAGAATTTACAAATTATTGGCGACATAAAAAATTATTTTCACAAATAAATGATAAGTTCTTTTGAAGACAAAAATTGTCACACATACACACAAGTGCTTTGTAATTATTTAAGAAAAGAATATGCAGATATAAACAGACACATACTTTCAAACACAAATGAATAAGCCTCTTGAGTATTTTAAATATTAATTATTCAGAGATATTCTCTTTCATCAGTCATCTTTTTTAATCATTTTTTTTTGTGTTTCGAAAAAAAAATTTTTTTTTGTTTTAAAATTTAAATTGAGATAAATTAATATTTCAACCGTAACGAAAAAATTTTAAAGATATAAATTCAAAATGTTTTACTTTTACAAAAATATGATAAATGATTTCATCCAAATATAGGTAATTGTATAAAAATAAAACTTAAGTCATATAATTCATTGGATAAATTATAAAGATAAGTTTTAATTGAAAATTTCTTCAAAAATAAATCATTTTTGTGGAAACTTTAAAAATTTCAAAATAATGAGATATTTCATGAAAAATTTCATAACTTTCATAAAAAAGAAACTTTTCAAATCAATGAAATTAAAAAAAAACAATTGTATGTTAAACACATCACTATCGATGCAAAATATTCTACTATCAAATTATACTCACCACAGGTAAAACAATATATAAATTTAATCAACAATTAATTATAATTTCCAGGAATTTTCTAATAAAAGTATTTTTGTTATTTATATTTTATATATGAGAACATACAAAACCTGAATTTATAAAGTTTAATTTAAATTCTAATTTGTTTATTATGCGAATAATAAAATGGCAAACGTACAAATGATTTATTTAAAATGAAAAACTTTTGCATTGTAGATAGAAAAAAAAAATTCTGAAATGGAATATTCTTTTTGTACACATTCATTTATTTAAAATTTTTCCTTTGGTTGTTTAAGCAAAAACATAAAATTTTACCCTTTTTAAAATATTCAATAAGAAAAAAACCTTTGAATAAAATATTTTGTGATGACTGATATGATACAATGAATAAAATATAAAAGAAAAAAAAGTTGCAAATTTTTAAAAAAAAAAAAAAAAAAATGTCATCAAAAGCCTTGTACTTAATTTGTTATGATTTGATTTCAATTTTTCTTTTTTTGTAACTCTAGATTTATATTATTAATTATTTTATTAATCGTTAAATGGCGCCATCCATATATTAACTTTTATTTTGTTTTTATTTTTATTTAAGCGCCATCTTTTTTTTCTTCGATTTTATTGAATTTTTCGCAAAAGTAAACAAATTTTTTATTTATTTATTTATTTACATCTTTCTTTCTTTTTTTTTTGTCTTTTCAATAACAAAATATTCAATAAATAAAACTTATAATAATATATTCAATTAAAAATCGAACATGCCGTAATTACATGAACTTGATCATTAAATAATATTTGTCACACGACCTAATTGACTTTTGTACTCTTATAAGTTGAAAATAATTGATCTTCATTTAAAAAGACTTTTTTCTTCTTCTTCATCTTCTTCTTATTCTTCGAATATGTCGTCAATAAAAGAATAAGAGTGTAAAGTTGCAACGTATATAAAATATGATTATATTATTATTATTTATTATACTGTATTATATTTTTATTCTACTGTCTTAAAAGAATATCTGTCTGTCTGCCAGTCTGTCAGTCAATCTGTCTGTCTTATATTTAATATAAAATTTCAACAAATAATTAATAATAATGAAAGAGGCCTAGTTTTCCTCATCTAAAATCAAAATAATAATGAGAAACGAATATTTTTGATTATGAATTTACGAATTGAATAGAAAATATAATTTATATAAGTGAGTATGAGTGTGTATGTGTGTTTTTATTTCTCTAAATAATCAAAATTACCATAAATAATTACGTATAAAATTCTATTTATCTTATACAATTTGTTTTTGTCTTTTGTTTTTGATTGACAATTTAAAAAATCTATACAAGATAAAGAATCTTCTAAAAAAATAATAAAAAATCAAAAAAAAATTGTATTATTTTAAAATAACAGAATTATTTATTTTGAAACAAAATTATAAAAAAATTAAAAAAAAAAAGGAGAAGAAAAAAGTTATTTCGAAAATTATTAATAATTTATTAAAAAAAAAAAATTGTTAACGCGATATTGTGACGATTGTTTGTAAATTCTCTTTTGTTTTGATTCTAGATTTTATTCAAAGAAAAAAAATTGAATCTCTTTTTTCTTATTTCTTTCATATTATCTTTACTTCTTACATATACCTACAGAATAAGTAAGTATACTTAATTAATGATTGGAAATATTGATAACCATTTTTTTTCTATTCACAGTCACACAAAACACACGTGCACACTCAGATTTATTGAAAATTTATAGTTATCTTTATTCAATTAAATATTCAAAATTTTCATTTAAAAAAACATTCTTTTTCAAACATTTTTCAAGTTCAATCCTGCGATTGTGACTCAGTCACTAAGTGAAATATTCTAATATTTTGAAACCAAAATTTAATAAAATATTCCCGCCTTATAATTACAATCAATTTTGATAAAGAAAAATACAGAATTATATTAATTTGAATTTGATTATATATATCAGATCATAGGCATAGTACATAGACATAGTCAATAGACATAAATCATATAGCCATAAACATATATATATATATATATATAAAAAATATATATATATATATTCCAAAACATCATCAATTAAGTGGGCGATTTACAGTGATAAAAATATATGTGTCACGGACTAAATTTTAAACTAAATTTTCATTTGAAAAAAACAGAAGAAAAAAAATTCTTCAGAATTTGAAATTTTCTTCTTTTTCTAATATGTTTACTTCTTTTATTTGTGTTACAGTTCATTGCCGGTATCAACATTTAGGGGTCTAACCAAAACGGAATTTCTAAGTTTATCTGATAATAATTTAGAAGAAATTCCACGACAAATATTTGACCATATGCCGAATATTGGTACACTTGATTTGGCTCGTGGAAAAATTGAAACAATTTTTTCAACTGATTTTAAGGCATTACCAAATTTAAGACATCTCGTACTTGCTTCTAATCAGATAACCACATTGGAACCTGGTGCTTTTCCGCATACAATTGTAAATCTTCATGTTGGAAAAAACAATTTAACTTCATTAAATGGAACCGTACGAGATTTAACCGATTTAAAACTTTTGTTTGTTAATTCAAATGATTTAACAACTTTAGAAGATGAACTCCCATTTGCTTCTCCCAATTTGATGATGATCTTAGCACAATATAACCGGATTGAATATCTTCCTTCAAGTTTCAAATCTTTACCAAATCTGGATTCTGTATATTTCTACAATAATGAATTAAAAACTTTAGGTGGAAATTTGAAGCACTCCAATAAATTGCAACGTCTCATTGCTTTCAATAATAGAATTGACTATTTGGCTGAAGATGAATTCCAAGATTCTGAAAATATTGAAGAACTTCAACTTGGTTATAATGACATTAAATCATTGAATAAATCATTGTTGCCTATTAGACAATTAAGAGTTGCAAATTTTAGCAATAATTTACTTGAAGAATTTTCACTTCGAGAAATATCTGGATTAAAGAAACTCCGTGTTCTCGATCTATCCTACAATCGAATTGAGAATTTATCTGGTCGAATGGAAAATCTTGTTGAACCAAATTCATTTATTTTTGAATTAAGATTGGAACACAATTTATTGACGACACTTGACGGAGCATTAATGGGATTGAATAGGCTCAGAATTTTAACTTTATCTCATAATCGACTGCAACAAATATCACCGGATGATCTTATTGGCTTAGAAAAATTAGAGATTTTAGATATTTCTCACAATGAAATAAGAACTTTGGAAGAAACCTCTAAGGTAAATATAAATTTTAATAATTGTTTCAAATAATTTATATTTAAAATTTTTTATTTCAGACATTCCTACCATCACTAGAAATTCTAAATGCATCCTATAATTTATTAACTTCATTGGAACGTGATTTCCATGGACTACCAGTTCTTTGTCTGGCTGATTTATCTAATAACATGATTAAATCGATCTCACCCGAACTAGTTGCTCATACAAGATGTATCAATCACGGAGTACCAAATAAATTGGAAATTTTATTACAAGGTATTATGTCAACATTTAAAGTTTTATTAATTTTTTCTGATAATATTTGTGTTATAGAAAATCCCGTACTCTGTGATGAGCATTTACTCGATTTAATAACAGTTATGGAAGTACAACAAGCTAGACTTCTTGGAATAGCTCATTGTTTGGTACCACAACAAATTCAAATTGATCATCCTGTTTTACTACAGCAAATCCCAATGTTACCAAATTCAAATATCCCAAATTCTGTTATGCAGCCACCACCATCAATTGTACAAATTATTGTACCATCACCAATAATTACAGCTCCATTACCGATCGTTACAAAACAAGAAGACCAACAACAACAGCAACAACCCCAACAGCTACCGCAGCCACAATATCAACAACAACCTTTGATGGATTTAATAGAATTAACAACATCTTCATCATTACTTGCAACATCAACAGCAGCAGCGACAACAACAACAACAACAATAATTGTACCATTATCAGTATCAGAATCTATTGCATCATCAACTGAACCTATAACAGTTCTACCGATAGAACAACTATCAACAACAACACCCACATTAATAACAACACTTACGACAACTCCGACAACAATTCAAGAATCAAATGAGTTGATTATGGAGATTGTATCACAGAATCCACATGTGATTTTTCAACAAGCAACAATAACAGAAAAAACACAAGAAGTATTAACAGTGGAACCAGAGGAACCACCTGAAATGTTACAAGACCAGGTACCGGCAGAATGAACATTTATTATAGAAGAATAAGATGATAGAACAAGAAAAACGAAACGATTTTTAGGATGTAGTTTTAAATTAGGAGGAACTGTAACGCGCACACACACATACTCTCTCTCTCTCTCACACACACACACACACACTCACTAACTCACACTGTAAAACTGTAGGAAAATTTGTTAATGTGAAGAAATATTTTAGTTTTGTAATTGGCAAGTTGTTCTTTTTCTTTATTTGGACAACATCAATATATTTGTGTTCCGAAACAAACAAAGAAAAAGTAAAGAAAAGAAATGGAGGTGGAATGAGAACTAAAAAGAGAAAATATATTTGAATTTTAAAAGGGAAAAAATAAAGGTGATTAGAATTTTTTTTTTTCATTAAAACTTTTATCAGAAATGATAAGAGTTTTTGTTTTATTTCATTAAATTGAAATAATAATCAATTTTCAATAATCTCGTGACTAAATATTGGTTATCTGACTAATATGATTTGAAAAAAAAAAACACAGCCCAAATGTGTTTGATGAAATCACTTATAATCAAATATAAAATCAATAAATATATCTGAAGAAGACAAAAGGCAAAGAATATTGGTCAGAAAAGAAAGCATAACAGAGTACTTCATAAAAAAGAGAAATTATACGAAAACAAAACAATTTTCAGATAGCAACATATTTTAAGTGTAATGTTAAAAAGAAATAATCTCACAAAAATTTCTCTCTCTTATTTTTTTATTTAATTAACTATATATAGAATTGATTTTAGTCCTTAGAAGGATACACTTTATTTAAGTGAAAAGAAGAAGAAATATATATACGTATAAAGAAAAGAAATAATTAAGTTTAACACAAAATATTAAAAAAATAAACCAAAATTCAAAATTTATGAAAACAAAAAAAAACAAAATATTTTTATATAGAATTAAATAATTAATATTATGAGATTTCAAAATAATATGAAACTCAAAGCAGAATTAATGAATACTCCTTGTGTAGTTTTTCTTAGTTAATTTGGTAGAAATGAAAAACTTTTAATATTCTGGGATACAAAAAACTGCTGGAAAGCGCATCATGTACAACAAAAGATATTATCGTGGCATGTTGATCATTTTAGGAAGAATTTTGTGCAGTATTTGTATTTTATATTGTGTAAGTGAACTACTATAAATTTGGTCATTTCGCAGGAAAAAAGAAAATCTTTTGTCGTCACATACTAGAGTTATATAAATTTAAATTATATAAAAAAATTAAATTTGGTAATTTGTAGATAAAAAAACAAATTATTATAATAATTTTTGTCTATTTAAAATGTTTAAAACTTTCGTTTTTTATATTTTCTGAGATTGACCAGTTCAACTTGTAGCAGTAATATAAAATATACATCAGGTAATACTGATTTAACCAAATTTTAATTTATGAATAATCAACACAAATTAATGTTGAAATAATGGAAAAAGAAAACAATATTTGTTTGGATAAACACAAAACAAACTTTCTTATGCAGACGATTTGAAATTTTATTTCATTATTTTCATAAATGAAATTTTTTTTTTTATATAAGAACTCTTATTCGTTGTATGACTTAAATTTAAGAAATATAATTTATTTTCAATTATTTAATCCAAAGCAAAAAAAAAAAGAATAAATAAATGAAAAATTGTACACAAAAGAGAAATTACCTTAATTTATAATTTTTCTCATCTGAAATCATCTTAAGCTCTCTAAAGGTGTGTGATACAAAAAACCTTATCGAAGAATTTGAAATTGAGACATCCTCTTTTTTGTTAGATTTTTTTTTTATAATCATCTCACCCCACCCAAACTTTTCATCGTAACAATTAATAATTCTCATTTATTCAATTTCATATTCATAAAAGAAAAATGTGTTTATTTTTTGTTTGTGTAATAAGGAAAAATCAAACTTTTTTTTTACTTTGTTTTATTTTTATTTTGTTTTATTTTTTAGTTTTATTTTTATTTTTTTTTATATATGAAGAAAAATGTAAATATATAAGTACCTATGTAACGGTTTAAAAAAAATGAAGAGAAAAAGAAAGTATATAATTAATATGTAATATTGATTAATTAATTATTATATTATTAATAATAAATTATAACCAAATGTGATATTGTGTTATTTTGAATAATTGACTTTAATATTAAGGAATTATATCTGCAGCTTTGAAGTTTGTTTAACTTAAGTAACTATAGTCTTTTCAGTGAAACTTTTTTATGCAAAAAAGCATAGTTACGCTACACTAGCGTAGAGAACACAGCAACTATCTAGTTATTAAAATTAATCTACAATTCAAATGTTCTGAATAATTTTGTTAACCAAAAGAAAATTTCATTCATACAAAAATCGCAACTAGAACGAGTAAATTATAGAAAGATAATCGAAATGATTAATGCAATGACATCTTTTATTTTATGTGGAGCAAATATAAATGTAAGTAATTTAGTATTGCACTAATAAAATTACGTTAAAATGTTGCCATCAAATATAATATCAACAAATAATTACAAAAATATATCTGCAGACATCAAATTAGTAACATAATTTTTTTAAAATATTTTGAAATAATATTGATTTTGTTTGAATTGAATTTTTAAGTGAATATTGGACTTGGGACATAAAAAACTTTACTTGTTTATGTTTTTTTTAATTTGATTTTATTTTTTAAAAATTATAAATATAAAGTTTTAAACTATTATCATTTAAAAACTCGTTAAATTTTCATTGAACGCCACAAATTTGACGTAAAAATGTCAGTATTATTTATATTTAAAATAAAATATAACAATTTTTTATTCTTTTGTTTTTATTTTTGATTTTTTTACGTTTTCTATTTTTATTTTGTTTTAGCCAAAAATAAAAATATTGAATTTCTTTTTATTTATCTTTTTATAAATTAATAAAACTAAAAGAAAAAAAAAATCTTACTTATAATTCTTAATTTTAAATAGTTTCTCTTTTGTTTGTATTTACAAAATCTTTTTCGTTTTAACAGATTATTTGCAATAAACAAGATTAACAAATAAAAAAAATATGTAAAAGCTTTAAGTTTAGTCTTACGAGGCTGTAAATAAATTTTAGGCCGTCATATTTTTTTTAATATAAAGGGTGGATTAATTGTGTTGTTTTTTAATTTTTATATTCAAAAACAAAAAAATTTCCGTTTTATCCTAGTAAAACATAAATTAAATTTTTTAATTCTGCTACACTAAGCTTGTTTGCTGTTATTTGTTTTGTTTTATTGGTTTACTATATGTTGCTGGCTGTATCATAATTATTATAAATAAAATCAATCCACAATATTTTAGACTCCGCATCGGCCATATTGTTTTCTTCATCAAATTTTAAAATTGAACTGATCCAAATTAAATGTGTTTCAATAATTTATTTATTGTTTTACTTTTATTCTTTGTCCTTTTTAATTTACAAATAGTAAAATATAATTTTATTATATATATTAAATAATCATTTATAATTTATATATTATAATAATTAATTAAATAAAAACTCACAACTTTTATTATTTGAATTAATTTAATAAATAAAAATTATCGATATTTATAAAAAAAAAGAAATTTTCTTCAAAATACCATCCATTTTTTTATGTTTTTTTTAAATTACGTATTATTATTATGAATAATGTTTAATATAATTATGTAGAAAAAAGCTCTAAGCTTTTCATTTTGATCTATTTTAAATCCTCTTTTCATCGCCTAATTCTGTGTTTTTTTTTAATTATTTTTTTTTTCTAAAAGTAAAATATATTTTAAACGTAATTTTTAATTTTCCGCATTAAATAAAATATTCATTTTAAAATTGTTGTTTTGTTTTTATTTTTTCATAAATAAGTGACCAAATACTGTTTCAATTAAATTTTTTCTTTCATCAATTTTATTCATTTGTTTTTTAAATAGATTATGTTGTGACATTTTCATTATTACGATAGTGCTTTTCATTCTCATTTTCTTCTATTTTTACTTGCAAATTTAGCTATATAATGATTATTTTTATCATTTTTGTTATAATTATAAAAAGGAAAAATTGTGATTTTATTAATATTTTTATTGTTGTTGTTGTTTTGATCAATGTTTATTATTTTCTTTATATGTTATCCATCAAGTATCATATCTTTATATTTAACCATATAACAGGCATCTAATATCATTTTGGCCAATTGTTTTATTCTGTCTGGTCCTGGATGTTCAATTAATTCATTAAGTAATTCAATACCATGTTCCTCTTCAACTAAACGACAATATTTAACTGGATAAACCTGGAAAAAATTATTTATTTTTAATTCTGTTTTGTATAAAAATTTAAATAATAAAAACTAGAAAACGTAAATCACATGACATTAATGGCTTCAAAGATTACGATTCATCAGTCCCCAAAAAAACTTCTAAGGAACTTAATTTCAGTTATATAAAAAAAAATCACTGCAAATATTCACATAATTTACAAAAAAATTAAATGAAATTCACAATCAAAATTTTAGACTAAATAAGAAACATTACATAATTTGAATTTTTATAAGTTCAACATTTCAAACCGTACCTGCAAATTACTCGTAAAAATTTTTGACAAAAATAAAAATCGCACCTAAATCTTATCTAAACAAGTTGGTACTTACTTTTGTTAAATTAGCTAAAGCCCAAACTGCCCAATGTTGACATTCAGGTGTTTCATAACAACGCACTAAACCTAATATTGGTTCAAAACTACGATAATTTATATTTCTCTCCGTTTCTAAATTCCAACGTTCAATTGCTTGTACCATACGATTTAAAACATCACGTCTTGATGGTATTTCAATCGTCCACGATTCAAGCCCATCAGAGGCAATATGTGCCAATACACCAGCTGCATTATAACTTACCTAAAATAAAAAAATAAATAATAGAATTAATTGATTTTATAAAAAGAATAATATTTGCAGTCAATATAGTCATTAATAAAGCAACTTTGTACATAAAAAATTACTTCAACAAATGTGCAATTTTGTAATAAACATAACTGTCTATGAGCAATGAAAATTTTATACAATTCCTAGTTCAAGAATAAAACTAATTAAACGTGTTGTATAAAAAAAACTCACTTCAATTCCGTCACTACATGAATCTAATAAATTTGAAAAAACTGTAATAAATTCCGAAGTCATTAGACGTGGTCTTAATCTTTTAACTTCGGCAACATTTCCAAGTAAACCCATCATATTTCTAAGAAGTTCCTCCTTATCTGGAAAACTCTAAAAAAAGAAAAATATTTTATTGCATGAAATAGAAAGATTATATGTATCAGACGACTAAATTTGAAATGTTTGAAAAATGGACACAAAATTTTTTGTTATGAGAACTCAATTTTATTTTTGTTAAAAAAATTATTAAATGTGATTTAGTTCTTACATTTAAACATCCTAAGAAGTATTCCATTCCTTTTCCATCTAAAAATCGTTCACAATTAACAGCTGTTTCATCAGTAACATTCCACATTGTTGACCATGCAACTTCCATTACATCATCAAATATATTACGTGTTAAACGATCTTTTATTAATGTTAGCATAGTTGAAACAGCACCCAAATCACCCAAAAATAATTTTTGTTTACCATCAACTTGACATGCTAATGAATTTAATAAATAAATTGCAATACGTTGAACAAATCCTTCTTGATCTGTATCAGATACACCATGTAAAAGAATTTTAACTAATCTTTCATATTCAAATAACTGAAAACAGTACAAGAAAGTTATAAATTTTAAAAAGTTAGTAATTCAAGTGATAAATCAGTATTAGACTCTGAATAATTTTAAACTAAAATATTTGTGGAACATAAACTTAATCAATCCATTACATTAGAGAATTAATATGAAATAAAAAAATAATATAAAACTTACAACATCATTAGGTATTGAAAATTGACATAATGTAAGACAACCATTTCTCATCATTGTATCATCAGCTAAATGTGTCCACATACCATTTAATAATGTACGTATTATGTGATTTTTTAATGGTGTACCAAATTTACTTTTATCACGTCCTTTAACAATATAAAATAATGTTGCACTACCAGATATTTGCATATGTTTAACTCTTAAATGTCTATCCATTGCTGTTAATACAACATCTAATGCTTTATGTATTGATTTACAACTTTCGAAACGTAATAAATGATATAAATCATTTAATACCTAAAAAAAGATAATGTTGTTAATTTTTTTTTTCATTTAAAAAAATTTGGAGTAATAATAATAATTATTATTATTTAATATACTTTTGTTAACAAAATGGGTCGATGTTGGTACATAACAGCTGATGTTAAGATTTGCTTCTCATTTGCTTCACCTGATATCTAAAATTAAATGTTACAACAATATTAAATAACTTTTGAATTAAAAATTAAAAATAAAAAGAAGTGGAAATCAGAAGCTAGTTAAAAATAAATAATAATTGATAATTTCAATTTATCATGAAATACAATGGTAAATTTGATTTTATCGTCAAATTAATAAAAATAATATATTCAATGATTGTTAAATTTATCATTGAATCATCTGAATTATTTGAATTATAAAAACAAGAAGGAAAAAATTCGTAGATTGAAATATATTATCTCATATCTTATATATAAAAAAAGAATGAATTTAAAAAGACAAAGAAAATTCTAAAAAAAAATTTCTTAGTAAATTCTTAAGATTAGATAAATATTTTATACTAAATAAAATATTGAATTTCAACATTATCGAAGAAAATATTTTTTCTGTTCAAATTTATAAATGATCAAAAATCATGAAAATTTTTTAATTTCAATTACACATAACGTAAACTGTACAATTAATAATCAATCACAAATGCATTGTATTTCAAACGAAAATTAGTTCATTTTTTTCAGATTTCGTTAAATTTTGTATAAAAAATTTATAAGAAACATAATTTATGGATGACGTTCATCGTTAATTGTAGTACCGATTTTTAATTCAATTAATAAATAGAGCAAATATTCCAATTATTTGTCATTCTTGTAGTTTTCTTTTTATAAATTAGAAAAAAATATTCATTCTTATACGTAATCCTGTCAAATAATTAATATATGAAAGAAAAAGTTTCTTTTTATTACGGTGAATAGATTTTGTATTTTACTCAACACCAAATGTTGAAATTGAATCAAAAAAAACTTTATCATTATTTAATAATTAATTATTTAATAAAATCGATAGGTTTTTTTCTGCATATTCATAATCAACTACTCATTTCATGATACAATTTTCTTCTGATATAAGAATTTAGAGATGTAGATTAAAATATTTGTTGTCTTCCTATTTCATTGACGATCTAACCGCATATAATTTCGTGTTCTACGAATTTTTTATCAGAAAAATAACAATGTATATAAAAATTAATCTTACTGTTATTGCTGGTATATCATGTCTTCTACAAGCAGCGTGTGCCGTATTATATAAACCTAAAAACTGTAATGGCCAATTTGCACGACTCATTAAACCAGGTATATCAGAACTTTTCACTTTTTCTTGCGCTTCAAATTGTGCAACACCAGTACCAGCTAAATTAGTTCCAGATATATCCAAATGTGTTAATAATGGAAGACTTTCAACTAACATACAAAGTAATTTATTTGGTGTATCGTATGTACCATGTCCACCTGTATTTGCAACAGATATATCTAATGTATGTAAATTATTTAATTTACATATTGAAGGTATTTCATTTTCTAATGGCCATACATTAAATAATATTAATGTTGTTAAATTAGGTAATTCTAATAATGATACTAAACTGAATTCAGCAAATATGCATGATGTTAAATCAAGATAAGTCATTTCTTTTAAATGATTAAATTTTAATGTTGGCTGTAATACAACTCCATTTAATATAAGTCTTCTTAAATTAGGTAAATCTAATTGAAAATCAATTGGTGTTTTTTCATTTGGTTCATTATATTTTAACATATCCACATAACGTCCTAATTCCAATGATTTTAATTGATTACATTTTTCTATTAATGTTTTCCATGATTTAACTGTAACACCATCACAATACCACATCGATAATGATATTAAATTATGTTTTAATAATATTTCCATTCCATCATCTGTTATTGAAGAATTTCTAAGTGATACAAATTTTAATGGTGTTCGATCAACATCACGAAATATATGTATAAAACGATCATCTATATCTTGATTACAATCTTGATGATATTTTAAGAATCTAAAAACAAAAAAAAGAGTGTATTAAATAATTAACCTTAAATTATAATGAGTGAAAGTTATTTTTTTAATGTAATTGACAATCCCGACCTATCACAAATTTCATTCGGAATAAAAATTCCTTGTTTTAAATCCAACTGATCTTCACCAAATACATCACAAACAACATGTAAATTTTCAGATAAATATTTATAAACACTTTCTAATAATGTTGGAAGTTCTTCATCAAGTACACCAAAATTCTTAAGTCTAACTCTTCCACTCATTTTTTTTCGTATATTTTTTCTTTTGTTTAAATGGAAACCACCTGATTATTAAAAAAAACTTATCAAATAATTGCTATTAATTAAATTGATTGATAAACATAACCATTAGAATAAAATTATTATTTTCCGTTTTTAGTTTTCTTTTTTAATTTTCTTTTCTTTTTTAAGAAAATTCTAAAAATAACACAATTTTTTTTTTTTTTTTGGTGGCGTATTAATTTAATTATTAAGAATTGTAGTCTATAATGTTATTAAAACAATTTGTAGTAATATGTATTTGTTAAATAACATCATATTATTTTAATTTGAAAAGTAGATTAAAGGAAAAATAAAGAAATTTTCTTTTTTTGACAATCAAGATTTTGTTGTTTCATAAAAACGCTACAAAACCGTTTATGTAAAACGCAACAAACATTTAGGGAGAGATGTGGAGAGCTTTTGACATCTGTCAAACTAGCATGAGTGCGATCTGACAATACTCAAAAAAAAAATATACCGCAATGTTGTTGTTTTTCAGTTCAATGCACAGATTTTTTCAGTTCATTTTTCAGCCATTTTGAATTGAAAGTATTTTTTTATTATGACATGAAGTAAAAATAAAGGATTTGAAATTCTGCTTTACTGTTTAAGATTTAGTCAAAATAAGAATTAAAATGCTATCAAGGTGTTCAATCATTTCGTCAAGTGTAGTAAAACAAGTAATTTTTTGAGAATTTTATTAAAAAATTCTATTTTTATATTTAACCTAACTTTTGTCATATTTTCCAGTTTCAATGTCGGCAATACCATTTAATCTCAAGAAAGATCTTAAATGGACGAATACGGCTACCATCCAAAAATAACTCACTCTTGGCACTAGCTTCCGTAAGATTCGCTAGTAATGAACTGGATTTAAATTTACTAGATCAAATTCCAGAAGCACCCTCAATTCCTTCAGCAATTTCATCTCCCGAAGTATTAGACTTTGTCAGTGGTGCTGAACAATCTTTTGTGTCTTTGGGATTGGGTGGTTATACACCTGTCGGGATTGTACAAAATTGTATGGAATTCCTTCATATTGGATTGGATTTACCATGGTGGGGTGCGATTGCTATTGGCACAGTTTGTGTGAGGATGATTATATTTCCCTTAGTAATAATGGCGCAACGTAATGGTGCTAAAATGAACAATAATTTACCTCAACTTCAAGTTTTACAACTTAAAATGAGTGAAGCACGACAATCAGGAAATGCAATTGATTCGGCCAGATATGCACAAGAAATGGTTATATTTATGAAAGAAAGGGACTTAAATCCATTGAAAAATTTATTTGTTCCATTAGCACAAGCCCCACTTTTTATTTCATTCTTTATGGGGCTTAGGCAAATGGCAACAGTGCCAGTTGATTCAATGCACACTGGAGGTCTTTTTTGGTTTACAGATCTTACACTTCCAGATCAATATTTTCTTTTACCAATAATTACCAGTGCAACTATGTATTTAACAATTGAATTAGGAACAGATAGTGCAAAATTATCAGCCCAAAATCTTCAAACAATGAAATATGTACTACGTGCCCTTCCTGTTATTATTCTACCTTTTACTGTAAATTTTCCTGGAGCTATTTTATGTTACTGGGCGTGTAGTAATTTTATTTCATTACTTCAAGTAATATTTTCTACTTCATAGTTATAGTAAAATTAAATTTTGATAAATTTTTTATATTTAGGTAGGTTTCCTGAGAATACCCAAAGTTCGTGAATTCTTTAAAATTGAAAAGGCAATAATTCACAAATCAGAAACTCTTCCTATAAAAAAGAAAGGATTCGTTGCTGGCATTAAAGAATGTAAATTATTTTAGTGAATTATATTATTTAGTGAATATTTAAAAACACATTTTTTTTTATTTAGCTTGGACAAATATGAAAATCACGAAAGAATTACAGGAAAGGCAAAGAATTGACGAAATAAGATTTCAAAAAGCAGGTTCTGGTCCATTAATTAAAACCTATAAATATGATCCTACGCAATCTAATCCATCTATTCAAGCAAAAAAAAAGTAAAATAAATTGGAAATTTTCAGAAATAATAAAGAACTATAAAATTAGACAAAAAATATAACAATTATTTTATTTCTGAATAATATTTATGGGACTTTTATTTAATGTCAAGCTGCTATGCATTGATTTATAACTTCTATTAAATGAGAATTCTCAAGAGCCGCTGCAACCCGCTCTTTATCCGCTAATTGTTTATTAACTGCATGTTCCGAATTATGTGTTCCGGGAGTTATTTCAACATTTACTTTAAATCTTGTAGGCAATGCTCTTATTAATTTAACACGAATAGAGAGTCCAATCAAAGTCGCCATTGAGCAATGAGGAATCGTAGGTGTAAATGTAACAGATATTTTATTTTGTTCATTGTCAACTGTTATTCTATTTTGTTCAACAACGTGAAGTTCTTCTAATGTTAAAGGATGTTCAGGGTCATTAATAACTCGAATTAAATCTAAAAAACAAATGTGCTTTAAATAATATTGGCTGCAAAATTAACTATTTTTTATAAATACCAAAAACTTCCCTTTCATCAAATGGGTCTATGATTTCATCATTTTCATCAGCGGTAGTTAATAATCTTTTTTCACATTTTCTATAAACATTTGGATTTAAATTTTCTATTTCCATTCCTTCTAATTTTTAAATTGACAAATGTCTGTCAACCGGATTTATCGATTTTTCAAATTGTTTTCACCAATTATAAAAAAATCTGACGTTTGCTGTTGTTGTAATATATTCAAAATGGTCAAATGTCATATCTATCTAATAAAAAATTAACATTGAACTGAAATACAATAATATATTAAATGCCAGATGAATTATTTGCTATAATTTTTGAAGTATTGCCAGAAATAATTTTTTCGAAGAAATTTAGTTTTTTTGTAATTTATACAAATTTGAACAGTTTTTCGATATTAACTGTTTTTTTTTTGTGGTTGTCAGAATAAATTAATAAGTTTCAATTAAAATAAAATACAATCACACATACACATTGCACAAAACTTGTTTTTGTTTTTTTTTTATAGAATCAAATTTTCTCTGCATTCATGCATACAAGAATATTTATATTTATTATAAATGATTTTGTAACTCTGTATTTGGGTAGGGTTTCGTTTTATTTTTTGTGTCAGTTTTTTTTCAGTCGTTTTGAAACATTCGGTTTTGATGGTATTTATGTTTGTTTCTATGCTGACGAAAAAAATAAACATGCGTGTAGTTTTATTTTTTATTTTGTCTGAAAACTTTGTTATAATTTAATGAAACTGCAAAATTATACAAAGTCAAAAAATTAAAATACAGCAGTCGTTTAATAGTGCATAATTAAATTTAAATCAATCGGCTTTTTAAAGAAAACCAAATGATTTCATAAAGCTAAAACTAAAAGTTTGAGTTAATAAAGGGTGAATTTAAATTTATAATTCTAAACAAACTCAAACTATAAATGAAATAGAAATGCGTGACTAACTATCTCGTGTATGCAAAAATAAATAAAAAATAGAAAAAAATTCAATGAAATACTTCAGTTTGAATTTAATATTATTATAAAAGAAGTCAACGCCCGCGAAGATTGCATTTTGTGTTAACATTAACATTTTAACAAAATTCTGCAGGTTTTTATGTCGGCGGATGATGATGACGTGTCATAAGCTGCAATAATTGTATGTTTGTTTAAATATTAAATAGTTTATTATTATTAAAAAAACAGAAAAAAGAAAATATAATTTAATTGAAAAACGAAAATAGAAGTTATTTCATAGGCAAAATGGACTAGATTATTTATTTATATCTATTTTAATTTCGGTCTTAGCCGACAATTGCGCACAAGCGTTCTAATCAATACAGCATCCAAGGGAGACAAATACGGTTAAATTTTAAATCATTTATTCGCATGCGATAGAAAGAGATAACGTCATAGTGAATAGTGAAATCTGTTGACGTAACAAAAAAAATTGAATTTCTCTTTTTTCTCTGAAATTTAAATGTGTGCATGAATAATTTTTAAAATAAATAAAACTGCATTTGTGTAAATTTAAATGAAAGAAAAGGATGAGAAAACTTGTTTGACATTAGTCTTGTAGTATTGTTAACTAAGCAAAAAAAAAATATTAAACTAGTGATGGGACTAAAATGTTTTATGTGAAAGCAGACGCATTTTTCAATTGTGTGCGTTGGTAAAAGTGTTTGAATGTGTTAGTAAATATATATAATTTCCGCAAATAAAAGTGAAGTTTGTTTAAAAAAAACAGCCTATGTGTGTGTAACAAAATTCGACAAACACAATTAAAAAATTTTTTCCTACTATCGGTAATTATTTATATTTTTTAGTTTTGCTCTCAAAAAAATGTGAAAAATAAAAAATTAAAAATATTATAAAAAGCACATTCATAGTTTATCTTTCTTTAAAAGAAGACGGTCGTCGTCCATTATCAACTTAATATTGTGCTGTTGTAATTCCATGTATGTGTGAAGTAGCAAGTGAGTCCTTTTAATACAGCAAACAAAACGAAATAAAAAAAGGAGTAGTTGTGTTGGTGCTTAAATCTTTTCAATTTATTTGGTGCCATTTTAAAAAAAAAAATTAAAAATAGAAAAAAATAATATTTCCAATAAAATTAAAGAATTAAAAACAAGTTTTCTCTTCCAAATAATAAAAAGAAGAAAAAATCAGAGTGGCGATTTAAAGAAATAAGGGGGAAATAATTAAGAAGTTTGAAAGTGGTAATTAAATGTTAAAAAAATAAAGTAAAAATTTTATAAAGTTTAAATAAGAAAATTAATGATAAAATGTGCCAAAATCATGGATATATCGTGCAATTCATTTAAACCAAAGGTACTTGGTTATTTACATTATTGTTTTTTTTTATGAAAATAATCTTTAATTAAGTAATTAATAAAAAATTGATGTTCTTCTAAACGAAATTTAGGATAAAGGAAAACAATGTTTTCATTAAAAAAGAAAATTCTAATTAATACATAAAAGCTCCAATATGTTTCCTTAAGTCTAATAGCTTCCGAATTAGAATTTGAAGAAAAATTAAAATTAAAGGTTAAGAGTCTGGGAGGGGGTCATTAACTTCCATTTGAAGAATGTGACATTGGTAGACTAAGATTAATTTTTAAAAAATTGATGAAAAAACTTTCAATTTTGTTTCTATTCTATTGTGTTCTTCTTCATTTCTTTCATTTCGTTTGTAACTGGCAGGATTCAAAAGGTTGTCAAGATTATTTTATTGAAACTAAAATCGAAGGTCTGATTATACATTGAATGTCAGATTATTAGTTATTAAAAAAAGGCACCTTCTTAAATATAAAAAAAAAGAAATTCATAAGGTATCAATACCATTTCAAACACAAATAAAGATTAAAGACAGAAATAAGGTTATTTGCAAAAGAGAATGGAGATAGTATGTTAAAACCTGTAATTCTTTTTTTTTATACGATTAAAACTGGAAGTCACACTTTTGTGATGGTTTCATTTTTAAAACAGTTAACAAAGTTTTTTGTAACGATTACCACAGAGAGAGAAAGATAGAGAGAGAGAGTGTGATACAAGAAAAATAGAAGTACATATAAAGAGTTAAGGTTAAATTCGCCATCATTATTGTTTGTTCTATAATTATAATATAAAATAATTATTAGCAATTTTCGCAATGTGATCCGATTTTGAAATTCATGAAAAAAAAATTTCCCTTTCATATTTTGCATTAGGTATTATATTATCTTTGGGTGATATTATACCATACACTGTTATTCATACTTGGGTGATATTATACCAAATCCCGTTTTTTTTATTTTGGGTGATATTATCCTTGGGTGATAGTTACCTTGGGTTCTATTCTCCTTGGGTGTTATTCCCTTTGGGTGATAGTTACGTTGTGTTTTAAAAAACCCACACAAAATATGAAAAATTATTCACTCTATCTAACTGATTTCCACTTGACCTTTGTACCACATGATTTTGATTTTTATTAGACCGGGTTAAAATCTTTGATGTCCGGTTTGATTCTTGTTTATTTTGTAAAATAAAGGTTTCGTCTTTACTTTTTTTTTGTTTTTACGAATAACCTTTCTTTTAAGTTTCCAGAAACAATACAGGTACCTACACGCACACTATACAATTTTGTAATGATAGTTATTTCCGGTTTTTTTTTTGTTTTTTTCTTTCTCTCTTTAATAACGATTAAGTAAGTAAAGAAAGAAGGAACAAAAAAATAAAAAAAAAGTCAATTTTTTATTTGTGTTTGTTTTCTTTTCCATTGTGGTGGTTAAAAATTGGAAAGAAATAGAATTTACAGTAACTGCCTTTCTCTGTCTCTTTCTGGATCTTTAATAAACGAAAAAATGAAATTGCGTTCATTGAACGTAAAATAAATATTAAAAAGCATTTTTAGATTAGTCTGTTAGTGACTAATAAAATAAAATTAATCAAAAACAACAAATAATGAAAATATTTATGTTTTTGCCCAAATTTTCGCTTAGACCACAAATTATTTAAATAAATTTTTCTAATGCAACCTACCTTCCATGTTTTAAATATAATTATAGAGGAGGTTAGGTTGGTTGATTCATTTAATATTACTCGTGGTTACTTGACCCCATCCCCCCTAATGTAACAAAAAATTATGAATTTATTTGAAACAAAATGTTTTTGTTTATTTTTTCTTTTTGGAAGTAGAATGGAATGAGGAATAAAAAAATTAAAACATGAAAATCAAATTACACAAAAACAAAACAAAGCATAAAGTCGAAACTTCGAGACTCATTAAAAACAATCACAAATCGGCATGCAATTTTTTTTCAACCCTAAAAAATATGTTTGAACATAAAATAAATTTCTATTTCTGTCTTTGTCTTTCACGCTATTCCTAGTTTTTTCCCCATTATCATTGTTGTCATTTTTCATTGGTAAATTTTTTAAAAAATTTCCTATTACTTATTTATTTTTGTTTATTTCTCCCGTTGTTGCCGATGTTTTCATATATTTTCTAAAAATAAAAATAGAACAACAAGAAAAAAATATATGAAAAGCAAACAAAATACAGCAAACAAAATAATAATAATAATGCCTTAGGAATTTTTTCCAGTCTACAATATTCTGTTGTTTTTTCTTCCTTTCTTATATTTAATATAATTTTATGCTGTTTTCCAGTCTAAATTAATGTTGCATTACTTAATACCGCATAAAAAAAAAAACTATTTTCCGAAATAAAATGCTGCCCAATCTAGAATTTCGTTTCCCACTTACGAATATGTCGAATTTAAGTCTCAGAATGGAAGACGCTTTAAGTACAACTTACATAAGTTAACTTTAAACTTCTATTAAATGGTAGATAATGCGCATTCCATTTTTCAGCTTCGAGATTTTTATTTGTTCGGGTTGTAAAAACTGTGTGGAATGAAAAAAATTTAAAAAATAAATTTTAGTGCCTAATATCCAAGAATTGAGCTGAGTATTTATGAATAGTAGGTAATTATTTGAGTAGACTAGTCCTTATTTAAAAAAAAAAGAGATTTCGTCTATAATACGTAATTTACAAAGCCATTTTAAGAATTTAGATAATATTGGAGATATAACATAATTTTATGTTAAATTTTAGTTGAGTCAACTAAAAGGTTTATTCGAAAATGTGTAGGTATTGTGTGTGTAATTTTAAATTTAAAAAAATTAGAGGAAATTTATCATCGTGATAAATTTTTTTTGTAAATAATTTGTGCAATGAGTCAAATTTTTTTTAGTGATTCCCCCTCGCGTAGTTACTTACATTTGCTTCGAGGGGGTAACCACTAGTAAAATTCGCTTCCCACCGATTACAGATTAAACATTGATTGCACAGATTGCACACAGATTACATTCAGATTGCACAGATTACACAAAGATTGCACAGATTACACAAAGATTACATTAAGATTGCACACAGATTGCACTTTTCATTTCCCAGGATTGCACACAGTGGTTACCCCCTCGATTTGCTTGTTTGCGGGACTCTGATTTCACTTTATTCAATACTTATAACAAAGAATTTTTGAGGAGTATTGCTTTGTAATGGGATTTCCATCGAAATTATTAATGTCAGCTTGAGGTCTCTCAACTGAAATTGAAACAAATATTAAATCAATTTGTGTTTACATTTCTCAATTCTGTATGACTGTTTATTTATTCTCGAATTTATCATATTGAAAATGTTAAAGTAATTTAAGAATTTTAAGTTTTATGAAAATATTTTAAAACTTCAAATTTTAATTTGTCAATTTTTTTAAAAGCAGTTCTAATTTTTAGTGTGCCACACAACAAAATTAGAATTAACACGATTAGGTGGAATCAAAAATCTCTACCCACTAACGTCAAAAGAAATTTAAATGCGTGAGTTTAACATTATCTAAAATGATAGAAGTTTTGTATTGGGTAGAGAATTTTTTTTTGTATTTTTCTGTCTATTCAAAATAATCACTGACAATAACAAAGTTTTTTTTCTTCTCATCTCATCAAACAAAAAGAAAAAAATTTATAAAAAAAAAGTCTAAAAATAATTTTCTAAGATTTGGCAATATTTTATGTTTTTTTTTCTGTCTCTGTCTCACTCTTTTTCTTTTCCTCTCTCTTCCTCTCCCTTTAAGAAACAAAAAAAAAACAACAGAGACGCTATGTGTATTTTGTTAAACTAAACTATTTTTTTTTTATAAACGTCATGACATTATTTTTTATATAAATGTTCATCTCTGAGTGTTTTCCTTTGAGTATCCATGTGAGTAAAATGTGATCTTACAGTTTTGAGATGTTTTTTCTCTAATCAAGATGATTATTGATGAATTTCAAAATGCTTAAGTTAAAAAAAGTTTTATATGTTGATTTTGATATTGAAAAGATTGAAGAGAGACAGTTAATTCATACTTACTTAAATGTCTGACTTACTACTTACCTACATACGTAAGAAAGCTTTGCTTGTTTTGAATTGCCCATTATGAAATGACATTTTGTCTGTGTAATAAAGTAATTAAAAGGGTTAAGTATTACATTAAAAATGATCAAAATTCAGTTAATAAGACTTGATCTGGAAACGAGATCTTTCGTTTATCAGTCTGCCGTAGCAAAGTATACTTACTTAGATTATAATGAACGATAATTTGAAATCCCTTTCAACATTAAATCTCAATTTTTAATGCTTCTGCAAATTGATTTATTTCGTTAGACAAAGACTAGAATTTATTTTTAGTTTACTTCAAATTAGGCCCCACTGAACTATCATAAACTACGTCACACGACACACTGAAAATATAATTTTTTTATCAAATTAAAATTAGAAAAAAAAACCTTGCCATCTTTTTTCTTACATTTTATTTTTGTTTTTCAAACGGAAATTCAGTATTTATGTATAGGTAAGTAAGATTAAATAAAAATTACTACATAAAATATTAATTGTGGAAAAACTTTACAGATTAAGAAAAGTATGCAAAAATCACATTGTTATCATTACAGTTTTATTATTTCTCTTGAAAAATTTATTTGAGTTGAGCACTTTTCGTTTAAGTAAATCGGCCAGTTTCATAAAAGGTTGCGAAGGATTTTTTAATCGCAATAAGTAATTGTATTGTATTTCAATTTTTTATTAACATCAACGACTAAGGTTATTAGTAACTAGGAGACCAACTAGCATCTGCATATGTATTTTAATTCGATTCGGCGCATTGCCAGCTCTTAGGAAACATGCAGATTTCCTAAGAAGAATCTTTCGGTTATCCTGCACACCGGCCGGAGGGTCAGAGATGTTATTAATCATTGCCCACTACTGTATGTGTGTTTAATAAGTAATTAAAGTGAAATTTTTTTTCTGTTCTCTATTGAGACACCGTATACCTACATAATTAAGTAAATTTAATAAAAAAGTAAAAATAACTCGATTAATGATTCTTGATCAGTAATTTCACGACATTAGTACACTACTACCTATACTTACTTACTTAATATTTAGGTAAGTAAGTATATAAAATATTGTAACCATGTGTTATTATTCTGATAATTATTTCTAGTGTTTTATATTTTGCGTACGTGTGTTTCTTTTAAGTTTCTTATTTATATAGACTGCTAAAAAATTAATTTTAAGCAAACATTCAGAAAAAAACTAGATTATTCGTCCATGAAAAAATCGTATAGTCAAAAAAAATGGTTACGTATTTCTTAAAACTCACACTAGACCATAAAACAAAAAAAAGTTATTTAGTGTAATTCGTCATGAAATGAACGTGATCATTCATTTGATTACATTGGATAATCATTAATTTTTATTGTAAGTAGAAAAAAAATACGAAACAGAAAATAATTCGATTAAAATGTGTTGAAGTGACGCTAACTGATCTAGAGATGTTTTATTTTACCGGTTTTCTACTTATCGTTGTGTTTGTTTTATTTTTTGGCAAAAGAAATTCGCAATGAGAGAGATATAGTCCTTTTTCTCAGTCAAACTATTAAGCAAAATCTAAAGCAACATACTTATTCAGAATATAATTTTCTAAATAAAATATAAATGTGAATAAAGATTAATTAAGAGTTTAATTAAATGGGATTGCCTGAATTAGATACTTACTTACTTTAATTTTTTCCTTATTATTTTCCCTTTTTCCTACAACGTAAAACTTTATAGTTCCTGTGAGGGTCTTCTTGTGGCGTATACGGGAATACCCAAGATTAACAACTGAGAAATAAAAAAACCAACATTACAAAGAAAAAATATTGAAAATCTAAGAATAATTGATGCTAATATACAAGTATCCGATATCAAGTACAGACAGATGTACTACATGTTTTTTTAATAGTAGGTAATTACTCAGTATAAATATTGTTTCATTTATAAGTACTAATAATATTAATATTAATATATAATGGTCTACCATACTAACTATCAAAAGTATAAGCTATTATTAAATTAAACTAAGTAGGTAGGTAAGCATGTAATTCTAACATATGTTTCTACTGTTTCATTATGTTATTGCGTTTTTTATATTTGAACACAAAGGTGACAAATGTTAAATAAATTAATTTATTTTATTTTATTTAATCCAGAATATTTATATAAAGTCAAATAAACTAAACTAAAATAACAAGAGGTGCGTTTTGTTTTTTTAAGTAACTTTATCGATAGTGTAAAACAGAGAAGGTACTTATATAGAGTAGAATAGAGTTACATTTTTAATATAAAAAATATTTGTTGTTAAATATGCGTGTATAAAAAATTTAATCTTCTCTCGATAAGTATACAAAAACAACACACCCAATAACAATCTAATGTGTTTTACTCAGGGTTTGTCAATTGTGATCATCAAAATACTTATTAAAGAAAAAAAGGAGAGTAATAATGGTACACGCAAATTTATAAATAAAGTAATAATTAAAGCCTATGGCCAACCCTGTTTACACTCATTCTAATTTTGTAATTTTATAAAATCTCATATTTGATAATTTATAGGAATTTAGAAACAAAATTATTATCTATAACGTAACAATGTACCTAAATAAATTACCTAAATTCTAAACAGATAATTATTATCATTATGATAATCGTTTAACTTTAGAAAGAGTACCAATCCAAGGAAGGACACAATTTAATATTCCGAAAATACAATTATTAATTTCATATAATAAGAGCATTCTGGTCTGACTGATGATTTTTAATTGAAATAAATACTTAAATGATATTTTTACTTAAGTTACTAAAGAAGTTCCGTTAAATTTTGAAGAAAAAAATCTTGACGACATTCCATGCATTCTCAATGGGAATACCATACACGAGTAATTACCTTTCCCAGTTGAATTCCCTTTGAAATTCACAGTCAGTAGTGATTGATTGTATTTTGGAATTAATCCTTAACTAACATCTAATCAATATATTTTGCCTGTAGTCTGCCTGCCTATATAGAGAAAATGTCTTAAGTATTAAATAATGATAAAAAATATTAAGAAAGAAAATGGGAAAAATTTTTTAGTTTGTAGGTTGAAAACACAAAGGTTTTTCTTCTATATTGATTAAAAGTTCTATTTAAGTATTTGTGAGTTTTTCCTACATTCATGTTTCCGCATACTCACTCGCTTTAGTTGTTTACTAAAGAAAGAGAAAACGGCACATAAGAAAAAAAAAGAAAAAGTTTTATGCGAATACACGCATATGGTATGATATGTGACGTGACGTGACGTGACGTAATATTTTGCACCTCTTTTCCAGTATAAAAATACATAAATTATTAATAATAAATTTTTATGTTAAATTGCATTCTTACTTAATATTTGTTTTGATTTTGTTACCATGGAAAAGTTATTTTGTTGAGTAAAAATAATGATATGGAAATCTAGGGTAAAAAAAGAAGAAAAAGAAAATATAAAAATTTTCCTCTTACCATTTTTATGTAAAAAAAAACTTTTGGCGCCTTGGGCGATCTTTATCAATATTGAAATTTTTTCTTATACGGAATTCTTAATCATAAAATATTGCGTAGGTCGTGATCTCAGGGATTTTCCATGGTCGTTACAGTTCATTTTGATCAAGTTTTAATGCTCGCTTGCGATAAACATTCCTTTTAACATTTTTTCTTTTAAATATCTATATTTTTCGTTATAGAAAAAGCGACAAAAACTCGGAAAAGAAAAATTACTTACTTTGAACTTTTTTTTTATTAAGCATAAATTTATTATTTGATTAAATGAAGTAAAATCCATGTAAGTACTTTATTTACGTACCTACTTAATAATAGGATTTCATAAGTAGATATTAGCTAATGGTGAAAGAGTACCAAGCCAAGGAAGGACACAATTTAATATTCCGAAAATACAATTATTAATTTCACATAAGGTAAGTGTCCCAATCACCGGCCTAGTACCAATCATCGGCGGTTTTGTCCATTTCTCGCAAAAATAAGAATTTTATAACGGAATATAGCCAGATTCCAATTGGAAGTTAATTAACGATTTATAATACGTTAGTTTACACGTTTCTCGAAGTCCGAACACGTTTTTACGAGGTTAAAAAATTAGTTGAATTTCAAGCAGTCAAGGATACAGTTCAGTGTGAAAATTCGTAGTTAAGTAAGTTAAGAAACTTGATTAACATCATAAGCAATTTGAGAATTAGCTAAAGTCTTAAATTCAAAGCGAGCATTAAGCTTGCGATAAACATTCCTTTTAACATTTTTTCTTTTAAATATCTATATTTTTCGTTATAGAAAAAGCGACAAAAACTCGGAAAAGAAAAATTACTTACTTTGAACTTTTTTTTTATTAAGCATAAATTTATTATTTGATTAAATGAAGTAAAATCCATGTAAGTACTTTATTTACGTACCTACTTAATAATAGGATTTCATAAGTAGATATTAGCTAATGGTGAAAGAGTACCAAGCCAAGGAAGGACACAATTTAATATTCCGAAAATACAATTATTAATTTCACATAAGGTAAGTGTCCCAATCACCGGCCTAGTACCAATCATCGGCGGTTTTGTCCATTTCTCGCAAAAATAAGAATTTTATAACGGAATATAGCCAGATTCCAATTGGAAGTTAATTAACGATTTATAATACGTTAGTTTACACGTTTCTCGAAGTCCGAACACGTTTTTACGAGGTTAAAAAATTAGTTGAATTTCAAGCAGTCAAGGATACAGTTCAGTGTGAAAATTCGTAGTTAAGTAAGTTAAGAAACTTGATTAACATCATAAGCAATTTGAGAATTAGCTAAAGTCTTAAATTCAAAACAAATTATTTTAAAATAATCTTCATTTCATTATATTTTATAATTAATAACCAAATAGTTCTGTTTAATATTTATTTTAACGAAAAATTAATAATTTAAAACTACCGGAAATAGGGACATGATAATATTGTGTGCCTAAATTATCGGCGCATACGCCGGTATAAGGAACATTGCAAACATTTTTTAATTTACTTTTTTTTAATGAAAATATTGAATTTATATAATTTTAGTAATTTATTTGATTTCTTAAAATAATAAATTTAATCCGGACTAATCATCGGCATACAAAAAATGAAGTATTATTTTATGAAATAATTTATTGAATTGTGTTGATATTATGATATGCCGGTAATACGGCTAAATATGCCGATGTTACCAGCATGGCAGTTCATATTTAAATGTTTTGTTTTCTTGATTAAATGTGCTTTAATATTAAATAAAATAATTAATTATAAATGATAAATATTTCTTGAATAAGATCTTGTTCAATTTTGATAATTTGGAATATTAATTATTTATTACAATCAGAAAGAGTTTATATGCCGATGTTTAGGACAAGTTTAGCCGATATTAGGAACAATTTTTTATTTTTACAGAAATGAATAAAAAAATAAGTTTAATAAATAACAGAGGTATTTATTCGGTTCCTGACATTCAAAAGTTTCGTTAATGATTTAATGTTGTTCCTTTAATGTTTATTGTTTTTTTTAGTATAATAATGAATTTAAAATGTGATTTAATTTTTTTTTTTTGCATTTGTAATAAAAAATCTTTAGTTCTTAAGAATAATTATTTAATTGAAACGGATTATTTTTACAAATACAGTATTTCTCAAATTGATCAGGTGTTTCATTCAACCTCTTAAACTCGTATAAGTTCTTCTCACTCTTATACATGCCGATGATTGGGACACGCAAAACCGATAATTGGGACGTTAAATTTTTTGATACGCCGATGAATAGGACATTTTAAAATTTCAGTTTCAGAATGAATTAAGTATATTAACAGATGTTTTAGGAACTAATTATTTAACTAATCACAAAGCTTATAAAGTTATAAATCAAAAAAAAATCAGCTGTAAAAATTTATTTGATAAATGTAATTTTCTGAGCGATTTTGAAGTAAAATAATCCTTAGCATGCCGGTGATTGGGACACTTACCTTAATAAGAAAAAATATGATTAAAAATATCATCTCTTGTCTCTCACTCGGGCATATAAGAATTATAAAAATATTTGTTTATTAAATTTGATCGGTTTGTTGCTCGGTTGAATAAGTATATGACGGATTAAATGCGAAGGACTCCTTTAAATTTTAACCGTTTAGGTACATACTTTTATGGCTCAAATATTGTAGCTTACTTATAGCAGACCTTATTTACTGACTTCACAAACATATAAAAAAGCTAGAGAAAAATTACTTGAGTTTGTGATTTTCACTATAGTGCCTTTGGTGTCTAAGTACATTTAAGTATTTTTATTTTAAGGTTTGTCTAGATTTTAGAACATAACTTTTATATTTTTTATTATTTATATATTCTACTTGACGCGCCTACATATTTTACATTATTTTTTGTTATAAGAAGGAAAATGAGGAAAATTATTCAAAAGTAATATGTGTTATGTGAAATACAAGGTGTGCCCTATTTTCTATCTTAGATATCTAGACACAATTTTTGTAATATGTGGGTAGAATATTATGAGATCATATATAAACTTAATATATGTCCTAAACAAGCATAATAATATCATATGATAAGAAATTCATAAAATAAAAAAAGATCTTTCTTTATTATATACTTATTTAAATAAATACTGGGAAAATTATATTTTTTCTCATATTTTCTTTGAGTTTAATTGAGTGCAGTTAAAAAATAGAATGAAATAAAATGAAAAGATAGAATAGAACAACTGTATTAAATGATTGATTGATTTTTTTTATACTGGAAGTTTTATTTATTTTTTATAGGAGAAATTGTAACATTTTTGTTTTTTTCAAAGAGAGAAGTGTTGAAAGGTGACAATAGTCTGCTTTTGAAAATTGTTTTAATAAGAGAGAACCATTATTTATAATTGTTTGGATGAAATCATTCAAGTAAATAAGACATTATTTTGAAAATGTTTGATCATTTTTCTATACAAAAATACTAATTACTCAAATAGAACCGTTTTCATTCGAAAAACCCCTTGAGTTATCAACAAATTTTTTCCTCCTTCAGCTTTATTCAGATAAAAGTTTTTTTTCTATTCATTCAAAAGTAATATTGATTTGTTATTCGAAAGATAGCCCCTCTTTTACTGTCAATTTCAGCGTTAAGTACGTAAGTAAGTTGCTCTTTGTTTTTTTAAAGAAATTATTTTATATTTTTCTCCATTTTGGATGTCTTTAATTTTTTTCTTGTGAATTTTATGTTCATTGTACTTATACATTGTTTGGATAAGTACTTAGACACAAATAAATGACACAAAATCAGAGAAACAACATTAACTACAAATAAATAAGTGATTAATTAGGTTTTTTTTATTTCGTTAGTAAGTACTTAACTAGTTACTCGGTTAATAACGATAGTATTGCAAGTATGCATTTGAATTCTCTAACGTACACACATGTAACTCTATTTGCGTTTGCAACTGTGTTGTGCAATCACAATAAGTTAAGATTAATTTTTCTTATTAAAAATAATGTTCATGTTAGACCGATTTTATATTTATAGCTTTGATTTTGTACTTCCTGTATCTTGTAAAATTCAACAGATATGATGATTTACAATGTAAATCATCATATCTGTTGAATTTGACTTCGTTTGAAATGAGATTATTGGTGGAAACCTTTGGCCCCATTAGACAGATTTTATTACAATTACATGTTTACATATTTATTAATATTTATATTAACATAATTTATTATTAATTAAGTTTTTTTTATTTATAGGTATGTTCAACTTTCCATTATCATCAATTTTCTATATCCCTAATAACTTAATAATATTAGTTTAGTTGGTAAAGTAAGTACTTTTTATTAAAAGATAAATTTTTTGGATTGAAACAAATTTCTATATTTATTTAGATAAGTAGCTAAGAGAAAAATGTGTACTAATTGTAAAAGTGTGGAAAAAACATATTAAAATTATTCATATTTTCTTAATTTCAGATTACAAAATAATAATTTTTAGTAATTCAGACATAGCAAAGAACAATTCCTAATTTTCACTTCCAATGGAAATGCTAAATTCTCTAATGCAAATAAATAATCAATATAAATTTTTATTGCGTCAAAACATTGTGCAAAAATAGAAAATAATTTATTTTATTGGTATAATTAGATTTAGACATTCAAAAAATGTATACTTAGTACCTACTTTGTCGTAACTTAATCAATCAAGAACGCATAGTAAGTAAGTAGTGAATCATTTGTTGAATCAGAGAAACGACAATATAGCAATAAGTATAGAAGAGTTGAATCTGAAGGAATAAAAAATATTTCAAAAATTATTTACTTAATTGTTTTGTGAAACTGACACTAATTTTGTATTATTTTTAATTTTGTCTCTAAACGATATACTTAATTTTAATTTAATTAAAAAGAAATCATCTAAATAAGGAATAGAATTTCCATGGAAATTTATTTAAAAAAAAAATTGTATTCGTCACTATTAGACTCGTATTTAATTTTTGTGTTTTTCTTTATTGCGGAGTAGGGGTAATAAATTTACCGGAATTTTGAAAATATTTCGGTAAAAAAAAAGTTTTACCGGTTTACCGGCAATTTATCGGTAATTCTAAATGAATAAATATTAATAATCTTTATAGAGAAAATAGTAACAAATGAATAGTGTATTTTATATTAGATAGATTGGAAAAATAGGATCGGTAACGCGCATAGTTTACGTATAAAATGATTCCACATATTCGGTCCAGTGAACAGGCTATATTTTTTGTAAAACCAATGTGTAATTTGAATTTAAGATTAATAATATTATAAAGAAAGGCTTTACTTTCAATGTTTATTTTTTTGTAATATACTAAAAATCATCGAATGCACAAAACCAAATAATTTAAAAAACTCACAATTTCACCAAATTTCAGTCACAAAAATAAAATTGAATATGAAGAAGGAATTGTTGTTTGCTTTTTTTAACACACATTTAAAAATTATCAAGAGTTCTTATTTAGTCTTTAATTTATTAAATTAAATGATATATCACAGATAAAAATTTACCGTATTATATATATTCTTACCATATTATTATTTCAAGAATTTTAAAATTGTTCTCCAATGTCACTTCATTAAAGAACAAAATTTAAAGAAAAAATAATTAGTTTTCAGTGATGCAGTAAAATTGGATCTCGAAATTTCCTGTTGTCTTTTCAGTCAACGAGAAATTTTAGGAATATGCTTAAAAAGAACACGAGTAAAAGAGATGGAAGTAAATAGAAATAGTTAGTTTGACTAGATTATTCATATTCATTCGGTAGAAAAAAAACCGAAGGCGAAACGAACTGTCGATTTTTTTTATTTGTATAAAGTTGTTGAGGTTATGCCTTTTACATTGTTTTACAATATCTTACACATAATCATGGAATTTTACCGAGTTACCGGTAATTTATTGGAAAATTACCGGTAAATTTAAACACCATTTTCCAGTGAATTACCGATTTACCGGTGAACCGGTTTACCGGTATTATTTCCCCTATTGCGGAGTGTTGCCTTGGTTACAGACTTTGTTTTTCTCATTTTAAAAAAAAAATAGACAGAATAAAATTAATATGAAATTGTGTCAATTGTATCGGGTATTTTGCTTAGAAATTGATTTATTGTAATGAAAATAAAGAAAACTGCTCAATTACTGTTATTTTTATTCATTAGAAATTTTTAGAAAGTATAAAAAAAACAAACTAAAGCAATTAAATAAAGTAATAGCAAAAAACAAGCAAATTTTAAATGAATAGAAATTCTTTTTAAGTTATTTCATTGAATTTGAATATAAAATAAAATTTTATGCCAAAGAATGACTTATGTGTCTGAGGCCTTGATATTGAGTGGTCAAATATTTATAGCAGAAAAATTCATTGTTTTATCAGTAGACCGATTAAGATTTATTTCGTAGAGAGAAAAACGAGAAAATGTGTGTACGTACATAATAATGAGAATGTGTCACTTCGTAAAGTTACATCTGTGTTAGTGCGAGATGCCCGAAATGCTATGATACGTTGCAGCGTTTCTATGCCTTTCATCGCCCGTTTTTGAAATATTTCTCACAACCTACTATAGGTTGTGGGATATTTTATTTATTATTTATTATTATCGTGTTAGTGTATTTTTATATTTTTTAAACTGTAAGTAAATTTTAAATTTATTATTTTAATTTTTACTAGTATTTATATTGATTTAAAATTTTAAAACTTAATTAAAAAATTTAAAAGAATAATTTAAAAGAAACTATAATAACCTTTTTATCATTTTTTAGAATACAAGAAAACCGTGTACAAGAAAAAAAAATTACAAAATGATGAGTTTAAACTTAAGTCAGTCAAAAGGAAAATGAGAAGCAAAATAATTTAATTGTGTATATTTATTTTTTCAGCAAAACGTTCTTGACTTACGGATAACTATAATAAATAATAGGAATAATAATAATAATACTAGTAGATAATAATAAATAATTAATAAGTATAATTAAGCTATAAGTAGATATAAGTAATAAGTAATATAATAAATATAATATAAATTGTAATAAAAACTAAAATAAAAAAATTAAATTAATTTGTTTCGTGTTTTTATTTATAATTTTTAAAAATTTTACTATACCAAATTTGAAAATGAATATATGTCAGTTTGAGAGCGATAGAATAATTGTTGAAATAAATGAAAAGTAATCAAAATGGCGCATAAGTTAGCTTAAAGTGAAGTAAAGCACGACGTACGCATTTTGGGATTTTATATTTGTCTCTTTCTTTTTTTTTGAAGATTAATAAGCGACACACTTTTTTTTAATATCCCGAAATACGAAATATTTCTCTACGAAATAAATCGTAATCGGTCTACAGAACTTTTATAACATAGCATGTTCGGCATGTAAGTAAGTATGTATGTTTGTACAATTATAACGCTTTCTTCAGAATTTATTTTCTGATAATATTTAAAAAAAGTCATCGGAAAAATGGAGTTTAATTATTAAATTAATTAATTATATATAATTATTAAATTATTATTAATTTACTCCTGGAAGTTTCTGGAACACAAAGGTTTTTTTTCACATAATAATTTAAAAATAAAAGGAAAATATGACTGATGGTGTGTGACGTCAATTGATGATATTTTTTTTAGTTTTTACCGTCTCCCCCCCGAATCCCATCGCCCTCTACCCGGATGGTTGAATTTTTTATTTCCTTTATTTATTTTTTTTTTTTTATTGACAAAAGTTGAAATGTAAAAGACTACATAGGTAGAGAAAAAGGAAAAATAAAGATATTTATGAACAAGAATGAAATTTAGTGTGCGGGAATAATATATTTTGTGCGTTTAGAATTTCAAAACTGAATGAATAATTTGAATAGAATTTACATTGTTCAATGAAGAATTGACACACAAACACATAAATACAATCAAAGATTATATAATCAATAGATAAAATATAAATTTTTCAATTGATCTAACAAAAAACGCAATGATAAATTATCATTTATTACCATTATTAAATTAGATATTTTTTAGGACTTTGATTTAAATTTTATGTTGATAAAGATCAAAGGTGATTATTTAATAATATTCCTAGCACTTAGATATTTAGTGTCAGTATCTAAGTATATGTTCAATTTTATTTTCTATTATATTAATAAATACAATCTCTGTTTGCAATTACTTACGAATTGTGTATGTAAAATTAAGGGCGAATTAATTAATGTAACAATTTAAGTAAGTATAGCGTGAATTTCAATAAAAAAATTTAAATTAAGTTGACTGAATGAAGGCCGTACATTAAAAATTATAATTTATAATATATATAAAATATAATATATAAGTATATAGAGTAAAAAAATAAAGATTCAAATTACAAATCATAATTTCTGTATAAATAATTAAAAAAAAAAATGGAGATAACGTGTCTTGTATTATAGGAAATTCCAAATCATTATTTCGACTACACTAGCCGTGTTTTTTAAGATATTCTGCAGAATAATTTTCGAATTAAAAAACGCGCCAAAAATTCTATATAATAATTCTGTATAAATTGATAAATTTGTCAAACCTTACTTTGAACAACGTTCATTCATTTTGTTTTTGCGGGAAATTCATTAAATATCAAGAAAGATATACATAATATGAAAAATTCTTTTAAATCTATCACGGGATTAACTTTTGAAATTCTTATTTCTTTATTTTAATTTTTTTATATTTTCACATAAATATGTATATTTTTTATCAATTGTTTGTTAGAAATTGATGTTATTTTTTTTGTTTACTAATAATGTGTCAGAAAAATTGAACAGAATCAAAAATTTGTCTGGAAATTTTTGTTTGATTCTGCAGAACCAAAAATTCTGTAAAATTTTTAAAATAAATATAAAACGCAACTAGTTACTGTGTTTTGAACCCAGAACTCTATTGACAAAAATCGGGCTTTATGGCTTTCTGCCGCCATAGCGTATACGTTTAGAGTATGAAAAGTTAATATCTAACGATGTAACTTTTACTAGAAGATAGACAAATTTTAGAAATTTTAACTTATATATAATGATTAATTTATAAGATATATTTATACTGATGAACTGGTATTTAATAATAAATTCCACTATTTATCAGTATTTTATATTTTCTTATTGACATCTTACAATTTTATTTTTACTTATGTATGTTAACACCAAACGCCAATTGATTATATCATTATCATAGATTATTTATATAAATGGGAAGTTCCACTTTATTGTCTGTTTTGTCGATGACAGAATTTGATAAAAAGAAAAGAAAGAAAAGCACAAGTTGACACGTCAGACGATTGTTTAGAAGCCCCATCACAAGAAAGACAACTAAGTATGACATGATAAATAATGTTTAATAATAAATAAAGATGGACAAGAAAGAAATTATAAATAAAAAACGACAGGCAAGTATGGCTGTATGCTTCGTCGAATTTTATGCGATAGTATTGTCATTTAATATAATAAAAAAAAATTATATGGGGGTGCTCCACCACGTGTTCCGATCCCCCCTAAAATCAATATGGTTCTATGATGGACCAAAAAAATACTAATCCCAAAATTTCATTCCAATCAGTTGTTGCAATCCTCGGGAAACTGATTTTTTCCAAAACAATTGTATGGGGGGTGCTCCACCCCGTGCCCCGATCCCCCCTAAAATCAATATGATTTTATGATGGACCAATAAAATACTAATCCCAAAATTTCATTGCAATCAGTTGTTGCAATCCTCGGGAATTTGATTTTTTCCAAAACAATTGTATGGGGGGTGCTCCACCCCGTGCCCCGATCCCCCCTAAAATCAATATGGTTCTATGATGGACCAATAAAATACTAATCCCAAAATTTCATTCCAATCAGTTGTTGCAATCGTCGGGAAACTGATTTTTTCCAAAATAATTTAATGGGGGGTGCTCCACCCCGTTCCCCGATCCCCCCTAAAATCCATTTGGTTCTATGATGGACCAAAAAAATACTAATCCCAAAATTTCATTGCAATCAGTTGTTGCAATCCTCGGAAAACTAATTTTTTCCAAAACAATTGTATGGGAGGTGCTCCACCCCGTGCCCCGATCCCCGTCAAAATCAATAGGGTTCTATTGGGGACCAAAAAAATACTAATCCCAAAATTTTATTGAAATCAGTTCACGCGTTTTTGAGTTATCGTGTTAACATACGGAGTCCGGACTGACAGGATTTTTTTGACCCCTTTTTTGGGGATAAAAGTTGCAATAACCACCAATTTGACCTTTTGTTAGTAAAAATAAGTTGCCCTAGGGTCATTCTATGTGAGAAAAAAATTTTTTTGGAAATTTTCTTTTAATTATGTCTTTTAAAAATAAAACAAGTTGAATTTGAAAATTTTCCATTACAAGGCTTAGTCGATTACGACGAAGCAATATGACCTCTCATGATAATACCCATATCAATATTTGTTATGAACGAGTATTTTCATTTTTTTTATATTCCACCCACATTTTTATATTAAATTAATCTAATCAATTTTAATATAACCACATCCCGTCCTCCCTATTACACATATATAACAAACACCAACACCAGAGGATGTGTGCAAAGCACAAAATTTTAATAACAAATAAGTATTTATGAATATTCAATGTACAATAAATTTCTAGTCAGTAAGTACCATTGTTATGAAGGCTTAAGATTTGAAATTCAATCAGTTTTGATCTGAGGAATTAGATGTACCATGTATGGAAATTTCAGATTATATAAACAAATATTGTGTTGATTGATAAAAAACAAAATTATTTTATTTTCAGATATGATTCCGGCTAGGAAAATAAATGTTCGTCGAGTTTTTTAATAAATAAAAACTAAGCATTGCATAGTTTTCTATATTTGTTTATGTTTAGTAAATTTCATTTCAATTATAAACATAGCCTTGAACTGTCGACTAAACATTTTTCTTTTCGTTATGACTCATTCGTTTCTTTTTCGCATTGGTTTTTTTTTAGTACATAACATATAATATTATTTCGTTTCGCACGATAGAATTTTACAGTTTTCTTTACTTTTTTTTATTTTCTTTTCTAATTTTTCTTTAGAGCAACTTCGATTGGTATCAGTTACCACATGTATACCTACGACACACCAAAAGATTATCGGGATAAAATAATATCGGAGTTAATGTTAAATATTAAAATGGTGTACTTTAATCTAGTAGGTAGACACACCAATATCGCATTTAAATTTGTTATTTAGTCGATTGTTATTGTTGTTATATTTATTTATTTATTATTATTTTTATTATTACTATCATCATTATAATTATTATCATTTTGTATAGATATTTAAAAAAATTTTGCACCAAATTTCAAAAATTATCCTGCTAATATATTTAATCCTACTTCAAAAAGTGGTTTAACTTTAATCCATTTCATATCGCATTTATTTCTACTTACATAGTTTTGTCAAAAGATGGCGCAACAACTTGACCCCGATAATGTTGTTTAACTTTTTGGTGTGTCAATGGTTGTATGGGTAAACACTTGAATCATCTTTCTCATGTAAATTTTCTCTATGCCTGTGTGTATCATGTAATATGAAGTATGAAATCTGTTTAATTTTTCTTTGACGCAAATATTTTGTGTTTCTTTTTTGTAGTTTCTTCGTTTTGAACGAATTACATTATGAAGTTTTCTTTTCACGCCATTTATATTTGATCCATTTGATTTGATTAAAGAAGATACAAGACTGTGACGATATATGTGTTTCTGTTAACAATTCATTTACAACAAAATTATTAGCCAAATCAGCCTCTAAACATTTTATTAACTCACAATTATGAGGAATCCTTCACATAACGTCGTTGCACAAATTCATAAAAAAGTTTAACCAATTTTTTTCGATATTATGGGTCTTGGTTAAAAACTAGTTAAAAGTTAAAATTTTGACAGCCATTGTTAAATTTTAGTCACATATTCACCTCAATTTAGTTGTCAAAATTTTAACTAGCTTCGGGCCATGTTAAATTTTGACGTTTGAAGTTAAAAAATAATTTATGTTCAATAATTTTTATGAACAAATATTTCAGTTCAATAAACTTAAAAATAACCTAATTTATTCGAAAAAGTTTAATAAACAAAGAAAAAATAGGATTATTATTTTAATTGTTATTTTTCGTAAAGTTTAATTTATATTTACCATTAAAATATATTTTTTTCTTTTTGAAAGTTAAATTTTTCTCACCAATATTTTTTCACCTAATTTTAACTTATTTTTAACTTATTTTTAACCAAGTTACACAGACCCTATAATATCAAGTACGGTCAAGTACGGAATCTTGTATACAAGATTTCATACTTGACCCTGGTGCTCGGCGATCTGTTTCCATACTTCATATTTAGAAAAATGTTATTAATTTTGTTGTGTACAAGATTCCGTATACTTGATACTCTTGTGCTGGTCCTGGTAGTGATCTGTTACGCTATTATTATCATAATTCTAAATAAACTTTGCTATTAATATTTTTCGTCAATAATAATCATAGTATTCATTGAATGCAAACCCCAGACATGTAATTTCTGCTACAATTATTGCATTGTATTTCATAGTCAAAAATTTAGTACCTATAACAGAAAACACGCTATTGTTAACTACAACAAGATACGAACCTTGACTCTAATTATTATCAAACTAATTCGCTACTCTATCGGAATTATTATTTATGGTACATTTTAGTTTACTTTTAATAATTATTTTAGATTGGTCTGTAAAATTAATAATTCTAAATTAAGTAATTGGTTTTAAGCTGACTTTCAAATAATTCAAAATGTATAACATTTATGTAATTTAATAAATGAATCACAGATAAGAAATTAGCTACATATTAGAATTTACAGATGATAAAAGTTTATCATCTTAAGTTTTTTTAAATGTATTACACAGGTGGAAACCGAAATTAATTTTGGTTAAAATTTAACCGGCTTGTACTTCTTTGAAAAATAAAGGTTTACGGTTAATACGGTTTGTAAAATTTCGGTTAACCACAAGGAAACGGTTAAAACCGGTTTTCTAATTGCTTCGTTAGTCCGTTGAAGAAGTGCAATTGTTGTTGTACGTGTTTTGGAGCGAATGGAGAATCTCCGTCAAAGAATAACAACTAGGAAGAAGTTTCACATTTTCGTTTTGTGTGAGACTTTTCTTTTTTAATGTCAGAAAATCTACTTGGATGTTTACCTCTTATGTGACATTCCAAATTTGTACTGTGTTTCCCTTTCATTTCATATTTACAAAAGCTGCAGCCAGACACGTCTCTGTCTATATGGTATGAAAAACATTTTCACACTGGATTTGTCTGATTAAAATTAATTAGAAAACGCAAATAAAACTTTAACCGGTTTTTGGAATTTCGGTTAAAGGTTACCGGTTTATCATTAATACTTTTTTTCGGTTTCGATTTCGATTAGGGTTAGTGAAATTTTCACAAAAATAACGGTTAACCGGTTTTTTAAACCGGTTTCCATCTCTGATGTTATATATTATTTTTATAATTTCCTCGTGAATCATGTGATTTTTTTATTGCTTTTTACAATAAACGATTATTATTTAAGTGATCCTTCCCGCACACGTTATTTCGTACATATGCCAACATGGAATGGTTTTGGTTGGTTAATTTTAGTTGATATCTGCTGACGTCACACACATTGAAAATTAGTATTTCTTGTGTATAAATACATAATTTTAGTTTTATTTAGTGTTATATGAACACCATTTTATGTGATCCATTAAGATAACAAAAAAACAGCAACAACAATAATAACAATAACCAAAGTTAGTTTGAATATTTGTTTGATTTCTTTATCCAGATTAAATATTAATTATACTTGAATTAGGGATCGTGATGTTTGGCTTTTATTATTATATTTATATACCAGGCAGGGATGAATAAGTTTCAAGACTAAAATGAACTTAATACAAAAAATTTTTTTTTCTTTTTTATTATTTATTGCGCAAAAGTGTGGCTGCTCAAAGGTCAGCCTTTATTTTTTTTGTATTTATATTTAAGCGACTGAAATCAATTGCATGGTTACAGTTTATTTGTTCTGTATTCTTTCTCTCTCTCACAGGAAATTATTTGAAACTATTTTATGACTTGCGACAATATTTTAAAAATATTTTATTGTGGAAAAATAAATTAACTCTTAAATTTTGAAAATTGTTCAACATGGTGGACTAAAAAATATATACAAAGTACCATATTGCACGCATATGTTTATCAAAATTCCGATTTATATTATCGCGTTTTTTATATGTTTTTTTCGACCCCATTTTAGTTCAAATGTGAAATATTAAAAGGATTTTTTTTTCTAATTCTCATTTAGTTTGATAAAAAGAAACCGAAAAAAACCTACACAGCTGAAAATGAAAAGATTAAGTTGTTTTGGTATCTTGGAACGATTGTAACAAACTTTCTAAATAAGTACTAACATTTTTTTTATTGTGACGAATTTGAATGAAAATCTACTTTCGTTATTTTACAAAGATGTTTCTTTATCAGAGTTGAAAAGCAATAATTCTTACTTTAAATAAAAAAAATTTCCATTTGTTTAATTTTTTTTTGATAAAATAAGAATTTCCTTAAATTTCTTACAATATAATATACCTTCTCGATTATGAATATTATTAAACTACACTCAATATGCATTAAAATAGGATTTTTGTTGAGCGAAAAGTGTAAACAATTAATAATATTTTGGTAAAAGGGATTCTTTTCAAATTTTATAACCTTCAGATTTGAATAATTTAACTTTCATCTTTTTTATATTTGTTCATCCCTTAAACAAATATTGATGATGATTTTGGTCAATAATCATAAAATTAGGACAAAACATCATTTGACATAAAAAATAAAAATGTAGATACAAAAGAAAACAAAAAAGTAAAATACAAACAATGATAAACATCGATGGGTGGTGTTCATTTATATTCAGATTACTCGCATTGTTTTGTTTTGTTTTAATTTTTTTTTTATTAATATGAATATGGGCAGACATATTCATATCCAATAATATTTTAACCGAATTTAAGTATAGGTTATAATTATTAAAATATTACTTTATTTATTTACATACTGTATTCTACATTAACTAGTTACTACTTATCTACGGTAATTGTCACGGTTCCTCTTTTGTTATAAATCATTATTATTATTATTATTATTATTATACTTAATAACATTGGAAAAAAATAATATAAAAAAGCGTATATTTATTTTTTGTTGTTTGTTACTACATTTCTATGTATATTTTTTTTATTTTATTTATTTAGGCATTTAGGGTATATACGTTAAAATATAAGTTAAAATGTCACGGTTTCTTTATCACGGGAGTAAAAGTAAAATAGACAATTATAATTCGTTATACATGGCTGGTAAATGACTACTTATACATAATTTGTTATAAGTATATTAAATATATTATTTAAATTGAATTGTTTTATACAATACATATATAATTTTACTTCGTTTTATCCGAGCTGATTTCAGAAGAATAATATTCTTCTGACTTTTTTTTATTTTTAATTGATCTTTTTTTATGTGAAAATTGTGTTCACTTTCATACATTTATAATTTACTAATAATAATGAGTTTCGATCTCTCATCATCCATACCCTGTTTAGTTATTAATTATGATAAGTTATTAATTATGATAAATTCTAATTAAAAATTATTAGAATCTAGAAAAAGGTAGGGTGGTGGGTTAATTTAATGTAACCTATAAAATGACAAAATAAAAACAAACTATTTTATAACTTTAACATTTATATCACAGCAAATACTTATTTCATAAAAGCAAATAAACAATAAGTGTCAACTGAGCCTTCCTTGAGATACATTTATTTATTTGTTGTTTGAATTGATTAACTAAAAAAGTTACATTTCTATATTATTCTGAATTAAAACCAATTGAATTGTTTTTTTATGAAATACCAAAGGAATACGGCATTAGAGTATACTCCTGGGTAAATTTTTAGTTAAGACTCAAATCACCAATGGAACAGACAAATTTCAAAACATAGGTTTTCTTTGAACACTAATTACAAATGTCTGTATTGTTTTGTTTATATTGTCAAATGTCAAAATAAGATAAATGCTAAAAAAAATTACCTCCAATTACCTTGAATGGTGACTGTAGTGCACGGTGGCGCCAAAGCGGAATAAATATGTCAAATCTTACCTACATTTACCCTTTTCAAAACAGCAAGAGTAGTTTGGGTAAAAAAACGTAAATAATTTTCTCTAAGATTCAAACCTTTTTAACATTTTTTACTCTAAATTAGCGAAAGGAATACAGCATTAGTTAGAGAATATCTTTTTGAAAAAGAGTCGAATTCTGGAAGTGGAATTACTGGCCTAATTCTGTATCTGTTAATTCGCTCTGTTACTGCTAAAATAACGATAACGCCTAAATTGCTATTCAGGACGCATCTGTTACTGTTAAGAACTGTCACATTGATTGTTAGTTTAACAGAGGAAAATTTTGACCTGTTAAATTTTGTTTTTAATTTTAAAAGTGATTTTGTTTCAATACAAAAATATATTTAATAATGAGTGATGATATAATTATGTTGTTATTGTTTGGAAATCAAAATCGAAGGTATTTTTAATGTTTAATATATGTGTTTGTTAGGTTATGGTAAAATTTTAACTTTTTTTTTAGACAAGATGCAAATAGATATTACTCTAAATTCCTGAAGCATCTTAGAGATACGGCAAATCCATTCTTGGTGTCAGATGAAGATTTTAAAAAATTATATAGACTACCGACTGTAACATAATTGCCTGTGATGCTCGTTATCCAGGTTCTGTTCACGATTCAGCGATTTTTCAAGTTTCAGATATTAGGAATTTTCTGAAACAAAATTTTGAAGATAATGGAGATCATACGTCACATTTAATAGTGGATATGTATTGTGTTGCATAATATTTTATTAAAAAATAACATCACAGACCTTATAACAGAAGATGATAAAGATAATGAAGATGATGACAATGACAATGGTAATAAATAATTAAATAAAAAATGAAAAAAAGTAAAAAAATATGATTATTTTGTGATAGCTCAATCAGATTCAGATGAAGATTTGGAACAGCCCCCGGCCAACATAAGGAATTTGGGAATGCGTACGAGAAATGACTACGTCAGAAATAATTTCTAATAATTAAAAAAAATTTTTTTATTGTTTTATATATAAATAATATGTTTTATTATAAATAAACTTATAATAAATAATATTCTTATAATAAATAATATTACAAGAATATTAAAAAAAAATTGTATTTTAATTTATTTTAATTTTAGCTTATAATAAGACACTAATAGGAATTTTTCTATGGAGATCCAGATGAAGAATTGAATAAAAAGTCATTTGTGTATACATAACCTCACAGTATTTAACATTAGAAATGTCAAAAACAATTCGCCTCACAATTTTAACAGAGGCGAAATTTAACGATTACTGAATACCAATTTAGGCATTATCGTTATTTTAGAATTGTTATTTCAAATCGTTAATTTAGCAGTAACATTAACATAACAGATACAGAATTGGGCCATACATCTCTTAACGATTTTTTTCACTTGCATTTATTAAAATTAAATTATTAGATAATTTTTATTATTAGATGATTTTAGATGAGTTATATAATCAATTTTTTAAGAGTTGGTTTTAATCAAAATAAATATCAAATATTGTTGTTGTTGGTGTTTTTTATAATTAATAATAATTACATTTGTAATTAACCATCAATACTTATAGTTCAGTTTTTCTACATTTTATAATAATTGATGTGCACGAGAATAATATTAAAGTATATAATTTTGTATTTTATTCAATATGTCACGAGCACGATATTTTAATCAGCAAATTATTTTTATTTATGTTTTGTGCTCGGTTTTGTGTGTTTAGTTGTTTTAATTTAAAAAATACAAAAATGCATGTTTTCTCTATAACAAGACAAATATTCATGTTTATACTTTTACTTAAGTAAATATTTTTTTTTAGTGAAACTAAGTACATATCTATTGATAACGATTTTTGAAATGTTTTCATAGAAATTTTATTAAAAATTAAAAAAATACATGAGAGCAACTGAAATAAAAACATTTTAGTATTTAATTAATGTCTAATCAAATGTAACCTGCACATCTGTCAATTGTAGTCTTGAATCAAATATAAGCATTTGAATGAAATTTAATTTAATTTCTAAACACTTTTTTGTTACTTCATTAATGCATAAATGTAAATGAATAGATTTCGTCTTTCGAATTATTTGATTTTACGCAATAAGTTGTACTTTTTTTTTCGATACTTGTGTTCAATTTTTTCCGTAAAGAATATTTTTATATTTTCCGAAGCACATTTTCACTGGTTTTGTTGACATATAATAAGAGATAACAATTCTGCAGAATTTCGTGACGTCATTAACAATTGTTATTTCAAAACTGATATAACAGAAAATTTTGCATTTTATATTTACATCAAAACAATTTGATAATCATTTGTGAAGTATGTTGCCTTCAAGAGTTGATAAACAGGAAACTTAGTTGCAAAAAAATCTAGTGTGAAATAGAAATATTTAAACAGTAAAGGTTACGATAAAGTAAATAATGAAATTTTTACTTGAATTTATATAAATATGAATAACTTTTTTATGTTAAATAAATAAGTTACTAAATCATATTCATAAAAACAAAAATTAGCATGTCATGATAATGTAAAACTGTAAATTCGTAACAAGAGGTAATAAAATGTCTATTCAGATACTGCCAGTCTATCTATATCTATATAGTGTCTAGTCTAATATAAAATGGAATAATTAATACTTATTAGTTGTGTTTCTCGCTGTGCCACTTGAATTTTTAAAACAAACTTTTAAAGTTTATTTCTTTATTACAGAAACAAAAATTACTATGGATGAAATTTTTGTTCAGTGCAGCACAAGCCTGCACAAACGACCTCTTTTAAATATTCATATTCGTACTAAGTAATTACTAAAGGAAAAAATATGGGTAAATTAAAACGATTTTACTTACGCAAGTTTTTATACTTATCGTTATCATAATTAAGTACGATAAGAGTACAGCCATTGTGTTAAATTTAATCAAAAATTCGGGATACATTTTTGTTAATGGTTTTGTTTGATTTAGTTTTTTTTGATAATGCAAATATGTTATTGTAAACGCAACAAATATTTTTAAATCTATACAAATAAAAACTCAACTTATTAATTGTCTTTTGTTGTAGATAAATAAATATATAGAGAGTACAGAGGTGAAAAAAATAAGAAATATTCATCGTGATTGTATTTTCTTATACGTTTTGTTTTTGTTTAATTTTTCGTGGAGTTAATCGTATGTATAAGTTTTAGTTCAGTCGTCTTATATAGTATTTGATGAATTAGCATAAATATATAAGCATCACATAGTAATAGACTAAGTTAGACTGTTTTTTTTATTTGTATTGTTAACTATTTTCTGTGCCCGCTCGTATCGCTATGTTTGTTATTTGCCACTGTTACTGTGTTGTGTGTTTGCAAATGTTACAATTTTTTGTTTATATATTCTTCTACTTGAATTATTATTTTTATTAACAAGGTCGAATACAGATTCACATAATATTGTTGGTGTAGTTGTGTGTTTTTTTTTTTTTTGAAGTTTTCACTGATAAACGCTTTATTATTATTATTTGTTTGTTTATTATTTTTTGTCAAGGTGAATTAATTATGGAAATATTTAGAAATATCTGTTACAATTATTACAAGAAATATTCTTCAAAACCTAATCAAAAATGTTAAGAATTTTATATGATGATTAATGGTGATTGTTCATTCTCATCTAAAGTAATACAAATTTTTCTAACTCCAATTTTCTTAAAATTACGCACCACTTTGGTATTTTGTATTAAAACAGAAAATAATTATTCTCTTTGCGTAAAAATATTTTCATTATGAAAAAAGAAAAATTAGGTTAAAATTTATAAAATAAAATGTTGATTGGACATTTCAACTTGTACCATTGAAGTTTTTCTGTTTTTTTTTATCTTCTTTTTTTGCCCAGTTTTGTGTCGTTGGTTTTATGCGTTATTTCTTTTTATTATTCTTCAGTTGTGAGGTTTGCTGTTTCTTTCTTATTTATTATAAATTCATGTCATATACATGTGTATGTATTTCACGGTTCTTGAACCGGTTACCATTTTTTATATAGAGAACCACATACAGGGGAATATTTAAATTCAGATTTCTTTCAAATAACGGCTGACTCAAAAACAGAATATTTATTAGCAAACAAAAAAGTAATAATATAAAAATGACGACGCACCCATTAATAAAATTCCATTGCAACAAGAAATTGAATGTGCTTTGCTTGACATTATAAATTTTGATATAAAGACAGGAAAAGAGAAAAAAATTCTACCGAAAATAAATTATATTCTGTGTCATCAAACTATTACAATTACATATTCTCTTTTTATGTTTCTGGAAGATTTGGTGATGGTTTACTTACAGTCTACACCAAATTTCTTTCGTTAGTTGAGGGCCTTTCTATTGACCTGATTTACTGATATTTTTCACTTTAACTGATATGTTGAAGTGATAAATACTGTTCTATTGGTAATATCAGTTGACACTGAACTGAAATTTGAGCAATTGTGGAACCGATTTATTGATATAAAAAAACTATACGATCAGTTGCATATAACCACATACTTTTTGATATTATATTAATTTTTAATTTTTTAGGGAAATCTTTGTTATTTAATTTTAAAATAATTTTCAAAATCCATTTCAAATAATATTTTATTTTGTTTTCACAAATATAAATGTTAAATTAATAAAAACGTCAAAATAACATATCACTTCACTTGCCAATAGAACAGTAATTGCTTAAATCACAATGACTGAACTGATATTTAGACCAAAAAATGTGATATTTTGCTAAATTGTAGAACCGATATGATATCAGTAAATCAGGTGAATAGAAAGCACCTTTGGTAAAGATTTACCAGATTTCATTTTTAATTTTTAGAAGCTCTGATACACAAATCACAATCAAGAATCTTAAATATAGCAATGATAACGATACCAAATTTTACAAAAATAAATCTGCGGCACAATTTAAAAAAATATGCTTAGCAAAACGTTACTTTAGAATTTAGAGTTTAGAATGTCTGTGGATACCGTCTACAGCTGAATTTTTAATTTCATTTAAAAATCTGAGTTGCGCAGTAGCAAAATAAAGAGACAGTATGATTGAAAAATATACTCTTCTCTTTTCTGTCGCTTTGGAAAATATTGTCATTTGTTTTTCACAGGGCCGGCTTTTTTTTTAAGTTGACGTAAATGTTTTTAGTTCATTTTAATTTTTCTTTTTTCATTATTTAGTTGAAAAACTAAATAGTGAGAAAAATAAACAATGGAATTGAACTTAAACCTTTTGGGGTATGAATAGTAGAACAAAAGACGAATTAGACTAAGATTTGTTACTTTTAAAAAAAAACATTCTTCAAATTTAGAATGCGTCTCTGCTAGTAATTTTGAATATTTCGGTTATTTCTCATTGACTTATTTTATTTTACTGAGCGATGCTTCAATTGGTTAATGATCACGTGGATGCGCAGTTTTTATATGAAATTAAAAATTCAGTTGTACTTTGTTTTTTCTAAAAATATACTTATGTAAATTTAGTTGTTGTCGATTCAAATAATTTAATTAAAACTTTCAATTACTTATATACGAATACGAAATGTGTTTGATTAGACAAAACAATAAAATAAAGAACAATAAAGAATTTTGAAAAACTGAAAAAATATTTTAATTATGACGTTTAAACCCATTAAATCTAAATAAATATAAAGTTGTAAGTAATGGGATCATTTATTTTAATTTATAAACGGATTGATTCATTTCATTAATCATTCTTCTCTTATCAATTTCTTCTACGAATAATTAAAGACTTTTATATTATAATATGTTCTATTATCAAATGGTATTATTAAGGCTGTTTTCTAAATTTCACTCAATGTCGTTATTATTTTTCATAAAAAAATATCTGAAAATCGTTATAAACTGAACATAAAAAACAACGATAATCATCGTAGGTATACGTTTTGTTGATGTTTTGCGCAGAAAAAAGCAATTCTAAAAGTACTTATGAATAAAAAAAAATCAAATTGAATTATATAACTCATTATAAGAAGAAGGAAATACAATACAAAATTTAGATGTTTTATTTTAATATAAACATCCTATTCAAATTTTCAATGTTACTAAAAATGGTTCTCAAATTAAACATTATATTTTTTGTGTATTTTATTAAAAAGTTTACTTTAAGTACCTCAAGCGTTTGTTTTTTTAAAGTATAAAAAAATCTGTTAAAAAAAAATACACACATCTGTTTTTTAAAATATATTTAGCCGAATGAGAATTACTGTTAAATCCAAATGATATATTTTATTTAAGCAAATAAATACTGGTTCAAAATCTGTTTTAAGTATTGTAGAATCCTGTAAGTAAAAAAAAACTATAACAATTTTAGTTTAACAAAAAGTAGAAAAAAAAACGAATTAAGATTAAAAATGGAGAAAATTTTTTTTTCAGACTCAGCCTAATTCCTTCTTCTTTGGTTGTATTTGTATATTTTAGCTTTAATTAAGAAATAACTGATAAAAATAAAAGAACACACTCTCTCGTTCACTCGGTTTTTTATATTTTTCTTCTTTTTTTTATTTTTTATTATAGTTTTGACAGTACACACGCGATGACTTATTATCATTATTATTATTTAAGTATTGAATGTAAAGAATATTTTGCGACAGGAAATCTACATTGTCAAATATGTTTAAAGTGTTGTTTGTTTTTTTACCATTTTTGATCAATTTCCTTCAGTAAAATAAGTAGAACAAAAATCTTGTAACCATTAACTTCAGTTTAAGTTTTGTTCATAATTTAACTGTAACAACCATTTTTATTGAGTTTTTTTTTTTAATTTTGTTCATTTATTATTTATTATGTGTAAAGGTGTTTAAAATTTATTTTTGGATTTATCAGTTTTCTTTTTATTTTTTACAAATACTTTATAGTGTGGAATCTTTCAAATTTTTGTGTTATTATTAATTGTAAGTGAATTAAATTTATGTTAAATTATGTGATGGAATTTATCGAAATTTTTAAGTTCTGAATTAATTTAATTTAAATTATATTTTGTATTAGAATTTTATTTGTTGGTCAGTATTATTTTAACAGACACTAAAAAAACATACATAGACTAAGATTAATGTTTTGATTTAATGATTTCTCTGGTTCATACTCTGATAGATGTTATCTCTTTCAGGTTTTAACCGGCTTAAAATTATACATGAAGAAAAGATTTTGGTTTTGTTATAACGTCATTTTTTATGGCGGTTAAAAACGAATTAGAATTATATATATGAGTATCATCTGTTTACTCGATGATAAACTCATTAAATTATTGAAAATTTCCATAAATGATAAAAGTATAGCTATAATTTTTATATGTATATGGAATGGAAGGTCGTATTTAAAAAAAAATTAATATTTCATTTGACATTTTGCCAAGTTGAATAAGAAAAGAAAAAACTACATTCACATTTTTTTAAATTTAAAATTTTTGAATTGATTTTTATTTTGCCAATTTTTTTCTTACTCGTGAGATTGTGTGTTTGGAAAGAATCGTTGTGTGTTTCTTTCGCATTAATTTTTAGTTTTTGATTGGACTTTCTTTTAGTACCTAATATTATAATAAAAGTTCAAATCACTTACTCAGATTACCACATTTTTACTTCTTTGGCTGTCTCTTATACAACGTTCTCTTATAATACTTTCTTTCTTGTTCTTCACAAAAAGATAAGAGAATTCAAAAATAGTCCTTAGATCTCTTTTTTTTTCTTAAACAGTTAAGTAATGCAGAGTATTATAATATTCAAGACGAAACAACAACAATTGAATAAGTGCAGATTAGTTTAGTTAAAGTGCAATTATTTGCTGATTTCTCATATATTCTGCATTATTTCACAGAGATTGTCAATGATTAGACTCGCATGGCGATTTTCGTATAAATTCGCATAGTGGTTATTCTCCGTGTGGTGGTTAAACAAAAGCGACAAAATCATATTTGCTGACATTTACGTGCAATTGAAAACAATTGACTGATTGTGCTGCTGATACAGAAATTATTTCATTTAATATTTATTTATTTATTAGGGATCCGAAAGTAACGCAACTTAATTGTTAATATTTGTAGACTTTTGTAAATCAGATGTTGTTGTTTTTATATAAGTTACAATTTTTTTTAGAATAACAATATTCAAAACCACTATCAATATTGTTCAATATGTAATTATATGGTTATATTAAGTAAATATGTATAATTTCTCACTTAAGTATATTCCTGTCCTATCTGTCTATCTATCTATGTACTTATTCTATTTACTTATAGACATAATTATATGTGTACTTAAATGAATTTTAGGTAACATATATTTACCAACTGATATCCTTACTTGTACTACCAAATAAATAATAATAAATTGGTTATCAATAACACAATAACACTCGCAATTTATATTTATGTCAATAAATTATTTATTTGATAAAAATAATAATAATTTAAATAAATAAAAATCAAAGTAATTCAAATTATAAATACATACAAATTTAAATATTTATCTTTCAGTTGAAATTTTCACAATTTTTTTAAGTTTGTAAATAATTGACAACAATATATTTATTTGTTATCTTTTGTTGCATTCTCTTTCTCTATTTTGTTGATAAAGAGAGAATGCATACAATCTTTTTTTATTACTTACTTCCTTTAGCAATTTTGAAAAAAAATTTATATGAAATTTCATTTCTTTATGAAATGATAAAAAAAACTGAATTTTAATTATGCGTGAAGCCGACAAATTAAAAATTTATATTTGAATTTCAATCAAACAAAAAGAAAAAGTCAACAATAATTTTTATTCATACCCTTATTTTACGTATTTACTTCGCTGAAATATATGATATAATGGCGACATATTTATTTTTGTTTTTAATAATCCTAAAGTCAATTCTGTTTATTATTAATTAAGTTTTTGTAAAAAATTCTTTTATCAGAAACGAAAAAAAAACATTTTCATTAAATTTTATTTTATTAAAGATTGGCTGAAACGGAAGTAGTGAAAGATTTGTTTGTTTTTCATTATTTTGTGACAAATTTTTCAATGTAAAGAAAAATATAACTATTATATAGTTACATTACAAAGATAAAATTATTTGTAACAAATTTTTAAATAGTTTTTTTAAACAGTTTCTTGAATATAATAGGAAGTAACAAATTTAGTTTTTTTAAATCTAAATTGTTTATTTAGTATTTCAATTAAGTATAACGCACTTATCTCCTAAGATTTATTATTGAATTATTGATAATACGTAAACGACGAAGAAACAAATAAGTTAAGATCAACTTCGAAACTATTATTAAAGTGTTTGTAAGCCTATCTAAACGGAGGCATCAGTTAAACAAAAAATTTAATCCGATTAGAAGGGCTTATTTATAAATGTAAAATACAAAAGATTGTAAAGTTGTCTAATGGTAGTATCAATTTTTATCATTAAACGAACTTTTAGTTTGTTTTTTTATTTTTTCCTTTAAAAGAAATCAATAATTTTCTGAACTGAAATCTTAATCACTATGTGTTTTGTTAAATTAATGTTAACATTTTTTATTGCTTTTATATCAGTAAAATTATGTAGGTACAAACACAATAAAAAACAAAAAGAAACAAATAGAAATAATGACCCGATGGATCAGTTCAGTACAATTTTTATTTTACTTTTGTATCAGTTTTACAGTTAAGTGTATCGCATTTTTTTAACAAAAAAATTATAATTTTTCTCTGTCACTCTTATTTCCAAAGAATTTTTTACTCTGTTTATTTAATGATAACATTTTTTTTTCTACATCAAATGTTTATTCTACACGAACATTAAAATATATTACTTTTTTTTATTCAAATTATTTCTATTAATAAATTGAATTTAATCAATTGTACCACTATATGAGCTAAAAACAATACACATTACACGCAACCAAAAACACACAAATAATAAATATTTTTTGAACTGCGTGAAACCTTATTTTGCGTAACAATAAAACTGAAAAGGTGCAATTTTGGTTGTTTAATTTTTTTTAAACGTAACGTAAACATTTTTAAAAAATTTCAAATATTTATTTGGCTCATCACATGCTTTGATTCATTTTATGATACCGTATTTACTTCCGTTGACACCACTTGTTTATTCTTTCACTTAGTTTTCTAATATATTTTTATTAATAACATTTCAATATTAAGCCTTTTGAATGATTTTCTGTTTTATTGTAAAATTGATTTCAGTTTCAGTTGCCTTCTAAAAAAGTGGGTAACGATTGAAAAAAAATTCACCTCACTCACTTATATTTTTAATTTCTTAGAATTTATTTTCGTAAATAATTATTTCACATTTAGTTTTGTTAATTCTTATTTAAATGATAAAGATTATATTAATTTTTTTCTTCTTGTGTTAAGAAAACACAAATAAAAATAAATTATTGATGAATAAGGTAAAATGCCGTAATTCTGACCTAAGAGGAATAAAACAAAACAAATTTTATTATTTACCGTTATTGAAATTAATCCTTCCTAAATAGTATTAGCAAAAAAGCGGGAAACTTCACGTTTAAAATAAGAGAAAAAAATAGTTTTCTCTTGATTGTTACACGTTCATCAAAATTCGCTGACAAAAATAGTGAGAAATGGAAAAAAAAATTATTCAAAATTTTGTAGTGCAAAATTGAATAAAATTGTAAGTAATTTTTATTAAGTAAATTTTGAATTGTTAATTTAGAAAATAAACAAAAAAAATATCATAAGCAATAAAAGTTTAATATTTGGTCCAAAAAAGGAACATAGTTTTTTGACGTTGTTGCTAATTTGTTGATATCAGAATTAGGAGATTTTAAGAATAATAATTTTTTTAAATAATTATAAAAAAATGAAAAAAACTTTTTAGGATCAATTTTTTTAAAATGTCAGCCATGCTATGTCCTATTATTTGAATTTAAATATAAAATTAATATAACGGTCCAAATTAGGATTTTTTTTGTATCAGAAATAGGATCATTTAAGTCAGAATTATTTTCTATTTGCAATTTTTTATTTTTTAACTCTTAAATATTTATAGACGTAACATATAGAAAGTTGACATATGGTTTTAGCATGTAATATTAACGTAATTATACATTTAACGTGCAGGTCATATTAAGGTTCAAGTAAACTTTAGAAAATTTCAAAGACTACATTATTATATAAATATGAAGGAAAATCTAGCATGAATCAGCAATCAGGGCTCCAAATAAATCAAAAGAAAAAAGTTTTCTCAATATATTTGAAAGCAAATTAAGTTCTGTTCAATTAAATAAATTCAAACAATGGGATGGTTCATTACAGAGTAGAGATTTATTCAATTATTGGAAGGAACTAAAAATCGAAGCAGCAGATATAGTTACAGATACAACTGAGGATATTGAAAATACTAGTTTGATAGTATTAGATGGGGGTGGATGGAGGTGGAAGTAATTCTAAATGTATTCTCGGACACAAATAAAGAACACAGTTATCAGAATGACATTGCTGCGCCACAAGAAACACCATTGAAGAATATTCCTACTCCATTTAAATCAACTTTATTTTGGCCAAAAAAAAAACGATGTATTAATTAAGAGAAGAGCTTCCTTCTGTTGCTATTTCGGATAAATAGATATCCTATCACGAAACAAAAAAAAGAAAATATGAACAAAAAGAAAATGAAACACTTGAAAACAAAAAAAAAAACGAGAATTAAAGGAATTATCAAAAACCATAGTTCATAATATAGAAAAAGAAAGTCCAGATAACATTAAAAATACAAAAAAAAATATTACAAAGAATTCTTTTGTAATTGTTGTTTATGAAGAAGAATACTTTCCAGGCTGTGTTTTAAATATTAAAGATAACCAAGTTTTCGTTAAAACATTTCCAAATTGGAAATGGCCAAAAGATGACCAAATTTTTGAATAATATTAATGAAGTGGTCGAATCGAATATTATTCCAAATATTGTTAATGCTAGAGGAATATATTCGATTCCTGCCATTCATAAATACCAGCGTACTTAAACTGATATAAAAATATATCAGTATAAGGATTAGGTACCTGAATTTTTTTTATTCCTTAATTTGTAATATTTTTGTTTTTCCTTTATTATTATTTTTTTTTTTCCTTTATTTGTCATTTTTTTTTTCAATTATATTATTTATTTTATAATTTGAATTCTTTTGTTCTATATATACTCGTAAGTACAATAAAAATATTTTTTTAGAATTAAATAGATCTATTCTATTTTTATTATATCATAATCACGAACATAGATTGTCCAAAATAGGAACATCAACTTTCCCAATTAGGTCCAAATTAGGAACAGGTTCAATTTTTTAAAAATAATTAATTTTTTAATTAATCCGACACCAAGAGTAAAAAGAAGTTATTTTGTCTTAAAGAAAACTTGTTAATCACTTCATAAAAATTTAGAAAATAAAAATCCGTTGGATAACAGAATTTACATAAATCATTAAAGTTGAAATTGCATGAAAAAAATCTCAATAGGTCCATAATAGGACACTTTACCTTATTCATTAAATCATAAATAAAGTCAAAATAATTTATAATTATATTTTTCAATTTATTTTAAAGAATAAATTAAGTAATTAGTTATTTTAGGCACTTAATTCAAGTACGTTACCTTGTAATTATTATAAGTATGTCATACAAATATAGAAGGCTCATTTATAGTCTATATTTGTCCATACTATCTTTGCACATGAGAAAAATAAACAAAATTGTTGATCAATTTTGAACTAGGATTAATGTTAAATTAAATTCTCATACAAATCTATTTTCTTTTCTTTTTCCGATGACGTAACAATGATATTAATCGACTATGAATTTAATCGAATATGAATTTCCCGGAATTTCTCAATGCTCTCAGTTTGTTTTCAATTGATTATAATTCATAGATCGACGAGTTGCTAATATTCTTGCTGAAAGCCCCATGCATAAAGACATCATCAATTTGTTTATTGTCATTTAATATTTAATTTTTGTTTTTCTTACTTCTTTAAAACAAAAATTAATTATTACCAAAATTGACATAATTTAATAAATTTCAAATTCAGCTTCTCTTTCTATTGTAATTATTCAGTAGAAAAACATACAAAAAAAAAATAATTGGATTTAGAATACCTAATTGAGATCTTACATAACAAAAAAAAAAGTATAAATTTCTATATTTATCACCTCCGTAACAAAATAAATAATGACAGGTCAAGATTGCTCAAGTTTCTCATTCCATATATTTTTTTTCCAATATTTGCCCAAAAATAATCCAATATAAACATTTTCCTTTTCTTTTTGTTATTTGGAAATATACAAAAATAAAATAATTACAGCGTCACATGTCACGTCACGTTTTGTCACATGACTTCTATATTTAAATTTTTATATTTTATTAATTTCATTATATTAATTAGAGGAATATTTGATCAAATTTTTGAATTATTAAAATAATTATTTTGTGTTGAAATAAAATTAGAAAAATATATAAAAAGAAAATTTAATATGTGCCTAGATGATATGAAATGTTTTGTTAGTTGTAATCATGCATTTGAATTCATATGTGAATTTTTAATTGTGGGATAATATCCGAAAATTCTTGAAAAAAGGTATCAATGTTTGTCGTTTTTTCGTTTACGCTTGAGTGCAAATACAAAAACGATTGACGTCGTTGTACTACAATTCTATTTTCATGATCACCAGTTACATTTTCTGTTCTTCCTTACATAATAATTTTGTATTCCTTTCTTAACAATTAGTTCCTAACTTTTATTTTAATAAAATTTACGAGCGCTGTAATACATCCAATTGAATGGTTGTGATATTTAAACAAATTTATTATTAGTCGTCAGTTAGTTAAAAATTGGAAAAATGTAAATTCTTATTTTATTCATTATAAAAGGTATAAATTTGCTATAAATTCTTTTTGTTTTCTTTCGATTTCTCCCGATCAATAAATAAATGATTAAAGAGGAGGAACCAAAAAAAAAAAGGGGAAAGAACATTCGCATAATAAAAATTACATTTACTAAGTCAAAATATTATTCTCTAACACAAATGAAAAAAAATTGACTATTGTCTTCCATTATTAATTTTGTATTTAGAAAGCTTTCTATTAAATTAAACGAATTTCACCAAAGCGATGATTATTTTAATTAAAATTTATATGCTTCATAATTGATCTTTTTGGGAGGGTGGAAAAACCACTAGGAATATTAATGCTTCACTTAATGCCCCTTTCACAAAGATTTAGAATATTAAGTGGTCTCGCTTTTTTTTATTACTTAAAGTACAATTTTTGTTGATTAAGAAACAGATAAAACTAAAATGGTTTATTTTATGTACTTACTTATTTATATATTTTATGATTGTCACACCACCATTTGGCACATTGATTGAAAATATTGCACATTCATTGCAAATTTCATTTTTATTTTCTTTTCTAATAATATTAATTTATTGTGTGGGGGAGGTGGAGAAGGAAAAAGGACATGACTATATATATTGTATGTTTGCTTTACTTATATTTTATTAATAGAATTCTATTATTATACATTAAAAATTATGTTGTTGTTATTTATAAAAACAATTGTTCATTATCTAAATAGTAACCTCAAGGACAAGGGATCACGCGCACCCATTTAGACGTTCAATAAGTCAATTTGATTGTTATCGATAAGTCACATTTTTATGTAATTACAATTAATTACTACTTAAGGCTAGGATCTGGATTTCAAATGTGCCAGAGTTGACATGGACGCAAATTTGATTTTTTTTTTCGTACTATAATGTAGTGTATATATTAGATAAATAAATATTATTGCCTAAATCAGATACTAGATGTCTCTTAAAGCCCCTATTTTGTTATGTTGAAAAATTAAATCATTTTTCAATTTATATCTTTATTTAGAATTTTTGATTTTATTTTCGTCGTCGAAGAATGAGTCATTGTAGGTTCGGATTTTTTTGTTCGTGTTTATGAATTTTATTTTTAGTGAATTAAAGATTCATCATTTATCTTTGATTCGTAATATTAATTTATTGGGTAATTTAATATTTGTAGACAAAAAATTAGCCACCATGTTTCGTCAAAATAGCGAATTCCCAAATTTTGTAATTGAAAAAAATAATTAAAAAAAAAATTATTGAAAAAGTAGTTCCAGTGATTGTATAATAAAAGTCAAAACTTTCATAATCTACCTTTAAAATTAATTTCTGACTAACCAGAAGCTCAAAATATTCGCTTGGAGACCATAGAAAATCAAAATTTCTTGGGACCTGCTCTTAAAGTTTGAGGAGAGTAATTTTTGGGTAGATTGTGTTTGGGTTTTTTTATTATAATGAATGTATTTTGTTAGGAATTATTGAATTTTTGTCTTTAATAGAAAAGTGACACTGGTCTACACTGACTCATAATTTGTTTTTAGGTGTTATATTTATTCTTAAGGGTATTATGTTTTATTTATGAGTGTTAGGGTAAAACTAATTGATTAATACAAACATAGACGAAATAGTCAATAAAAAAATAGTGACGGTGTTCTAATCTTGAATTAAAGATGAATTAAGTTTGACTTTGTAAATACAATAAGTTATGAAATGAATTTAAAAACAATTTTTTACGATTTTATATATTTTTGAAAGATTCAAGTATTCCACTGGATTTACAATTAAATGAGAGAATAGAAATTATAATAAACAAATGCATTTAAATCACTTTCCTCAAGGTAATCAAACGCGAGTACGAAATGTGTTTTAATAAAATTAACTTTGTTATTATATTTTTTTCTTTATTAATTCTTGACCTTATTGTAGTTTGTAAATATCTTGTTTTTAACTTTAAAGTTTGCCATAAAAAAGTTTATTGTCTTTCTTATGCTTATAAAATTTGTTAAGACAAATTATATACAAAGTTAGCTACTTGTTCTTGTTTTTATAGTTCATAAAATCTAATTAATTTGGTCTAAGTATTTTGTGTTCTAATCCTAATTTAATTTATTTTAAGTTACACCTATTTATATACACCTGTTTATTAATTTTTTTTTGTGTTTGCCATAAGATTGAATTGTTTATTTTCTACATAAAAACATTAATTCCTTCTTCGTTTTTTATTATTTTATTTATTAGGCTTCTCTTTGTATGTACGTGTTTCTCTATTTAAATTGTATTATTATTTTGAATTATGTATGTATTTTAAAATCCGGATATAAAACATAAATATTCAATGTGATTACATTATTATACGTTGTTCGTCTTTATTTGACGATAAAATAATTTTTTTTTATCGTCATTTGGAAAGTTTCTCAAACTATGGTACCTACGCACATTAGTTTGATTCAACGTATATATATATATATATATATATATATATATATTTATACTATATATATATATTTATATATATATATATTTTTTTATATATATATATATTTTTATACTTACTGTGGTTGTTAAAATTTACATTAGTTATTTTATTTGGGTGGTAAAGAATCAAAGGGATGAAATTTTAATGATGTCAAAATTCAGGATATTAAAAGCTGTAAAAGACATCATATGTGATATTTTTTAAATTTGAAATTTACCAATAAAAAATATAATCGGAATGTATTGCCAAAGAAATAAATAAATTTAATAAAAATCTAGAAACAAATATTTTTTTTATGATGCTGATTTTGAATTTAGAATTTGTCATTATTTTTGACTTTTCTTGTTTCTTTTATGGCAAAACAACAAAAAAATAATTCAATATTTTTATCACGATTTTATATTTAAGAATTTTCCTTTTGTTTTGTTACAAAATTGGATTCGTTTGTTTTATCTAAACTTTTTTTGTTCTTATTTATTCTTTATGCTGCGAACATAAATAGGTATAATAATAAAGTTTTTTTTTCTTTTTTCTGGTCCACTTAATTCTCGATAATTCGAATAAGTCCTTGATAAATATATAGGATATATATAAAAATATAAAAAGGAATCAATCTATTCTAAATTATTTAAAACAATCAAAATGTTTCATTTTTAAATTCATGAATAAAATATTATGAAAATGACAAAATAAAAGTGACAAATAAAAGTTTTTCTTTTTTTTCCATGTTAATTTTTTTTTTTGTCTTTCTTTGTAATTGTCTTTTTTTCGTTTTTGTCTTTATTTGTTTTTCATCATATTTTTTTTTTGTTATTTCGCGTTTTTTCCTGCAAAATACAATTTATGCTGTATTCCTTTGGCTAATTTAGAGTAAAAAATGTTAAAAAGGTTTGAATCTTAGAGAAAATTATTTACCTTTTTTTACCCAAACTACTCTTGCTGTTTTGAAAAGGGTAAATGTAGGTAAGATTTGACATACTTGTTCCGCTTTGGCGCCACCGTGCACAACAGTCACCATTCAAGGTAATTGGAGGTAATTTTTTTAAGCATTTATCTTATTTTGACATTTGACAATATAAACAAAACAATACAGACAATTGTAATTAGTGTTCAAAGAAAACCTATGTTTTGAAATTTGTCTGTTCCATTGGTGATTTGAGTCTTAACTAAAAATTTACCCAGGAGTATACTCTAAAATACCAAAGGAATACGGCATTAATGAACAAAATCGATACTTAGTTAAATTCTTGTTCAGTAAGAAACGTAAGAAATGATAAACTTTAGAAATTTTTTCTTTAACATACGCGATTTTTTTTCCGTTTTTGGAAGAAATTGAGTCTTTTGTCTTATACAATTAAGAAAAGAGTTCAGTCAGTTCATCGATCGGTATAAAATTTATGAAGCTATTCTAGTCAATTTCATTTTGACTTTGTCAATTGTCTATTTTAAAAAAGCTGTTTCTTCTTTTTAAAGTTAATTTTTAACACAAATTGAAGAAAATACAATTTTTAATTTTCAATTGTATTTTTCACTGTTTGTACTTGACTTGCATCAAGAATTGTTTTATTTAACGTCCACTCTTTCACACCAGGCAACCAGACTACCTGGAGCACCCTTATTAAGTCAATAAAGGACGAGACCTACCATTTTTAAGGTGGGCTCTGAACCACCTAGCATCTGCAAATGCATTTTTAATCAATCATTGATTTTTAAACATTTTTAATCATGCAGATTTCCTAAGAAGAATCGTTCGGTTTTAAAACCGAATCCTGTACACCGGGCCAGAGGGTCATAGATGTTATTAAGCATTGCCCACTACATATGTGTGTTTAGTACATAATTAGCCGAATGAAAAATTCCATCCCGCCTCGGTCGAGATTCGAACTCGGTACCTCCCGCTCCAAACGCAAGCACGTTGCCATGCTCCCACCTTGGTCGGTTTTCTTGTCTTTAATAATTTAAACGCACTCATAGGTAAAGGTTAAATTTATTTTAGCATTTCAAGAAGAAGACAAAACACGATATTTTTTTTTGTTTTATTAATGAGAGAGAAAGAAAAAACAAAACGAATTTCAAATTTCAATTATTTTGAAAAAATAAGGACGGAAATATCTTATAGTTGACCTATCCCAATATGCTTTGCTCGGCTTTGCTTAAGAAAGTAAGAGAAGAAAAGAAGAATTTTTCTGTATTTTTTGTCTTCTGTGTTTCTCTCCATTAATTAATAAAAATATTCTTTTTATGTGTTTTGTTTTCTGTTTCATTTTTTTTTCTAAATATTTAGGTCAAATTATAAGATTGTTTATAATTTAATTAAATTCAAATTAATTTAAAATGAATACACATCACACACACATACATTTTAAACGTGCGTATTTATGGCATTTTAAAGCTGACTTATTAATCTTAATTATGCGTGTTCTGAGTCCACTGATGATCAATATTGTTGTAATTCTTGTTAGTGTTTGTTGTTTAGTATTATTAAAATGTGAGAATAAATATTTTTAGTTACATCATGACTATATTTTTATTTATTTGTTTTAAATTATGTAGAATAATATTTTTTTTTTATAAATGATTAATGTTTGACCTAATGTGAACTAATTGTTATTTTTTATTTTTAAAAATACTTACTGTAAAAAGTAATAAAGCTTATTAAATGCTTATTAATTTGTAAATTATGATGTTTAAGAAATAAAAATATCAAACATATTAGTTTGTTGTGTATACGGTATACTTATGATTTGTTTTCTTATTTTATAATTAATAATTAATTTTTTGTTTTGTTTTGTTTCTTATTTTTACCCTAAGATGCACTCAACTATCTTCATCAAGTCTCTTAACAACTTCTTCTTAAGTGAGTTTTATAATCGGTTAATGTTTTAAATTTTAATACTAAGAAGTTCAGGTGTAGCTTTTGGTGTTAATAAAAAAGTGTCGGCTTTATTTGGGAGAAAGCAACCAATTTCTCTTATCATTATCTCAATTTAATTGTCTTAAACATTTTCCCCCTTTTCCTATTTTTTTTTAAATTCAGTATATTTTAGTTTCTTCTCAACAAAAGTACAAAAAAAAACCACTTGATTTTTTTTTTCTTTTTGTTATTTTACAAAATTTTACAAGAAATCGACATAAAATAAATCTAAAATGAAAATAAAATCCTTTAGAAGATTTTTTTGACATTTACAATTCAATTAGATCTTTTTAAACTTATGCTTTTATGTTCGAAGAACAAAAAACATCTACTTTTAAGAAAGCTTTCATTCTTTTTTTAACTTTTGAGATTTTTGAATTTTTTTGTTAAATCTATTATAAAAATTATGTTTTTTTCAAACATAATTTTGATGAAACAACAAAACCTACATAAAAAGGGGGTATGACGTATGCAACAGATTATTGTCTCTTAAACGTCAATTGATACAGTGAAATGTTTTTTTTTCTATATTTTTTTATTGATTTACATAAACATAAATATGCGTTCAGTATAATACCACAGAAGAATAACTTAACCTTCTATATTATCTGGTAATATTACTTACCAATATTGAATACACATAAAATTCTTCTTACATTACGTTATGTAATAACTTAACTATACTTACAAATAATAAAAATTTATAGCATTTTTCAATTAATTAAATATTAAAGTATAGAGAAAATATTTGCTATTTTTTTTCTATTTTATTTTATTTGTTAATCAATTTTAATTGATTATCAAACAATAAATGTAATATTTGTTGTTTTTTCTCTTTTTATTTGTGTCGGACATGTGTAAAAAGGGGCGGTGTCTTTAATTAAAATTTTATTTTGTTTTGTTAATTTATTAAATTGGTTTCATTTTATTTATGATAACATATAATTGTTGTTGTTTCTCCGTTGTTTGTTTTTTTTTATGTTTCTCTCGGGTTGTTTAAAAAAAACAATTCATAAAATGTTGATTTATAATCATCTGTTGCTAGTTTAGTGTTGTTTTCAATTTTCAATTGAATGTTTGTTTTGTGTTTTCTGTTTGATGAATTAATCTAATTGATAATTGTATCAAAAATTATAGGAACTTATTTATTGTGTTTGTGTGCATTGTTGCAATAAAATTGGTGTTCCAGAGAAAATATTAGCTATATGGTTAAAGTTTTTCCCTATTTTATGAAACCTTTGTTGAGTTTAGTTAATGATAAATTAAGAAAGTGTTAAAGTAATGAATTGTTCGATTAATTAACCAACATTTTTTTCTACCTAAACTTTTAGCTTTCTTTACGGTTTAATAATTATAATTATAACTCATTCGCATTTTTTGACTAAAATTAATTATATTTTTTTATTTTTCTTTTCTAGAATGGACATTGAAACAACTTGATTTTGTATCATGTGGGAGCGTCGTCCAATGCTTGGGGCTCTCATCGGGCTGACGCTATGTATATCAATATGGAAAATATCATTACAAGAGCCCCCAGTTATAACAGAAATACCATATGTTACATCAGTAATCACAATTACTAATAATAATATAAATAATAATCAAACAACAAATTTACCAATATCATTAATAATTGAAAAACAATTAGATAAAAATGATTATAATAATTTAATTGATTTAAATGATTTTATATTTAATATAAATCATAAGTCATGTAATGAAATGCAAATAGCACCATTAGTATTAATATTAGTACATTCTGCACCAAATAATATAAATAAAAGAAATTTAATACGTGAAACATGGGGACGTGATGATCCACATTCATTACTATTGTTTTTATTGGGTGGTGTTAATACAACAAATTTACAATTAAATTTATTAAATGAAAATGAAAAATATCAAGATATAATACAAGGTAATTTTTATGATGCATATAAAAATATGACATATAAACATGTAATGGCATTAAAATGGTTTACATATTATTGTCCAGATGCTAAATATATACTTAAAACAGATGATGATGTATTTGTAAATACACCAAATGTTTATGATTATTTAAATAATAATACAACAGCATTAACAGTAACAACTGCTGCACATCAGCAACAACATCAACAACATCAACAACAACAACAAGTAGAAGCAAAAAAAAGAAAATTAATATTTTGTTGGGAAGTATTAGGTTCAAGAGTTAAACGTACATATCGTTCTAAATGGCGTGTTAGTACAAAAGAATATCCATATAAATTTTATCCACCATATTGCCCTGGTTTTTCAATTATTTATTCATCGGATACAGCAATTGATTTATATAAGGAAGCACAAAAAACACCATATTTTTGGATAGATGATGTACATATAACTGGTACATTAGCACAAAAAATAAATACAAATATAACACCATTAGGTAATTTATTTTTAACAGAACAACAAAAAAATAGTATAATAAATGATAAAATGAATGCTAGTAATTTTATGTTTTTATTTACAACCCCTAATTTAAGAGAAAATGAAATTAGAAAATTATGGAAATCTGTCTTATCTGGTTACAGATAGTTATTTCCCCATTTTTCTTTCAATTTCAATTGATTTTTTTTGAAAGGTATTGAAAGTTGAAATAAGTTCTTCTTTAATTTAAAGTTTTTTTTTTGTAGGATTCGACAATACGATAATTTTTATTTCACTCGAATTTCAGTAAAAACCGTTTAGATTTATAACAATTTTTCAAGACTGAATTTAATTTTTTTATAAAACAATTGAAAAATTCATGAACTTATTCACACTTTCCCCTCTCTCTTTCTCTCCTCTCACTTTCTTTTGCTCTTTGTCATTTAATTTTATTTTGTATTTCTTTCACTTTTTAAGTAAGGTATTTTTTTTGATCCCCCAAGAAAAAATTTATTTGTAACTTTTACAATTTCTTTTGTTGTTTTTTTCTAAAGAATTTGTGTGTTTTTAAATTAAAATTTCTAATTTTGAAACTTTTATTCAATTTCTGTATAAAATAAATCAGGCAAATATTCTAGTTGATTATTTATTTAATGGGAAAAATTCAATTCTAAAAAAATATTTGTGCTTTTTATAAATTTTTTTACAAATCTCAAAAAAAAAATTTAATAAAATAATAGAATCTTCAAACTGAATAATAAATAAAAAGAAGAAGTCGAAAAAACGCCATTATTATTATTGTTGTTGTTCTTGTTGTTGTAGTTTCCTAAAATTAAGTTAAGAAAAAAAAGCAAAAATTAATTTACAAAATTAAAAATTCTTGCATAATTTTTTTGTTGTTAAATGCCATTTAATAGTCAATATATAAAAAATACATATTAATTAATTTAAGTAAATATTACCTACTGTTTTTTTTCTTCTTTCATAACAATTTGGTATTTAACGACTGCAGTCCAATCCCCCTTCTTTTGTTTTTGTTGTTGTTTATTTTTGGTTAAGGAGTCTAAAAGTCTTATCCCATCTAAAAGTACGTACGAATTTTTAGCGTACTCTTGTAGGATTCAATTTTTAGTACATGGTGAGAGAAAAAATTCTTATTATTTTATTTTTAAATCTGATAATTGAACTTTGAACAACACAAAGAAAATTTAAAAAAAGTGAACCTGAGATTTTATTATTTTACATAACAAAACAAAAAGAAAGAATTTAAGAATAAGAATAGAAGTTTAAAATATATTAAACTTATTTAAACAAAATATTAATAATAAATAAGGAAATGTAAGAACTAAATCTCAAGCATTTAATGAATGAAAAAAAAAATTAATTTTAAATTTATTTGAATAATTTAAGTTTTAAGGAAATTTTTGCTAACAAAAGAAACGATTATTTATTAGAAAAGATTAAAGGAATAAATTTAATGTTTAAATTACTTACAAATAAAAAAAAACGAAAAAGAAGGTAAAGACAAATAAATAGAACAGAGGACGAAATAATGATTCGATTTTTTAATAAAAACGTTTTGCTTTTTGGGGTTTTTTTTTATAAAATTTTAGATTTTAGAAAGAGAAATTAAATTGTGTTTGAAAATTAATAAATCAAATAAAAAAAATTATTGTTAAGGATTGAACAAATAAAAGGTAATCTATCGATTTGTTGCTACTAATTAGAAAATTTTTATTATAAAAAAAAGGAAAAAAAGCATTGAACCAAATTTAAAATTTTTAAAAATTAAAGAATTTTTAATTTAAAATTGAAAATTATAAAAAAAAATTAACTTACAGAAATTATGAAGTTATAAAATCTCCAGATATAAATAAATAATAATTTTAATATCTATTCATTTGTTATTGTTATTATGCAAAATAATCGCTTTCGACATAAATAATTATGAATTCTCCATAAAACAACAACCAACAACAACAGCAGTTAAGATATAACTTTAATTTCTTTTGTAATATTTTTATATTAAATCTTTTAAACTTGATTTTTTTTTCGTAAGAGACAAATACAAATTTAAGGTTTGCTTTTATTTATTTTTTTGATGGAATTTTACTTTTATGAGTTTTTTTTGTAATCCATTATTTTTATATTTGTTCTGTGTTCAAAAATAAAGAAATAAATAATTCAATAAGCTCAATATTTACATTTTTGTAAACAAAGAAAAAAAAATACACAAGTTTTACATTTAAAATTTTAAAATAGTAAATTTAAATAAAACGGTTTTAGCGCATACAAATAACAGTGAAGTTCAACATATTTTTAATTTATCACAAAAATATGAACTTATTTTACGTTAAATTCCATTCTGTTTGACAAATTATAAATATTAATCGATATTAAACGAACAGATCGTTGATTTGTCAATATAAAGAGACGATTAATCTGAATTTTAAATACAAAATATCTCATTTTTTATGTGAAGACACTTTTATAACGAACTTCGTTATAACCGAAACATTGTCAACATACAAATTAAAATTGAACAAACAAAATTGTTCGTTACAACCGTAATATCGTTATAATAAGTGGCGTTCGTTATAACCGAGTGTTAAATAAGTATGTTGTTGTGTTGTAATAGTCCAAAATTATAATTAATTAATTAATTATTGTATAACTAAGATAAAAACAAAAAATTGGATTTAGAAAAAAAAATTATGTAAATAAATAAAATAATGAAAATGAAAAATAATAATAATTATTATTAATTAATTTAATTCGAATATGTCCTTATTATTTTAATTTAAATAAAAGTGATAATAAATAGTCACTGCAACTGATTGAATTGCTTAAATTTTTTTTTACTTTTTTCTTCTTTTTATTTAAAATTTTATAATTTTTAATATTTTTTGTCTTGTCATTTATGCTGAAAAGATAAAGTCTTAAGCATTTAATGTATTTTACCTTTGTACATACAAATCTATGTATTTTAAGAAACAACGGAAATAATTAAAATTTTGTAAAAACACGAGACTTATTGTTTTTTTTTTCGTCTAAAACAATTTTTGTTGCAACATCTCGTTTCACTCGAGCAACATTGTACGAGTTAACTTTTGTTGTGCAACATACTCCTGCAACAATAAAAGTTGTTTTATTTTTGTTCAAGAATGTTATTTTGGAATTAAAATTTCTTAGAAATTATATCTGAAAATCTGAAAAGAAAGAAAGATAAAGAATTTGTTTGAGTTAAAAAAACCAAAATAAAAAATATAAAACTGAATAAATTAGAAGAAAAAAAATAATTTGATATTAAAAAATTAAACTTGTTCAATTATTCAAATTAATTCAAATAAATAAATAATCCAGATTTTATTTATCTAAAAGTATGAAGAAGATGAACTATAAAAAAGCATAACAAATATATTTAATTATTATTCTAAACAATACAAAAAAAAAATGTACTTACTTTGTGTTTTTTTTTTTAAAAAATAAAAATATGATTTGTGAAAATCAAGAGTTAGGTGTTCTGAATATCCGTTTTTAATTTTCCTTTATGAAGTTTCCCCAAATCAAAATTGATTTACATTAATTTAAATATTAAATCAAATAACAAATAAAATAATATATTAAAAGAAACAAAAGTCGTCTTCAAAAGTCGTCTTATTAATTAGAAAAAAAGGTAAAAAACGGAATATTCAAATATTTAAAACAAATAAAACCAATTTAAGAAAAAAAAATTAAAAGAATCAAAAAAATTTAAAAAAGTTTTATTAAATAAAAAAAAGAAGCTAATTCTATAACATAAAGTTATAAAAAGTTATTTAAAACAATTAAAAGAATATATTTTGTCTTTAAAAAAGGTTTATAAAAAAAAATTAAAATATTATGAAACAAAAAATAATTGAAAATTGAAAAAAGTAAAAATCAAAATAGATTTTAGATAGAAAAATTAATAAATTTTTTTGTACATTTTTTGTAAAGCGAAAGAATAAAGAAAACCAAAACAATTCGTAAAATTTAATTTAAGCATTAAGAAAAAAAAAATTAAATGAAAATTACTTGGTAGGGGAAATTAAATTTTTCTGATTTACAAACATTAAAATTGAAACAAGATTTATTTTTGCTTTTATTCTTTTGTTGTTAATTTTTAGAATTTAGAATTTTGACTTTTCTGTTTTTTTTTTTTGCAATTGAACACAAATAATTTAATTAAATCTAAAACTGATAAAAACAAAATGTATAAATTAACTAAAAAAGAACTGAAACAAAAAAATAAAAATATTTTTAAAACTTTATTAAATAAAAATAAAAAAAAAAGAAGAAAAATATTTAATATAAAAACGTTAAAATTAGCTAATAAATATTAATGGAAAAGTGTATAAACATAAATAAAATTAATAAATAAATTGTTGTCAACTAATTTAAAAAAGAAAATCAAAAAATTTCTAATTAATTGATATATGAAAATTTCAAAAAACTGAAAATCTTTTCTTCTTAATTTCGGTGTCCCCATCTGTGAGTTTTTCGACTAGCTTGTGTGAGAGGATTTGTTCGACGCAAAGTCGGCCACAATAAGATACTGATAAAACACTGAACTGCTTTGTTGCCAAAGCAGCTAAGAAAATTATTAATAATTTATTAAAAACGCGTTATATAGTTATTACTACAGGTTAACATAACATTATTAATAATTTTTAGAAGAAGATGGCCACCTACGTTATCATAACAAAATGATGAACAATTTATTAGTAACGAGTCATGAAATTAGTTATGCATAACCCCTACATAACAGTTTAATAACAAAATTATAACGCTTTAATAACATAACTATTAATAACGCTCTATATAACGCTTTAATAACACTGTAGTAAATTGTTTCATAAATAAAATTCAATTTAAATTTTTTAATTTTTTTTTAAAAATTCAATTATTGAAAATTGGACTGGTTGAGTCAGTTGAAATTGCAGCCTAATATTGGTTTGATATTGGTCAAACGTTTTAATAGTGCTGCGCTTCCAAGCAAGTATTAAAAATAAAATATTGATAAGAAATTCAACTAGAATTATTATAAATAGGTATGTAAATAATAAAAAATAGTAACTATGAAATATTACTTAAATGTGAAACTAATAAAAGCCTGCTTACCAAACAAAATATTGTTCAAATTTAAATGATTTAAATGATTTTTTGTTTTGAGAGCCATACCAATTGAATTGTACTAAGATCGTCAGTTTTTGTTTGTTGTTTTATTGGGTGCATTTTAACAAATTGTCACATTATAGTAGGAGCAGCACATATTCATAACGCGTTATTAATATTTCTTGTGCTTTGTTATTAGTAACACAGTATGGACCATTCACTGAGGAAGATGGCAAAACACCTTCTCTTTCTAGCTCATAATTTATTAACATCTTCGGGGTCATAATTAAATTAATTTTCAATTGAAATTGATCAGAAATCAGATTAACAATCAATAAATAATAAAACAAAAATAATTTAGTTTTTCTAAAACAATTTTTATTAAATTTTGTAAATGGTAAAATACAATACAATAAATTGTTTAATACTAAAAAGTGTTAATTATCAAGCAGGGAAATTCATAATTTGGGGCTGTTTAAAAAATTAAATAAATTATTTAACAAAAAAAAATTATTCTTGACTTACAGTTACATTACTGGCACTTAGTGTCACTGTTGGTGTTAATGTATAGATATTGGGGAAATTCTGTTTAATGAAAACACATAATAAATCAATTGTTGTTTCATTCTTTAGCTTAGAAATACTTGCCCGAATATTCCAAAGCCACCACCGTGTTGCATAGTAGGTTAAAATTTGAGTTTGTAGAGTGGGTGGCGTTTGAGTTGTTGTAGTAGAAGTAGTAGTTGAATCTGTCCAAAAAGATGATCCTCCAAAAACTAACGGTGCATCAGTTGATGGTGGTAGAAAACCTCCTGATCCCTGATAATATTTAATTAAATTTATTAAATGCGAATTGGAAGGAATATAATTTATTTTAACATTAAATATCGATAATTGAATATCGTAGTTTGTCTTATTTAATATTATCTAATTAGTTTTTGTTAAACTTTTAGATTTAAGATCGACCAACAAATAATATACATCTTACAAAATTTAAATAAAACTTACCAAGTAAAACTGTGGCAAACAAGACGCATTCTGATGTAAACGAATGAGTTTATTAATAACATTAATTATTTCATAATTTTATCAAAAAAAGAGAAAATGAAACTAAAAAATTCCTTACATATTTACTTGATATAAAAATCAAAAGAACAAAAGATAAAATTAAAAATTCTTTCATAATGATAGTTTTTTTTAAATAAAAAGAAAAAAGACGAATATTGCACTGTGATGAATCGTTTATTTTGAAAAAAAATAACATTTATTGTTCACTATAACGTACACTTAAAATAAATGTGTTAAGCTTTGTCACTTATATATACAACTCGGATAAAATAAATAAAGAATAAAGTATTAAAAATAGTATTATGATTGTATTAATGTTATTTCTAAATAACTACATTTATTTATTTAATTTGGAAGAACTAATTTCCTTCTTTATTATATAATATAGAATATACATAAACGTATATGTAAATTTAAGCAAGCACTTAAAAGTAACGTTCACTTGAATCAATAAATATAAATAAAAAAAATAAAAACAAAATATTGCAAAAATCATAAAAAATTGTTTAACTGGTTGCCTCGTGAAGTTACAAAAAATATATAATAATATATATCACATAGGTACATAATACATATGTATATTATACTGTGTTGGCATTATCTAGCTAATATTATCTACGATGATCATTTATTAATTAACTATTATCTTATCCAAGATGACAGAAATTTGAAAGATCTATTATATTATCTTATTTATATTAAAAAACTGATGGCAAGTTTCACGTGAAAAGTTTGTTTCACGGAAAGTTTAATTTTTTAAAACTACTCTGTAGAACAGAATCCAATGAAAATATCATTATATATTTATAATATTATATATATTTCATACTATATATAAACACTAAATTTTTATATAACGAAAAAATCCAATAAGAAGACAAATTCCGTAGGAAGAAAAATTCAATAAAGAATTATAAATTAAAAAAATTTAAATTAAATAATTAAAAATTATTTTTTAAATCTTTCAAAAAAAAATTAATGTATTTAATAAAATCGGTTCAGCCGTTCTCGAGGGAAACGGTACTAAACACATCTATTTTTAGTGAAATTACTGAGAGGCACTCTTATACCATTGACACACCAAAAAGTTATACCTTCGACACACCAAAAGATTATCGGGATAAAATAATATCGGAGTTAAAGTTAAAATTCAAATGGTGGACTTTAATCTAGTAGGTAGACACCCCAATATCGCATTTAAATTATTTAAATTTGTTATTTAGTCGATTGTTATTGTTGTTATATTTATTTACTATAATGAATAAATTTTTATGGAATTTAAAACGAATATTTTCTATTTTTTCATGTTTTTTTATTATTTTCTTAAGACATAATGTATAAAGTGACATTTTGTTTGTTTATTTTTTGATTCGTTATTTTGTTTGAGTCGTTATGCATGAAGTTGGTTTGGTTAAAAACTTCAAATTTTAGTTCAATGGCCTTTTTTGTTTTGGTTTGTCATAAAAATCGTTTTTTACAGAAATTATGGATTATGATGTAGTTATAGAAACTAATGTTAGAGTACATATGAAGGCTCTCATTAGTTCTGTATGATTAATTTGTAAAAGGAAAATGTTAGTTTACATAATGATTCACATTATTTGTATCAATTTGTAAAAGGAAAATTCATCAGTTTTATAGTAATAAAGACTGACAGAAATTATGGATTATGATGTAGTTATAGAAACTAATGTTAGAATACATATGAAGGCTCTCATTAGATCTGCTGCGCGATTCTGTAACTATGACAAAAGTCCGAAATGAGAACTACTCGTTGTCATTTTGTCATGTCATATTTCATAGAATGTTGATTCTTGTTGAAAAATGAGATGACATTTTCGGTAAATGGTCAAATGAGAAATTATGACACTTTTCTGTTTTTGTAAAATGACAAAATAGAAATATTTGACAATAATTTTTGTTATTATAAAAAAAATTTGTTATTAAAATCAATAAAACTCAATTAAAAATTATTTATTACAATAAATAAAATAAATAATAAATAAATAATAAATAAATAATAAATAAATAATAAATAAATAATAAATAAATAATAAATAAATAATAAATAAATAATAAATAAATAATAAATAAATAATAAATAAATAATAAATAAATAATAAATAAATAATAAATAAATAATAAATAAATAATAAATAAATAATAAATAAATAAATATAAAATATAAACAATACAAACAAAGCGAATAGGTTGGATTTTATAAACACAAATGAACTTGTCACGTACTTGTCACATTGATAAAAGTTGATGACACTTTTTGACAGTTAAATGAGTTTACAATGTTTTTGTCACCAATAGAGAATCGCGTTTTCGGCCATTTTGTCATATCTGGCCGATTTGTCACTAAAATACGACTTGTCATACTTACAGAATCGCGCAGCTGTATGATTAATTTGTAAAAGGAAAATGTTAGTTTACATAATAATTCACATTATTTGTATCAATTTGTACAAGGAAAATTCATCAGTTTTCCAGTAATAAAAACTGACTGAACTTATGGAATATGATGTAGTTATAAACAATATTCGTATATTAAATGAATTAAGATCGATAATAGTATATAGGCTGTGTGTAACTTGGTTAAAAACTAGTTAAAAGTTAAAATTTTGACAGCCAATGTTAAATTTTCGTCACATATTCACCTCAAGTTGGTTGTCAAAATTTTAACTAGCTTCGGGGCATGTTAAATTTTGACGTTTGAAGTTAAAAAATAATTTAAGTTCAATAATTTTAATAAACAAATATTTAAGTTCAATAAACTTAAAATTAACCCAATTTATTCAAAAAAATTAAATCAAAAAAAAAAAACAATAGGACTATTATTTTAATTGTAATTTTTCATTTACTATTAATATATAATTGTTTTTTTTTGGTTTATATAATAATAAAAAATTTAAAAAAAAACAATTTGTTTTATTTATTTTAGTTTTTTATTTAATTAATTTAATTTAATAATTGATTTCTGGTAAACGATCATTAGATGGACAACTAATAAGATGTTTCATTTCATTTTTGAAGAAAATGAGCATCTTATGAACAATACTTTTAACTGTAAAACGACTCATTACAATAAACGATGCTGTTACTCTATAACTCCAACCAGCACCCATCCAGTATAAGAAAACAATAAGTTCAAGTTCCAGAGACCATCCATGTCTTTTTTTGGGCAAAAACTCAATAATTTTATTGAAACTACCTGGACTAAGCCGTAAATGTTGTTTTGTTTTGCTTACATCTTCATTCAATATTAAACAAACATCATCAGACGTAGTTCTTAATCTGCAACATTCAATATCCTAAAACGAAACATATTTTTATCAAACATACATGTATTTAAGAGAAATACTACTTTTTCAAATCGTCTTCTGCGTAAAGTCAACTCTCTGTTGTTATTAACTTTCTATGTAGCATAAAACACATCATTATCATTGAAAAATACTTTTTTAAAATTTTAGTCATTTTAGGCGATTTAAATTTTCTATAAATTTAAACGTCAAATTTTTAACCAAGTTACACAGCTAAATCAAAATTTAATCACCAAAGTTAAATTTTTTTCACCAATATTTTTTCACCTAATTTTAACTTATTTTTAAAATATTTTTAACCAAGTTACACACACCCATATTATTAAATAATTTTATCCAATATTAAAATACTGACATTGGTGTTTAAATGTTTGTACAATGAACGTAAACAAAAATTTTTAACGTTACAAAATATTTAAACGCTACAAAAAAAAATTATTATAAACGCTACAAATTCTTTTTCAGAAATGACAACATAAATAAAACAAAATACTTCAAAACAAGGTAAAACATAAATATTGAGACGTCAAAGAGAATTAAAAACGTAATCCAAAAAAGTGAAATACATGAAATAAACTAATTAAATAAATAAAAAAAGTGTGTTTATTTGTGTAGTGGAATGTTTATTCATAGTTATTGTGTAAAAAAAAGTAGTGAAAAAATCATATAAGTGTTGGAAAAAAATTCAAAATGTGAAAATTTAAGGCGGCCCAGCACCTAAAATTAAAGATCCACAAGGCCATAAATTGGGATTTTTTATTCATTTATGAAGGGGAACATCCTGTGAAAATTTAAAGATTTTTAATTGCTGCGCACTAATTGTACACGTAATCCGATTATTGTTCTACGAAGTAGTTTTGAAAGAAAACACAAAAAATATTAATGTGACATTTATAAAATTAATAATTAGTATGAAATGAACTATGAAGGTGAACTAACCATTTGTGTAAAGGCCCAATGAACTTATATTTTGAATGAAAAATTTAAATTCCTGCACGAAGGTTGCATTTATTCCACTCTCAGTCAGTGCAGTGTGAACAATTATTATGTTAAAATGGTAACTTCATTCTGAATTCACTTGTGTCAAATTAATAAAAAGAAATGCTAATTTCCAATCTCTCATTCTCCCAACATATAAAAAAAAGTGCAAACTGTTGTGTTTTTTGTGTTCCACTGAGAATTGCCCTGTAGGCAACACCATTCACTGACAGTTTTGCTCTACACAAACTCAACATTTTAGTCGTAAGATAATAGATCTTTCAAATGTCTGTCATCTTGGATGAGATAATAGTTAATTAATAAATTTTCTAGATGATCATCGTAGATAATATTAGCTAGATAATGCCAACACTATATAATATACATATGTATTATGTACCTATGTGATATATATTATTATATATTTTTTGTAACTTCACGAGGCAATCAGTTAAACAAATTTTTATTATTTTTGCAATATTTTGTTTTTATTTTGCTTCGTCGTAATCGACTAAGCCTTGTAATGGAAAATTTTGAAATTCAACTTTTTTTATTTTTAAAAGACACAATTAAAAGAAAATTTCCAAAAAAAATTTTTTCTCACATAGAATGACCCTAGGGCAACTTATTTTTACTAACAAAAGGTCAAATTGGTGGTTATTGCAACTTTTATCCCCAAAAAGGGGTCAAAAAAATCCTGTCAGTCCGGACTCCGTCCGCCGTATGTTTACACGATAACTCAAAAACGCGTGAAGGGATTTCAATAAAATTTTGGAATTAGTATTATTTTGGTCCCGAATAGAACCCTATTGATTTTGAGGGGGTTCGGAGCAAGGGGTGGAGCACCCCCCATACAATTGTTTTGGAAAAAATTAGTTTCCCGAGGATTGCAACAACTGATTGCAATGAAATTTTGGGATTAGTATTTTATTGATCCCCAATAGAACACTATTGATTTTGGGGGGGATCGGGGCACGGGGTGGAGCACCCCCCAAACAATTGTTTTGGAAAAAATCAGATTCCCGAGGATTGCAACAACTAATTGCAATGAAATTTTAGGATTAGTATTTTATTGGTCCATCATAGAACCATATTGATTTTAGGGGGGATCGGGGGACGGGGTGGAGCACCCCCCATACAAATTTTTAAGAAAATACAGTTTTTTAAGAACATGTGAACGGATTGCAATGAAATTTTGGGATTAGTATTTTATTGTTCCATCATAGAACCATATTGATTTTAGGGGGGATCGGGGGACGGGGTGGAGCACCCCCCATAAATTTTTTTAAGAAAATACAGTTTTTTAAGAACATGTGAACGGATTGCAATGAAATTTTGGGATTAGTATTTTTTTGGTCCATCATAGAACCATATTGATTTTAGGGGGGATCGGGGCACGGTGTGGAGCACCCCCATACACATTTTTTGGAAAATACAGTTTTTTAAGAACATGTGAACGGATTGCAATGAAATTTTGGGATTAGTATTTTATTGTTCCATCATAGAACCATATTAATTTTAGGGGGGATCGGGGGACGGGGTGAAGCACCCCCCATACAAATTTTTTGGAAAATACAGTTTTTTTAAGAACATGTGAACGGATTGCAATGAAATTTTGGTATTAGTATTTTATTGTTCCATCATAGATCCATATTAATTTTAGGGGGGATCGGGGGACGGGGTGGAGCACCCCCCATACAAATTTTTTGGAAAATACAGTTTTTTAAGAACATGTGAACGGATTGCAATGAAATTTTGGGATTAGTATTTTATTGGTCCATCATAGCACCATATTGATTTTAAGGGGGATCGGGGGACGGGGTGGAGCACCCCCCATATAATTTTTTTTCGAAAAAATCAGATTCCCGAGGATTGCAACAACTGATTGGAATGAAATTTTGGGATTAGTATTTTATTGGTCCATCATAGAACCATATTGATTTTAAGAGGGATCGGGGCACGGGGTATATTAAATGACAATACTATCGCATAACATTCGACGAAGCATACAGTCATACTTGCCTGTCGTTTTTTTTTTATTTATATTTATTGATTCAAGTGAACGTTACTTTTAAGTGCTTGCTTAAATTTACATATACGTTTATGTATATTCTATATTATATAATAAAGAAGGAAATTAGTTCTTCCAAATTAAATAAATAAATGTAGTTATTTAGAAAAAACATTAATACAATCATAATACTATTTTTAATGCTTTATTCATTATTTATTTTATCCGAGTTGTATATATAAGTGACAAAGCTTAACACATTTATTTTAAGTGTACGTTATAGTGAACAATAAATGTTATTTTTTTTCAAAATAAACGATTCATCACAGTGCAATATTCGTCTTTTTTCTTTTTATTTAAAAAAAACTATCATTATGAAAGAATTTTCAATTTTATCTTTTGTTCTTTTGATTTTTATATCAAGTAAATATGTAAGGAATTTTTTAGTTTCATTTTCTCTTTTTTTGATAAAATTATGAAATAATTAATTTTATTAACAAACTCATTCGTTTACATCAGAATGCGTCTTGTTTGCCACAGTTTTACTTTGTAAGTTTTATTTAAATTTTGTAAGATGTATATTATTTGTTGGTCGAACTTAAATCTAAAAGTTTAACAAAAACTAATTAGATAATATTAAATAACACAAACTACGATATTCAATTATCGATATTTAATGTTAAAACAAATTATATTCCTTTCAATTCGCATTTAATAAATTTAATTAAATATTATCAGGGATCAGGAGGTTTACTACCACCCTCAACTGATTCACCGTTAGTTTTTGGAGAGATTCAACTACTACTTCTACTACAACAACTCAAACGCCACCCACTCTACAAACTCAAATTTTAACCTACTATGCAATACCGTGGTGGCTTTGGAATATTCGGGCAAGTATTTCTAAGTTAAAGAATGAAACAACAATTGATTTATTATGTGTTTTCATTAAACAGAATTTCTCCAATATCTATACATTAAGACCAACAGTGACACCTTTACTAAGTGCCAGTAATGTCAAGAATAATTTTTTTTTTGTTAAATAATTTATTTAATTTTTTAAACAGCCCCGTCTTGAGTGGCAGTCTACTGGATATTTAATACTTTTTAATATTAAACAATTTATTATATTGTATTTTTCCATTTACAAAATTTAATAAAAATTTGTTTAAAAAAACTAAAATATTTTTGTTTCTTTATTTATTGATTATTAATCTGATTTCTGATCAATTTTAATTGAAACTTAATTTAATTATGATTGAGGACATTCAGTAATGATTAAATAGAATATGTCATCAGAATTTCGTTGGTCAATATATGTACCTACTTATAGGACTCTGTTGAATATAAATCACAGAATCTATTACTATGATAGAATTCGAAATAGTGTAGCGAAATTGACGTAATTTTTGAACCACTGTTCATAGTCAATACGCATTATAGATGAGACTGATGAGAGTCGAACGTATTTTTCTGCCAATAAAAAAAATCAATATTTTGACAATTGGAAACTTTTTAAAAAACAGATGTGGATTTATTTTTGCATTAATTTTGACACGAGGTGCGATCAAAATATTGACAATTTATTTTATTTATCTCACTGCACATTTTTTTAGTTTATTCAAGTGAATCTTTTACTGATAAATATTATATAAGTCAGAGATTAATAACTTATATTTTTTGTTTTAAAGAATTTTCGGTAGTATATATAAACGTAAAATGTCAATGCAATCATCGCACAAGTATAATACACTCTGTAGAGTATACTAATAAAATTCTTGTAAAAACTCAATTCTGATTTTAATAACGATAAACTATATCTAATATGACGGGATTTGGTATTTTGTCTATTGCCATTTTGGCTTTTATATGTGTTAGTTATTTGAATAATATTTAATGATAAATTATTAATAATTAAATTTATTTACAGAATGAGGGATTATGTGGACCTCATTTCGGAGTAAGTAAAATGATTATATTTTGATTAACATTAATATGCATCTACGGAAAATATGTTAATGTATAAATATCATAACAAGTTATATAGCAACAGTTTATATAATTATCCTTAATAACAATTACAGGTATTACTCTGACTATTAGACTATTAGCAATAATAATAAATATTATCTAAAATCAGTAATTGATAACTGAAATATTTGTGTGAAATAAATTAATTTTTTTGGAGTGAATAGTATTATTCACTTATCAGTACAGTATTTTAATGATTCAATTATTTCTTCTTGAAGGGAAGAGTAGGATTTGGACCACCCGAAAGACCAGGCTTTAGGCACGGATCACATGAGCGAGAACCACAAGGGTTCCAACCTCATGGATTTGGACCACATGGGCACGGATCACATGAGCTAGGACCGCATGGATTTGGACCCCATGGGCATGGACCTCATGGCCATTGGCCCGGACCACCAGCACCAGCAACTCCACCACCAACCACAACTACCACTTCTGCCCCAACAACAACACCCGCAACCACAACAACAACAACAGCTGCAACTACAACAACAACACCTGCAACAACTACAACAACACCCGCAACCACCACAACAACAACAACACCCGCAACCACAACAACAACAACAGCTGCAACCACAACAACAACACCTGCGACAACAACACCAACAACTACAACCACAACTGCACCTCCACCAGCAATTCCGCCACAATTAGCCCAATTCCTTGAAGTAAATATAACATCTTCATTATACCAATTACTATAATAATTCTATAATTTTTCTATTTTATAGAACTTCTTCAAGATGTTTGGATAAACTAGTGAGTACACAATTTTAATTCCAGAACAGAATTAAATACAATTTCTGAAACTATAATTTTTCATAATTTGTCAAAAATATCGAATTTCCATTAGTTTTAAATCATCAATAAATACAAATATATCTTATTCTCTAGAATCACTGTAAGTAACGTATTTTTCAATCTTTCAGGGTGGAAAACAAGATCCAACCTACAAACGTACTGTAAGTTCTTTAATTTTAATTTATTAGTTGCATAAAATAAAAGTCTCTTATATTTTTTTTTTAGTAAAGAACAACAATCAAAACGTCAATGACTATTTAATTATATTTAAAAAAAAAATAACCATGTTATTATTATATGATGGTAAAATAAAAATATATATTTGATCTTTGCATTATTTTTGTAACATCTTTATAATAAAATAACATTCTATGGGAAATAATTCATATACAATGTCTTATATGTTTTAAACTTTGTCATTCCTGATTTGTAAATTTGTAAATAGTAATGTTACTCCAATAATTAACAATAAAATATTCATCATATTGCGTTACATATATATTTTACTATAAAATTTGATTATTTTTTTTTTACAAAATTTAATAAAAATTTCTAAAACATAGCTTTTCTTTTTTTCATATTTTGATGAAATCAGTTTTTAACATGGGTTTTGATCAAGTTTAACAGGTTTTAATGGTTTTTACCATTTTCTATTATAATTAGAACTATGTTTGATTATAAGTCAACCAATTGCTTATACAATATACTAAATACTTTCTTCGATATTTTAAAATGTACATATAAATAACAATTGTTACAGCTGCGTTTTAGTCAATGTGATTCAATGTATTCAAGATCTTTATTATTTAAACTAAATAGTAACAACGCTTGTTTGAACTCGTGGTCTTACTATTATAATAAAAAACAAATTGATACTCTTATAAAAACACATGTGAATATATTTTTGCAATAATTTTGACACGAGGTGCACTCAAAGTATTGACAATCTATTTTATTTTAGCACTGCACATTTTTTTAGTTTATTCAAGTGAATCTACTAAAACTTTTAAATATTATACAGTATAAAGATTACTACTACATAGGATAATGCAAGGACAATTGAAGCATTTAATACGTTTATACTTATATTTTTTATTTTAGAGAACTTTGTGTAGTATATAAACTTAAAATCCCAATGCATTCATCACACAAGTATAATACACTCTGTAGAGTAAACTAATAAAATTCGTGTAAAAAATCTATTTAGTTTTTTTAAAAAAAATCATTATTATGACGAGATTTGGAATCTTGTCTTTTGCTGTTTTGGCTCTGCTATCTGTAAGTAATTATATTATTTTTATTTTTCATTTCAGTAATAAAGTATCAATAATTTAATTTGTTGTAGAGTCAAGGATTAAGTGCGCCATTTTTTGGGGTAAGTTTTGTTTACTTCAGTTTTTATAATATAATTAAAACGTACATTAACTAAATGAAATAAAGTAATACCTGAAGTAAAAATTAAATGCTATTTGTATTTTCGAAAAAAAAGCTAACAGTATTCACAAAAAATAATTTTTATCTCTTTGTCACTAAAAGGGCCGACCAGGATTTGGACGACACGGGCAGGGACCACCAAGTCACCAACCACCTAACCACGGACGACCCGGTCAGGGACCGCAATGGCATGTACCAACTGTTCATGGAGAACATGGACATGGACAACAAGGACATAAACAACATGGGCATGAACAACACGGGCATGGACAACATGGGCATGGACAACAAGGGCATGGAGCACATGGGCATGGACAACATGGGCATGGTCACCATGGCCATATACAACATTGGAACGGACCACCAACAACTCCTGTCCCGGAACCAACAACAACAACTGAGGGAACGACAACTTCAACTACCACATCACCTGAAACAACTGTGGCAGCGGAAACAACAACAACCTCTGAAACAACTCCAATACCTGAAACAACTACGACATCAGAAACAACAACAACACCTGAAACAACTACGCCGACAGAAACCACAACAACTTCTGAAGCAACCTCAACACAAGAAACAACAACAACCTCAGAAACAACTCCAATACCTGAAACAGCTACGACATTAGAAACAACTACGCCGGCAGAAACAACAACAACTTCTGAAGCAACCTCAACACAAGAAACAACAACAAACTCAGAAGTAACACCAATACCTGAAAGAACTACGACATCAGAGACAACCGCTTCACCTGAAACAACTGTCACGGCAGAAACAACAACCTCTGAAACAACTCCGATATCTGAAACAACTACGACATTAGAAACAACCGTAACACCCGAAACCACTGCGATGGCAGAAACAACAACCTCTGAAACTACTTTAATACCTGAAACAACTACGGCATCAGAGACAACCGCATCACCTGAAACAACTACGACGGCAGAAACAACAACCTCTGAAACAACTTCAATGTCTGAAACAACTACGTCATTAGAAACAACCGCAACACCCGAAACCACTGCGATGACAGAAACAACAACAACCTCTGTAACAACTTCAATACCTGAAACAACTACGACATCACAGACAACCGCTTCACTTGAAACAATCGCGACGGCAGAAACAACAATAACAACCTCTGAAACAACACCAATACCTGAAACAACTATGACATCAGAAACTACTGCAACACCTGAAACAACTGCGACGGCAGAAACAACAACAACCCCTGAAACAACTTCAATGTCTGAAACAACTACGTCATTAGAAACAACCGCAACACCCGAAACCACTGCGATGACAGAAACAACAACAACCTCTGAAACAACTTCAATACCTGAAACAACTATGACATCAGAATCTACTACAACACCTGAAACAACTGCGACGGCAGAAACAACAACAATCTCTGAAACAACTCCAATACCTGAAACAACTGCGATAAAAGAAACAACTACAACGGCTGAAACAACAGCAATTCCAGTAACAACACCAGCAACCACAACAACATCTGTACCTACAACAACACCTGCTACTACAACAACACTTGCAACTACAACTACACCAGCAACTATAACGACGACTGCACCCACACTCCTATCAATAATTCCACCACCTTTGCTTACTTTCTTGGAAGTAAATAAAATATATATAACTTCTTAAATACATTATTAATTAAATTAACTCTATTTTGCAGAACTTCTTCAAGATGTTTGGATAAAATAGTGAGTACAACATTTAGAAATAAATAGAATTTCTGTAAAGTTTTTTAATAATGTTTATCTTTTATGTCATCACGAGAATTTTTCATAATTTTGATTTGTAAAAACAAATCGTATTTTCATTTGTTTTTAAATATTACCACTCCGGTATAAACAGCTGTGAAACAAAAGTTCCAACCTTCACCAATATTATTATATTATATTATTATATTATTATTATATTATATTATTTGCACAAAGTCTCTTGTATTTTTTTTTAGTAAAGAACCATTATCAAAATTTCATTGAATATTTAATAATATTATTTAAAAAAATAACCATGTAATTATTAAATATAGGTAAAATAAAAAAAATATATTTGAAATATGTCTTATTATCAACATCTTTAATAAAATGACATATTAATTAAAAAATAATTGCTTTCCTGAAATTTCTAAAAAATGAAGTGAAGTTGAAATTTGCATATAAATAATTCACTTTTTATAGTCCAATAAATAACAATAAAATATTCTTTATAATTCCTTATGATTCTATGTAATAAAAAACTATCTATGTACAAATTATAACGAGTTTAATTTAAATACAACATGTTTTCAACGACAAAGCCATCTAGTGAAAATAATAGTTTATGTTTTTATGACAGTTTATTATTATATTATATATAAAAGAGAACAGTTATAATAGTTTATTATTTTACGTGTTCATCATATTATTCACATAACTTGAACTTTTGGCAACGGTGTAGTTTATTGTATTTTCTGATATGGCAGAGTGAGTTAAATTTTTCTCTATCAATTAAATTACTTTGAATATTAAAACAAATAATAAAAAATGATTGCATAATATCATTTGTTAGAATTTCAGTTTAATTGCATTGATTTATTTTAATTATTTTTAATAGAGTGACAATGAATTCAATATTTGACAGTTTGTCAATAAAAAATAAAAAAAATACATTTTTTCAATTTTTTTTTTGTCTAATTTTGGAAATGAAACAAACAAAGAATTTATCTCTTTATTAAAAACTTAAAGAAAACAATTCAACGTTTTATTTTGTTTTTATCGTCATGTTTTTATTTATTTAAATTTGTCACATTAATTGGCATAACCTTGAACTCTAAAAGAAAAACGAAAATTCAATACAAAAATTAAATTTTAAAATTTGTTTTCATTTTCTTCATTTTCCCATGCAAAAAAAAAAGAAATAAGTATATATAAAAAATTAAATTAATAAAATGTCTGGATTAAATAAACGTCTGAGTCCAATAGAGTGAGTTTTTTGTAGTCCGTAGATAAAATATCTGTTATTTTTTTGTTTTCTTTTTATGTAATAAAAATTAAAAGTAGAAAAAAAGTTATATTATCATTAATTAATTAAAAGAATGAAATGACTATTCAAAGTAAGGTTATGTCTTAATTATTTATGTGTGTGTTCCTATCAGTGTATCAAAAAAACAATATTTTAATTAATTTCTTAATGTTTTTTTCTTTCTTCTTTTTCTTGTTTTTCAGCGAAATAACACCACCCACAATTCAGGTAAATGGAACAATAAAACATTATTTCATCCGTTTAATTTTGAAATATATTGGTCAGTTTAAATTTTTTGAATTTATCATTCAAATTACATTAAACTTTATTCTACATTCGTTGTTTCAGAACTTAACCCAAAAACATTCTTAATTATTAATTTGGTTTAAGTTAGAAATCCAATTACCATATTTCCTCTCTAATTAAAATTGTTCCTAAAATTGTCGACAGTTAATTAGTATTACCTTCAAATTATATGATTTTTATCATAAAGTCGAAAATAAATTAAAGATTATCGAGATCCTCTACTTCTTCGATACCACATAAAAGATTAAATTTAATAACTAATCTTATAGAATTTTTGAGTTAATTTAGATTAAAATTACCGATTATTTTTTTCTTGATTGTTCTCCTAATCGTATTAATGTCTTTTCATTTTCAATGAAAATCTAATTCAATAAACTGAATACAATTTGAACAAACTTTTCTTAATACATAGTTTGGAAAAAAATTTTAAAATTACATTAGTCTTTTTCCGTTTTACTCGTTAATTATTTAATTGTTAATTGATTAGTTTAAAAAATAATTGAGCAAAGCATTAAATTATGAAAAATTGTTTAAATTTTATACAGATAATACGTGAAGTATATGATAGTGGCAATGCACAAGAATCCTTTGAAGCGGAATTAGATAAAGCATTATATGATAAAGTTAATTATATTATAATTGAACCAACAAGGCTTGGTGATGAAACTGGACGATGGATTTATGTTGGAAATTGTTTGCATAAAACCGCAATTGTTGCTTCAGTTGCAACAGTTGCTTCAGGTAGATTTTTAAATTTGTTTATTTTCTCATTTTTTTTAAAAAAAACTATTTTTAGGATTAATTTGGCCTCAAAAACCATTTGTCTTTGCTCCCTTTTGTGCTGTGTCTATATTTTGTACTGGATTATATACTGTTTCATGGAATTATGATCCATGCGTTAAATATCAGGTAAAACTAAACAAACAACACATGAGATATAAGAATCCGTAGTATCGTTTTATTAAAAAATTTTTTCATTGTTGCTAATGCATTGATGAGGATTGCTTTGCTCTGTAAACATTGATAAAACATGGTTATCAAGCTAATCAAACAAATATATTTAGTATCTACAGAATAAAGTAAACTGTTGAAAAATTTAATTTCGATTCTGCAAACAAAACTGAATATTAAACTAGAGTGAACATTTTGTAGCAAATTTTTAAGTCTAAATATCCGGGAACTTAAAATTTTTACAATTCGTGATTTCTATAAATTGTATTTCTCGTATAAATGCATTAAGTGATTGTGTAAGATAAACAAAATTTCGTTTAATCTTGATTTTTAAATTGAATTTATCAAGTTGATAAAAAACAAATCATCAATAGTTTATTTTTGTAATTTGATACAAAGAGAAACTAATATAAGAAGAGAAACCGGAATGTATTTTTATTGTTTTCAGATTCAGCTGATTTTAAAATTAATCTCTTTTTCAGTTATGCTCCCTCCTTATAGCATTTTCTCTTTTATTATCACGCTAATGGTTTTTATCTCTCATTATTTTGTCTTATAAAATCAAATTTTTATATATAAAAAAGATTACCTACTCATATTTTTTTAATAATTTGTTTTCTTTCAAGGTTGAAAAAGATAATAAAAAACTTGATAAAGTACCAAATCTTCATGAATTTTCATCACCAATAGTTTTAGTTTATACAGATAATAAGAAAATAAAATATTTACATAGAAGTGTTACATTATTAGCTTTAACATTTTGTGCATGGAAATTGTACAATGGTTATAAATGAAGTAATTCAACTTATTAATGGTAGCTGCTAGGAAATGAACAGAAAAAAATTAAATTAAAATAATAAATAGAGAAGAAGAAATAAAAGAATAGCGAATTTTTAGTTGATTCATTTTTAATTAAATTTAAGAAATTATTAAAAGAAACAAATAAAAAAAAAATGAAAAGGAAAAAAGAAAAAAATATTACAATTTAAGTAGAGATGAAATTTAATGAGCAATAAATAAATTATTCATGATTTATTTTTAAGACAAAAAAAAAAGATGTAAATTAAACTGCATTTACAAAAAACAAAGAAAGAACACATGAAAAACAAAAAATGGTGTGATTAGAAAAAAGAAGAGATGAATGGATTATTTTCTGTTGAACGTACGTAATAATTTTATTATAATTCCGAAATTAAAATATTAAGAATTGGTACGTTCTTGAAGGATTTAAAGTAGGTTAATTAACTTCAATTTATATTTTAGTAAAAAAATATTATTTAATGCGACAATAAATAATCCATTTGACTGTGCCAGTGAAACTAGAAATGGGTTGATTTAATTTTTTTTATTCATATATTTATTGTGGTTTTTTAATATTTGTTTTCCGTTTTCTATTTTTTTGTATCTTTTATAAATTTTTCTTTTTCAAGTTTTTTTATACTTTTTTTTTTAAAACTAAATATTTATCAAAAGAAAATAATTTGCCAATATTTTAGTAAATTTTTGAGCTGTATTTGTTTGTTTTTGTTGCATTTTCTGGTATGCTATTTTGAATATTTCTTTAATTAAAATTAAGAATAAAATACAAGTCTGTTTTGTTTTTAGATTATTTTCTTCTTTTGTTTGTTTTTTAAAGAATAAAAACATTTAAAAATTTGTTATGAAAATTTATAAAGAAAATTATAACATAAAAACACTGTTAACTCAATTTTAAATGTATAATTAAAGTAGAATAAAATGGAAAAAATCAGTTGAATGAATAAACAACACAACAAAGAAAGAAATTGTTAAAATTTAATTATTTTGTAGTTATTGTAAATTAAAAATAAAGATAAATAAAAAACTACTGAATATAAATATAAAAAAAAACAAAATCGAAAATAAAAGAATGATTGTAAATTAAAACTTGTTTTTTTTGGCTTAAATTCGTTGTGACGATTTTATAAGAAAATCGATTTTGGCTGTTTCTTCTATTTTAAATTGTTCATAATTAGAACATTTAATATCCAAGCGTTGGAAAATTTCTTTAATTATTTGTTGTTTTTATTGTCATAATAAATGCTGATCAAATAATTAAATACAAGAAGTAGATATAAAAAAAATAATCGTCATTGGGTTTTATTTGACGCAAATTACAACTTTTTTATTGCTTCCTATTCCCGTCATCGTAACTTATTTCCGTAATCAATTAACAGTTTGAATGCAGTGTTATTTATCGGAAAATAAATTATTAGTTTGAAAAAATGAAATGTTTAATCTTTAGGAAATAATTAAAAAAAAAATACACAAAATTTAATAATTATTTTAGGAAAGAAAATAAAATGCTTGAATATTTTTTTTCTATTAATTTCATTGTTTTTTCCTTTATTTAATTATATTAACGATTCTTTTTGTTTTGTTTTTTAACAGAAGGAAAAAAAATATAATTTTAATACATAATTAAGATAATTTTTTGATTGGAAACGAGATTTTATAATTGTGTCTATTTATGTGTGTGTAAGTATTTATAAGTGTGAATGTATGTGTAAAATACAACAGCAACAATAACCACTAATTCTGTTGTATTTTCTTTTTTTTAATTTAATTTAATTTAAAATTAAGGAACACTAGAGCATTTATCGTATTTTATAACACCTTTTTTTTTTTTTCATTTTAAAATAGTTTATCTAATGATCAATTATTCCTCCTAAAGCATTAACAACTCTATCTTGTTTTTTTATTTATTTCAGTTTCTGATTTTTTTACTGTAGTTCCTGTTTTAATAATTGCTTCATTTGAATTTTCCTGTTGAACTAATGATGTTGATGGGCCAAGATTCGATTGTTGTTGCTGATAATTTAATGAACTAAAATCACCTGTATTACAAGAAATTGTTGGTATTTCAACGCCTTGCAAAGAAAAACCACGATAATCAGCAATCATTGGTTTTATCGGTGATTGAAGATAAATTTCATTTGTTGTATCATTATTACCATCCATTAAATTATTTGTTTTATCACTCAATTTGCCAGCACCAATATTTTCAGTATTTGTTCCTGTTGTTGTAGTTGTAGGTGTGGTTGATGTAGCACCTAATTTTCTTCCGGAAAGTGGATCAAATTCATCAATTAAATCAGATTTTATTGTTGATGCATGTTGATTACGTGTTTCATTATTATAATCATCAGCAATACTATTTTCAGCACTATAATCTGATAAATCAAAATCATAATTAATATTTGTTAATCCATGTGTAAAATTAAATTCATCTGGAGTTGTTAATTCATCTAAGGATTGTGCATCATATTGATTATAACCAAATATTGGCGAGTTTGATAATAAATCACCAGAATTACTATTACTCATACCACCAATTCCTGGTGTTAAACTATTAAAACCCAGTGTTTCATGCAAATTTTGTGCTAATGAAATAAGTTCTTTTGTATCAGTGATTTCATCATTATCGTTAGCTGTTGTTAATGATACAACCGTTTGATTTGGCCGAAGTATATTTGATGATTTATTTATTTTATTTAAATCATCATTATCATCAAATTTTAAAACTGAAACAAGATTTGATTGAAAATGTCCACCAGTTGACGTTGATGAAATTGTTGCTGTAACAACGGATGGAATTAATGGTTGAACTAAGCTTGATGCTTTTGTTGAATCAAATTTAATTTTTGGTGGTGTTTTAATTGGCTTCAATATCATTGGTGTACGATTTAATATTTCTGTTACTTTTTTTGTGATTTCACTCTGAAAAAGTAAAAAATAAAAGTTAAAAATTTATTATTTCATCATGTTTAGTTAGTTGAGATCTTCTGCAGATTTTAAAACTTTATCATAATTACGGAGCCTTCCTTAATACACAACAATTCGATTACATATTTATATTCATTATATCTCTACGTCGAAGTACTCAATCACTATATATATATATTGGTGTGCTCCAGGTATTCTTATTATTATTATGAAAAAAAAGAAAATCAACACATAATTTTTATGATTTAATTAATCTAAAATTCAAATTTCAAAAGAATTCTTTACAATTATCTATAACTGTTTATTCAATTTCACATTTTTCAACTATATTTTGTTGATTTGTCTTAAAATATTATGGTCATTTGAATTTGAATTATAAATTTGATAAAAATATTTTCTTATTAAAATTTCAAGATTCAACAATAAATTATTAACTTGAATTTTATTTAAGAATCGGAAATGAATAAATGTTTATTTACGGTTTTATCAAAATACAGTATGAGTATATTATCGTTTAATCTATTTCACTGATAATCAAAATAATAATAAACAATTTAATATTATGAATGAAAATTAGACATTTGAATTTAATTTTTAAATTAAATAAATAAAATAAATTTTCATTTTCATCGTTCGTTAATTAAGAATTCAAATGAATATGAATAAAATATATTTTACCTTAAATCCATCAATATCATTAGAAATTACATTAATACCATTTAATAAATTATCATTTTTTTGTTTAATTGTAGCCATTGTTTTCATATTTTCAGAAATAACTTGTAAACTTTCACATGCCATTAATGCACTTTCCCATGCTGAACTACAAATTTTTTCTCCAGACATTAAACAATTAAATTCATCTTCTGGCATTGATAATGATGTTGATGTTAAATTTTCTATAAATGAAATGGCACAGCAAAGATTTGTAAAATAATAACCACCTTCACCACTCATTAATCTTGTAGGATTACTAAAACGTGTTATATAATTGATATTACTATGTAATCTAACTGGATTCCCTTTTAAAACAACAAATATTAATGCTGGTAAAAATTCATCAGCACTTGCTGGACCACCGACAGTTTGTTTTAATAATGTAAATATATTACGACAACACCGTACAATACATTCTAATTTTTCTTGTGGTGCCTGATATGAATCCATACCAATTAATTCTGTTATTGCTGTATAAACTAAATCACGTACATCTGAATTAACTTCATCAATACTACAAACAAGATGTTTCGCATTTATCCAACTTAATTGTCGTATACGTTTTTTTATTTTTGAATCATTTTCTTCATCTGTTGTAAATGGTGGTGAAAATAAACTTCTAAAAAATAAAATAAAAAAAATATATTAATTTTTAATTAATTTAAAATTTTATATTATATCAGTTTGCGTTTGTATTAACACATACTAATTTAAATATTACAGTAAATTTGAACTTTCGAATTGTTGATAAAAAAAAATTCTTATCAACACTTTAAAACAAAAAGGTAAAAAAAAATTTTGCTAAATAAATTTCAAGTAAATTATCTCTAGGGACTAAATTAGAATTATAAAATTTCTAGAAAAAAACTAAATTGAATGTTTTTAATTAAAAAAAATTTTGAATCCGCAGAACTGATCGAAACATTAATAAATTATAGTAAAACCTTTCAAAGTGTTCACTAAAACCCTTAGTATTAATAATGAATGATGAGAAAATAGCGCATTTTTAAATTAATTTACAATTTAGATTTAAAAATTGTAAATTTTCAGAGAATTAAAGTGTATAATTTAAAAGGTTTTATTGATAAAATAAGCATAATAATTTGATTTACTTGTGATTTTGTGTCATAACACATTTTTCAAAAAAATCTAAAACTTGTTCTTTAACCTCAGCTGGTACAATAGAAAAATTTGATTCATCTGTATTCATAAGATCAGAAAATTGTGTGTAACTTGTTTGTACAGTTTCTGATATTTCATCAATATTGCTTGTAAAATATTTTTTACGTATAACATTGTCCAATTGTTGTATTAAACGTTTTAAATCTTTTTTAGCTAAATCAGATATTTTCAATTGTTTTAATGCTTCTAAATATTCTATTTCTGATTTATCTAAAATAAGTGATTGTTGATGAGGCTTTTCAGTTTTACTAATTGTATCACCTTTAACATTCTTTTTAAATACTTCTAAAATTGTACGTTTTTTACTTTTTTTATCATCACGGTCATTTGTGTGTGTATGACGTTGTTGCTGCACAGGTATTGCTTTGCTGTAGCAACCTGATATTGTATGTCGACTCAATATTGGTACTGTTTTATTATTAGTTGAACTAGTTTGAGGTTTCACTGAAAAAATAATACACAAAATTGTTTTTTATGATTTTAAGCAAAAAAAAAAGGCATAAAATATAATTACATTTTCCTTGTCTTTTTTCTCTGTAACATATTGAACACAAGTCATTCCACTTTTTATTACCATAAAAGCCACAATTATTTTTACACTTTAAATCACTTTGATTTATTCGTAACTTTGGTGTTTTTAAAGAATACATTTAAAAAGTATTTGATTAACTACAAAACACAATTAGAATTAATGAATATAATTAAAAACTATCTTGTTATCATTATTGAAAAAGTTAAAGATAAATGAAATGAGACAGAAAGAATTAAATTGTTAAGTGACGTCATAGATAAAATTAACATTGAACTGAAAAAAGGTGTATGTTGAACTGAAAAACAATAATATTGATAGTACTGCCAGATTAAATATTACGATTCGATGAAAATGAAATGAGTTATAATTTTTACAATAGATGTCGCTAATTCATTTCATATTTGAATTATTTTTTAATGCGGTTGATTTTTTTATAGTTGTTTTAAGGAATTTTAAACAGAATTAAATAAAAAATAATTAATTTGTTTTTTTAATACAACTTTAGTGTATTCTATCAATATATTTTGTTTTTTTATGTATATAATATAATTTATTTTGATTTTACATTTTTTTATTTGATTTTTTATTTCATGTTTTTAACATATTTTATTTAATTTAAAATGTTTTATTACTTTTTAATTAATTAAATATGAGCAATCGAACTGAGGTATTTTTTTGCAACTTAATCAATTTATTTCATCATAATGTTTCTATGAATACGTATTAATAACTTTTTTATAATAAATATCATATCGGACAGATAAATTTCTATTTTTTTTAGTTATGTATTTATTTTATGTTAATAGATATAATTTGATTTTTTTACTTATCATTTTTATACTTTTAATTTGGTTTTTTTTGTGTAATCCTAATTTAACTACAAGGTTTAATTGAATTTTTAAGTTTATTCCATAAGCTTTATATTTCATCAATCATATTATTTTTGTTATTTAAATTTGTATAATATTTTTGTTTAGGTACCAAATGACACTTGATTACCGACACTCCAAATCCATCATTATTTATGGAGGAAAAAATAATATTAGTTTACATTGAAAACTGTTTTATAAAAGACTAATGCAATTCATATAGAATTGCTAGAATGACTAGAATTAAATATTAATAAAATAATTACATTCCAAATCAATAAAATAAAGAATAGGAATTTTTAAATTGTTTTGAAACTTTTTTGTTGATTTTATTATCTTGTTTTTTAATTAAACTTTTGAAATACAAATAATTACATAATAAAATTTATAACAAAACAACAAAATAAAAATCGAATAAAACGTTTATTAAAAAATAAATAAATGTTTCTTAATTTTTGGCAGTAAAAAATTTTTAGTAAAAAAAGACCTTCCATTCCCGTCTTAAAATATTTCTAAATTTTTGAATAATATTAACAAAAAAAAAAAAATAAAACACTGATCAAATTTTAAGTCAGTCTCAAGTTTAGTCCAGATTCTAATTTTTTTTTCTTTCTTTTAAATGCCTTTTTGTTTATTTTTATTTAGCTTTAGTTAAAATAATAATAATATAATCGTATATCGGCAGTGAGTGAATGAATTTCTTTTCATATTTATTTACTCTATTTTTTATTATTAATCCTAAAACTAGTTTAGTAATCTTAATTTTGTAGGTTGTAGAGGATGATCCAAATATGAAGAATTGAGTAATAAAAGCTTTTGAACTTTTATTATAAAAGCTGCCATCACTTGCGTTACACGTTAACTAATCAGAAAAGTATCCAAATTGGGTAGATAAATTCATGAACATCAAAATATATAGAAAGAAACATTAGACTTTTGTTTTATTCTTTTAAACAATTGATTCACCGATCAATAGAAAAGAAATAGAAAAATACTAAATTTATAATTAATTCTTGACCTACAATCAATAAGAATAAAATAAATAAAAATTAATTTAAATCATTTTCTTTCCTTTTTTATCCCCACCACCCCGTATAAAATATATTATCAAATTTTTTCTTTTGATATCGACGAAATCTTAACGATTTATTTTCGAGCACCAAAAATTTTAATAAAGAGCCCGATGAACGATATTATTTTATGTTTATTTTTATTAAATAAAATTCTAATAAAAAAGCCTTAACTTAATGGCAAATCCGATTTGACTAATAAAATTCCTTCTATAAAAAATTATGTTTTTTTCCCTAAATTTTGATTATTTTATATTTTATATAATTTTTTTTTCTTTAGTTTATTATTTTGTTTTTGTTTTTTTTTTTTAATTATTTTATCGTTAATATATTTTGTACATAATATTTATATATGTTTATAAATATATATAAATGTATAAGTATGACTTAATTATTTTTTAATTAAAAAAACACAAAAATTATTAGAAAAACAAAACAAAAAATATAACCTAAATAATAGAAAAATATTCTTTCTCGTTTAGATACAGTTTTATTGTATTTTCGTTTTACAATTTCTCTATTCGTTAAAGTTTTTGTTTTTTTTCATTCCATTTCATTTTGTTTTGTTTTTTTTTATATTTTCTTCACTGGTTTTATTATTTATAGAAAAATAATTAAACTTAAAAAGAAAACATTCATTTAAAATATTAAAAAAAAGCCTTATAACGTGTCATACAGACACTTTATGTTAGGCACTTTACTCATATTATGTCGTCAGCGTGTTACGAAATTACAATAGAAAAATGGACAGAAATGAAAAGGCGAATTGACTACATTTTTATTTGTGTATTTTACTTTCTCTTCTTTCTTTAATTCTTAAATATTTATTTTGATTTTTAAATTTATAAAAAACAGTTTTTTTCTTATTTTTTTTATGTTCTACCTATTTATATTTTTAAAGAAAAAAAAACTGTGTAATTTTATTTTGATCCTATTTTACCTGGATAACCTGGGATGAATATTCGTTAACGTTTTCAAAAGTAAAGAACCTGTCAAAACAATGCAAACTTGAAACTTTTAATTTTCTTAGAAATTAAATGTTTTTTTTCCGTTCTAGAGAAGTGCGTATGATTTTTCATTAAATTATTTATTTTCATGACTTATTATTATTATTATTATTATTATTATTATTATTATTATTATTATTATTATTATTATTATTATTATTATTATTATTATTATTATTATTATTATTATTATTATTATTATTATTATTATTATTATTATTATTATTATTATTATTATTATTATTATTATTATTATTATTATTATTATTATTATTATTATTATTATTATTATTATTATTATTATTATTATTATTATTATTATTATTATTATTATTATTATTATTATTATTATTATTATTATTATTATTATTATTATTATTATTATTATTATTATTATTATTATTATTATTATTATTATTATTATTATTATTATTATTATTATTATTATTATTATTATTATTATTATTATTATTATTATTATTATTATTATTATTATTATTATTATTATTATTATTATTATTATTATTATTATTATTATTATTATTATTATTATTATTATTATTATTATTATTATTATTATTATTATTATTATTATTATTATTATTATTATTATTATTATTATTATTATTATTATTATTATTATTATTATTATTATTATTATTATTATTATTATTATTATTATTATTATTATTATTATTATTATTATTATTATTATTATTATTATTATTATTATTATTATTATTATTATTATTATTATTATTATTATTATTATTATTATTATTATTATTATTATTATTATTATTATTATTATTATTATTATTATTATTATTATTATTATTATTATTATTATTATTATTATTATTATTATTATTATTATTATTATTATTATTATTATTATTATTATTATTATTATTATTATTATTATTATTATTATTATTATTATTATTATTATTATTATTATTATTATTATTATTATTATTATTATTATTATTATTATTATTATTATTATTATTATTATTATTATTATTATTATTATTATTATTTATTATTATTATTATTATTATTATTTATTATTATTATTATTATTATTATTATTATTATTATTATTATTATTATTATTAGTATTATTATTTATTATTATTATTATTATTATTATTATTATTATTACTATTATTATTATTATTACATTTAGGCTAGCTAAAATATTTTAATCCAGCGACTAGTAAAAATTTTTCTATAAATAATTCAGAGTCAAGTACGGCAATATGTGCGGCACGACCAATTAAAGCATTTGCCGTATGTGGTAGAGCATGATGTACATCAAAACGTGCTAAAGTCAGTTCAGGACGTGCCAACATTGGTGCAATTATATTATGTACCATTTCCCTATTTAGTTTAATTTAAAATTAACTAATAGTTTATGTTTAACATATTGAATAAATTAAATTTACCTGTAAACTGTTCCCAGATTTGATGAGTCACGTACTGCTGCCTTACATAATTCTAATCTGGCCGAATGTGGTGGTACATAGCGATCCTGACTTGATCCACAGAGAACTACATTTTTAAAGTGATGTAGTGTACTACGTTGACTAAGACGATACAAAAATGTTTGACGAGGATCTGGAGCATCTCGAAGGCATAACTGAAGAAGAGATCCTGATTTTTTCCATTTTTGCATAAACCACATTCCTAAAATAAATATTTATTGATTAACTTAGATTATTTAGAACTGAAAAGATTAATATAATTTATTTATTTTAATATAATTTACCCATATTGACAAGACCACTGCTATTGTATAAAGTTCCTAAATGTGGCCCAGACAATGACAAAAAAGTATGTAATCTCGGCAGTAATGGTCTTAATTGTGGTCTTGTTAATGCGGATCGTACAATAATTGTTCCTAATGAATGTGCAACAAATGAAACACGACTAGGATTTAATCCACATGCATCAATATGATGAAGAATCTCTGTTACAAGACGATCAGTCATTGTATCAAAATCAGAGAATGTATCACCTTGATTTCTTTCAGACATTAAAAATTCAAGATGTGCTCCAGGTAAACCTAATTCTAAATAAGTTCTTACTAAACGTAAATCAGCGGAGTTTCCATCAAGACCATGAACACAAATAATTAAATGTAATCCATTTGGTGAAAATGCGCGATATTCATCGCTGATATGAAAATAAGGTAAATCAGATGCAAGTTTTGTAAAATCTGAATATATTGAACCAGAATAATTAATTTGTTTTCTAAATTCTTCACGACATTTTTCAAATTCTAATAATTGAATCGGCGATCCCTGAGTTTTCTTTTCGGTGGAAGTTGTTTCGTCATTTGTTTCATTATTCAGTTCAGTAATTCTTGTGGCTGATGAAGCCAACTCACTACTACTTTGTGATTTAAGAACGGGTCTATTTGGTTTAACTGCTTCATATATATGATATAATGGATTATCTATTGATGATGCTGGTTGTTGTTGTTTTGGAGGTGATCTGATAACAGGAGGAGTTTCATCAATAATTGATGGTGGATCTCTGAACTCATCTGGTGGAAGTGGTGCTGCATCTCTAAATTGATGCGGTGGGGGTAATCTTAAATTCTCAAATGGATGATCTGTTATTGTTGTCAAATCAAATTCTGATTTCGATTTTTCTGCTGGTTTCTTAGTTACTTTTCTCAGTTTTGAATCGAGGGTCATTTGATGTCCAGGGTCCACATTTTTTGATGTTATATTCACTTCTTTACGAATGTATGGATGAAGACCATTTTGTATTGGACGTGGTTCAATCCAATCTTTTTCCATATCTCTTAATTCTTTTTCCTTTTGAATTGTTTGAACAATAGGATTTTGTTGCTTTTCCTTCTGAATTGTCTGAACTATAAGATTATGTTGTTTTGATTTCATTCTAAAAAAAGTAATTATATGAGGTTGAAAGAAAAATCAATAATAGGGTCGATTTTTATTGCAGTGTTAATCTATTGCATTGCTTTACAATGCTCGAATTAAAAAGTATAAGTAGTTAGAAAATTGCGAGTGGGATTTGTAAATAACTTGCACTTTTTAATACAACAAAATAAATACCTGACAGTAACAGATGATGTCTTCTTATGAAATGATATATCACCATTTGTTAATTTTTGTTTTGGTTTTGGAGAATTAACTTTTATTGGTTTAGCCACAATTATACGATTGGGTTGCTCATCAATAAGCTTTTGTAGTTTCTTTCTAAGTTGTTCACCATTTAATATTCGATCATCTTTGAGGGTTTCAGGACTTGATGGTCTTGTACTTCTGCTTGAAACCCAACCACTTTGATCACTTAATGATGATGTTGATTCACTACTGTTACGAATTTTTGGTGGTGATGACATAAATTCAGGTGGTGGTGGTGCTAAATTTGGTAAACTTTCACTAAAACCGACACTTGGATCATGCTCTAAAAGTTCTAATTTAAAAGGCACACTTGCTGATGACAATAAACGTCTTTGGTGTTTTTTTGTTTTTGGACTTGGCTCTTGACTATCCGTACTACTTGATGAATTACCATTTTTACCATTACGTGGTGAAAATTTGACCTGTTTTAAATCAGACATACGTATTCTAGCAATTTCCACAGAACGTAGTGGTAAAGTTGTTGAATTTTGTCGTAATGCGTGTGACGAATTACTACGTGGTATCGAATTTATATTCCCAGCACTTGAAGATGTTATAAATTGATTGTGCAATGGATTTTGTTTTTTTGTTCTGACAGGAGGATAGGAATTTCTTGGTGGAAGACTCATACCAGCACCTTTTGGTAATGAGTTATAGTAACAAGTACGTGAATTTGTATTGTGACCATGATGTTTCATTTCATGTACAAAATCATTTTTTGTTTTACTATTTGTGTTTGTAACACGATTTAATGTTGAAAAATTATTATGAATTCGTTCTGGTTCAACTTTACATGTTGGACTTTTATCGATTCCATTTGGTATAAGATTATAAAATTGTAAAGCTTTTTTACCAGGGTCACCCGGATTCTTATATTTCTCTCTAAACTCATTTATATTCTTTAGCAACTCCTCTGGCTGCAATGCTCCTTTTTTAATATGATGTATTTGTTGTATAGGCTGATTTAGATTTTTATGTTGTTGATGATGTTGATGATGATTGTGTGTTGTACGCGGTAAAGATGATGAACTAACACTATTTTGTATTGGCATTTCGAGTTGGTCTAATGATTTACTGTGTCTTGTTGGCAGAGTACCAGAATGTACATGTACACCTGTTGTGTGATCCCAGTGACAATCAGGTTCAACCATTGTAGATACAGAATGTCGTGAAAGTGTCTTTTGACGAATCCCATTTCGAGCAGCTGGTGTTATTGTTAAGCTTGCCTAAATAAATAAAAGAGTAGTTTTTAAAATTTATCGTCACCTTAATTTATTCTTACCTGTAAAATATCTCCTCCTAATGCAAATCTCGGTGTCATTACACCCAAATAATTTTGACAGGAACTAAGTGGTTCAAGGGGTAAATTTATTCCACATGAGCATTCCTTCTTGGTATTTGTTGTGACTATTTTATTATGAACTACCGGTTGAATTTTTGATGGCATTTCAACTCCGTTTATGTGAGGATCTTAAAAAAAGGATTAAAAATGTTTGTATTACTTGTTTCTTCTATACTCAGTTATCAATTATTTTTGATGGTTTATCTTTTGTCTTATTAACCCATTGTTTCTTTTTTGAAATCTTAAGAAATATAACGGTGGATGTTATTATCTATTATAAATGTTCCATCAAATGTAAAGATAAAAAAAAAATTCTTTTGTATAAAAACAACTAACGTTGATAAGAAAGAATGCATTGAAACAACAATACAAAATATAGGACAAACATAAAAAATAAAAGAAACTAAACGTATTTACCACTTCCAATTCTTCTTCGATTAAATTCTGGTGGATCTTGATATCTATCTTCAAATATAAATGGTAATGAATTTGCATCACCATCTAATGGTGTACAATGTACTGGTAATGGAGGAAGTGATGATAAATAACGCGATCTTCTTGCCATTTCCGATACGGCCACATAATTTTGATAATTTGTATCATAACAACCAGTTGCTGCATGCCTTGAATTTTCCATAACAAAAAAACCTTCTGCAAAACGACGTACACGTAATATGTGATGTTTTTTAGCAAGTAAATTATGTACAGCAGGTTGTGTGCCAGCAGATAGTACACGACGCCAATATAATATACATTCGGCACATAATTGGGCAATATCGGAATTAGCTCGTGATGTAAAATCATCTTCACTATCAAGAAGCTATAGAAATAAATATGAAATCGATTTAATATTTTCTGATCAATTTTTATTTTAAAAATTTGTTTAATTAACCTTTGCAAAATCAGAGAGCTTTCTTAATCTTTGTGCAATTTCTGATTCTCCTTGCTGTGTTCCAGCTAAAGCAGCCCATTGAGGTGGTAAAACTGTTATAAATTCGGAGAGAGCCGATTTTAGCGACTCCAAAGCCCCAAGCAGCAATGCACAAATTTCACGATGAACCTTTATTAAGAACAATTGTAATATGATTAATTGAATAAATTCTTACAAAATCACAAAAAATTCCACATACTTGTCTTGCATGCGTCAGTCTACCAGTAGCACCACCACCACATTTAGCTGCATTTCCAACTTGCGGACCAAAAAATACAGCTTCTAATGGTCCTGGTGACATTGTACCTCTACAGCTCAGTTTTCCACTTCCAATCCATGGTTTTGTACTACGAGGAGCACTAATAATAAGTATGACAACTTCCAATAAACAAAATATAGGTTACAAAAAAAATGGAAGGGTGAGCAGAGGATTATAAAAACAAAAACAATAATAGTAATCAAATTTTGTGCGAGTAATTTTTATTATTTTTTTTGAAGTACGTGAAAAATAAATATAGAAGTGGCACCAAAAAATTGTTTATATTTTTTTTCTCATTTAGTGTGATACAAAAGCACAAAATAAAACAAAAGTTTGTAACAGAAAAAAAAGTAAATTTCCGCATTCCTGAAAGAAAAAATTCCGAGTCGAATTTCGAATAAAGAAAAAGACAAAATAAATAAACATTGTACAAAATAAGAATTTTAAAAGAAAATTAGACAAAAGAAATAACAAATGAATTCTAAAATTATAGAGCAATTTTCTTAAAAGTGAATTAAATATGAATTATTTTATAAGCTTTTAGAGCCTTACCAACTTTGTACATAGTGCAAAATACTTTTCCTTTTTATTAGCAAGTAAGCAATGAAATGAAACGACACTTCGATCAGTTAATAAAAGAAAAAAAATTTCGCACCAAAATGGGTTTACATAGCATAATTAATCCATATATAAAATTATAAATATCAAATAAAAAAAACCAACACAAAAAAAATGTAAACAAGACTTTATTTTGTTTTAATTCTTTTTTTTTTATTTTTGTGGCTTCAACTTTATTTTGTTTTTTTTTTTTATTTAATGTCCCTCTATAAAAATGTGCAGTTATTTTGTTTTATGTTATAGTCTCCATAATTAAAATTTTGAGTTAAATTATGTAATTAACTTTAACCCTCTCTCCAACAATAACATTACCAACAACATCAACAAAAATTATACTAAAAATAATCATAAAAACAACAACGATAAATTTAAATTAAAAAAAAATGTTTCTTTTTTCTTGTAATATGTTTGCATTGTAAACCCATCACAATGACGTCTTTAAAAATTGATTGTGAATGTTTTTCAATGACGTCAACAAACATATATATTTATATACATAAATATGTTTTTATATTTTATATGAAATCAAACCTACGTCACACTTTTCTTGCTGAAGTTTATTGAAAAAAAAATTCTTATATTATGTAAGTACCGAGGTTCATATAATAAATTTAAGATTGAATAGTTTTTATGTTATATTAATACATAATAGAAAATTTGTCTCTCTATGGCTATCTATATGTATGTATGTTGAGTAAAGAATAAAAATTTAATATTCACATACATGATTATATACAAAAAAAATATATGTATATGTATAAAATTTGTGATAAAAATGTGTACCTAATTTCGTTAATCATAAAATGATGATGTTAGTCTATTTTTTTTATCTATATATTTTTAAAAAAGATGTACATAGTTTACCACATAACCTTAAAGAAAGAGATAGAGATATAGGTGAATGTTATAAGTATATAGATTATAAATAATATAGATAAACGATAATATTATCCTTTAGGTACCTAATAATAACAATCAGGCGTCTACACTTTAATTCAGTATATAAGATTATAAGATCACACGAATCGTACAAAAGTAAAATTAAATTAATAAGAAAAGTGGAGAGAAAGAAAAAAAAAACGAAAAGAAAATAGAAAGAAAATGTGAAAAGTAGAAAAGATATACATACATTTCTTTCTAATACATAATATGTAATAAAATATATGCGACGATACATGTTATCCTGAATCTGATCTGGATAATATATTTTAGTGGAAAGATGAAAGAAAGAATGAAAGAAAGAAAAAAAAACAAGAAGTAGGACGAAGAAGAAGACGGAAGAATAAAAAAAACATAACAATAATGATAGAAATCGTTTAACGTTTAGGATTTATTGATTTTTTTTTTCTTTTCGCTTTTTTAATATCGGAAAAAATTAACTGAGATTAAACAAAATAAAATTTTCTTCGATTTTTTCCTTTTTTTATTTTTTTCTTCATTTTTATTTTTTTTTTATTCTTTTCTTTTTTTTTTTTTTTGATTTAACGATTAAACGATCCGAGATTTGTCTTTTGTATATTTATTTTTATATAAACGCTTTTTCTCTATATGATGTTTTCTTTTCTGTTGCTTGAATATATTTATGATTTATAAATCAAATATATTTAAAGTAAAGAAAATACATATTCTCATATATAGGTAGTAGAGGTACATATATAGGTTATACATATATCGTTAACGAATGGTGTTTACATATTAACGTCTTTGTTATTTCAGCTGGAGTTTTAGGTATTGTAATAAATAAAATAATAATAATAGGGTTGGTTGGTGGGGGTTAGGTTTTGAGGGGGTTTTATGACAAATAAAAAAGATGAGGAAATTTCATATGAGAGAAAAGCGTATAAAATATCTGAAGTGGTTAGAAAGGTGATGTGAAAGCTGTTAAATGTAACCAATGTATAAAAAATCTTTATACTACTTTAACATTAAAATAAAAATAATACTATTTAGATAATAATAAAAACAACAACAACACTAACAATAAGAAAATTTGGGTTTTATTTATTGAAAAGTGTTATCTTGTCCTGACCTACATATAAATAAATATATATACACTTACACACATACGCATGTATAGCAAAGATTATATAAAAGAAAAGGCACCTCCACAGTCTACGATGTTATCGCCTTCAATAATTTATTCATTTGAATTGAAATGGTGAAAAAAATAAAAAAGGATATAAATAAAAAATCCGTTTTTAAGAGAAAAAAAATTTAAACTTTCTTATTTCCTCATTTTGTCCTTGTCAATTTTTTGTTTTTTTCCATCTTATTGTCTGTCAGACGAAGAGTTTACGTATAGGTAGGTACATATTTCCTCTAATAATTTGGTCTTTATTAAAACTTTTCTGTTTCAATTATTGTTTATAGAAATGTGTGTACATATACATACATATGTACAAAATACCATAATTGATGTACACATTTTCTAATGCCATAATAATGGTATATTTTATGATCAATCAATTCAATTTAAAATCCAAACATATATGTACATTTATACATACATACATTTACAATATAAATTATATGTTTGTAATATATAAATATATTGAATAAATGTATAACCAACGTATGCGTGTGTATTATGTATATATGTATGTATAAATACTATATAAGCGGTGTTAATGATTTAATGATACTTTCATATAGTCAAACATTCAAATAATAATAACAATTTAATTGATGAGTTTTCCTTCTTCTTCTTATTCTTCTTCTTTATTTTCTCTGCGTTAATATACATTATAGTTTGTGTGTAGACTAAATGTGTGTTGCGGGTAAGTTTAGATGATTTTATTATTAAGTATAGTTGTTATAGAAAAACACAACAACAATAAACAAAAAAATTATATAAAGAAAAAAAAAAGAAAATAATCAAGAAAAAAATTGAAGATAGAAAAACTCACTTAATATATGGTTGATGTAATGCAACTAAACTAGCATGTATTCCCAATGTTATTGCAGCTAAATGAAAATAATCAAATAATACAGGTAGATGATAATGTAGACCACGTCCAGGATGAAAATTTAATTGTAGAACACGTGTTGAGGCTAATGTTAAATTTGATCCAGTTGCTTGTTCACCAAACCATAATTCTAAATTTAATGAAAATTCAGCTCTTTCAATTGATTCCTTTAAATGCCGACTATCAACTGTAAAATACAAATAAGAACACAAAAAAAAATAAATAAAATGAGTTATAAATTAATAATAGGAAAGAAAAACTGCACCAACAACACTATACGAAAATTTAGAAGATAGAGAAAAAAGTAAATGTATAAAAGAAAAAAAATCCTCTAGAATAGATTTCTCTAGTGACCACTAACTATACAGTACACCTGGCGCCTTCACTTTATACTTCGTTTTTCCCGGCTTTTTTTTCTTTTCCTTTATTTATATTTATGTTTTCTGTCATGTATTTTTTATATTCGTGTCTGTGTTTTTTCTATCTATTTTTATATATTTTTGATATTTGCGTTAAATAAAATAATAATAAATTACAACAAGAATAATAACAACAAATAAAAAATACGACAGAAAAATTTTCTAGTGTCACGTCTTTTGTTATTTTCCTTCCTTTTACTGTTTTCTTTTTCTCCTTTTGTTTTTCTGTCTTCGTTTTCGTAGTCCGGTTTGTAAAATTTGTGAATATTGTATTTTTTTTCCTTTTGTGAAATACAAAAGGCAAAAAAGATTAAAATGACTTTTTTTTCTTCTCTCGTGCTTCAGGTGAATTTGGCATTTTTGAGGAAAGATTTAACGTATTTATATAATTTATTGACGATGACTTTTTTATTCTTTTTTTTCCCTCTGACATAACATTTTAGATTTTATTGATGGTTTTAAAAGTATACCGCCCGGAGAGGGAGGAAGAGAGAGAGAGGGAGAGAGTGGGAGCAAGTGATAAAGACTAGAGAAATAGAGAAAAAAAATTAAATGAAAAAAATAATAGATAAAATATTTTTATTCAAGATTTATTCGTATAAGTTTGTTTTTTAAGTCTGTTTCTTGTTAGCATTTCTTTTGAACGATGATGATTGAAGTAATTGGATTTTTTTCTTCACTTATATAATTTTTATTATGCAAATAAATTTTTTTCATTAAAATTTTGTAAATATGTATTTTTAAATTCGTATAACGAAAGGTTTTTAATTGATATAAGTGGTGTTTCTTTGAACTTCAGTTGTAGAGACCAGAAGCCTCTAAATAAACTTTCTAATGTTAGCCACATTTTTCAATCCCAAATACAATTTTCTCTTTGTAAAATGCAAAAGTTTTGCATGTGAGATTTTTCACTGAGTAAATTTCTCTGAGACTATGTGTAAAGACTTGGTTTGTAAGTCCAAATCTTTAGGTAATTGTTGGCACAATTGTAATCCCACTGTATAGGGGCCAGAACCTTCTCTACAATTGCGCTGCTAATAATAACACTTTGATTATTATTTTCAGACTAATTTTATTCTATATAAATTTTGGTTTATATATACAAAAAATGATTACAAAGCATTTAAAAAGTAAGATTAATTAATTTCTCACAAGAATTCTTTTCACATATATTCTTATGCATAATTGCATAATACATGAAATATTAAAATATTAATATTTTAATATTATGTAAAAGGAATTCTTATGATATATTTTTATGCATAATCGCATAATACATCAACTCTAAAATATTATTATTTAAAGATTATCTTAACAGAATTCTAATAATATTAATTTTATGCATAATTGCATAATACATGAATTCTTTAATATTATTATAATTGTCTTATCAAGTGCTGGTAAGTTGATACGTCTGGACGCTGGGTTTACATTGCAGTGTTTATATTTTCTGTTCATGATTGAACATACTCCCGGGCCTCCAGTGTAAGTCCGGATCCATTCCTAGCTCCCGGTTGGTGCTTGAAAGTCGAAGTCTGGGCTCGATGGTGCTCTTGTGTTACCACCTCGTGTAGTTCTTGAAAGATATATTCGGCGAACAGTATATGCTATCCCCAAAAGAATTGCTAGTATGAAAGCAGAGTATGAGATCACATACTGATGTACGTCATGGTGTGTAGCTTTCGGTAAAGTTTCTAGATGCTTTTGCTGTTGTATTGCAGTTTTGAGTTCTTCTTTATCAATGTTGAACCATAGGATGGGTTGTTTTCTTTCTGCTTATGGAACTCTTCAGATAAGTTGGTTGAAGGTAGGAAGGAAGCGTTTAGTCCACTAGAATATGAATTGTCCCCGTTATCGTCACTGTTTTTCCTTTTAAGCTGCAATATGCTGCTATCTTAATTGTTCCACCATTTACTAGGGTAATAGTAAATATTTCTTTATTACATATTATATCCATGGTCTGGGCTTCTTCCAGGGAATATATCCAGCTGTTATGGTGAAATAGCTGGATCCAAACATCAGCTGACTCTGAGGATCGTATCTGGCACATATTGGATATGCCTGAGGTATGTTTTAGCATTTCCATTTCGCATTTGCTGGCGTTCGACTTCTGGTTATGTAACGGCCGCTTTTGTGTACATAATAGTTGTTGTGTCTCATCATGATGGCAGGCTTTAATTTCTTCCATCTCTAGTGGGTAATATTGATCACGGTCTAAACATACAATCAAATATTCTGAAGAGGGTACAATGAACACATGCTTCCCTTGATATGTAGTTTCCAATGAAATTAATTTGTACGGCTGGAATTCCTCTTTATTGATCAAAGGAATGTCGATAGTGAATATTATGTTGTGCTTCATTATCCTTGTATTCACTAACATCAACTTGTATAGTTGAGTTAATTCGTTGTTGTCATGAATCGGTAAAGCGAGTTCAAACGGCAGATTTATCTGCCTTTTCAATTGTTCTGTTCAGTGGATTGAACATACTCTCGGGCCACTGTAGTGTCATGTTTGTAAGGCTGATGTTGTTTTAGGTGCCGATATGTTACCACCTTGTGTTGATCATCACCTCTTTCTTGTTATGAAAACTATAAACGTTAATGATGTACATCGTGGTGGGTAAGCCCTACCACTTCCTGCTGGATCTTGTGTTGAATTTGCATATTTCCCGGCCAGCAATTTGAATGTCATCTTTATTAAATATGTTATCTCTTGGTACTGAATTTGGTGTCCTTATGTTACCACCTGTTGTTGTTGTTATTGTGATGATGAAAATTCTTAACTTTTATTACAGTTACTTCAATTTGTTTCCCAATTGGTAATGAACTTATTTTTGTTATCGGCTTCTTCATCTGATGTTCTAGTTGTGATAAAGTTGTAAAAACAAGTGCTGATATTTTTGTGGTACCTCCCATTCCAGTAATTTGAACATAGGTAGGTTGTCTTTTTAATCTCAATCGTTTTGCTATGTCTTCAGTGATGAGCACAGCTTGAGAACTCTTAAATATTGTTCCGTGTCATCGGTAGTTGTTGTTGTTATCAATGCACTAGTATTAACCTCGTGGAATGGTAGAAACCTTGGCCAAGTAATTCTGAGTTGATGGCAGGTTTCTCTGCATACTTTTCTTAGTTAGACCGGTTCTGCTCACCGTTGTCAGCCACATGTGTATGATAAATTTGGCAAACATTTTGATTATTGCAATTTATCAATTAATGTTCTATTGATAGAAAACGACGATATAATTTCTTGTTGCTTTGTTGAACTGGCATCTCATCACAGTGTTCAAATATTGTTGTTGTTTAATTGATAGTTTATATAGAATCTTTTGTTGTTCGACTCCAAGTTGTAGCATTAAATAAAGTCTTCAAGCTGCGCTGTTGTTTGATCAAGAAGTTTATGTAGAAATCTTTTGTTGTTCGACTCCAGGTTGTAACATTGAATAAAGCCTTCAATCTGCGTTGTTGTTTGATTGACAAGTTTCATAAGTTTTGCATTCCATTTTCTAATCCACCAATTTGTTGCTGTTTTAATAATCTGCTTGCTTTTGAACAAAGCAAGCATGGTTCGGGGGGCGAATATTTGTTGTTTTCATTGCTTTTATTGAATTTCTATATATACTTATTCTATTTGGTTGTAATAAGTAGTAATAAGTATTGTTTTGAACAAAAAAAATTTGTAATGTTTTCATTGACCAAAAAATACTTGTATATATAGTGTTGTTTTGCCAAAAAATTTGAATTGTATTTTTGACCAAAAATACTTGTAGTGTATTTTTGTTGTATATACTTTTGTTCGTCTCGTCAAGAATATTTGTAGGGTATTCTTGTTTAACAAAAATATTTGTTGAGTATTTTTGTTGTATATACTGTAGGTTTTTTTTGACAAGAATATTTGTAGTGTATTCTTGTTTGACAAAAATATTTGTAATTTATTTTTGTTGTAGGTACTGTAGTTCTTCTTATCAGTGTTGAAATTCTTTTAATACTAATCTTTGACTTTTTTAAAGAGATTTCTATAATTTGGTGTTGGTTTTTCTCAAATTTTAATAAATAATTATCCAATTCAAATGCTTTTCCTCTCACATTTCCATTTTTTAACAGTATCTATATTGGGTTGATTATCCCGTTGTTCTTAGGCTCCTCAAGTTTCTGTTACTTTTTTCTTCCACATTTCCTATTTTAACAGTGTCTATATTGGGTTGATTATCCCGTTGTTCTTAGGCTCCTCAAGTTTCTGTTTCTTTTTTCTTCCACATTTCCTATTTTAACAGTGTCTATATTGGCTTGATTATCCCGTTGTTCTTAGGCTCCTCAAGTTTCTGTTTCTTTTGTTCATTTTAAATATTGCATTTAATTATTTTAAATATGGAAATTATTGATTCTTAGTAATTCCGTAAACGGCCAGAGTATTCCTCTGTCTAAGATCAATAATTCTAGGTAGGAGAGTTGGAATTTTGTGTATTGTTGATTCTCAGTAATTCCGTAAACGGCCAGAGTATTCCTCTGTCTGAGATCAAACAATTTTTTAATTGGAAACGGACATATTTTTCTTAGTAATTCCAGCAAGCTGGCGAAGGTATTCCCTTCTCTAAGAAAACAATTTATGGTAGGAAATTTTGGATTATTTTTTCTTTTTATTAACTCGGTCAGTTCTTGATGACTCGAAGTTCGTTTAGTTCTTCTTGACTCGAAGAACTATACCCCATCGGTTGGCTGTTGATAATTCGATGGACGCTTTTTCTTCTTAATCTCATCGGTTGGCTGTTGTTAGCTCGATGGACGCCTGTTCTTCTTAGGCTCGAAGGACCATGTAAAGACTTGGTTTGTAAGTCCAAATCTTTAGGTAATTGTTGGCACAATTGTAATCCCACTGTATAGGGGCCAGAACCTTCTCTACAATTGCGCTGCTAATAATAACACTTTGATTATTATTTTCAGACTAATTTTATTCTATATAAATTTTGGTTTATATATACAAAAAATGATTACAAAGCATTTAAAAAGTAAGATTAATTAATTTCTCACAAGAATTCTTTTCACATATATTCTTATGCATAATTGCATAATACATGAAATATTAAAATATTAATATTTTAATATTATGTAAAAGGAATTCTTATGATATATTTTTATGCATAATCGCATAATACATCAACTCTAAAATATTATTATTTAAAGATTATCTTAACAGAATTCTAATAATATTAATTTTATGCATAATTGCATAATACATGAATTCTTTAATATTATTATAATTGTCTTATCAAGTGCTGGTAAGTTGATACGTCTGGACGCTGGGTTTACATTGCAGTGTTTATATTTTCTGTTCATGATTGAACACTATGGGTTAGATTAAATTAAAAAAACGCATTTAATATTTGATAATTAATTTATAAGCAATAGTAAACTTATGAAGTGAAATAACTCTGGAACTATAGAGGCTTTTTGTAATTTTAAAAGAAAATTCAAACTGAATAACACACAAAAAAACACAACTATAATCATGTTCATTTACCTACTTTACATTTATAGCTAATAAATATTTTTTATTAGCTAATAAAATCTTTTTATTATTTTGTATTTATTAAGAAGTGTTGAAATTTTTAGTTATTCTTAACTAAATAAATTACATAACCAACGATAAGAAAAATAGAAACATAGAAACATTAATATTTAATTTTTTATGTTGATTGAAATGTTAAACAATTATTTAGAAACAAATGAATGACAATTTTTGTTCATGTACTTTGTATACATTTTTTTTTCATTCACGCAAAAAACGAAAGCCAGAAAAAAACACAGAATAGAACGAAATATCTATAATCATATTTTTTTCTCCCCCATCTTTGATATCACTTAAATAGGATCAGTGTTATTTTTGCAAGGATAATAACACTGATCCCACAGTTTTTATATAGTCAGTGGTCGAGGATGCAATATTTGCGCTTTTTTTTCCATATGTTTCATTTTAAAACTACTTAATGTTTAATACTTTTAAAATTTATAAAGAAGTATGAAAAAATTTCCATTGTGAAACGGAAATCAAACAGAATTAGAATTTAAATAAAATAAAATATTAAGCAGGATGTGAATAAAATAGAATGGTTGCTGGGGTTATGTAGAAAGTTTTTACCATACAGAAATTGATTAATTGTGAATATCTTCTTTAGTTTACAGAAAATTCTCAATAAGTGATTATTATAATCCGTAATTATTAATTAAAACAAAAACCTTATGAAAATAAATCTTTTATATATTTATCTTTGTAAGATATTAACTTATTTATTTATGAATATTGTGCCCCTAACAATTGATAGATAATTTTTAATGGGATGCAACCATTCGACAGATACATGAATTTTCTTCATTTCAGTTATTATAAATTGTAATAAAATATGAATAATGCTTACCTAATAAATGTGCACGAAACATAATAATATCTTTTAATGAAATTTCCTCATTCCTATATAATATTTGGAATACTCTTGAGGCACCAGAACCACCAATAATACACGCTAGAAAACAGAAAAGAAAAGAAAAGAATGAAAAATAAAAATTAAAACACAAATAAATAATAAATACTGGACATAGTTTTAATTTTCATGAACCAAAAATCTTAAGCAGCGACCCGAATTTAAGCAAAAGGTTAACACATGAAATGTAATAAATCGATTAATAAACGATCTGATATTGAAAATTTGTCAAAATTTTATAGTCAAGTTTTACATTCTTTTAATAATTTTTTTTAAAAATTATAAGGTAAAATCATTATCTATCATCGTGCAATTATTTTGACATTAAAATTTAGCAATATTTATTATAAATTTAGTTCTATGAATAGATTTTCGTGTTGTATTTTATTATTTTATAATTTTATTCTTTGTTCTTATTATATTTTTTGCTGTCAGTATTTTAAGTTTTTCATACTGTTGTTTCCATATTTATTTATTTTTGTGTTAATTGTCTAAGAGTTTTATACTCAATCTGAGTGTAAGATTTATATTTTGATCATATTTATTAATTGTAAGTAATGCATAAGCTATATTTTATGATGTATCAAATTTAAATTTTGTATTGTTTATTTTAGTTTCCTGAAGAGAGAGGAATTACTCTCGAAATATATAGAAAAAAAAATTTTAATAAAAAGCATAAATAACAATTGAATTGTATTAATATCCGATAAATCTCGTAAAAAAATATTCATCATAAATAATTAAAAGAATAAAATCAAAAACAAAAAACAAAATAAACAAAAAAAAAATCAAAACAGAGAAAAAAAACGACAGGCAAGTATGGCTGTATGCTTCGTCGAAATTTATGCGATAGTATTGTCATTTAATATAATAAAAAAAAATTATATGGGGGTGCTCCACCACGTGTTCCGATCCCCCCTAAAATCAATATGGTTCTATGATGGACCAATAAAATACTAATCCCAAAATTTCATTGCAATCCGTTCACATGTTCTTAAAAAACTGTATTTTCCAAAAAATTTGTATGGGAGGTGCTCCACCCCGTCCCCCGATCCCCCCTAAAATTAATATGGATCTATGATGGAACAATAAAATACTAATACCAAAATTTCATTGCAATCCGTTCACATGTTCTTAAAAAACTGTATTTTCCAAAAAATTTGTATGGGGGGTGCTCCACCCCGTCCCCCGATCCCCCCTAAAATTAATATGGTTCTATGATGGAACAATAAAATACTAATCCCAAAATTTCATTGCAATCCATTCACATGTTCTTAAAAAACTGTATTTTCCAAAAAATGTGTATGGGGGTGCTCCACACCGTGCCCCGATCCCCCCTAAAATCAATATGGTTCTATGATGGACCAAAAAAATACTAATCCCAAAATTTCATTGCAATCCGTTCACATGTTCTTAAAAAACTGTATTTTCTTAAAAATTTGTATGGGGGCTGCTCCACCCCATCCCCCGATCCCCCCTAAAATCAATATGGTTCTATGATGGAACAATAAAATACTAATCCCAAAATTTCATTGCAATCCGTTCACATGTTCTTAAAAAACTGTATTTTCTAAAAAGTTTGTATGAGGGGTGCTCCACCCCGAAGCCCGATCCCCCCTAAAATCAATATAGTTCTATGATGGACCAATAAAATACTAATCCCAAAATTTCATTCCAATCAGTTGTTGCAATCCTCGGGAAACTGATTTTTTCCAAAACAATTGTATGGGGGGTGCTCCACCCCGTGCCCCGATCCCCCTAAAATCAATATGGTTCTATGATGGACCAATAAAATACTAATCCCAAAATTTTATTGCAATCAGTTGTTGCAATCCTCGGGAATCTGATTTTTTCCAAAACAATTATATGGGGGGTGCTCCACCCCGTGCCCCGATCCCCCCTAAAATCTATATGGTTCTATGATGGACCAATAAAATGCTAATCCCAAAATTTCATTCCAATCAGTTGTTGCAATCCTCGGGAAACTGATTTTTTCCAAAACAATTGTATGGGGGGTGCTCCACCCCGTGCCCCGATCCCCCCAAAAATCAATACGGTTCTATGATGGACCAATAAAATACTATTCCCAAAATTTCATTCCAATCAGTTGTTGCAATCCTCGAAAAACTGATTTTTTCCAAAACATTTGTATGGGGGGTGGTCCACCCCGTACCCCAATCACACCCCAAATCAATAGGGTTCTATTGGGGACCAAATCAATAATAATTCCAAAATTTTATTGAAATCCCTTCACGCGTTTTTGAGTTATCGTGTTAACATACGGAGTCCGGCGGACGGAGTCCGGACTGACAGGATTTTTTTGACCCCTTTTTTGGGGATAAAAGTTGCAATAACCACCAATTTGACCTTTTGTTAGTAAAAATAAGTTGCCCTAGGGTCATTCTATGTGAGAAAAAAATTTTTTTGGAAATTTTCTTTTAATTGTGTTTTTTAAAAATAAAAAAAGTTGAATTTGAAAATTTTCCATTACTAGGCTTAGTCGATTACGACGAAGCAAAAGTGTGTTTTAAGATTGAATTTAATTAAGGAAAAAAAGAAAAAATAAACATTGTAAATTTAACGCACACTTCACAACAACAGAAAAAAAAAACAAAAAAGAAAGTGACACGATGATTGATATTTTTCACGATTGATATTTATGTTAACAAATTTCATTTTTTGTGCAAAAAGTATAAGTTAATTAGTATAAAAATCTGTTGTAAATATTGATAATGATTGAAGAATTTTTAATAATTAATATTATTTAATTAAAGTTTTTATTGATCGACTGTCCCATCATCAATTATTTCCCCTTAATCCCCCAAAACAAAAGCTTAAAATAAACTCAAAAAAAATGTATAATTTATTTACCTGTGCCTTCTGGTATACATGTTTCTACTTGAACTGGTAATTTTGGTGTAACTCTTAATGAACATCGTACTTGATACAACCTATAATAATGAGACAAGGCGTTAATTGATATTTTTTATCAAAGAAAAAAATAAAAATAAATATGAAAAAAAGGGAAAACAGAACAAAAATAAGTAACAGAAAATAGATTAGGAAAATTTTAAACAAATACAATTAAATTGAAAGTCAGTTAAAATTTTATTTCATTAGAATTATAAATTAGAAATCTTTCAAATATTATTTCATCAAATGAAAGGAAAATGTGTCTGACACATATAAACAATGTTTGTAGTGGGGAAACGTTGATAAAATCTATTCTTTCAAAATTTATAGTTATTTAAAATAAATAAATGATAAGAATGATGTTACAGGATATTATTATTAACGAATAATAAAGGATTTATGTAATTCCTATATAGACAAAACGTAGCAATGTAGAAATTTAGTATAGAGAATATTTTAATGATGAATATTTGGCACCCTTCGTCATAAGTTGAAAAAAATAAAATTAAAAGTTATTTCCACCACAAAAGTTTTATACGAAAATCAATTTTAAAATAGGAAATTTCACAATTAATTATTCATTTATAATTGACAGGTTTCTGGATAGAAGTTGTTGTTGTTGTTTTTTACCTCCGCTCATTTTTGATATGACAAATAAGGGACTAACATTTTCTTTTTATTTACCCACACCTGTGATCTTTATATTCTTCTTTTTAATTGTTTGTATTTTAAGAAGAAGAAAATGATGAGAGAAAGAAAAATTCTTTGACCTCAAAACAAAATTTTATCATCAAAATAGACGGAAATACTAAATGGTTCCTTTATTCTTTTAATTTTCAATTGATAATTTGTAGAAGAAAATTTTAAACAGAAAAATATCTTCAATATACCTTTTTAAATAATTTACGACTTTCCTTCTTTTTTTTTCTTCCGTATACGGAAATAGAAAAGAAAGAATACATAAATGAAAATAAATAAAAGATACAAATTGAGTTCACTTTACGGACAATTGATTTTCTTTTATAAAAAAATTGAAAAACTTGTTAATTTAAAAAAAGAAAAAAAAAATAACAAGAAAAGAAAGAAAAACACCAATTCGGGTAGACAACCGAAAACAACCACACAAACACATACACATATACACAAACAGAAACAACAACAGCAACATCACTGTCAACAACAACAACAAGAAAATACGAAAGAATCAAGAAAAAAACTAAAAGAAAAAGACTAATTGTTGTTTTTCTTAATCTTGATGTTGTTGAGAGTAATTTGTGTTATTCTTCATTGAAGAAAGAATGAAAAACATATTAAAGAAAAAACTACCTAGTGAAATACTTAAAGTATTTTTTTATTCATCTTTTTCTTTTTAAAAATTACACGATTATCGTTTTTCATATTTCAAGTGAAATTTTTTAATTTAATTTAGGTCGAACGAAACAAAGTAATAATAATTAAAAAAAATTAAATTAAAATTAATAAAAGAGCACGAAACGAAAAGTTGAAGAAACGCAAAAAAAAAAAGAAAAGATTGAAAAAAATATTGAAGGTGCTAGCAGGAGATATAAAATATGTACAAGAAATGAAGCAAACTAATTTACATTTTCATTTATTTTCAAATTCGTTTTCAAATGTCAAAGTTTAAAGTTTAAAAAACCAGGGAAAATAGGGTGGGGTATCATGTTTTTCCGACTGACTGTCATAGATGACTCATGTAAAAGATCAAACTTTTCTATATGTTTGTGTATATATATTGTGTATCTTTATACTGTTGTTTAATAGAATAATACACTACGGACCTTTAAAGAATCTAAATACATTTTTGGTAAAATAATTTGTATTGTTAAAAAAAAATTATAAACTTACCCTCGCTGAAATAAATCCACATTATAAAATTTATATAATTCAATAGCAAATTCAATAGTTGCTTGTAAGTCCGCCATTATATAATTTATTATTTATTTTTAAACAATAAATAATATAATTATTGCTAAATTTTTCACTATTTTCATATTTTTCATTATTATTTTTTATCTCTTTCTAATATAAAACATTTATGTTAATAGAAAAGAGATTTTTCAAAGATATTTCTTTGCTTTCCTTCTTTAAATAATATTAATGAAAAAAAAAAAGAAGATTGAAGAAAATATGTCAAAATCTGTAATACAAACAAAAATAACATTTTCCCTATTTTCTTTATTTTTTCCGTTTACTTTTTACTTTTCTTTTTTTTATTTTTCAGTTCGTCGCTAAAACTTCAAATAAACGAACGTACTTGTTCTGTTTTTATATATGAAAAATGAAATATATTATTATATTTCGTCTTCTTCTTCAACATTATAAAAAAAACACAATAATTCGCATACACATTCACATATACTATGTCGCACACACTTACACATGCACTCAACCAAATCTACCCAATCACTGTACATGCGTTTACGTATTTATATAGATTTATCTATAGATACACTGACACATGGACACAATAAAACAAACCTACGTTTTTTTTTATATAACATGGATTTTCACATTCACATAAAACAAAAATTGATCAATTTTCATAAGTAAGAATAAAATAATAAAACACAAAAAACAACAACAACAAAAAAAGTGAAAATAAAACGACGAATTTTTCTTTTACATTTATTTTCTCTCTCACATTTTCTTCATTAATTTTGTGTATTTGGAAAAAGGCAATACATTTCATATAGAATAAGCTCTTTAGGTTTTCTTCTTTCTTTCTTTCTCTTTTTTTTAATATTTTGAAATTTTTGAAAAGAGAAGAAAATTTGTTTTCTTGTTAATTTTTTTTTGATTTTCACTGTTTTTTTTTGTTTTCTCTTTTGATTTTAAAAAATTATATAATCACGGAACCAAATTCTTTTTTTTATTATTTATTTATTAAATATTTTCATTTCACTGATTTTTCATGTTTTCCCCATCTACGTTCTTCTTTAATGTTTTTTTCTCGTGTAGAAAAATATCTCAAATGAGACCCGGAAACTTGATGAGGAAAATTTGTTTTTTTTTCTTCTTCTTTTTTTTTCTTTTAAATTTTCAAGATAAAATGAAAGGTTATTTTATATCAACCGAAACATTTTTTGTTGTTATTTTCATTTTAATTACTTAATTAAACATTTTTCATTTATTTTTATTATTTTTGAAAAAAGAAAATTAATTTTATTTAAAAAATTTAAAATTTTTGATTTAAAGCAAAACTAAAAAAAAAACACTGGTCTTTCATGTAAAAGTCTATTTTCTCTTTAGTGTGTATGACAGGAATGAAATGAACGAAAGAAAAAGCCGAATACCTCGAGTTTTGTGGGTTTCACAGACATAGCTGGCTAAAAAAAAAAAAAGGCGTGCGTCGTTTTCAAATCTTTTTTGAACCTCTTTTATTTTATCTCTATTTGTGAGAATTATGAGAGAATATTAATGGGGATATGATAATATCCATTAAAGGGGAAAATAAAATAAAATTTTGCGCATGCTCATTTTATTACGGCACCAAATATTATGACTAAAGAATTTGTAATTTTTAAAATGTTTGATTTACTAAAAAAAATTACATGTGGAGACACCTGGTATTTTTAAAAAATATAAAATTCATTTAGGTTTTAATCATTGCATGTTTTATTGTTGGCAAAGCTTATTAAGTCCTATATCCTATGTTCATAAATTTTAATTTATCCTATTTTTTTACCATAACTGAAAAAGGGTAAGATTAAAGTTCCAATATTTTCTCCAAAATTTTTTCTCCAAAATTCAATGACTAAAATGAAGGGAAAATATTGAAATTGTGATGTTTATTGAAAAAATCTCTTTTGATCAATTCCACCGAAAAAATAATCGATCTTCTACTACTAATGGCCTTAATAGTGGATGTGCTACGCTAAATAATAATCAAAACTCAATGAATCAATCAATTCACAAGAAAATGTATGAACATTTAATTTCATTTAAATTTAAATAAGGTGAAGTTGTTATAGAAAATGTTGAATTTATGTCATCGACATTCATTAACATTTTGGTCCAGTGTATATTGCTTCGTCGTAATCGACTAAGCCTAGTAATGGAAAATTTTGAAATTCAACTTTTTTTATTTTTAAAAGACACAATTAAAAGAAAATTTCCAAATTTTTTTTTCTCACATAGAATGACCCTAGGGCAACTTATTTTTACTAACAAAAGGTCAAATTGGTGGTTATTGCAACTTTTATCTCCAAAAAAGGAGTAAAAAAAATCCTGTCAGTTCGGACTCCGCCGGCCGGACTCCGTATGTTAACACGATAACTCAATACCGCGTGAAGTGATTTGAATAAAATTTTGGAATTAGTATTTTTTTGGTCCCCAATATAACCGTATTGATTTGGATACAAATGTTTTGGAAAAAATCAGTTTTTCCAGGATTGCGATAACGGATTGCAATGAAATTTTGGGATTAGTATTTTATTGGTCCATCATAGAACCATATTGATTTTAGGGGGAATCGGGGCACGGGGTGGATCACCCCCCATACAAATGTTTTGGAAAAAATCAGTTTTTCGAGGATTGCGACAACGGATTACAATGAAATTTTGGGATTAGTATTTTATTATATTAAATGATGGTTCCATGGAGGGGTTTTCAGAACTTGGGTATATTGTTATCCGTTCGTGTTAAATGCTGACAATACTATTGCATACAGCTATACTTGCCTGTCGTTTTTCCTATAAAGTTATAAAAAAGACGACAGGTAAGTATGGCTGTATGTTTCGTTCAATGTTATGAGATAGTATTAGTCCATCAATTGTAAATTGGTGTACTCTTTTGTGACGCAAAGAAAATATAAAGATTCAAAAATAAAAATGGCTGATGCAGCAAAGTACATATTTTCATCGTGATTAAATTGCTGGGCGAATTTTGTGACGTAGAGAATATATACATATTAAAAAGTAAAAATGGCTGATAACTCGCGATAATATTTTATATTTTAATTTTTGTTTTTTTTTTTTTTGGTTCGAATTTCTTCTTAAATATAAACAAAAATAAAAAAATATTTATTAGATTTATTTTATCGTGTTTGCAAGTCCGTCTAACCATATCTAGAACAGCAGGAGCATATAAAAAGACTATAGGAACAACAATATTTGAACCTCAGGTGCATATTTGATGAAATATATCGTTTCATTTAATATTTTCTTGTTTGTGTGAGTGATTATACAATACTCTTGTGTTGAATATGAAATGTCAAAATTTTAAACTTGACGAAAGAAATTTTGTGTACAAGTGAAGTCAAAAATACAAATATAAATTATTATTTAATATTATTATAAATCATATTAAGTGATTTATCCTGATAAATAATAATAAATACATTTGTTTTGCTTGTATCTATAATTATTAATTTTAATATTACTAAAATTTTAATTAATATTTCAATTGTAATAAATAAAAATATCAACAAAAATGTCACGTGATAAATACGTCAATATTTTCGACGAAAATAAATCACACAAACAAGAAAATATTAAATGAAACGACATATTTCATCAAAAATGCACCTGAGGTGCAAATATTGTTGCTCCTATAGTTGTTTTTATATGCTCCTACTATTCTAGCTATGGTTAGACAGAGTGAAAGTAAAAAAAAAATTAAGTTGATAAATAATGCAACAAGTCAATATAGAAGTCAATATAAATAAATTTAATCCGTTACAAGCTTCATGTTATATAAAATTACCAAAAAAAAAATTGAACAAAAAAAAGCCATAATAAATTTAAATAACAACGATGATGCTTGTTTTGCATGGGCAGTAACATCATACAGTCGCACATACAGTGAGGTTATCATGATATCCTTATTACTCAACACTATTAAACTTAAATGGAACTTCTTTTCCCATGAAACTAGGCGAAATAAGTAAGTTTGAAAATTTAAATAATAATATAAGTATTAATGTATATGGATTAGAAGGCGATAAAGTTGTTGAACATATAAATTTATAATTTATTCAATATAATGATAAAACACATTATTGTTGGATCAAAAGCCTCAGTAAGCTAGTAGGATCACAATTAAAAAAAAAAAAAAAAATTGGTTTTGTGATGGTTGCCTTAGATTTTAGAGATGAAAATAAATTAAAAATGCATATTGAACATGATTGTAATAAAGTAAAATCAATTGTACCTAGTAACGAAAAATCAATTATGAAATTTCAAAATTATAAACATCAACTAGTAGTACCTTTTGTAATTTATTGTGAATTTGAATAATTGTTACTGCTAATAGATTTTTATCAACCTAATCCCAATAAATCTTTCACAGTAAATGTTCAACAACATCAGCCATTTAGTTTTGCTTATTATATAAAATGTATATAAACCAACAACATTAACTTTGAATGAAAATATTCAGTATCAAAATTGTAACAATTGTTTTATTTGTGAAGATTGTTTCACTATTGAGAATTATAAAGTTCCCGATCACTGTCATTTAATTACAGAGGTGCTGCCCATGTAAAATGTAATTTAAATTATAAAATTCCAAATTATGTTCCCATAATTTGTCACAATTTAAGTGGGTATGGCGCCCATTTTATAATTCGTGAACTGAATTACGATAATGAAAAAATTGATTTAATAGCACAAAATAAAGAAAGGTATATATCGTTTACAAAATATTTTAGAATAAGTGAAAATAATGTAATTAAATTAAGATTTATAGATTCATTTAAGTTTATGTCCTCAAGTATTGATCAATTAGCTAAAACTTTTATTCAAATAATAATGAATTTAACTGGTTTACAAAAAAGGGTGTATTTCCATATGATTATTTGAAATCATATGATCAATTGAATGAAACATTTCCCGCGAAAGAAGAGTTTTTCAGCATGTTAAGAAACACACATATTAGTGACGAACAATACAATCATGCTTTAACAGTATGGAATTGTAAAATATTAGGAGAATATTCTGATTTATATTTGAAATCGGATGTAGTAGATATTTTTGAAAATTTTAGGAAAACATGTAAAAATATTTATGATTTAGAAGCTGCTCATTATTTTACTTCTCCAGATTTAAGTCTTGATGCAATGCTTAAACAAACAAGAGTTCAATTAGAACTCTTTACTGATATTGATATGATACATTTTATTAAAAAAGATATTAGAGTGGGGCTTGCACAATGTTCTAAATGTTATGCTAAAGCTAATAACATGTGTATGAGTTGCTATGATCCCACTAAAAAATTTATTTGACTTATTTTGATGCAAATAATTTGTATGGTTATGCAATGAGTGAATCACCTTACGATGCTTTTAGATGGTTAGAACAAAATGAAATTGATAGTTTTGATATTATGACAGTAAAAAGCAATTTTAGATTATATATTTGAAGTTGATATCGAATATCCATAAAATCTACATGACTATCAAGAGACTTACCTTTTTGTGTGCTAAATATGAAGCCTTTATCGAATGATTCAAAACATAACAAATTAATTGCCAGTGTTTTAGACAAAGAAAAATTTATTATTCACCAAAGTAATTTAATCCAATGTATTAAAAATGGATTGAAGGTAAAAAAAATCACATTTGAATTCCTTCAATCTCCATGGCTTAAACCATATATAAATCCATTGTTATAGTCATTGGGAAAAGATTGGGGGCTAGTGCTCTAACAAATAAACCGAATTTTCATTCCTCTTCAATATTTTTGGAAAATTTAGTTGCAATAGATTAAAAATCGTTTACAATAAACCAACTTATGCAGAGTTTTGTGTATTAGAAATTTCAAAAGTATTGATGTATGACTTTCATTATGATTATATGAAACCAAATTATAATGATAATATAAATTTATTATGCACTGACACTGACTCGTTTGTGTATGAAATACAAACGAAGAATTTTTATGAAGACATAAGAAATGATTTAAATAATTTCTTTGATACCAGCAATTATCCCATAAATAATAAGTTTAATTTACCAATAGTTAATATATTTAAGGTATATTTAAATATGAGGCAACAGAAAAATTGAAATTGGAGTTTGTTGGACTCAAAGCAAAAACCTATTGTTTAATCATTCAGGATGAGTCCGAACTTAAATTTGAGTATAAATACTTATTTGAGTTGAAATCATATTTCGTTGCTTATAAATAAAATAAGAGTATTGTGAATATTTAAATTAAATAAAAGTTTATTAAATTAAATGATAAGATGCATTTAAATATTCATATTCAAATAAGCTATTTTTATAAAAAAAAAACAAATATGCATTGAAATAACTTGAAATACGTTTTTAAATATTTTGCACTTGCAAAATATCCAAAAATATTTAAATTAAGTATTGACAATTTCTGTAAAATAATGCTTATTTGAGCTTAAAAATTAAGTATTAAGAGTTTGCGTGAAAATGCTTATTTGAGTTGAAATCATATTTAGTTGCTTTTGTTAACTAAATTATTGTGAATATTTAAATTAAATAATCTTAAATAACACTGAAACCGCAATATGGTTAACTTGTTATGTTTTTTCTCTATTTGGCTCGCATCAAAATGTATCGCTCTTTTTCACCTCTCCGTTAATTCAATTAACGAAAAATGGTTAGGTAGTGAATTTTTGTTAGTTGAACTAACGTTCGAAAATTTTGTAATTTTAACTAGAGATTTCAGTGATTTTGGAGAAAAAAATAGCTCTGAAAGTCAAGTAGTAGAAAATTTAACTATGAAAATGATCAAAAACACAACAAAAATAATAAAACCAAGATTCTCCAAAAATAAATAATATAAAATTATTCTAATTTTTTTAAGAAAATCATTAAAATATATATCTAAAGCTCAATTTATTTACCAAATAATTTATAATACAATAGTATATTATTATATTTATATATTTGCACTAATTTATGTCTCAAATTTCTAAATAATAAAGCTCTGAAGTACTTAAGTAGAAGATGCATTTGAGTTTATATAAAGTGATAAATGAATTCATAAGCGAAGTTAACAGATGCGACAACGAACAAAATATAACCGTTAAAACTAATTTTTTAATCATTTCAAATAATAGAATATATATGACTATTTCCCCAGAGTATTGCTTCTATTTTAATATTAAAGTAATCATATTTTATATCGGTCACTGTTTTTATCCTCAAAAATTATACTACACAAATTGAAAAATCCTTTTTTAAATCTCAAAATTCCATATTGCAACAGTAATTGAAATATTAATTTTCTATAAGAGATGTCACTACATGTTAGCATTTACTACAGGCAACAAAAACGGCAAAAAGTTATTTATTTATTAGTTTCTTTCTTTTCATTATTCTTTAATTTCTGTGTATTCTGTATTTTTTCTTTTAGCTAATTCAGATTATAAATTGTCTCTACACTCACAAATAAAACAAATTTAGCTATTTTATTTTTTAATTTTGTTTTTTGTTCATTTTTTTTTTTTTTTTTTTCTTTAAGCTTTTTTTATGCTTTTTATACAATTTTTTTATTGGTGTGATAAATTGTTTTTTGTTCTTTTTAAAATAATAATTTTATTTACATTAAAAATTATCAAGTTTGCAAATTAATTTTGGTTTTTTTTATTGACTGGTTTTGCTTTCCATTACTACTCAATTTTTCAGCTCAAATTCAATGAAATTTGAAAAATGGTTTTGCTCATAACTTCTAAAATATGCGTCTGACGTCTTTTTCCTTGAAATTTTGGAAGAAACCTTAAATTGAGAGTTGCAGTTTTATTAGACGCAACCATTTATTGATGCCTTGTGAATGGGATGTATATCTGTATGCATATGTCTTATGAAATGAGCATACGTGGAAAATCCGTATTTAAAAAATTTAATTGTAGTTATAAATGTATATATATATATATATATATATATATATATATATATATATATATATATATATATATATATATATATATATAACTAACGTTATTTAAGTGTTATTAATAATTATGTTATGAAACGGTTATGTTGGTGTTATGCATAACATTTTCATAACTCGTTATTAATAAATTATTCATCATTTTCTTATGATAACATAGGAGGACATCTTCTTCTAGATATTATAAATAATGTTATGATAATTTGTACTAATCATTACATAACGCGTTATTAAGCAATTACTAACAATTTTCTTAGTATATTTACGTTGACACCACATTTTAGTTATTGGGAGAGTGTAATTTAAATTTCGTTATCCATTTTATTTTATGAACAAACGTCAACCAATGATTATTAAATTAAAACTTAGTTCTGATCACTGCACGTGCATAGCAAAACATAAAATAGTTATATTATCCAAGTATGGAGAATACAGAATAAAATAATGTAAGTAAATATTTAAATTAAAAATAAATATAGTTTATTATAACATATTACATATTTAGTACATATACATAGTACATATTTTTGTGGGCTTTTTATATAACTAATTATTGTCTTTCTGCTATTATATAATTAGAATCAGCAATTCAGTTCAATGTCAAATACTGAAACTAATTCTCGTAAAAGATTTGAGTTTTATTAAACAAGCACAAACCTTTTCACAATTTAATAACGCTCTGGCAAAAAAAAATCTGGTAGATCCAGAAAGAAAGATTTAACAACGACTTGAAAGCTGAGTAAATGTAATATATTTTCAAGAATTAAAGTCTCAACTGTGAATACTTTTTTCGAAAAACTGAAAAATACAAAGACGAAGAACTTCTTACTGATGAATCTAAGTCCATATTTTGTTTTGATACTACATAGAAAGTGGCTGAATTACGTAATTATCAAATAAGAGGTGTTAATTGGGTCTTGGTATCAATTTAATATTAGCTGGCGAACTTGGTTTGGGAAAACTCTGCAAACAATCTCATTCTTAGGATGCATTTCAAGTAAAGATAATTTTACAAATTAAATTCTTCTGTATATTTTATAGTTTATGGCCCAATTCAGATTCTGTTATGTTACTGCTACTGTTAAATAACATTTCAAAATAACATTTTAAAAATAACATTAATGCCTAAATTGGTATTCAGCTTTTGTTAAATTATGCTTCTGTTAAAAATATAAAGCGAATTGGTTTTGACAGCTGAAATGTTATGAAATTTTTTGTTGTATTTTTATTTTTCTGAAAATCAAGCATAAATAAAAGAAAACTTTAAGAAAAACAATAAAGAAATAAATAAATAAATAAATAAAGAAATAAATAAAGAAATAAATAAATAAATAAATAAATAAATAAATAAATAAAGAAATAAAGAAATAAAGAAATAAAGAAATAAAGAAATAAAGAAATAAAGAAATAAAGAAATAAAGAAATAAAGAAATAAAGAAATAAAGAAATAAAGAAATAAAGAAATAAAGAAATAAAGAAATAAAGAAATAAAGAAATAAATAAATAAATAAAGAAATAAATAAATAAATAAATAAATAAATAAATAAAGAAATAAATAAAGAAACAAATAAATAAATAAAGAAATAAATTATATATATATAAACTGTAAAGATTAGTTTGTAAGTCCAAATCTTTAGGTAATTGTTGGCACAATTGTAATCCCACTGTATAGGGGCCAGAACCTTCTCTACAATTGCGCTGCTAATAATAACACTTTGATTATTATTTTCAGACTAATTTTATTCTATATAAATTTTGGTTTATATATACAAAAAATGATTACAAAGCATTTAAAAAGTAAGATTAATTAATTTCTCACAAGAATTCTTTTCACATATATTTTTATGCATAATTGCATAATACATGAAATATTAAAATATTAATATTTTAATATTATCTAAAAGGAATTCTTATGATATATTTTTATGCATAATCGCATAATACATCAACTCTAAAATATTGTTATTTAAACAGAATTCTTAACAGAATTCTAATAATATTAATTTTATGCATAATTGCATAATACATGAATTCTTTAATATTATTATAATTGTCTTATCAAGTGCTGGTAAGTTGATACGTCTGGACGCTGGGTTTACATTGCAGTGTTTATATTTTCTGTTCATGATTGAACATAAATTATATATATAAATTATATAAATAAATTATATAAATCAATTATATAAATATGAGATATCTCAGTTCAGCGGCTCAGTATATCGTCTCAGTTGTTTTAAACTTCACCTTGTTTTGATCTAGAAATCTTTGAAAGTATTGAAATCTTTGCTTAAATCTTACGACATTTTGAATTAAACGTTAGAAAAATAAAATTGTTTCATAATAAATTCCAATATTTTTATTTTTATTCTTTTTTAAAAAAGATAAAATAATTGTTGTAAATAATACATAATTGGAATCAATTTTCAAAATTCCTGTTACATTGAAACCGCAATATAGTTATGCTGAAACCGCAATATAGTTAACTACTTAAATTGTAGACTTTAGTTGAACTAACGTGTAGATCTCCAAATTTGAATCAAAAATATTCTTTTTAATTTTAAATTTAAAATTTTTTACTTATATTTATTATTAATAAATGATTTTAAAATTAAAATCACAATTTATACATTTTTATTTTAATTTTATTTTATTTAATTAGAATAATTATTTATTATTTATTTTTGGCGGGTCTTGTTTTTATTATTTTTGTTGTTTTTTTGATCATTTTCATAGTTTAGCTATCTACCACATTACTTTCAGAGCCATTTTGCTCTCCAATATCACTGAACTGAAACCTCTAGTTAAAGTGCGAAAATTTTCGAACGTTAGTCCAACTAACAAAAATTCTCTAGTTAACCATTTTTCGTTAGTTGAACTAACGGAGAGGTGAGAAAGAGCGATATATTTTGACGCGAGGTGGATAGAGAAAAAACATAACAAGTTAACTAATAAACGTACGTTAACTAGTTAACTATATTGCGGTTTCAGTGTTAACGTACGTTTGATAGTTAACTGATTATATTTTTTCTCTATCCGCCTCGCGCCAAAATGTATCGCTCTTTCTCATCTCTCCGTTAGTTTAACTAACGAAAAATGGTTAGCTAGTGAATTTTAGTTAGTTGAACTAACGTTCGAAAATTTTCTGACTTTAACTAGAGTTTTTAGTTCAGTGATTTTGGAGAAAAAAAATGGCTCTGAAAGTCAAGTGGTAAGTAGAATAACTATGAAAATTATCAAAAAAATAATAAAACCAAGATCCGCCAAACATAAATAAAATAAAATTATTCTAATTTTATTAAGAAAAAAATGTATAAATTGTGATTTTAATTTAAAATCATTTTTTAATAATAAATGTAAGTAAAAAATTTAAAAATTAAAATTAAAACGAATATATTTGATTGAATTTTGGAGAACCTAACGTTAGTTCAACTAAAGTCTACACGTTAAGTAGTTAACTATATTGCGGTTTCAGTACACTGTTTACACTGAAAAAAACTCATGTGAGTTTGAAAAGTTTTCAATGAAACGTTTCATCAAAACCTACTTTTGAATGTGAAGTTTCACGACATGTTTTCATTAAATGAAAACTTTTAAATTTTTTTGATGTTATATAAATGTCAAAAGTTTTCAACAGGATGGATCAGTCAAGTCTCTCTGTATTTATACAGTCCGAAATACTCAAAAGAATTTAGCGAGTGACGTCATTTCAAAAGATGATAGTTTCTATGATAATCAAAATTGAAACGCACGCGTTTTTTTCGGTACGCAATAAAAACTGTTTTTAGTGAATATAATTGTAAGTTACAAGTTGGAAAATGATATTAAGTGTTCTGTGAATATTAATAATTATAATAACGCAAAGTTTTCACGTGAAAATGATTTATTTTATTGTATAAAAGTGTAAAAGATAAATGCATTTTGAACATAACCCCAAATTTCAAACCTTCAAAATGCATTTTTCGTTCACATTTTTATACAATAAATTTCTAACTGAAATATGTTTTATTGTAATTGTTGTGATCTATAGTTATTTCTGTTCTTATTAAACTATCATTTTGATAGTAATTCCGTTTCATTGTGTCTAAAATATGTGTTTAAAGTTTGTGTGATTTGACATTGAATTTTTTAACATTTTGAACATAACCCCATATTTCAAACATTCAAAATGCATGTTTATGCAATAAATTTCTAACTGAAATATGTTTCATTGTAATTATTGTGATCTATAGTTAGTTCTGTTCTTATTAAACTATCGTTTTGATAATATTTTCGTTTTATTGTGTCTAAAATATGTGTTTAAAGTTTGTGTGATTTGACATTGAATTTATCTCAAGTACAATATTTTGATATTTCCAGGAAACATTTTCTTCATTTGCAATACTTATTTAATTAATACAATAATTTATAAAGTTTTACTGTAATCTATCCTTTGATTGTGTTTATATTAAAATAAAGATTTGTAAGAAAATTTCAAGAAAATGTTAACTGGATGTTATATTATATTGTTCAATTGTGTGATTTTGTTTCTGTTTTTCTTGTGGATGGTTCTTCATCTGGCATTATTAAATGTTCTCCAGATATTACAATTGGAAACACTTTCAAAGATAACATGTTCAATTTAAGCTACAGAGAGTATTACATATTTTACAACATGGTTAATTGATGAATATGAAATGAAGATGTTGATCTTGATACAGCAGTTATAAGAAAAACTATGGAAAACAACTGGCGAGTCAGGACAAGACACCGATATATATATGTTAATAAATGCAGCTCAACTAAGTCTCAAAAAAAATCTCGCTTTATTAAAATTATTTATTGGATTATCTGGATTACAACACGCTGGAGTTTGTTTATTTATTTTCTGCATTTTTTTATTTACTAATTATTATATTTCTTTTGTAGATAAATAGGAATGATACGATATAGATAACGATATAATTTTAATACATAGATGACATCATGTTAAATAGCTTTGAAGAGGAAATTTCGGAGGAAACAATTTCTATATTAATGTATATATTAGGTTATGTTGGAAAGAAATAATTGTAATGATTGTAGACAAATAGTATTAGCTGATTCAGACTTTCAAATCGAATTTCCACCAAATTTAACAATATTTAACTAATTTAAGTTGCGGTGGTTTAAAATATCCTTCAGAATTTTTAATAACAATAGTATAATTGCTTATCAAATTTTTCAAACATTGATTATGAAATCATACTAATCAATTCACTAAATCAAAAACATTTTGTTAAAGCAATTAAAAAATTATTTTAGAACGTATCGAAACAGAAAGTCTGAGTAATTTTTCATGTAAATGTGAAACTAATTCACAAAACATTGTTGATAAATGTGTTGACACTTGATGCAATATCTAATTATATAATTATTATAAAATTAAGCGCGATACTATTTGTACACAACCAGTAAATAAGAGGAAATTGTCTTCTTTAACTAGTCAATAAGTTTACTTTTTTATATAGTAGTTTGGCTTTATTATTTTAAATTCTTATTTATATGTTTGTGATAATGAATTATTTATTTTGATTTTATACTTCTATTATTCTATCTTATTCTATTATTCTATCTTAGTTTAACGAAATGATGATAAAAGCATATTAATGTTTCTAAAAAAAAATTTTTTTATAAATAAAAATTTAAAAATATTTTTAATTTTATTTAAATTGTTTTTTTTTTTATAACCAAAAATATTAAAAATATCCATATAAAAATACTAACTCGCCTAGCGTGACGTCATCATTTGAGCATTACTGCCTGTAGATCTAGAATGCCTTGACACATCGCATCATATAATCATAATAAATTTTTTAAATTTTAAGTTAATTTTATTCAACATGCAACCGGAATTATCAGAATTAATTCTTAAATATCTTGAACGCATACATCCATTGTAACACTAGATTTAGTTAAAATTCTGAATGAGGACCATTAGAAAATAATCCGTGCATTGAAGTGCATGGCGATTTAGTTAAATGCGAGCAAACCTCAAGAAAAACATGGAATTTAAGTGATGAAGGACATTATGTGATTAAACACGGAAGTATTGAAGCGTTTGTTTATAATTTATTGCCGCAAGAAGGAATACTTCAGGCAGATTTATTAAAGAATTCAGCAAATGCAAAAGTTGTGTTTAGCAAGCCAATTGGATTTTTGTTGATAAAAGTGGAGGAAAACCATTAATAAAATAAAAGATTGATGCAGAAACATTTGATGAAGATAGTGATATTAGTGATAGTTGTCGCAATGAATATAAAAAAAGAAAACTTTTTCAAATGGTAATGTAATTTTTACAGTTTTTTAATACATTCTAAATTGTAGGCTGTAATAAAAAGTTTTATTTTAATGAAAGGACCTTACAAAACTTGATACTGATTTAACATCTGAAATTCTAGCCACAGGAGCGTGGGATGCCCTTAAATTCAAAGAATATAATTTTGATGCATTGGGTGTCACACCGGATCGAGGTCAACTACATCCTCTCTTAAAAGTCCGTAGTGAATTTAGTCAAATCTTTTTGGAAATGGAAGTTACTGAAATGCCTACAAGTAATTATGTAGAATCATCTGGAATTTTGATACATTATTTCAACCACAACAACATCCGGCTAGAGTTGCTCATGATACTTTCTTTTTAACTATTCCAGCACTGAGTCGTAAATTTCCCGTTCAGTATCTTGAACGTGTACATTCAAAAGGAGGTTATGGTTCACAAGGTTATAAGTAACTAATTTAAAAAATAATCTATCGTTCATATCATAAGTTCAAGTGGTTTCCATCCGGTTAAGTATTTCAGTATAGATAAAGTAGAGATCAAAAAAAACTTTGGACGCAACCCATTTGGCTGAATTTAATCAGGTTTTCAATTCTTAATTATTTTTTTTATAAATATATATATTATGTATATGAATTCTTCAAAGAAGTTGGAATAACCAGCTTACAATCCATACACCGAACCAAGTATGGAGATTTTTTGTTTCCACCCTGGTTTAAATAAATGGATTGAAATTGGTAATTCAGGATTATTTCGTCCGGAAATTCTTTTACCTATGGGAATTCCGAAAGGATTTATTCCATTGGCTATGATTTATCACTTGAGAGACTTACTATGGTTAAATATATATAACAATATTAGGGACTTAGTTGGTCCGAAAGTTGATCTGAAAATAGTGCAAGAAAATCCAATTTGCCGTCTTATGATAATCAAGCCTAAATGTATTAGAAAATTAATAAATGATTTCTAGTTAAAATAAATAGTTTTTTTTTAAATTGTGAAAAATTACATATTACATATGTGTTTTTTCACTATATTTATTCACTCAAACCATATGTTATATATATTAAGTGTGAGAACTACATACATAACGAAAAAAAAAACAAAATATAATTTAAATAATTTTGCATATAAGTAAAATGATTATTAAAAACTAGACTAGACATAAAAAATTTGGAGAAAATTTCTAAAAATTTAAATTAAATAAAAAATAATAATAACAATAGTAACAAAAAGAAATAAAATTGATTTGAGATAGAAAAAGAAACACACATTATGTATAATAATTGGAAATGTAAGTATAATTTTGTTACACAAACTTAAACATAAGATACCTATTTTTTTGCGTTTTCTTGAGATGAAACAATTTCAAAAGTGTATCCATCCATATATTCAGTTGGTCCTTCATGTGAAAATGAGAATTTTTTTGGAAATTTTAATAATAAATAACGAAGACCACTAAATTTAGAAAAAATCCCAAAAATGAAAGCAACTTTACACCAATCACACGAATTAAAGGCTTGTAAACTAATACGATTATTTACATTCCTACTTTTGAACCTTGATATAATTATTACGTAAAAGGTATGTATGCTTGCATTTAAATTGGACGTTTCTTGTCCGTATCATAAAAAAATCATTGACATCTCATAACAACTGAACGATCCGATCCAGGTAGGCACCACATGATATCAACAATTTGCAACTTATGAACTAAAGATCTAGAAAATGACAGAGCAATGTTTTCTTTAGAATAATTACTATATATAACCTATTCTTCAATCTTGGGAGCATTGTTGGAGTTCTTTCCTTATACAACTGAGTGTGTAATCCTCGAAGTTCATCAGCATACACAGCTGATTCTCAAGTTCCATAATGTATCGTTCCATAATGCATCGAGTCTCAACGGAATTTATTTCACCTTCAAATTGTTTTTCCAAAAATGATACTCACAAATCACATAGAATATTATCAAAATCACAAGCTGATAGAATGTATACCTATATGAATAATTTGGCAATTAAATTTTAAAGTAAAAAAATGAAGGTTATTTATATATACGCCTTTTTCATTTGCTAAATCGTTCACCACTAACATCAACGTGATGGGTTCCAGAATTAATAGAAGTTTTAACAACTTGCTCACCAAAGAATCGGTACGGTCCACAACTTTACATTTTGCAGTCATTTCTGCCAAAGAAACAGGGTCTCTGAAATCGGCAATAATAATTGGAACCATAGATAAATCAATACCACTTTTATTTTGCATTTCTCTGAAGTTTATATACGCTCACCACTAACACCAACGTTATGGGTTCCAGAATTAATACAAGTATTAACAACTCGCTCACCAAAGAATCAGTACGGTCCAGAGCAATTAACAACAACTTTACGTTTTTTCTGCTGGGTCTCTAAGATCGGCAATAATAATTGGAACCATAGATAAATCTATACCACTTTTATTTTGCATTTCTCTCAAAACTTTCAACAATTTATCTTTAGATCTTCCAGCAATTCCCCAAGTGACGTCATTACGTACTCCAACTGTATACTTTTCAATATAACCACTGGCTCCAAAAATAATCACACCTAATTTCGATGTCATACTGAAAATATTCTAAAATGATTAAAAGATAAAAATAAGTCAATTATACCATAAAACCATAATCATTCAATACATAACGATCAAATAGAAAAAAAATCACCAAATGGCATACGTATGTTAAAAATCATAAATACAATGCAAAAGTTTTTGTTAACAAAAATTAGATCTAATTTGGTAAGCAATATAGAATATAAAAATCAAAAAAATGAGTTTGAAAACTCACATCACAATAATAATTTATAGTTTCAATACTACTAGTCAAAAACTATTTTTATATTTTTTTACAAAACCACACTTTTCTTCTTCTTCTATATTGTTTATCTCATCCCGGAAATAAAATTTGGTATGAGTTGAAATAGTTTAGCATTTACGAACGGATTCAGGCGACTTTACGGTGTAAAATGTTACCGAAAAGTCTACTAGGTTGGGGACATTTACGTTTTACGAACAAACCCCGATACCCGGTACGGTAAAATCTTAATTGACAATAAATTCATGATGATTTTATTTTGTGGGCACATCGCATCATATAATCATAATAAATTTTTTAAATTTTAAGTTAAATTTATTCAACATGCAATCGGAATTATCAGAATTAATTCTTAAATATCTTGAAACGCATACATACACTAGATTTAGTTAAAATTCAGAATGAAGACCATTAGAAAATAATCCGTGCATTGAAGTGCATTTAGTTAAAAGCGAGCAAACCTCAAGAAAAACATGGAATTTAAGTGATGATTAAAAAATGAAGTCATGAAGCGTTTGTTTATAATTTATTGCCGCAAGAACGAATACTTCAGGCAGATTTATTAAAGAGTTCAGCAAATGCAAAAGTTGTGTTTAGCAAGGCAATGTCTAATGATTGGATTTTTATTGATAAAAGTGAAGAAAAACCATTAATAAAAAAAAGATTGATGCGGAAACATTTGATTGATATATGGAGCGATGAAGATGGTGATATTAGTGATAGTTGTCGCAATGAATATAAAAAAAAAAAACTTCTTCAAGAGGTATTGTAATTTTTATAGTTTCATTAATACCATTCTAAATTGTAGGCTGTAATAAAAAGTTTTATTTTAATGAAATGACCATAGTTTTCAACACTCCTTACAAAACTTGAAACTGATTTGACATCTGAAATTCTAGCCACAGGAGCGATGCCCTTAAATTGAAAGAATATAATTTTGATACATTGATTGTTCTAATCGGACCGAGGTCAACTTCATCCTCTCTTCCGTAGTGAATTTCGTCAAATATTTTTGGAAATGGGATTTACTGAAATGCCTACGAATAATTATGTAGAATCATCTTTCTGGAATTTTGATGCATTATTTCAACCACAACAACATCCGACTAGAGATTCTCAGATACTTTCTTTTTAACAATTCCGGTCATAAATTTCCCGTTCAGTATCTAGAACGTAAAAAAGGTACATTCAAAAGGAGGTTATGGCTCACAAGGTTATAAGTAACTAATTAAAAAAATAATTTATCGTTCATATCATAAGTTCATAAGTCTTATTTTCTAACACAGCTACGAAAAATACATTGAGAACACATACAACGGCTGTTAGTGCTCGTATGCTGTATAAATTAACTAATCAAACAAGTGGTTTCCATCCGGTTAAGTATTTCAGTATAGATAAAGTTTTTAGAAGTGAAACTTTGGATGCAACACATTTGGTGTAATACCTGATTATGGTATAACTCTTGGAGATCTGGAGTTCTATATGAATTCTTCAAAAAACTTGGAATAACACAACTTGAATTTAAGCCCGCTTACAATCCTTACACCGAACCAATTATGGAGATTTTTTGTTTCCACTCTGGTTTAAATAAATGGATTGAAATTGGTAATTCAGGATTATTTCGTCCGGAAATTCCTTTACCTATGGGAATTCCGAAAGGATTTAATTCCATTGGCTATGATTTATCACTTGAGATACTTACTATGGTTAAATATATATAACAATATTAGGGATTTAGTTGGTCCGACAGTTGATCTGAAAATGGTGCAAGAAAATCCAATTTGCCGTCTTGATTATCATAAGCCTAAATAATTTTAGAAAATTAATAAATGATTTTAATCTAGTTAAAATAAATAGTTTTTTTTTAAATTGTGAAAAATTACATATTACATATGTATTTCACTATATTTATTCAGTCTATAATAATATATATACATATATATTAAGTATGAGAACTACATACATAACCAAAGGCACAAAATATAATTTAAATAATTTTGCATCAATAAGTAAAATAGTTATTAAAAACTAGACTAGACATAAAAAATTTGGAGAAAATCATAGCATTAAACCTTAAAATTTAAATTAAATAAAAAATAATAATAACAATAGTAACAAAACGAAATAAAATTGATTTCAGAATGAAAAAGAAACACACATTATGTATACTAATTGGAAATGTAAGTATAATTTTGTTACACAAACTTAAACATAGATAACTATTTCTTTGCGTTTTCTTGGGATCAAATAATTTCAGAAGTGTATCCATCCATATTGCCAAAGTTCAGAAATAATATTGGTTTTAGAGAAAGCAGCGCCAGGGGGTAAAACTTCTCCCCTATAATAATTGTAATAATAAAAAAACCAAATCTAATTTTGTATAATAAACTTACAATCCTGGCATCTATGTATACTCGTTTAAAATTGTTTTTGCAGACAAAAGTAAGGCCACAAAAATTGCATCATATCCCGGATTTGTTCCAGTAACTTTAGTTATCATAGTTTTCGTTGGTGGATCAGTGTGTTTATTGCTAAACTCAGCCAAACTCACCGTAAAAAGTCGTAGAAAATCGAGTCGCTTTCATTTTTTCTTCAGTTGTCCTTCATGTGTTCCAAATGAGAAAATTTCTAGAAATTTTAGTAATAAATAACGACCACCACTAAATTTAGAAAAAATCCCAAAAATGAAAGCAACATTACACCAATTACACGAATTAAAAGTCTGTAAATTAATACGATTATTTACATTCCTACTTCTGAACCTTGATATAATTATTACGAAAAAGGTATGTATGCTTGCATTTAAATTGGACGTTTCTTGTCCGTATCATAAAAAAATCATTGAGATCTCATAACAACTGAACGATCCGATCCAGGTAGGCACCACATGATATCAACAATTTGCAAGATCTAGAAAATGACAGAGCAATGTTTTCCTTAGAATAATTACTATATATAATCTATTCTTCAATCTTGGGAGTATTGTTGGAGTTCTTTCCTTATACAACTGAGTGCGTAATCCTCGAAGTTCATCAGCATACACAGCTGATTCCCCAGTTCCATAATGTATCGAGGCTCCTGAAGTTGGACCGTCCTCCCGTGTTGATTAATAAGTCCAAAAATGTTTCTCCCAAATCACATAGAATACTATCGAAATCACAAGCTGATACAATGCATATCTATATGAATAATTTTGAAATTAAATATTTAATTAAAAAAATGAAGTTTATATACGCTCACCACTAACATCAACGTGATGGGTTCCAAAATTAATACAAGTTTTAACAACTTGCTCACCAAAGAATCAGTACGGTCCAGAGCAATTAACAACAACTTTACGTTTTTTCTGCTGGGTCTCTAAGATCGGCAATAATAATTGGAACCATAGATAAATCTATACCACTTTTATTTTGCATTTCTCTCAAAACTTTCAACAATTTATCTTCAGATCTTCCAGCAATTCCCCAAGTGAAGTCATTACGTACTCCAACTGTATACTTTTCAATATAACCACTGGCTCCAAAAATAATCACACCTAATTTCGATGTCATACTGAAAATATTCTAAAATGATTAAAAGATAAAAATAAGTCAATTATACCATAATCATTCAATACATAACGATCAAATAGAAAAAAAATCACCAAATGGCATACGTATGTTAAAAATCATAAATACAATGCAAAAGTTTTTGTTAACAAAAATTAGATCTAATTTGGTAAGCAATATAGAATATAAAAATCAAAAAAATGAGTTTGAAAACTCACATCACAATAATAATTTATAGTTTCAATACTACTAGTCAAAAACTATTTTTATATTTTTTTACAAAACCACACTTTTCTTCTACTTCTATATTGTTTATCTCATCCCAGAAATAAAATTTGGGCTGAGTTGAAATAGATTCCTTACTTATTGACCATTCACTATCATTTTTCTTATTATATAATCTTTTTTTTTTATTTAACCACACTTTTCACATCGAGCTGAAGACACTCCGAATTTGACAGGTAGGCTGTAGTTTTCGAGTTTTTAGTATTCGATCTCGAAGAATGGCGGATAGTTTAAAAAATTGTTTTTAAATAGTTGAATAATTAATAACAAATATTTTTTTATATTCAACCAAGAAATAATGGAAACAATAAATGAAAATATTTTGAAATTAAAGACAAAGCATCCAGTAAAATTTACTCTACAAATAAAAATTGGAGTTTGAAATACAAAAACAATAGACAGTTTATTTAAAATAAATTAAAATATTTTTTATTAAATTTATTATTATTTATTAGTTTTGTCAAACGATGGCGCAACATAATTTGACGACCTTAACGAACGTTCAAAGTAATTGTGACTTTTTCACCATTTCCCAATACGAATATTATTCATAATTTATTAATAACGCGTTATTACTACACGTTATCATGACATTATTGCTACATTTGCATTTACGAACGGATTCAGGCGACTTTACGGTGTAAAATGTTACCGAAAAGTCTACTAGGTAGTTGACATTTACGTTTTACGAACAAACCCCGATACCCGATAGGGTAAAATCTGAATTGATAATAAATTCATGATGATTTTATTTTGTGTACACATTGCATCATATAATCATAATAAATTTTTTAAATTTTAAGTTAAATTTATTCAACATGAAACCGGAATTATCAGAATTAATTCTTAAATATCTTGAAACGAAGAACATTGAAATGAAGACCATTAGAAAATAATCCGTGCATTGAAGTGCATGGCGATTTAGTTAAAAGCGAGCAAACCTCAAGAAAAACATGAAATTTAAGTGATGAAGACAATGTTTTCTTTAGAATAATTACTAACCTATTCTTACTTAATTACTAACCTTAATTACTAACCTATCTTGGGAGCATTGTTGGAGTTCTTTCCTTATACAACTGAGTGCGTAATCCTCGAGGTTCATCAGCATACACAGCTGATTCCCAAGTTCCATAATGTATCGAGGCTCCTGGAGTTAGACCATCCTCCCGTGTTGATAAATGAGTCTCAACGGAATGTAATTCACCTTCAAATTGTTTTTCCAAAAAAAGGTTATTTATATACTATACGCCTTTTTCCTTTGCTAAATCGTTCACCACTAACATCAACGTGATGGGTTCCAGAATTAATAGAAGTTTTAACAACTTGCTCACCAAAGAATCGGTACGGTCCACAGCAATTAACAACAACTTTACATTTTGCAGTCATTTCTGCCAAAGAAACTGGGTCTCTAAGATCGGCAGTAATAATTGGAACCATAGATAAATCAATACCACTTTTATTTTGCATTTCTCTCAAAACTTTCAACAATTTATCTTTAGATCTTCCAGCAATTCCCCAAGTGACGTCATTACGTACTCCAACTGTATACTTTTCAATATAACCACTGGCTCCAAAAATAATCACACCTAATTTCGATGTCATACTGAAAATATTCTAAAATGATTAAAAGATAAAAATAAGTCAATTATACCATAATCATTCAATACATAACGATCAAATAGAAAAAAAATCACCAAATGGCATACGTATGTTAAAAATCATAAATACAATGCAAAAGTTTTTGTTAACAAAAATTAGATCTAATTTGGTAAGCAATATAGAATATAAAAATCAAAAAAATGTGTTTGAAAACTCACATCACAATAATAATTTATAGTTTCAATACTACTATTCAAAAACTATTTTTATATTTTTTTACAAAACCACACTTTTCTTCTTCTTCTATATTGTTTATCTCATCCCGGAAATAAAATTTGGTATGAGTTGAAATAGTTTAGCATTTACGAACGGATTCAGGCGACTTTACGGTGTAAAATGTTACCGAAAAGTCTACTAGGTAACTAGGTTTGTGACATTTTCGTTTTACGAACAGACCCCGAGCAATATAGAATATAAAAATCAAAAAAATGTGTTTGAAAACTCACATCACAATAATAATTTATAGTTTCAATACTACTATTCAAAAACTATTTTTATATTTTTTTACAAAACCACACTTTTCTTCTTCTTCTATATTGTTTATCTCATCCCGGAAATAAAATTTGGTATGAGTTGAAATAGTTTAGCATTTACGAACGGATTCAGGCGACTTTACGGTGTAAAATGTTACCGAAAAGTCTACTAGGTAACTAGGTTTGTGACATTTTCGTTTTACGAACAGACCCCGATACCCGGTAGGGTAAGATCTGAATTGACAATAAATTCATGATGATTTTATTTTGTGAACACATGGCATCATATAATCATAATAAATTTTTTTAATTTTAAGTTAAGTTTATTCAACATGCAACCGGAATTATCAGAATTAATTCTTAAATATGTTGAAACGCATACATCCACTGATACACTAGATTTAGTTAAAATTCTAAATGAAGACCATCAGAAAATAATCCGTGCATTGAAGTGCATTTAGTTAAATGCGAGCAAACCTCAAGAAAAACATGGAATTTAAGTGATGATTAAAAAAGAAAGTCATGAAGCGTTTGTTTATAATTTATTGCCGCAAGAACGAATACTTCAGGCAGATTTATTAAAGAGTACAGCAAATGCAAAAGTTGTGTTTAGCAAGGCAATGGATTTTTATTGATAAAAGTGAAGAAAAACCATTAATAAAAAAAAGATTGATGCGGAAACTTTTGATTGATATATGGAGCGATGAAGATGGTGATATTAGTGATAGTTGTCGCAATGAATATAAAAAAAAAAACTTCTTCAAGAGGTATTGTAATTTTTATAGTTTCATTAATACCATTCTAAATTGTAGGCTGTAATAAAAAGTTTTATTTTAATGAAATGACCATAGTTTTCAACACTCCTTACAAAACTTGAAACTGATTTGACATCTGAAATTCTAGCCACAGGAGCGATGCCCTTAAATTGAAAGAATATAATTTTGATACATTGATTGTTCTAATCGGACCGAGGTCAACTTCATCCTCTCTTCCGTAAATTTCCCGTTCAGTATCTAGAACGTAAAAAAGGTACATTCAAAAGGAGGTTATGGCTCACAAGGTTATAAGTAACTAATTAAAAAAATAATTTATCGTTCATATCATAAGTTCATAAGTCTTATTTTCTAACACAGCTACGAAAAATACATTGAGAACACATACAACGGCTGTTAGTGCTCGTATGCTGTATAAATTAACTAATCAAACAAGTGGTTTCCATCCGGTTAAGTATTTCAGTATAGATAAAGTTTTTAGAAGTGAAACTTTGGATGCAACACATTTGGTGTAATACCTGATTATGGTATAACTCTTGGAGATCTGGAGTTCTATATGAATTCTTCAAAAAACTTGGAATAACACAACTTGAATTTAAGCCCGCTTACAATCCTTACACCGAACCAATTATGGAGATTTTTTGTTTCCACTCTGGTTTAAATAAATGGATTGAAATTGGTAATTCAGGATTATTTCGTCCGGAAATTCTTTTACCTATGGGAATTCCGAAAGGATTTAATTCCATTGGCTATGATTTATCACTTGGTTAAATATATATAACAATATTAGGGTTTTAGTTGGTCCGACAGTTGATCTGAAAATGGTGCAAGAAAATCCAATTTGCCGTCTTGATTATCATAAGCCTAAATAATTTTAGAAAATTAATAAATGATTTTAATCTAGTTAAAATAAATAGTTTTTTTTTTAATTGTGAAAAATTACATATTACATATGTATTTCACTATATTTATTCAGTCTATTATAATATATATACATATATATTAAGTATGAGAACTACATACATAACCAAAGGCACAAAATATAATTCAAATAATTTTGCATCAATAAGTAAAATAGTTATTAAAAACTAGACTAGACATACAAAATTTGGAGAAAATCATAGCATAAAACCTTAAAATTTAAATTAAATAAAAAATAATAATAACAATAGTAACAAAACGAAATAAAATTGATTTCAGAATGAAAAAGAAACACACATTATGTATACTAATTGGAAATGTAAGTATAATTTTGTTACACAAACTTAAACATAGATAACTATTTCTTTGCGTTTTCTTGGGATCAAATAATTTCAAAAGTGTATCCATCCATATTGCCAAAGTTCAGAAATAATATTGGGTTTAGAGAAAGCAGCGCCAGGGAGTAAAACTTCTCCCCTATAACAATAATAATAATAATAATAATTAAAAAAACCAAATCTAATTTTGTATAATAAACTTACAATCCTGGCATCTATGTATACTCGTTTAAAATTGTTTTTGCAGACAAAAGTAAGGCCACAAAAATTGCATCATATCCCGGATTTGTTCCAGTAACTTTAGTTATCATAGTTTTCGTTGGTGGATCAGTGTGTTTATTGCTAAACTCAGCCAATGATTCTTCACCGTAAAAAGTCGTAGAAAATCGAGTCGCTTTCAATTTTTCTTCAGTTGTCCTTCAGTGAAACGGTTCCAAATTAGAAAATTTCTGGAAATTTTAGTAATAATTAACGACCACCACTAAATTTAGAAAAAATCCCAAAAATGAAAGCAACATTACACCAATTACACGAATTAAAAGTCTGTAAATTAATACGATTATTTACATTCCTACTTTTGAACCTTGATATAATTATTACGAAAAAGGTATGCATGCTTGCATTTAAATTGGACGTTTCTTGTCCTTATCATAAAAAAATCATTGAGATCTCATAACAACTGAACGATCCGATCCAGGTAGGCACCACATGATATCAACAATTTGCAACTTATGAACTAAAGATCTAGAAAATGACAGAGCAATGTTTTCTTTAGAATAATTACTATATATAACCTATTCTTTAATCTTGGGAGCATTGTTGGAGTTCTTTCCTTATACAACTGAGTGCGTAATCCTCGAGGTTCATCAGCATACACAGCTGATTCCCACGTTCCATAATGTATCGAGGCTCCTGGAGTTGGACCATCCTCCCGTGTTGATAAATAAGTCTCAACGGAATGTAATTTACCTTCAAATTGTTTTTCCAAAAATGATACTCACAAATCACATAGAATATTATCAAAATCACAAGCTGTGTGTCATGTATACCTATATGAATAATTTGGCAATTAAATTTTAAATTAAAAAAATGAAGGTTATTTATATATACGCCTTTTTCCTTTGCTAAATCGTTCACCACTAACATCAACGTGATGGGTTCCAGAATTAATACAAGTTTTAACAACTTGCTCACCAAAGAATCGGTACGGTCCACAGCAATTAACAACAACTTTACATTTTGCAGTCATTTCTGCCAAAGAAACTGGGTCTTTAAGAGTAATAATTGGAACCATAGATAAATCAATACCACTTTTATTTTGCATTTCTCTCAAAACTTTCAACAATTTATCTTTAGATCTTCCAGCAATTCCCCAAGTGACGTCATTACGTTCTCTAACAGTTTCATACACTGTATACTTTTCAATAGAACCACTGGCTCCAAAAATAATCACATCTAATTTCGATATCATACTGAAAATATTCTAAAATTATTAAAAGATAAAAACAAGTCAATTATATCATAATTATTCAATACACAAAATGGCATAAGTACGTTAAAGATCATAAATACGATGCAAAAGTTAACAAAAAATTAGATCTAATTTGGTAAACAATATAGAATATAAAAATCAAAAAAATGAGTTTGAAAAGTGACATCACAATAATAATTTATAGTTTCAATACTACTAGTCAAAAACTATTTTTATATTTTTTTACAAAACCACACTTTTCTTCTTCTTCTGTATTGTTTATCTCATCCCGGAAATAAAATTTGGTCTGAGTTGAAATAGATTCCTTACTTATTGACCATTCACTATCATTTTTCTTATTATATATTCTTTTTTTTTTATTTAACCACACTTTTCACATCGAGCTGAAGACACTCCGAATTTGACAGGTAGGCTGTATTTTACGAGTTTTTAGTATTCGATCTCGAAGAATGGCGGATAGTTTAAAAAATTGTTTTTAAATAGTTGAATAATTAATAACAAATATTCTTTTATCTTCAGCCAAGAAATAATAGGAACAATAAATGAAAATATACTGAAATTAAAGACAAAGCATCCAGAAAAATTTACTCTATAAATTAAAATTGGAGTGGGATACAATAGACAGTTTATTTAAAATATATTAAAATATTTTTTATTAAATTTATTATTATTTATTAGTTTTGTTAAAAGGTGGCGCAACATAATTTGACGACTTAACGAACGTTCAAAGTAATTGTCACTTTTTCAACATTTCCCACTACGAATATTATTAAAAATTTATTAATAAATTTATTATTACTACACGTTATCATGACATTATTGCTAAGTTTGCATTTATGAACGGATTCATGCACCTTTACGGTGTAAAAAGTTACTGAAACGTTTTACGAACAGACCCCGATAAGGTAAGATCGAATTGACAAAATTCATGATGATTTTGTTTTGTGGACACTAGGCATCATATAATTATAATAAATTTTTTTAAACTTTAAGTTAAATTTATTCAACATGCAACCGGAATTATCAGAATAATTTCTTAAATATCTTGAAACGCATACATCCATTGATACCAGGGTTGGCAAAAACCCGGGTTTTTTTAGAAAAACCCAACCCGCGGTTTTAATTGGGTTTTTCAGTGGGTTTTTCTGGGTTTTTATAGAAAATTTAGATATAATGAGAGAATATATGAGAATATGAGATATAAGAGAGAATTAAGCAAAAATAAACGAGCGAACACGCTAGTTGCATAATTTTTTTAACTTGCTTTATCAATTCTCTTTTATTACATATTCGTTAAAATAAACTGAAAAAAATATATATCTCCCAACTTTTCGCGCAGACATACAGTTATTAACCGTTTTTTAGACTCGCATACTTTCTCTTTCTTTGACACTAAAGCGATATATAACAAAAGTGCGGCAAGATATTCTATCTCTTAACACATAAAGACAAAGAAAGAAGGATTTTTTGTTAGTGCATTTTTAACATTTAGAACACAATTGTTGTGAAGAGAAGTTTGATTTTTCCAGACAAAAAATTTCTTTTCTAGAGTTTTTATAGTAAAAGTGTTCATAAAAGATTAAAATCCTAAAAGGTTTGTATAAATAGAATTTTAAAATCTAATATTGCTTAAATATAAATAAATACAGAAGGAATAAATAATTTTCAGAATAAAAATGAATAGAGGAGGTGGAAGAAAAAACGCATATGAATGGAATGAAGTGGAAAAACGTGATGGTTCTACAAAGGTGAATTGCAAATATTGTAAGGAAGATATAAGTAACAAAATAGAACGCATCAGACTCCATTTAAAAAAATGCACAAAAAAAATTTCAAATACGAATTCGTCTGATGATACTGATTCTTATATCGAGCAAGAAGTAGCATGTTCTTCCAACAAGAAAAGTAAACGGTCACAATCTTCAATAAAACAATACACAATAGCTACAACTTTAGAACAGAAACAGAAATTAGATTCAAAAGTAGCTAAATTTTTCTTTGCCAATAATATTCCATTTAATGTGGCAGAAAATACTTCCTTTAAAATTATGATTGAGTCACTGCGTCCTGGTTACACTGCACCTAACCGCAAGCAATTAGCTGATAAGCATTTATCAGAAGTTTGTGACGAAGTGACGAAGAGTTTGAAGACTGAATTGGAAGGATCTAGTTTAACGCTTATATTAGATGGTTGGTCAAATACCTCCAATGACCCCCTAATAGCTTGTTCTGTTAATACTGGAACCGCGAACTTTTTAATAAATGCCGAAGAAGCAGGGCCAGAAAAAAAAACTGCGGAATACTGTGTTAGTGTAGCAGAGAAAGCAATGGAAGAATTAAAGTCACAATACGGGAAAGAAATTTTTGCTTGTTGCACCGACAATGAGAACAAAATGAAAAGAATGAAAGAAATACTTGAAGAAAGACATGGTATTATTACTTATGGATGCTCTGCACATTTTTTAAATCTTCTTTACAAGGACATAATTCCAAAAGATATCACCAAACATGTCATAGAAGTGCAGAAATATTTTAGAAATCATCATCAACCCCATGGCTGGCTTAAAGAAAAAAATGGTTTAATGCCACAATTGCCAAGCGAAACCAGATGGAATTCTTATGAACAATGTTTAAATACTTTTATTTCCAACTACCATTTATATAACCAAATTAGATCAGAACATTTAGAAGAATTTGACAATAATATTAATAGAATATTAAATAATGTTGGACTGTTTTCGGAAATAAATAATTTATGTAAGCAACTGTCCATAATTTCTAAATCGTTGGATGCTCTTCAAAGTGATAGTGCATCTATTGCAACTGCTGTAGAAATTTGGAACGATTTATTAAAAGATGAGTTACTTTCAAACAATCCAAAAATAAAAAATTGCTTAAAAAAGAGAATGGACAATGCATTAACTCCCGCTCATTATTTAGCAAATATTATGCACCCGGAGTATTTAGGACAAAGTTTAACCACAGACCAAGAAAACACCGCTGAAATTTGGCTGTCTGAAAAACACTCAGATTTTCTACCTTACTGCTTGGCTTTTAAAATTCAAGATCCTGAATATTTTCCAGTGTCTATGTTTAAAAGCGATGTCACAAGCAAATTAAATTCGATCAAATGGTGGAAAATATTAAAAGTAAAAAACCAAAAGTCAGCAAAATTGCCGGAACATTTCTGCGATTTTTTCTTTTCACTTTTAAGTTGCCCGGCCAGTTCTGCCTCAATTGAAAGATTGTTTTCAACCTATGGATTAATATGGGGTAAATTAAGAAATAGGCTTGGATTTGAGAGGGCTTTGCAGCTGGTTAAAATATATCGCTTTTTAAGATCTGAGTCTCAAGATTGGTGACCAATAAATTATTTTAGGTTTGCACTATGAATTCTATTTATTTAATAATTTTTATTATGTTGTGTTTTATTTTTTTAGTTATTTTACAATACTTAATTATATTTTTCTAACATTTTTCGTTATATTTGCACTTGGATTTTTACTACTAATAAACAATGAAATAATGTTAAAAATTGGCTTTTATTTTGAATAAATTAAATTAAAACAGGAAAAATTAGGAAAAGCCCATATGGGTTTTTCAAGGTGGGTTTTCTCCAAAAAAACCCATTGGGTTTTACTGGGTTACCCAGTGGGTTGCCAACCCTGATTGATACACTAGATTTAGTTAAAATTCCGAATGAAGACCGTCAGAAAATAATCGGTGCATAGAAAAGCGCATGGCGATTTATTTAAAAGCGAGCATACCTCAAGAAAAACATGGAATATAAGTGATGAAGGACAATATGTGATTAAAAAAGGAAGTCATGAAGCGTTTGTTTATAATTTATTGCCGCAAGAACGAATACTTCAGGCAGATTTATTAAAGAGTACAGCAAATGCAAAAGTTGTGTTTAGCAAGGCAATGGATTTTTATTGATAAAAGTGAAGAAAAACCATTAATAAAAAAAAGATTGATGCGGAAACTTTTGATTGATATATGGAGCGATGAAGATGGTGATATTAGTGATAGTTGTCGCAATGAATATAAAAAAAAAACTTCTTCAAGAGGTATTGTAATTGTAATTTTTATAGTTTCATTAATACCATTCTAAATTGTAGGCTGTAATAAAAAGTTTTATTTTAGTGAAAGGACCATAGTTTTCAACACTCCTTACAAAACTTGAAACTGATTTGACATCTGAAATTCTAGCCACAGGAGCGATGCCCTTAAATTGAAAGAATATAATTTTGATACATTGATTGTTCTAATCGGACCGAGGTCAACTTCATCCTCTCTTCCGTAGTGAATTTCGTCAAATATTTTTGGAAATGGGATTTACTGAAATGCCTACGAATAATTATGTAGAATCATCTTTCTGGAATTTTGATGCATTATTTCAACCACAACAACATCCGAATAGAGATTCTCAGATACTTTCTTTTTAACAATTCCGGTCATAAATTTCCCGTTCAGTATCTAGAACGTAAAAAAGGTACATTCAAAAGGAGGTTATGGCTCACAAGGTTATAAGTAACTAATTAAAAAAATAATTTATCGTTCATATCATAAGTTCATAAGTCTTATTTTCTAACACAGCTACGAAAAATACATTGAGAACACATACAACGGCTGTTAGTGCTCGTATGCTGTATAAATTAACTAATCAAACAAGTGGTTTCCATCCGGTTAAGTATTTCAGTATAGATAAAGTTTTTAGAAGTGAAACTTTGGATGCAACACATTTGGTGTAATACCTGATTATGGTATAACTCTTGGAGATCTGGAGTTCTATATGAATTCTTCAAAAAACTTGGAATAACACAACTTGAATTTAAGCCCGCTTACAATCCTTACACCGAACCAATTATGGAGATTTTTTGTTTCCACTCTGGTTTAAATAAATGGATTGAAATTGGTAATTCAGGATTATTTCGCCTGGAAATTCTTTTACCTATGGGAATTCCGAAAGGATTTAATTCCATTGGCTATGATTTATCACTTGAGAGACTTACTATGGTTAAATATATATAACAATATTAGGGATTTAGTTGGTCCGACAGTTGATCTGAAAATGGTGCAAGAAAATCCAATTTGCCGTCTTGATTATCATAAGCCTAAATAATTTTAGAAAATTAATAAATGATTTTAATCTAGTTAAAATAAATAGTTTTTTTTTAAATTGTGAAAAATTACATATTACATATGTATTTCACTATATTTATTCAGTCTATAATAATATATATACATATATAAGTATTAAGTATGAGAACTACATTCATAACCAAAGGCACAAAATATAATTCAAATAATTTTGCATCAATAGTAAAATAGTTATTAAAAACTAGACTAGACATACAAAATTTGGAGAAAATCATAGCATAAAACCTTAAAATTTAAATTAAATAAAAAATAATAATAACAATAGTAACAAAACGAAATAAAATTGATTTCAGAATGAAAAAGAAACACACATTATGTATACTAATTGGAAATGTAAGTATAATTTTGTTACACAAACTTAAACATAGATAACTATTTCTTTGCGTTTTCTTGGGATCAAATAATTTCAAAAGTGTATCCATCCATATTGCCAAAATTCAGAAATAATATTGGGTTTAGAGAAAGCAGCGCCAGGGAGTAAAACTTCTCCCCTATAACAATAATAATAATAATTGTAATGTTTATTAAAATATATCATTTAATATTTGCTTTCATTTATTTATTTTAATTTTGTGTGTATCTCGACTGAGAGCTTAATTAACAAAGAGTACCTTAATATAATTTATCCCTACTTTTCTACTTATGCTACTCACACCAATATATACAAATACGATTAATTAATAATACACTACAATACCTCCACCAATAAATTCTAACTTATATCCTAATTAATCCTAATACATAATGTTAAATATTTCCATTCTATTATTTCTTTTTTATAAACACAATTTTACAAATTTAATCTATCGGGCTGTTTTACAATTCTCTTACCTCTACCTCTACCCATCATCCCAATATTATCACTTCCACTTCTCTCTCTTTCTAATGGCAATTCATTTGATAGTGACGCTGAGCTTGATTGACCTAATGGCACCTCTAATGTAATTTCTCTTCCTATTTTTCTATCTTTTTTTTTTATCTCTTGACACCCTTCCTCTTCCTCTTCCTTTTTTTTTTCTTTGTTTTCTTCTTCTTCATCTCTACCATTATCTTCCAAATGTTCAGCTTTTATTATCTGATCAATATGTCTCTTAATTTCTCGCCCACTCCTTAACCTACAATTGTACGTCCTTGGGCCTAAAACCTCTACAATTTCAGCACTCTGCCATTTTTTTTTATTTGGATCCGAATAATCCCTAATCAACACCTTATCATGTACCTTAAATTTCCTAATGATTCTTTGCGTGTCATAATCCACAAATTCCTTTCTTATTGGACTCATTTTTGTAAACCTCGTTTCCAAAGTCCGGTTAAACATTCTCACATCTGGGGATTCTCCTGTCGAACAATGTTTTGTAACTCTATAATCAAATAGAAATCGGCTCAATACTGTTTCCAATGAGTTTATGGGTTTTTCAATCAAAAATTTTCTAATTACTAATTTACATGTTTTTACAAAATTTTCGGCCGCTCCATTGGTAGCGGGATGTCCTGGTGGTGTAAAAACTAGTTTTATCCCATTATTATTTGTAAATTCCTCAAAATCCTTCGATGTAAATTGCCTTCCATTGTCACAGACAATTGTGTCTGGTAATCCAAACCTGCTAAAACACTCTCTCAGTTTTTCAATTGTTACTCTTGTTGTTATTTCTGTTAATTTAAATACTTCTGGCCATTTTGAATATGAATCTATAATTATTAAAAAATATAAATTATTTATTGGACCCAAAAAATCAATATGGATCCTGCTCCATGGTTTTTTAGTATCTTCCCACATAATAACGGGAGACCTCGGTGGATCTGGCTTCACCAAATTACATACTTCACACTTTTTTATCATATCTTCTATTGATTTATCCATACCAGGCCACCACATAACTGATCTTGCTACTGATTTTGCTTTAACCATTCCAAAATGGCTGCTATGCAATTCCCGTAGCATTTTACTTCTCAAACTGAGTGGAATCACTACCCTGAATCCCCTCATTAAAATCCCCTCCTCCACATTTAATTCTTTAAATATACTTATGAAACTTTTAAATTCAATTTTTATCTTTAATAAGTCCTTCTTTCCATTCTTAACTGCTTTAATTACTTCTTCTATTACTGGATCCATTTTAACTGCATCTCTAATCATTTCCACACTCACATTTATGCTATCTTCTTTCCTTTGCATAAACCTCACATAATTTACTTCTGGACTTTCCTCCACTCCCTCCTTTACTTGTTCCACCGGCAAACGTGATAATATATCAGCCTTATTATTTTCTGATTTAACATATCGTATTTCGAAATTAAATCCTGATAAAAATAAAGCCCATCTCTGCATTCTACTGGCCGCCATTTGTGGAATTCCTTTTTCTGACCCGAATATTGCTAACAAGGGTTTATGATCCGTCACCAATATAAATTTTTGCCCAATTAGGTACTGATAAAACTTTTTTACGGCCACTACTATAGATAATGCTTCCTTCTCTATCATGCTATAATTTTTTTCAGCTTTACTCAACGTTCTTGACATAAACGCAATAGGGTTTTCCTTTCGCTCTTCCGTTTCATGTGCTAAAACTGCACCAATTCCTACACTGGATGCATCACAAGTTAAAACAATTGGCAACCTGGAATTGAAATGTACCAAAGTCACCTCTTTCGCTATTTCTTTTTTTATTTCTTCAAAAGCCATTTCACATTCTCTCGTCCATTCAAACTTTACATCAGTTTTCAACAAATTATATAGTGGGAACAGAATATTAGTTATATTATTTATAAATTTTCCATAATAATTAATTGCACCCAAAAATGATTTTACTTCTTTAACCGTTGATGGTCTCGGCATTCTTATTATTGCGTCCACATTTTCTTTTGTTTTCTTTAATCCTGTTTGACTTATTATGTAGCCTAAATATTTAATCTCCTTCTCAAAAAATTTACATTTTGAAATATTTAGTTTTAAATTTGCATCCTTTAGCTTTTGAAATACCCTTCTTAAATTATCAATATGTTCATTTTCATTTTCCCCTGTCACTAAAATATCGTCTAAAAAATTTACTACTCCCGGAATACCCTGAATTAACTTTTCAATTATTTTTTGAAAAATGCCACTTGCTGGTTTAACTCCAAATGGCAACCTATTCATCGCATATACTCCTTTATGGGTGCTCCACGCACACAAAAGCCTCGATTCGTCATCTAACTCTAACTGATTATATGCCTTTGTAAGATCTAATTTTGAAAAAAAAATTCCTTTACTTAATTTATAAAATAGATCCTCAATCCTAGGCATAGGATACTTATTATCATCAAGAAACTTATTTAATGTTGTTTTATAGTCCCCACAGATACGAATTTTCCCATCTTCCTTTAACACCGGAACTAATGGAGTACCCCATTTACTTGTCTCAATCGGACTTATAACACCTTCTTGTTCTAGCATCTCTAGTTCTTTCTCTACCTCCGCTTTGAACGCAAATGGTACCGGCCTCGGTTTACAAAATAACGGTTTTTCCTTATATCTCATATCAATTTTAATTTTCTCATATTTATATTTGCCTAATTTCGACTCAAAAATTCCTTTAAATTCCATTACTAAATCATTGACCTTGTCCTTACTTGACTTTATTTCCACTGAGTTTATTTTAATGCCGAATTCATTAATAAAATTCCTTCCCAAAATAGCTGGTCCTCCATTTTTTATAACAGCAAATTTAATTCGTTTCCTTACATTTCTAAAACTTACCATAGGCTCAATCAATCCAACTACACTCAACAAATGACCTCCATACCCTTGTAATATCATACTTGTTTGTAATAAATGTTCCGTATGAAGTTTACTGTGATAAAATTGTTCTGATACAGCAGATATAGCGGCACCCGTATCTAATTCCATCTTAAAAAATAAATTAAAAATTTTTATTTCAATTAGAATTGGTTGCTTACTTTTATTTTCTATGTCTATGTTACACATATAATAATTATCAATTTCTTTATTTGTATTAAATTTAAGTTCTTCTATTTCAATATCCGATTCATTTACACATTGAACAGTTCTAATTTCTTTTTTACTTTTATTTTGATTTTTATACTTACATTTGTATGCTAAATGACCTACATTTTTACAATTTCTACAAACATATGACTTATATATACATCTGCTATGATGATGATCACTATAACCGCATCTAAAACAGTCTTCTCTCTCTGCATTGTTTCTTGAATCTGACCTTGATGATTGCCCTTTTTCATATCTCTTAAAACCTCGTGGTGTGCTTTGTCTGAAATTAGCATACTTTAAATTTTCTGCCTTACCGATTTCCTTTCCCTGTTGCTCTATTTTCAATGCTGTTTCAACAGCTTTCCTCAATTCTACGTCCTTGCTCTCCTCTGATAATTTCATGAAAATCGTTCCATCAATTCCAGTAATAAACTTGTCTCTCAAAACTTCCTTCAAAACGTTACCAAATTTACAATTATACGCCAAATTTTTTAATCGAATGTGCCACTCCGCAATTGTTTCCTCTTCACTTTTTTTCGCTTCATAAAATAGCTTTCTTTCTTTAAAAACTATCACCGCAGGTGTAAAATGCTCTTCCATGTGTTTCAAAATATCCTCATAATTCTTCGAACTTGGTATCTCTGGACTGCACAAATCTCTTAAAATTTTGTACGCCCTTGCTCCTAAAAATCTCAATAAATTTGCTCTCTTTTCTTCTGGAGTTGTAACCTTAGTAGCTACAAAATAATTTTCTAAACGCTCCTTGTACAAGATCCACTCATCCATGTCCGGATTAAATTCCTCTATGCCCACCACGTGGGCTGCCATGATGTTTTCTTTAAAACCACCTTGTTCTTCTAATTTCTCTTCTTTCACTCCTTCTCCGTGCTGTTCTTCGTCTTTCGACGCCAGATTATATAACTTTTACTATATCCTTACACTTAACAACTTATTACTTTATTTCTTAGTTTATATATATTTTTTTTTATCCTCGTCGCCATTGTAATGTTTATTAAAATATATCATTTAATATTTGCTTTCATTTATTTATTTTAATTTTGTGTGTATCTCGACTGAGAGCTTAATTAACAAAGAGTACCTTAATATAATTTATCCCTACTTTTCTACTTATGCTACTCACACCAATATATACAAATACGATTAATTAATAATACACTACAATAATAATAATTAAAAAAACCAAATCTAATTTTGTATAATAAACTTACAATCCTGGCATCTATGTATACTCGTTTAAAATTGTTTTTGCAGACAAAAGTAAGGCCACAAAAATTGCATCATATCCCGGATTTGTTCCAGTAACTTTAGTTATCATAGTTTTCGTTGGTGGATCAGTGTGTTTATTGCTAAACTCAGCCAATGATTCTTCACCGTAAAAAGTCGTAGAAAATCGAGTCGCTTTCATTTTTTCTTCAGTTGTCCTTCATGTGAAACGGTTCCAAATGAGAAAATTTCTAGAAATTTTAGTAATAAATAACGACCACCACTAAATTTAGAAAAAATCCCAAAAATGAAAGCAACATTACACCAATCACACGAATTAAAAGTCTGTAAATTAATACGATTATTTACATTCCTACTTTTGAACCTTGATATAATTATTACGAAAAAGGTATGTATGCTTGAATTTAAATTGGACGTTTCTTGTCCGTATCATAAAAAAATCATTGGATCTCATAACAACTGAACGATCCGATCCAGGTAGGCACCACATGATATCAACAATTTGCAACTTATGAACTAAAGATCTAGAAAATGACAGAGCAATGTTTTCCTTAGAATAATTACTATATATAATCTATTCTTCAATCTTGGGAGCATTGTTGGAGTTCTTTCCTTATACAACTGAGTGCGTAATCCTCGAAGTTCATCAGCATACACAGCTGATTCCCCAGTTCCATAATGTATCGAGGCTCCTGAAGTTGGACCGTCCTCTCGTGTTGATTAAAAAGTCCAAAAATGTTTTTCCCAAATCACATAGAATACTATCGAAATCACAAGCTGATACAATGTATATCTATATGAATAATTTTGAAATTAAATATTAAATTAAAAAAATAAAGTTTATATACGCTCACCACTAACAACAACGTGATGGGTTCCAAAATTAATACAAGTTTTAACAACTTGCTCACCAAAGACTCAGTAAGGTCCACAGCAATTAACAACAACTTTACATTTTGCAGTCATTTCTGCCAAAGACACAGGGTCTCTAAAATCGGCAATAATAATTGGAACCATAGATAAATCAATACCACTTTTATTTTGCATTTCTCTGAAGTTTATATACGCTCACCACTAACACCAACGTAATGGGTTACAGAATTAATACAAGTATTAACAACTTGCTCACCAAAGAATCAGTACGGTCCAGAGCAATTAACAACAACTTTACGTTTTTTCTGCTGGGTCTCTAAGATCGGCAATAATAATTGGAACCATAGATAAATCTATACCACTTTTATTTTGCATTTCTCTCAAATCTTTCAACAATTTATCTTTAGATCTTCCAGCAATTCCCCAAGTGACGTCATTACGTTCTCTAACAGCTTCATACATTATTAAATTATTAAAAGATAAAAATAAGTCAATTATATCATAATCATTCAATACACCAAATGGCATACGTATGTTAAAGATCATAAATACGATGCAAAAGTTAACAAAAATTAGATCTAATATAAAAATCAAAAAAATGAATTTGAAAACTCACATCACAATAATAATTTATAGTTTCAATACTACTATATTTTTTTACAAAACCACACTTTTCTTCTACTTCTATATTGTTTATCTCATCCCAGAAATAAAATTTGGGCTGAGTTGAAATAGATTCCTTACTTGGTCAATAAGTAAGGAATCTATTTCAACTCAGCCCACTATCATTTTTCTTATTATATTCTTTTTTTTTTATTTAACCACACTTTTCACATCGAGCTGAAGACACTCCGAATTTGACAGGGAGGCTGTAGTTTTCGAGTTTTTAGTATTCGATCTCGAAGAATGGCGGATAGTTTAAAAAATTGTTTTTAAATAGCAATAAATAATTAATAACAAATATTTTTTTATATTCAGCCAAGAAATAATGGAAACAATAAATGAAAATATTTTGAAATTAAAAACAATAAAACAATAGACAGTTTATTTAAAATAAATTAAATATTTTTTATTAAATTCATTATTATTTATTAGTTTTGTCAAAAGATGGGGCAACATAATTTGACGACCTTAACGCACGCTCAAAGTAATTGTGACTTTTTCACCATTTCCCACTACGAATATTATTCATAATTTATTAATAACGCGTTATTACTACACGTTATCATGACATTATTGCTACATTTGCATTTAATAACGGATTCAGGCGACTTTACGGTGTAAAATGTTACCGAAAAGTCTACTAGGTAGGTGACATTTACGTTTTACGAACAAACCCCGATACCCGATAGGGTAAGATCTGAATTGACAATAAATTCATGATGATTTTATTTTGTGAACACATCATATAATCATAATAAATTTTTTTAATTTTAAGTTAAGTTTATTCAACATGCAACCGGAATTATCAGAATTAATTCTTAAATATGTTGAAACGCATACATCCACTGATACACTAGATTTAGTTAAAATTCTAAATGAAGACCATCAGAAAATAATCCGTGCATTAAAAAGCATTGAAGCGCATGGCTATTTAGTTAAAAGCAAATCTCAAAAAAAATGTGATTAAACACGGAAGTATTGAAGCGTTTGTTTATAATTTATTGCCGCAAGAAGGAATACTTAAGGCAGATTTATTGAAGAGTTCAGCAAATGCAAAAGTTGGGTTTATCAAGGCAATGTCTAATGATTGAATTTTTGTTGATAAAAGTGGAGGAAAACCATTAATAAAAAAAATGATTGATGTAGAAACTTTTGATTGAGCGGTGAAGATGGTGATATTAGTGATCGTCGTCGCAATGAATATAAAAAAAGAAAACTTTTTCAAGAGGTAATGTAATTTTTACAGTTTTTTAATACATTCTAAATTGTAGGCTGTAATAAAAAGTTTTATTTTAATGTAAGGACTGAAACTGATTTGTCATCTGAAATTCTAGCCACAGGAGCGTGGGATGCCCCTAAATTCAAAGAATATAATTTTGATGCATCGGGTGTCTCAGCGGACCGAGGTCAACTTCATCCTCTCTTAAAAGTCCGTAGTGAATTTTGTCAAATCTTTTTGGAAATGGGATTTACATGCCTACAAAGAATTATGTAGAATCATCTTTCTGGAATTTTGATGCATTATTTCAACCACAACAACATCCGGCTAGAGTTGCTCATGATACTTTCTTTTTAACTATTCCAGCACTGAGACATAAATTTCCCGTTCAGTATCTTGAACGTGTGAAAAAGGTACAATCAAAAGGAGGTTATGGTTCACAAGTTTATAAGTAACTAATTTAAAAAATAATCTATCGTTCATATCATAAGTTCTATATGAATTCTTCAAAGAACTTGGAATAACACAACTTGAATTTAAACCAGTTTACAATCCATACACCGAACCAAGTATGGAGATTTTTTGTTTCCACCCTGGTTTAAATAAATGGATTGAAATTGGTAATTCAGGATTATTTCGTCCGAAAATTCTTTTACCTATGGGAATTCCGAAATTCCATTGGCTATGGTTTATCACTTGAGATACTTACTATGGTTAAATATATATAACAATATTAGGGATTTAGTTGGTCTGAAAGTTGATCTAAAAATAGTGCAAGAAAATCCAATTTGCCGTCTTATGATAATCAAGCCTAAATAGTATTAGAAAATTAATAAATGATTTTAATCTAGTTAAAATAAATAGTTTTTTTTTAATTGTGAAAAATTACATATTACATATGGGTTTTTTCACTATATTTATTCACTTAAACCATATGCTCTATAATAATGGATATACGTATGTATTAAGTGTGAGAACTACATACATAACGAAAAAAACAAAATATAATTTAAATAATTTTGCATATAAGTAAAATGATTATTAAAAACTAGACTAGACATAAAAAATTTGGAGAAAATCATAGCAAAAAACCTAAAAATTTAAATAAAAAAAAAATAATAATAACAATAGTAACAAAAAGAAATAAAATTGATTTCAGAATGAAAAAGAAACACACATTATGTATGCTAATTGGAAATGTAAGTATAACTTTGTTACACAAACTTAAACATAGATAACTATTTCTTTGCGTGTTCTTGGGATGAAATAATTTCAAAAGTGTATCCATCCATATTGCCAAAGTTCAGAAATAATATTGGGTTTAGAGAAAGCAGCGCCAGGGGGTAAAACTTCTCCCCTATAATAATTGTAATAATAAAAAAACCAAATCTAATTTTGTATAATAAACTTACAATCCTGGCATCTATGTATACTCGTTTAAAATTGTTTTTGCAGACAAAAGTAAGGCCACAAAAATTGCATCATATCCCGGATTTGTTCCAGTAACTTTAGTTATAATAGTTTTCGTTGGTGGATCAGTGTGTTTATTGCTAAACTCAGCCAATGATTCTTCACCGTAAAAAGTCGTAGAAAATCGAGTCGCTTTCATTTTTTCTTCAGTTGTCCTTCATGTGAAACGGTTCCAAATGAGAAAATTTCTAGAAATTTTAGTAATAAATAACGACCACCACTAAATTTAGAAAAAATCCCAAAAATGAAAGCAACATTACACCAATCACACGAATTAAAAGTCTGTAAATTAATACGATTATTTACATTCCTACTTTTGAACCTTGATATAATTATTACGAAAAAGGTATGTATGCTTGCATTTAAATTGGACGTTTCTTGTCCGTATCATAACAACTGAACGATCCGATCCAGGTAGGCACCACATGATATCAACAATTTGCAACTTATGAACTAAAGATCTAGAAAATGACAGAGCAATGTTTTCCTTAGAATAATTACTATATATAATCTATTCTTCAATCTTGGGAGCATTGTTGGAGTTCTTTCCTTATACAACTGAGTGCGTAATCCTCGAAGTTCATCAGCATACACAGCTGATTCCCCAGTTCCATAATGTATTGAGGCTCCTGAAGTTGGACCGTCCTCCCGTGTTGATTAATAAGTCCAAAAATGTTTCTCCCAAATCACATAGAATACTATCGAAATCACAAGCTGATACAATGCATATCTATATGAATAATTTTGAAATTAAATATTTAATTAAAAAAATGAAGTTTATATACGCTCACCACTAACATCAACGTGATGGGTTCCAAAATTAATACAAGTTTTAACAACTTGCTCACCAAAGACTCAGTAAGGTCCACAGCAATTAACAACAACTTTACATTCTGCAGTCATTTCTGCCAAAGAAACAGGGTCTCTAAAATCGGCAATAATAATTGGAACCATAGTTAAATCAATACCACTTTTATTTTGCATTTCTCTGAAGTTTATATACGCTCACCACTAATGGGTTCCAGAATTAATACAAGTATTAACAACTTGCTCACCAAAGAATCAGTACGGTCCAGAGCAATTAACAACAACTTTACGTTTTTTCTGCTGTGTCTCTAAGATCGGCAATAATAATTGGAACCATAGATAAATCTATACCACTTTTATTTTGCATTTCTCTCAAAACTTTCAACAATTTATCTTTAGATCTTCCAGCAATTCCCCAAGTGACGTCATTACGTACTCCAACTGTATACTTTTCAATATAACCACTGGCCAAAAATAATCACACCTAATTTCGATGTCATACTGAAAATATTCTAAAATGATTAAAAGATAAAAATAAGTCAATTATACCATAATCATTCAATACATAACGATCAAATAGAAAAAAAATCACCAAATGGCATACGTATGTTAAAAATCATAAATACAATGCAAAAGTTTTTGTTAACAAAAATTAGATCTAATTTGGTAAGCAATATAGAATATAAAAATCAAAAAAATGAGTTTGAAAACTCACATCACAATATTAATTTGGATTAAATGTACAATTAGTGCTCAGCAATTAAAAATCTTTAAATTTTCACCAGATGTTCCCCTTCATAAATGAATAAAAAATCCCAATTTATGGCCTTGTGGCTCTTTCATTTTAGGTGCTGGGCCCCCTTAAAGTTTCACATTTTCATGAATTTTTTTCCAACAGTTATATTATTTTTTCACTACTTTTTTTTACACAATAAATATGAATAAACATTCCATTACACAAATAAACACACTTTTTTTATTTATTTAATTAGTTTATTTCATGTATTTCACTTTTTTGGATTACGGTTTTATTTCTCTTTTGACGTCTCAATATTTATGTTTTACCTTGTTATGAAGTATTTTGTTTTATTAATGTTGTCATTTCTGGAAAAAAATTTGTTGCGTTTTTCATTAGTTTATGTTGCATTTATTTACGTTCATTGACAAACATTTAAACAGCCTGTATTACTGGAAAACACATTTATTTTCCTTTTACAAATTAATTATATGGAATTAATGTACGCTTTTTATATACTCTAACATAACTAATGGGAACCTTTATGTACTCTAACATTATAATAACATTTTCCTTTTACAAATTAAAAAAATTTAAAAAAAAAGCCATTGAACCAAAATTTTGATTCTTAACCAAGTCAGCTTCACTCATAACGACTAATACCACCTTCACCCCATCAAAATCAAAAAATAAACAAACAAAATGTCACTTTATACATTTTCTTAACAAAATAATAAAAAAACATTAAAAAATAGAAAATATTCGTTTTAAATTCAATAAAAATTTATTCATTATAGTGTTTCATTTTATAAAAAAAAAAGTGTTAAAAATTACAATATTATAATAAAAAATATAAAAACAAAAATTTAAAAAAAAAAAAAACTTTGAAGTCTTCCAGCTCTTAAAATAAGGCGGCCACACAAGTTTTTTAGTGCTTAATCATCAGCTCGATAAGTTGCTCTACACTCCCACACTGGAACATTTGCTATTTGTAGCGTTTTCCTGGAAGATACAGCCCTTCAAACACCACGCACTAATTGTACACTTGTTCCAATAATTTATAGTTTCAATACTACTAGTCAAAAACTATTTTTATATTTTTTTACAAAACCACACTTTCTTCTTCTTCAATATTGCTTATCCCGGAAATAAAATTTGGTATGAGTTGAAATAGTTTAGCATTTACGAACGGATTCTGGGGACTTTACGGTGTAAAATGTTACCAAAAAGTCTACTGGGTTGGTGACATTTACGTTTTACGAACAGACCCCGATACCCGGTAGGGTAAGATCTGAATTGACAAACAATTCATGATGATTTTATTTTGTGGGCACATCGCATCATATAATCATAATAAATTTTTTAAATTTTAAGTTAAATTTATTCAACATGCAACCGGAATTATCAGAATTAATTCTTAAATATCTTGAAACGCATACATCCATTGATACACTAGATTTAGTTAAAATTCAGAATGAAGACCATTAGAAAATAATCCGTGCATTGAAGTGCATTGAGTTAAAAGCGAGCAAACCTCAAGAAAAACATGGAATTTAAGTGATGAAGGACATTATGTGTATTGAAGCGTTTGTTTATAATTTATTGCCGCAAGAAGGAATACTTCAGGCAGATTTATTGAAGAGTTCAGCAAATGCAAAAGTTGGGTTTATCAAGGCAATGTCTAATGATTGAATTTTTGTTGATAAAAGTGGAGGAAAACCATTAATAAAAAATGATTGATGTAGAAACTTTTGATTGAGCGGTGAAGATGGTGATATTAGTGATAGTTGTCGCAATGAATATAAAAAAAAAACTTCTTCAAGAGGTATTGTAATTGTAATTTTTATAGTTTCATTAATACCATTCTAAATTGTAGGCTGTAATAAAAAGTTTTATTTTAATGAAATGACCATAGTTTTCAACACTCCTTACAAAACTTGAAACTGATTTGACATCTGAAATTCTAGCCACAGGAGCGATGCCCTTAAATTGAAAGAATATAATTTTGATACATTGATTGTTTTAATCGGACCGAGGTCAACTTCATCCTCTCTTCCGTAGTGAATTTCGTCAAATATTTTTGGAAATGGGATTTACTGAAATGCCTACGAATAATTATGTAGAATCATCTTTCTGGAATTTTGATGCATTATTTCAACCACAACAACATCCGACTAGAGATTCTCAGATACTTTCTTTTTAACAATTCCGGTCATAAATTTCCCGTTCAGTATCTAGAAAGTAAAAAAGGTACATTCAAAAGGAGGTTATGGCTCACAAGGTTATAAGTAACTAATTAAAAAAATAATTTATCGTTCATATCATAAGTTCATAAGTCTTATTTTCTAACACAGCTACGAAAAATACATTGAGAACACATACAACGGCTGTTAGTGCTCGTATGCTGTATAAATTAACTAATCAAACAAGTGGTTTCCATCCGGTTAAGTATTTCAGTATAGATAAAGTTTTTAGAAGTGAAACTTTGGATGCAACACATTTGGTGTAATACCTGATTATGGTATAACTCTTGGAGATCTGGAGTTCTATATGAATTCTTCAAAAAACTTGGAATAACACAACTTGAATTTAAGCCCGCTTACAATCCTTACACCGAACCAATTATGGAGATTTTTTGTTTCCACTCTGGTTTAAATAAATGGATTGAAATTGGTAATTCAGGATTATTTCGCCTGGAAATTCTTTTACCTATGGGAATTCCGAAAGGATTTAATTCCATTGGCTATGATTTATCACTTGAGAGACTTACTATGGTTAAATATATATAACAATATTAGGGATTTAGTTGGTCCGACAGTTGATCTGAAAATGGTGCAAGAAAATCCAATTTGCCGTCTTGATTATCATAAGCCTAATAATTTTAGAAAATTAATAAATGATTTTAATCTAGTTAAAATAAATAAATAAATAAAATTTTTTAAATTGTGAAAAATTACATATTACATATGTATTTCACTATATTTATTCAGTCTATTATAATATATATACATATATATTAAGTATGAGAACTACATACATAACCAAAGGCACAAAATATAATTTAAATAATTTTGCATCAATAAGTAAAATAGTTATTAAAAACTAGACTAGACATAAAAAATTTGGAGAAAATCATAGCATAAAACCCTTAAATTTAAATTAAATAAAAAATAATAATAACAATAGTAATAAAAAGAAATAAAATTGATTTCAGAATGACAAAGAAACACACATTATGTATACTAATTGGAAATGTAAGTATAATTTTGTTACACAAACTTAAACATAGATAACCATTTCTTTGCGTTTTCTTGGGATCAAATAAGTTCAGAAATAATATTGGGTACAGAGAAAGCAGCGCCAGGGAGTAAAACTTCTCCCCTATAATAATAATAATAATAAAAAAACCAAATCTAATTTTGTATAATAAACTTACAATCCTGGCATCTTTGTATACTCGTTTAAAATTGTTTTTGCAGACAAAAGTAAGGCCACAAAAATTGCATCATATCCCGGATTTGTTCCAGTAACTTTAGTTATCATAGTTTTCGTTGGTGGATCAGTGTGTTTATTGCTAAACTCAGCCAATGATTCTTCACCGTAAAAAGTCGTAGAAAATCGAGTCGCTTTCAATTTTTCTTCAGTTGTCCTTCAGTGAAACGGTTCCAAATTAGAAAATTTCTGGAAATTTTAGTAATAATTAACGACCACCACTAAATTTAGAAAAAATCCCAAAAATGAAAGCAACATTACACCAATTACACGAATTAAAAGTCTGTAAATTAATACGATTATTTACATTCCTACTTTTGAACCTTGATATAATTATTACGAAAAAGGTATGCATGCTTGCATTTAAATTGGACGTTTCTTGTCCTTATCATAAAAAAATCATTGAGATCTCATAACAACTGAACGATCCGATCCAGGTAGGCACCACATGATATCAACAATTTGCAACTTATGAACTAAAGATCTAGAAAATGACAGAGCAATGTTTTCTTTAGAATAATTACTATATATAACCTATTCTTTAATCTTGGGAGCATTGTTGGAGTTCTTTCCTTCTACAACTGAGTGCGTAATCCTCGAGGTTCATCAGCATACACAGCTGATTCCCAAGTTCCATAATGTATCGAGGCTCCTGGAGTTGGACCATCCTCCCGTGTTGATAAATAAGTCTCAACGGAATGTAATTTACCTTCAAATTGTTTTTCCAAAAATGATACTCACAAATCACATAGAATATTATCAAAATCACAAGCTGATAGAATGTATACCTATATGAATAATTTGGCAATTAAATTTTAAATTAAAAAAATGAAGGTTATTTATATATACGCCTTTTTCCTTTGCTAAATCGTTCACCACTAACATCAACGTGATGGGTTCCAGAATTAATACAAGTTTTAACAACTTGCTCACCAAAGAATCGGTACGGTCCACAGCAATTAACAACAACTTTACATTTTGCAATCATTTCTGCCAAAGAAACTGGGTCTTTAAGAGTAATAATTGGAACCATAGATAAATCAATACCACTTTTATTTTGCATTTCTCTCAAAACTTTCAACAATTTATCTTTAGATCTTCCAGCAATTCCCCAAGTGACGTCATTACGTTCTCTAACAGTTTCATACACTGTATACTTTTCAATAGAACCACTGGCTCCAAAAATAATCACATCTAATTTCGATATCATACTGAAAATATTCTAAAATTATTAAAAGATAAAAACAAGTCAATTATATCATAATTATTCAATACACAAAATGGCATAAGTACGTTAAAGATCATAAATACGATGCAAAAGTTAACAAAAAATTAGATCTAATTTGGTAAACAATATAGAATATAAAAATCAAAAAAATGAGTTTGAAAAGTGACATCACAATAATAATTTATAGTTTCAATACTACTAGTCAAAAACTATTTTTATATTTTTTTACAAAACCACACTTTTCTTCTTCTTCTGTATTGTTTATCTCATCCCGGAAATAAAATTTGGTCTGAGTTGAAATAGATTCCTTACTTATTGACCATTCACTATCATTTTTCTTATTATATATTCTTTTTTTTTTATTTAACCACACTTTTCACATCGAGCTGAAGACACTCCGAATTTGACAGGTAGGCTGTATTTTACGAGTTTTTAGTATTCGATCTCGAAGAATGGCGGATAGTTTAAAAAATTGTTTTTAAATAGTTGAATAATTAATAACAAATATTTTTTTATATTCAACCAAGAAATAATGGAAACAATAAATGAAAATATTTTGAAATTAAAGACAAAGCATCTAGTAAAATTTACTCTACAAATAAAAATTGGAGTTTGGGATACAAAAACAATAGACAGTTTATTTAAAATAAATTAAAATATTTTTTATTAAATTTATTATTATTTATTAGTTTTGTCAAACAATGGCGCAACATAATTTGACGACCTTAACGAACGTTCAAAGTAATTGTGACTTTTTCACCATTTCCCCACAACGAATATTATTCATAATTTATTAATAACGCGTTATTACTACACGTTATCAAGACATTATTGCTACATTTGCAATTACGAACGGATTCAGGCGACTTTACGGTGTAAAATGTTACCGAAAAGTCTACTAGGTAGTTTACGTTTTACGAACAAACCCCGATACCCGATAGGGTAAAATCTGAATTGATAATAAATTCATGATGATTTTATTTTGTGTACACATTGCATCATATAATCATAATAAATTTTTTAAATTTTAAGTTAAATTTATTCAACATGAAACCGGAATTATCAGAATTAATTCTTAAATATCTTGAAACGAAGAACATTGAAATGAAGACCATTAGAAAATAATCCGTGCATTGAAGTGCATGGCGATTTAGTTAAAAGCGAGCAAACCTCAAGAAAAACATGAAATTTAAGTGATGAAGACAATGTTTTCTTTAGAATAATTACTAACCTATTCTTACTTAATTACTAACCTTAATTACTAACCTATCTTGGGAGCATTGTTGGAGTTCTTTCCTTATACAACTGAGTGCGTAATCCTCGAGGTTCATCAGCATACACAGCTGATTCCCAAGTTCCATAATGTATCGAGGCTCCTGGAGTTAGACCATCCTCCCGTGTTGATAAATGAGTCTCAACGGAATGTAATTCACCTTTAAATTGTTTTTCCAAAAATGATACTCCCAAATCACATAGAATATTATCAAAATCACAAGCTGTATGAATAATTTGGCAATTAAATTTTAAATTAAAACAATGAAGGTTATTTATATATACGCCTTTTTCCTTTGCTAAATCGTTCACCACTAACATCAACGTGATGGGTTCCAGAATTAATACAAGTTTTAACAACTTGCTCACCAAAGAATCGGTACGGTCCACAGCAATTAACAACAACTTTACATTTTGCAATCATTTCTGCCAAAGAAACTGGGTCTTTAAGAGTAATAATTGGAACCATAGATAAATCAATACCACTTTTATTTTGCATTTCTCTCAAAACTTTCAACAATTTATCTTTAGATCTTCCAGCAATTCCCCAAGTGACGTCATTACGTTCTCTAACAGTTTCATACACTGTATACTTTTCAATAGAACCACTGGCTCCAAAAATAATCACATCTAATTTCGATATCATACTGAAAATATTCTAAAATTATTAAAAGATAAAAACAAGTCAATTATATCATAATTATTCAATACACAAAATGGCATAAGTACGTTAAAGATCATAAATACGATGCAAAAGTTAACAAAAAATTAGATCTAATTTGGTAAACAATATAGAATATAAAAATCAAAAAAATGAGTTTGAAAAGTGACATCACAATAATAATTTATAGTTTCAATACTACTAGTCAAAAACTATTTTTATATTTTTTTACAAAACCACACTTTTCTTCTTCTTCTGTATTGTTTATCTCATCCCGGAAATAAAATTTGGTCTGAGTTGAAATAGATTCCTTACTTATTGACCATTCACTATCATTTTTCTTATTATATATTCTTTTTTTTTTATTTAACCACACTTTTCACATCGAGCTGAAGACACTCCGAATTTGACAGGTAGGCTGTATTTTACGAGTTTTTAGTATTCGATCTCGAAGAATGGCGGATAGTTTAAAAAATTGTTTTTAAATAGTTGAATAATTAATAACAAATATTTTTTTATATTCAACCAAGAAATAATGGAAACAATAAATGAAAATATTTTGAAATTAAAGACAAAGCATCTAGTAAAATTTACTCTACAAATAAAAATTGGAGTTTGGGATACAAAAACAATAGACAGTTTATTTAAAATAAATTAAAATATTTTTTATTAAATTTATTATTATTTATTAGTTTTGTCAAACAATGGCGCAACATAATTTGACGACCTTAACGAACGTTCAAAGTAATTGTGACTTTTTCACCATTTCCCCACAACGAATATTATTCATAATTTATTAATAACGCGTTATTACTACACGTTATCAAGACATTATTGCTACATTTGCAATTACGAACGGATTCAGGCGACTTTACGGTGTAAAATGTTACCGAAAAGTCTACTAGGTAGTTTACGTTTTACGAACAAACCCCGATACCCGATAGGGTAAAATCTGAATTGATAATAAATTCATGATGATTTTATTTTGTGTACACATTGCATCATATAATCATAATAAATTTTTTAAATTTTAAGTTAAATTTATTCAACATGAAACCGGAATTATCAGAATTAATTCTTAAATATCTTGAAACGAAGAACATTGAAATGAAGACCATTAGAAAATAATCCGTGCATTGAAGTGCATGGCGATTTAGTTAAAAGCGAGCAAACCTCAAGAAAAACATGAAATTTAAGTGATGAAGACAATGTTTTCTTTAGAATAATTACTAACCTATCTTGGGAGCATTGTTGGAGTTCTTTCCTTATACAACTGAGTGCGTAATCCTCGAGGTTCATCAGCATACACAGCTGATTCCCAAGTTCCATAATGTATCGAGGCTCCTGGAGTTAGACCATCCTCCCGTGTTGATAAATGAGTCTCAACGGAATGTAATTCACCTTTAAATTGTTTTTCCAAAAATGATACTCCCAAATCACATAGAATATTATCAAAATCACAAGCTGTATGAATAATTTGGCAATTAAATTTTAAATTAAAACAATGAAGGTTATTTATATACTATACGCCTTTTTCCTTTGCTAAATCGTTCACCACTAACATCAACGTGATGGGTTCCAGAATTAATACAAGTTTTAACAACTTGCTCACCAAAGAATCGGTACGGTCCACAGCAATTAACAACAACTTTACATTTTGCAGTCATTTCTGCCAAAGAAACTGGGTCTCTAAGATCGGCAGTAATAATTGGAACCATAGATAAATCAATACCACTTTTATTTTGCATTTCTCTCAAAACTTTCAACAATTTATCTTTAGATCTTCAAGCAATTCCCCAAGTGACGTCATTACGTTCTCTAACAGCTTCATACACTGTATACTTTCCAATAAAACCACTGGCTCCAAAAATAATCACATCTAATTTTGATGTCATACTGAAAATATTCTAAAATTATTAAAAGATAAAAACAAGTCAATTATCATAATCATTCAATACACCAAATGGCATACGTATGTTAAAGAATATAAATACGATGCAAAAGTTAACAAAAATTAGATCTAATTTGGTAAGCAATATAGAATATAAAAATCAAAAAAATGAATTTGAAAACTCACAACACAATAATAATTTATAGTTTCAATACTACTAGTCAAAAACTATTTTTATATTTTTTTACAAAACCACACTTTTCTTCTTCTTCTATATTGTTTATCGACTACCACGAAATTTAGAGAAAACCCAAAAATGAAAGCAACATTACACCAATCACACGAATTAAAAGTCTGTAAAATAATACGATTATTTACATTCCTACTTTTGAACCTTGATATAATTATTACGTAAAAGGTATGTATGCTTGCATTTAAATTGGACGTTTCTTGTCCGTATCATAAAAAAATCATTGAGATCTCATAACAACTGAACGATCCGATCCAGGTAGGCACCACATGATATCAACAATTTGCAACTTATTAATTAAAGATCTAGAAAATGACAGAGCAATGTTTTCCTTAGAATAATTACTATATATAACCTATTCTTCAATCTTGGGCGCATTGTTGGAGTTCTTTCCTTATACAACTGAGTGTGTAATCCTCGAAGTTTATCAGCATACACAGCTGATTCCCAAGCTCCATAATGTATCGTTCCATAATGCATTTTTAGAAGTGAAACTTTGGATGCAACAGATTTGGTGTAATACCTGATTATGGTATAACTCTTGGAGATCTGGAGTTCTATATGAATTCTTCAAAAAACTTGGAATAACACAACTTGAATTTAAGCCCGCTTACAATCCTTACACCGAACCAATTATGGAGATTTTTTGTTTCCACTCTGGTTTAAATAAATGGATTGAAATTGGTAATTCAGGATTATTTCGTCCGGAAATTCTTTTACCTATGGGAATTCCGAAAGGATTTAATTCCATTGGCTATGATTTATCACTTGGTTAAATATATATAACAATATTAGGGATTTAGTTGGTCCGACAGTTGATCTGAAAATGGTGCAAGAAAATCCAATTTGCCGTCTTGATTATCATAAGCCTAAATAATTTTAGAAAATTAATAAATGATTTTAATCTAGTTAAAATAAATAGTTTTTTTTTTAATTGTGAAAAATTACATATTACATATGTATTTCACTATATTTATTCAGTCTATTATAATATATATACATATATATTAAGTATGAGAACTACATACATAACCAAAGGCACAAAATATAATTCAAATAATTTTGCATCAATAGTAAAATAGTTATTAAAAACTAGACTAGACATACAAAATTTGGAGAAAATCATAGCATAAAACCTTAAAATTTAAATTAAATAAAAAATAATAATAACAATAGTAACAAAACGAAATAAAATTGATTTCAGAATGAAAAAGAAACACACATTATGTATACTAATTGGAAATGTAAGTATAATTTTGTTACACAAACTTAAACATAGATAACTATTTCTTTGCGTTTTCTTGGGATCAAATAATTTCAAAAGTGTATCCATCCATATTGCCAAAGTTCAGAAATAATATTGGGTTTAGAGAAAGCAGCGCCAGGGAGTAAAACTTCTCCCCTATAACAATAATAATAATAATAATAATTAAAAAAACCAAATTTTATTTTGTATAATAAACTTACAATCCTGGCATCTATGTATACTCGTTTAAAATTGTTTTTGCAGACAAAAGTAAGGCCACAAAAATTGCATCATATCCCGGATTTGTTCCAGTAACATTAGTTATCATAGTTTTCGTTGGTGGATCAGTGTGTTTATTGCTAAACTCAGCCAATGATTCTTCACCGTAAAAAGTCGTAGAAAATCGAGTCGCTTTCATTTTTTCTTCAGTTGTCCTTCATGTGAAACGGTTCCAAATGAGAAAATTTCTAGAAATTTTAGTAATAAATAACGACCACCACTAAATTTAGAAAAAATCCCAAAAATGAAAGCAACATTACACCAATCACACGAATTAAAAGTCTGTAAATTAATACGATTATTTACATTCCTACTTTTGAACCTTGATATAATTATTACGAAAAAGGTATGTATGCTTGAATTTAAATTGGACGTTTCTTGTCCGTATCATAAAAAAATCATTGAGATCTCATAACAACTGAACGATCCGATCCAGGTAGGCACCACATGATATCAACAATTTGCAACTTATGAACTAAAGATCTAGAAAATGACAGCGCAATGTTTTCCTTAGAATAATTACTATATATAATCTATTCTTCATACTTGGGAGCATTGTTGGAGTTCTTTCCTTATACAACTGAGTGCGTAATCCTCGAAGTTCATCAGCATACACAGCTGATTCCCCAGTTCCATAATGTATCGAGGCTCCTGAAGTTGGACCGTCCTCTCGTGTTGATTAAAAAGTCCAAAAATGTTTTTCCCAAATCACATAGAATACTATCGAAATCACAAGCTGATACAATGTATATCTATATGAATAATTTTGAAATTAAATATTAAATTAAAAAAATAAAGTTTATATACGCTCACCACTAACAGCAACGTGATGGGTTCCAAAATTAATACAAGTTTTAACAACTTGCTCACCAAAGACTCAGTAAGGTCCACAGCAATTAACAACAACTTTACATTTTGCAGTCATTTCTGCCAAAGACACAGGGTCTCTAAAATCGGCAATAATAATTGGAACCATAGATAAATCAATACCACTTTTATTTTGCATTTCTCTGAAGTTTATATACGCTCACCACTAACACCAACGTAATGGGTTACAGAATTAATACAAGTATTAACAACTTGCTCACCAAAGAATCAGTACGGTCCAGTACATTATGTGTATTGAAGCGTTTGTTTATAATTTATTGCCGCAAGAAGGAATACTTCAGGCAGATTTATTGAAGAGTTCAGCAAATGCAAAAGTTGGGTTTATCAAGGCAATGTCTAATGATTGAATTTTTGTTGATAAAAGTGGAGGAAAACCATTAATAAAAAATGATTGATGTAGAAACTTTTGATTGAGCGGTGAAGATGGTGATATTAGTGATAGTTGTCGCAATGAATATAAAAAAAAAACTTCTTCAAGAGGTATTGTAATTGTAATTTTTATAGTTTCATTAATACCATTCTAAATTGTAGGCTGTAATAAAAAGTTTTATTTTAATGAAAGGACCATAGTTTTCAACACTCCTTACAAAACTTGAAACTTATTTGACATCTGAAATTCTAGCCACAGGAGCGATGCCCTTAAATTGAAAGAATATAATTTTGATACATTGATTGTTTTAATCGGACCGAGGTCAACTTCATCCTCTCTTCCGTAGTGAATTTCGTCAAATATTTTTGGAAATGGGATTTACTGAAATGCCTACGAATAATTATGTAGAATCATCTTTCTGGAATTTTGATGCATTATTTCAACCACAACAACATCCGACTAGAGATTCTCAGATACTTTCTTTTTAACAATTCCGGTCATAAATTTCCCGTTCAGTATCTAGAAAGTAAAAAAGGTACATTCAAAAGGAGGTTATGGCTCACAAGGTTATAAGTAACTAATTAAAAAAATAATTTATCGTTCATATCATAAGTTCATAAGTCTTATTTTCTAACACAGCTACGAAAAATACATTGAGAACACATACAACGGCTGTTAGTGCTCGTATGCTGTATAAATTAACTAATCAAACAAGTGGTTTCCATCCGGTTAAGTATTTCAGTATAGATAAAGTTTTTAGAAGTGAAACTTTGGATGCAACACATTTGGTGTAATACCTGATTATGGTATAACTCTTGGAGATCTGGAGTTCTATATGAATTCTTCAAAAAACTTGGAATAACACAACTTGAATTTAAGCCCGCTTACAATCCTTACACCGAACCAATTATGGAGATTTTTTGTTTCCACTCTGGTTTAAATAAATGGATTGAAATTGGTAATTCAGGATTATTTCGCCTGGAAATTCTTTTACCTATGGGAATTCCGAAAGGATTTAATTCCATTGGCTATGATTTATCACTTGAGAGACTTACTATGGTTAAATATATATAACAATATTAGGGATTTAGTTGGTCCGACAGTTGATCTGAAAATGGTGCAAGAAAATCCAATTTGCCGTCTTGATTATCATAAGCCTAATAATTTTAGAAAATTAATAAATGATTTTAATCTAGTTAAAATAAATAAATAAATAAAATTTTTTAAATTGTGAAAAATTACATATTACATATGTATTTCACTATATTTATTCAGTCTATTATAATATATATACATATATATTAAGTATGAGAACTACATACATAACCAAAGGCACAAAATATAATTTAAATAATTTTGCATCAATAAGTAAAATAGTTATTAAAAACTAGACTAGACATAAAAAATTTGGAGAAAATCATAGCATAAAACCCTTAAATTTAAATTAAATAAAAAATAATAATAACAATAGTAATAAAAAGAAATAAAATTGATTTCAGAATGACAAAGAAACACACATTATGTATACTAATTGGAAATGTAAGTATAATTTTGTTACACAAACTTAAACATAGATAACCATTTCTTTGCGTTTTCTTGGGATCAAATAAGTTCAGAAATAATATTGGGTACAGAGAAAGCAGCGCCAGGGAGTAAAACTTCTCCCCTATAATAATAATAATAATAAAAAAACCAAATCTAATTTTGTATAATAAACTTACAATCCTGGCATCTTTGTATACTCGTTTAAAATTGTTTTTGCAGACAAAAGTAAGGCCACAAAAATTGCATCATATCCCGGATTTGTTCCAGTAACTTTAGTTATCATAGTTTTCGTTGGTGGAACAGTGTGTTTATTGCTAAACTCAGCCAATGATTCTTCACCGTAAAAAGTCGTAGAAAATCGAGTCGCTTTCAATTTTTCTTCAGTTGTCCTTCAGTGAAACGGTTCCAAATAAGAAAATTTCTGGAAATTTTAGTAATAATTAACGACCCCTACTAAATTTAGAAAAAATCCCAAAAATGAAAGCAACATTACACCAATTACACGAATTAAAAGTCTGTAAATTAATACGATTATTTACATTCCTACTTTTGAACCTTGATATAATTATTACGAAAAAGGTATGCATGCTTGCATTTAAATTGGACGTTTCTTGTCCTTATCATAAAAAAATCATTGAGATCTCATAACAACTGAACGATCCGATCCAGGTAGGCACCACATGATATCAACAATTTGCAACTTATGAACTAAAGATCTAGAAAATGATAGAGCAATGTTTTCTTTAGAATAATTACTATATATAACCTATTCTTTAATCTTGGGAGCATTGTTGGAGTTCTTTCCTTATACAACTGAGTGCGTAATCCTCGAGGTTCATCAGCATACACAGCTGATTCCCAAGTTCCATAATGTATCGAGGCTCCTGGAGTTGGACCATCCTCCCGTGTTGATAAATAAGTCTCAACGGAATGTAATTTACCTTCAAATTGTTTTTCCAAAAATGATACTCACAAATCACATAGAATATTATCAAAATCACAAGCTGATAGAATGTATACCTATATGAATAATTTGGCAATTAAATTTTAAATTAAAAAAATGAAGGTTATTTATATATACGCCTTTTTCCTTTGCTAAATCGTTCACCACTAACATCAACGTGATGGGTTCCAGAATTAATACAAGTTTTAACAACTTGCTCACCAAAGAATCGGTACGGTCCACAGCAATTAACAACAACTTTACATTTTGCAATCATTTCTGCCAAAGAAACTGGGTCTTTAAGAGTAATAATTGGAACCATAGATAAATCAATACCACTTTTATTTTGCATTTCTCTCAAAACTTTCAACAATTTATCTTTAGATCTTCCAGCAATTCCCCAAGTGACGTCATTACGTTCTCTAACAGTTTCATACACTGTATACTTTTCAATAGAACCACTGGCTCCAAAAATAATCACATCTAATTTCGATATCATACTGAAAATATTCTAAAATTATTAAAAGATAAAAACAAGTCAATTATATCATAATTATTCAATACACAAAATGGCATAAGTACGTTAAAGATCATAAATACGATGCAAAAGTTAACAAAAAATTAGATCTAATTTGGTAAACAATATAGAATATAAAAATCAAAAAAATGAGTTTGAAAAGTGACATCACAATAATAATTTATAGTTTCAATACTACTAGTCAAAAACTATTTTTATATTTTTTTACAAAACCACACTTTTCTTCTTCTTCTGTATTGTTTATCTCATCCCGGAAATAAAATTTGGTCTGAGTTGAAATAGATTCCTTACTTATTGACCATTCACTATCATTTTTCTTATTATATATTCTTTTTTTTTTATTTAACCACACTTTTCACATCGAGCTGAAGACACTCCGAATTTGACAGGTAGGCTGTATTTTACGAGTTTTTAGTATTCGATCTCGAAGAATGGCGGATAGTTTAAAAAATTGTTTTTAAATAGTTGAATAATTAATAACAAATATTTTTTTATATTCAACCAAGAAATAATGGAAACAATAAATGAAAATATTTTGAAATTAAAGACAAAGCATCTAGTAAAATTTACTCTACAAATAAAAATTGGAGTTTGGGATACAAAAACAATAGACAGTTTATTTAAAATAAATTAAAATATTTTTTATTAAATTTATTATTATTTATTAGTTTTGTCAAACAATGGCGCAACATAATTTGACGACCTTAACGAACGTTCAAAGTAATTGTGACTTTTTCACCATTTCCCCACAACGAATATTATTCATAATTTATTAATAACGCGTTATTACTACACGTTATCAAGACATTATTGCTACATTTGCAATTACGAACGGATTCAGGCGACTTTACGGTGTAAAATGTTACCGAAAAGTCTACTAGGTAGTTTACGTTTTACGAACAAACCCCGATACCCGATAGGGTAAAATCTGAATTGATAATAAATTCATGATGATTTTATTTTGTGTACACATTGCATCATATAATCATAATAAATTTTTTAAATTTTAAGTTAAATTTATTCAACATGAAACCGGAATTATCAGAATTAATTCTTAAATATCTTGAAACGAAGAACATTGAAATGAAGACCATTAGAAAATAATCCGTGCATTGAAGTGCATGGCGATTTAGTTAAAAGCGAGCAAACCTCAAGAAAAACATGAAATTTAAGTGATGAAGACAATGTTTTCTTTAGAATAATTACTAACCTATTCTTACTTAATTACTAACCTTAATTACTAACCTATCTTGGGAGCATTGTTGGAGTTCTTTCCTTATACAACTGAGTGCGTAATCCTCGAGGTTCATCAGCATACACAGCTGATTCCCAAGTTCCATAATGTATCGAGGCTCCTGGAGTTAGACCATCCTCCCGTGTTGATAAATGAGTCTCAACGGAATGTAATTCACCTTTAAATTGTTTTTCCAAAAATGATACTCCCAAATCACATAGAATATTATCAAAATCACAAGCTGTATGAATAATTTGGCAATTAAATTTTAAATTAAAAAAATGAAGGTTATTTATATATACGCCTTTTTCCTTTGCTAAATCGTTCACCACTAACATCAACGTGATGGGTTCCAGAATTAATACAAGTTTTAACAACTTGCTCACCAAAGAATCGGTACGGTCCACAGCAATTAACAACAACTTTACATTTTGCAATCATTTCTGCCAAAGAAACTGGGTCTTTAAGAGTAATAATTGGAACCATAGATAAATCAATACCACTTTTATTTTGCATTTCTCTCAAAACTTTCAACAATTTATCTTTAGATCTTCCAGCAATTCCCCAAGTGACGTCATTACGTTCTCTAACAGTTTCATACACTGTATACTTTTCAATAGAACCACTGGCTCCAAAAATAATCACATCTAATTTCGATATCATACTGAAAATATTCTAAAATTATTAAAAGATAAAAACAAGTCAATTATATCATAATTATTCAATACACAAAATGGCATAAGTACGTTAAAGATCATAAATACGATGCAAAAGTTAACAAAAAATTAGATCTAATTTGGTAAACAATATAGAATATAAAAATCAAAAAAATGAGTTTGAAAAGTGACATCACAATAATAATTTATAGTTTCAATACTACTAGTCAAAAACTATTTTTATATTTTTTTACAAAACCACACTTTTCTTCTTCTTCTGTATTGTTTATCTCATCCCGGAAATAAAATTTGGTCTGAGTTGAAATAGATTCCTTACTTATTGACCATTCACTATCATTTTTCTTATTATATATTCTTTTTTTTTTATTTAACCACACTTTTCACATCGAGCTGAAGACACTCCGAATTTGACAGGTAGGCTGTATTTTACGAGTTTTTAGTATTCGATCTCGAAGAATGGCGGATAGTTTAAAAAATTGTTTTTAAATAGTTGAATAATTAATAACAAATATTTTTTTATATTCAACCAAGAAATAATGGAAACAATAAATGAAAATATTTTGAAATTAAAGACAAAGCATCTAGTAAAATTTACTCTACAAATAAAAATTGGAGTTTGGGATACAAAAACAATAGACAGTTTATTTAAAATAAATTAAAATATTTTTTATTAAATTTATTATTATTTATTAGTTTTGTCAAACAATGGCGCAACATAATTTGACGACCTTAACGAACGTTCAAAGTAATTGTGACTTTTTCACCATTTCCCCACAACGAATATTATTCATAATTTATTAATAACGCGTTATTACTACACGTTATCAAGACATTATTGCTACATTTGCAATTACGAACGGATTCAGGCGACTTTACGGTGTAAAATGTTACCGAAAAGTCTACTAGGTAGTTTACGTTTTACGAACAAACCCCGATACCCGATAGGGTAAAATCTGAATTGATAATAAATTCATGATGATTTTATTTTGTGTACACATTGCATCATATAATCATAATAAATTTTTTAAATTTTAAGTTAAATTTATTCAACATGAAACCGGAATTATCAGAATTAATTCTTAAATATCTTGAAACGAAGAACATTGAAATGAAGACCATTAGAAAATAATCCGTGCATTGAAGTGCATGGCGATTTAGTTAAAAGCGAGCAAACCTCAAGAAAAACATGAAATTTAAGTGATGAAGACAATGTTTTCTTTAGAATAATTACTAACCTATTCTTACTTAATTACTAACCTTAATTACTAACCTATCTTGGGAGCATTGTTGGAGTTCTTTCCTTATACAACTGAGTGCGTAATCCTCGAGGTTCATCAGCATACACAGCTGATTCCCAAGTTCCATAATGTATCGAGGCTCCTGGAGTTAGACCATCCTCCCGTGTTGATAAATGAGTCTCAACGGAATGTAATTCACCTTTAAATTGTTTTTCCAAAAATGATACTCCCAAATCACATAGAATATTATCAAAATCACAAGCTGTATGAATAATTTGGCAATTAAATTTTAAATTAAAACAATGAAGGTTATTTATATACTATACGCCTTTTTCCTTTGCTAAATCGTTCACCACTAACATCAACGTGATGGGTTCCAGAATTAATACAAGTTTTAACAACTTGCTCACCAAAGAATCGGTACGGTCCACAGCAATTAACAACAACTTTACATTTTGCAGTCATTTCTGCCAAAGAAACTGGGTCTTTAAGAGTAATAATTGGAACCATAGATAAATCAATACCACTTTTATTTTGCATTTCTCTCAAAACTTTCAACAATTTATCTTTAGATCTTCCAGCAATTCCCCAAGTGACGTCATTACGTTCTCTAACAGTTTCATACACTGTATACTTTTCAATAGAACCACTGGCTCCAAAAATAATCACATCTAATTTCGATATCATACTGAAAATATTCTAAAATTATTAAAAGATAAAAACAAGTCAATTATATCATAATTATTCAATACACAAAATGGCATAAGTACGTTAAAGATCATAAATACGATGCAAAAGTTAACAAAAAATTAGATCTAATTTGGTAAACAATATAGAATATAAAAATCAAAAAAATGAGTTTGAAAAGTGACATCACAATAATAATTTATAGTTTCAATACTACTAGTCAAAAACTATTTTTATATTTTTTTACAAAACCACACTTTTCTTCTTCTTCTGTATTGTTTATCTCATCCCGGAAATAAAATTTGGTCTGAGTTGAAATAGATTCCTTACTTATTGACCATTCACTATCATTTTTCTTATTATATTCTTTTTTTTTTATTTAACCACACTTTTCACATCGAGCTGAAGACACTCCGAATTTGACAGGTAGGCTGTATTTTACGAGTTTTTAGTATTCGATCTCGAAGAATGGCGGATAGTTTAAAAAATTGTTTTTAAATAGTTGAATAATTAATAACAAATATTTTTTTATATTCAACCAAGAAATAATGGAAACAATAAATGAAAATATTTTGAAATTAAAGACAAAGCATCTAGTAAAATTTACTCTACAAATAAAAATTGGAGTTTGGGATACAAAAACAATAGACAGTTTATTTAAAATAAATTAAAATATTTTTTATTAAATTTATTATTATTTATTAGTTTTGTCAAACAATGGCGCAACATAATTTGACGACCTTAACGAACGTTCAAAGTAATTGTGACTTTTTCACCATTTCCCCACAACGAATATTATTCATAATTTATTAATAACGCGTTATTACTACACGTTATCATGACATTATTGCTACATTTGCAATTACGAACGGATTCAGGCGACTTTACGGTGTAAAATGTTACCGAAAAGTCTACTAGGTAGTTTACGTTTTACGAACAAACCCCGATACCCGATAGGGTAAAATCTGAATTGATAATAAATTCATGATGATTTTATTTTGTGTACACATTGCATCATATAATCATAATAAATTTTTTAAATTTTAAGTTAAATTTATTCAACATGAAACCGGAATTATCAGAATTAATTCTTAAATATCTTGAAACGAAGAACATTGAAATGAAGACCATTAGAAAATAATCCGTGCATTGAAGTGCATGGCGATTTAGTTAAAAGCGAGCAAACCTCAAGAAAAACATGAAATTTAAGTGATGAAGACAATGTTTTCTTTAGAATAATTACTAACCTATTCTTACTTAATTACTAACCTTAATTACTAACCTATCTTGGGAGTATTGTTGGAGTTCTTTCCTTATACAACTGAGTGCGTAATCCTCGAAGTTCATCAGCATTCACAGCTGATTCCCCAGTTCCATAATGTATCGAGGCTCCTGAAGTTGGACCGTCCTCTCGTGTTGATTAAAAAGTCCAAAAATGTTTTTCCCAAATCACATAGAATACTATCGAAATCACAAGCTGATACAATGTATATCTATATGAATAATTTTGAAATTAAATATTAAATTAAAAAAATAAAGTTTATATACGCTCACCACTAACAGCAACGTGATGGGTTCCAAAATTAATACAAGTTTTAACAACTTGCTCACCAAAGACTCAGTAAGGTCCACAGCAATTAACAACAACTTTACATTTTGCAGTCATTTCTGCCAAAGACACAGGGTCTCTAAAATCGGCAATAATAATTGGAACCATAGATAAATCAATACCACTTTTATTTTGCATTTCTCTGAAGTTTATATACGCTCACCACTAACACCAACGTAATGGGTTACAGAATTAATACAAGTATTAACAACTTGCTCACCAAAGAATCAGTACGGTCCAGTACATTATGTGTATTGAAGCGTTTGTTTATAATTTATTGCCGCAAGAAGGAATACTTCAGGCAGATTTATTGAAGAGTTCAGCAAATGCAAAAGTTGGGTTTATCAAGGCAATGTCTAATGATTGAATTTTTGTTGATAAAAGTGGAGGAAAACCATTAATAAAAAATGATTGATGTAGAAACTTTTGATTGAGCGGTGAAGATGGTGATATTAGTGATAGTTGTCGCAATGAATATAAAAAAAAAACTTCTTCAAGAGGTAATGTAATTTTTACAGTTTTTTAATACATTCTAAATTGTAGGCTGTAATAAAAAGTTTTATTTTAATGTAAGGACTGAAACTGATTTGTCATCTGAAATTCTAGCCACAGGAGCGTGGGATGCCCCTAAATTCAAAGAATATAATTTTGATGCATCGGGTGTCTCAGCGGACCGAGGTCAACTTCATCCTCTCTTAAAAGTCCGTAGTGAATTTTGTCAAATCTTTTTGGAAATGGGATTTACATGCCTACAAAGAATTATGTAGAATCATCTTTCTGGAATTTTGATGCATTATTTCAACCACAACAACATCCGGCTAGAGTTGCTCATGATACTTCCTTTTTAACTATTCCAGCACTGAGACATAAATTTCCCGTTCAGTATCTTGAACGTGTGAAAAAGGTACAATCAAAAGGAGGTTATGGTTCACAAGTTTATAAGTAACTAATTTAAAAAATAATCTATCGTTCATATCATAAGTTCTATATGAATTCTTCAAAGAACTTGGAATAACACAACTTGAATTTAAACCAGTTTACAATCCATACACCGAACCAAGTATGGAGATTTTTTGTTTCCACCCTGGTTTAAATAAATGGATTGAAATTGGTAATTCAGGATTATTTCGTCCGAAAATTCTTTTACCTATGGGAATTCCGAAATTCCATTGGCTATGGTTTATCACTTGAGATACTTACTATGGTTAAATATATATAACAATATTAGGGATTTAGTTGGTCTGAAAGTTGATCTAAAAATAGTGCAAGAAAATCCAATTTGCCGTCTTATGATAATCAAGCCTAAATAGTATTAGAAAATTAATAAATGATTTTAATCTAGTTAAAATAAATAGTTTTTTTTTAATTGTGAAAAATTACATATTACATATGGGTTTTTTCACTATATTTATTCACTTAAACCATATGCTCTATAATAATGGATATACGTATGTATTAAGTGTGAGAACTACATACATAACGAAAAAAACAAAATATAATTTAAATAATTTTGCATATAAGTAAAATGATTATTAAAAACTAGACTAGACATAAAAAATTTGGAGAAAATCATAGCATTAAACCTTAAAATTTAAATTAAATAAAAAATAATAATAACAATAGTAACAAAAAGAAATAAAATTGATTTCAGAATGAAAAAGAAACACACATTATGTATACTAATTGGAAATGTAAGTATAATTTTGTTACACAAACTTAAACATAGATAACTATTTCTTTGCGTGTTCTTGGGATGAAATAATTTCAAAAGTGTATCCATCCATATTGCCAAAGTTCAGAAATAATATTGGGTTTGGAGAAAGCAGCGCCAGGGGGTAAAACTTCTCCCCTATAATAATTGTAATAATAAAAAAACCAAATCTAATTTTGTATAATAAACTTACAATCCTGGCATCTATGTATACTCGTTTAAAATTGTTTTTGCAGACAAAAGTAAGGCCACAAAAATTGCATCATATCCCGGATTTGTTCCAGTAACTTTAGTTATAATAGTTTTCGTTGATCAGTGTGTTTATTGCTAAACTCAGCCAATGATTCTTCACCGTAAAAAGTCGTAGAAAATCGAGTCGCTTTCATTTTTTCTTCAGTTGTCCTTCATGTGAAACGGTTCCAAATGAGAAAATTTCTAGAAATTTTAGTAATAAATAACGACCACCACTAAATTTAAAAAAATCCCAAAAATGAAAGCAACATTACACCAATCACACGAATTAAAAGTCTGTAAATTAATACGATTATTTACATTCCTACTTTTGAACCTTGATATAATTATTACGAAAAAGGTATGTATGCTTGCATTTAAATTGGACGTTTCTTGTCCGTATCATAACAACTGAACGATCCGATCCAGGTAGGCACCACATGATATCAACAATTTGCAACTTATGAACTAAAGATCTAGAAAATGACAGAGCAATGTTTTCCTTAGAATAATTACTATATATAATCTATTCTTCAATCTTGGGAGCATTGTTGGAGTTCTTTCCTTATACAACTGAGTGCGTAATCCTCGAAGTTCATCAGCATACACAGCTGATTCCCCAGTTCCATAATGTATTGAGGCTCCTGAAGTTGGACCGTCCTCCCGTGTTGATTAATAAGTCCAAAAATGTTTCTCCCAAATCACATAGAATACTATCGAAATCACAAGCTGATACAATGCATATCTATATGAATAATTTTGAAATTAAATATTTAATTAAAAAAATGAAGTTTATATACGCTCACCACTAACATCAACGTGATGGGTTCCAAAATTAATACAAGTTTTAACAACTTGCTCACCAAAGACTCAGTAAGGTCCACAGCAATTAACAACAACTTTACATTCTGCAGTCATTTCTGCCAAAGAAACAGGGTCTCTAAAATCGGCAATAATAATTGGAACCATAGTTAAATCAATACCACTTTTATTTTGCATTTCTCTGAAGTTTATATACGCTCACCACTAATGGGTTCCAGAATTAATACAAGTATTAACAACTTGCTCACCAAAGAATCAGTACGGTCCAGAGCAATTAACAACAACTTTACGTTTTTTCTGCTGTGTCTCTAAGATCGGCAATAATAATTGGAACCATAGATAAATCTATACCACTTTTATTTTGCATTTCTCTCAAAACTTTCAACAATTTATCTTTAGATCTTCCAGCAATTCCCCAAGTGACGTCATTACGTACTCGAACTGTATACTTTTCAATATAACCACTGGCCAAAAATAATCACACCTAATTTCGATGTCATACTGAAAATATTCTAAAATGATTAAAAGATAAAAATAAGTCAATTATACCATAATCATTCAATACATAACGATCAAATAGAAAAAAAATCACCAAATGGCATACGTATGTTAAAAATCATAAATACAATGCAAAAGTTTTTGTTAACAAAAATTAGATCTAATTTGGTAAGCAATATAGAATATAAAAATCAAAAAAATTAGTTTGAAAACTCACATCACAATAATAATTTATAGTTTCAATACTACAGTCAAAAACTATTTTTATATTTTTTTACAAAACCACACTTTTCTTCTTCTTCTATATTGTTTATCTCATCCCGAAAATAAAATTTGGTATGAGTTGAAATAGTTTCCTTACTTATAGTCCTTACTTATCTCATCATTTTTCTTATTATTTTCTCTTTTTTTTTTTTTATTTAACCACACTTTTGACGTCGAGCTGAAGACCCTCAGCCAGATAGGCAAAAATGTAGTAAAGTGGGGGAATAGAATTTCGAGTAGTTATGTATTCGATCTCGAAGAATGGCGGATAATTTATAAAATTGTTTTTAAATAACAATAAATAATTAATAACAAATATTCTTTTATCTTCAGCCAAGAAATAATAGGAACAATAAATGAAAATATACTGAAATTAAAGACAAAGCATCCAGAAAAATTTACTCTATAATTTAAAATTGGAGTGGGATACAAGGTCTGTTCGTTTGCTTGATCAGGTCACATACTCAGGGTAGGTTAGGTTAGATAAGGTTAGGTTGAGTTAGATCAGGTGACGTCACAGATCACTTTAGGTTAATGTTGACCCAACTTTTGTTCGTTTGCTGGGATCTGATCAAAATATTATAACCTCAATAAATTTTATTTATAAAAATATATGTAATTTATTTTATCATTTTTGTCTTTTAAACTTGTCTTATAACTTAATAATAAATTATTTAAAAAAAAAATATTAATAAAATTATAATATTTTATTGTCACTTTGACAAGTAACCTAGTTGACTCCATCTATTTTGAAAGGTTAGAAAATCATTGCTCCGAGTAGATCGGATCAAGTCAAAAAAAGCAAACGAACATAGAGTAAAGTTGACCTAACCTAACCTAAAGCAAACGAACACAGGTGAAGTGATCCAATTTGATCGGAGTGACTCGTATCAAGCAAACGAACAGACCTATTATGACAAATACAAAGTTGTTTTGACATTTTGACATTTCTGATATTGTTTATTTTGAGAACTGTTTCTACAGTGTTGCCTTTTTAGTTATGATCTATAAAAAAATTTATAGTTTATTTATTGAAAAATAATTTAAATTTAATTTTTTTCTCTTAAAAAAAATTGATTAAATATGAAAAACATATATCCTCCAATGTAACAATTATAAAATAATTATTTTTATTATTTTTTTTTGTATTTGTCATTATTAAATAAATTATTGAAATCTTCAATTGAACCAATTAGCACCATAAAAATTTTTACCATCATAATAGAGCCATAATTTAGCATAATAAAATTTGGTATTGTTTGATTTCGTACAAAAGAAAAAGGATGGATATCTCATATCACTCTCTCGTTTTTTCTCATGTATTGTCCTATATAGAAAAATTATGATCATAAAATTCTAAAAATTAGTGCGATATCGTGACATGTCTGATACGGCTTTAAGATCGGCAGTAATAATTGGAACCATAGATAAATCAATACCACTTTTATTTTGCATTTCTCTCAAAACTTTCAACAATTTATCTTTAGATCTTCAAGCAATTCCCCAAGTGACGTCATTACGTTCTCTAACAGCTTCATACACTGTGTAACGGATTGAGAGTGTGAGAGGAACAAGCGAGGTGTTTGGAGTGGGGGTTGAGAAGAGAGAACGAGGAGAGTCGAGTTTTGGCAGTGAACGAGAGAGTCGAGTTTTGGCAGTGAACGAGGAGAGTCAAGTTTTGGTCGTGAACGCGGAAGGTTGTGTAGAAGAAGAAGAATTATAATAAGAGTTTGTAAAAAGTGATTTTGTATTGAAATAGTAAATAAAGAGTTTGTTTAGTTTATAAAGGAGTTTTAATATCTGGACAACAACACGGAGTCTGACCGTGTTATAAAATCAATCAGACTGGCGCAGTCAATAATTGCATCAAAAGGTGAGTTTTGTTACATTTGGCGCAGTTGGTAGGATATGGGCTTTACGTGATAAAAAGAAGACAAATGTTCTGGAAAAGACAGATGAAATTAAAATATATAGTTTAAAGAGTGATATAGAAGTAATTATTAATATTTAGTGAAGAAAAACTTAAGAAAAGACAAAGGATGATGCAGAAAAACAAAGATAATAAAAATAAAAATTAAATAACGTGGTTGTGAAACAAGTGTGATTTACCGGAAGTTGAAATAAAAAGAAGACAAATGTTCTGGAAAAGACAGATGAAATAAAAATATATAGTTTAAAGAGTGAGAAAGAAGTAATTAATAATATTTAGTGAAGAAAAACTTAAGAAAAGACAAAGGATGATGCAGAAAAACAAAGATAATAAAAATAAAAAGTAAATAACGTGGTTGTGAAACAAGTGTGATTTAGCGGAAGTGGAAATAAAAAGAAGACAAATATTCTGGAAAAGACAGATGAAAAATAAATATATAATTTAAAGAGTGAGAAAGAAGTAATTAATAATATTTAGTGAAGAAAAACTTAAGAAAAGACAAAGGATGATGCAGAAAAACAAAGATAATAAAAATAAAAAGTAAATAACGTGGTTGTGAAACAAGTGTGATGTAGCGGAAGTGGAAATAAAAAGAAGACAAATGTTCTGGAAAAGACAGATGAAATAAAAATATATAGTGTTAAGAGTGAGATAGAAGTAATTAGTAATATTTAGTGAAGGAAAACTTAAGAAAAGAAAAAGGATGACGCAGAAAAACAAAGATAATAAAAATAAAAATTAAATAACGTGGTTGTGAAACAAGTGTGATTTACCGGAAGTTGAAATAAAAAGAAGACAAATGTTATGGAAAAGACAGATGAAAAATAAATATATAATTTAAAGAGTGAGAAAGAAGTAATTAATAATATCTAGTGAAGAAAAACTTAAGAAAAGACAAAGGATGATGCAGAAAAACAAAGATAATAAAAATAAAAAGTAAATAACGTGGTTGTGAAACAAGTGTGATGTAGCGGAAGTGGAAATAAAAAGAAGACAAATGTTCTGGAAAAGACAGATGAAATAAAAATATATAGTGTAAAGAGTGAGATAGAAGTAATTAGTAATATTTAGTGAAGAAAAACTTAAGAAAAGAAAAAGGATGACGCAGAAAAACAAAGATAATAAAAATAAAAATTAAATAACGTGGTTGTGAAACAAGTGTGATTTACCGGAAGTTGAAATAAAAAGAAGACAAAGGTTCTGGAAAAGACAGATGAAAAATAAATATATAGTTTAAAGAGTGAGAAAGAAGTAATTAATAATATTTAGTGAAGAAAAACTTAAGAAAAGACAAAGGATGATGCAGAAAAACAAAGATAATAAAAATAAAAAGTAAATAACGTGGTTGTGAAGCAAGTGTGATTTAGCGGAAGTGGAAATAAAAAGAAGACAAATGTTCTGGAAAAGACAGATGAAATAAAAATATATAGTTTAAAGAGTGAGATAGAAGTAATTAGTAATATTTAGTGAAGAAAAACTTAAGAAAAGACGAAGGAGATATCAGACAAACAATATAAAATGGCGACGCTATATGATGGGACGGGAAATTTTGAGGAATGGTTAATGCAGTTTAATGCTCTAGCTCTCATTGAAGACTGGCAGGCAGAACAATTAGCTGGCCGAGTGCTTCTGAAATTATCGGGTAAAGCACTAACATTTGCGGTGTCGTTGGCTGAAGCAGTTCGAGGGAATTTTAATCAACTATGTGTACAATTGCGTAACCGATTCGCCATTCAAGAAGAAAGGGGATTAAAGGCAAGACAAAAATTGAAAGAAATCAAGCAGACGAAAGGTATGGAGTTACAGCAGCTATATTCCGAGATTCGGGAATTAATAGAGGAAGGATATGCTGGTGTACCAGAAAATATAAAGAATGAAATGGCTGTATCTAGTTTTGCTGAAGCATTATCCGAAAAAAATGTTAGATTTTCAGTAAAGTTGGGAAGACCTGGGACATTACAGGAAGCTTTGAATGCTGCTGTATATCATAGTCAGGTGTTTGCGGAAGAAAGAAACCGAAGTGGAGCAGTAGGCGGTGTAAATTTGTTATGTTCATCCGATCAAATCGAAGAGCTAAACAAGAAAATAGATTACTTGTTAATGGTTAGGGAGAGTAAAGAAGACAGTGGGACTAAAGGGGAAAATATGAACAGACGAGAAGGAAATCTAATACGATGTTATAATTGTGGACAGGAGGGACATGGTTCTAGATTCTGCAAAAATCGAGATAATCCAAATTTCACAGGGAAAGATAGGAATAGAAGAGAAGACAATCCAATCCGTTGTTATAGTTGTGGACAGGAAGGACATATTTCTAGATTCTGTGAGAATCGGGATAAACCAGTTGGTCCATCAGCTCCAAAAAACTAAGTCCGGTCGACGAAAAATCGTCGACCAAAAAATATTTATTGAGCAGTTGGGTAAAGGAGTATAAGGGAGTAATAACGATTGAGGTGGAAATGGGAAATGATAAAGAAAAAATGAGGGTGTTGGTAGATACAGGTGCTGCAGTGAGTGTTCTGGATTATGATGTGTGGTTAAAAAAAACAAATGGAATATTAACTCCAAATAAAACAACACTCATGGGAGTGGTAGAGGGTACTAAACTGGAAGTTATGGGGGAATCTTTAATAGAAATAAAATCTACACATTTTAGAACAATGGTTAAGTTCTTAATTGTAAAACAATTGAATCCAATGTGCATTTTGGGTAATGATTTTCTACGAGATAATTATGTGGATATATTGGTGACGGAGAAATGTTTAAAAATAAAAGAAATAATAATTCCAATGGAATGGGATGATAACAAGGAAGAAAATTGCGCTCAAAAGGTGACGCAGAGTGTACCAGCATTTGCAGTTGTCATTAACAATTGTATAGTGAAGGAACTGGGTGAGACAGATATAGAAATAAATATTCAGGGAGCGGACAACATATTGGGTATGCTGAAGCCTAGCGATGCATTTTGCGAAAAGTATGGTTTGGGAATATGGCCGGTAATCAATCAAACGGTGGAAGGTAGCATGAGAGTTAAAATTACAAATCCTTCAAATAAGGAAGTAGAAATTTATTCGGGAACTCGAGTGGGAGAATTTTATCCTATTAAAAAAACTATGAGACTGGTGGGAAATATAAGAAAACAGACGGTGATGGAGTTAATTAATTGGAAGGATTGTCAGGGCAGTAAAGAAGCAAAAGTGGAGTTGCGGAATATTTTAGAAGAAAATGCAGATGTTATAAGTAAGGATGCCGAAGATATTGGGAGAACCCAGGTGTTTAAGCATAAAATTGAAACAGGAAATGCAAAACCCATTAAAATTCCGCCTCGAAGAGTTCCTTTGCACTTAGTAGATGAAAGTAATAAAATTATTGATAACATGTTAAAAGCACAAGTGATAACTAAATCACAATCAGCGTGGAGTGCTCCAATAGTCATGGTCACGAAAAAAGATGGGAAACAGAGATTTTGCGTTGATTATCGTAAATTGAATGATGTTACTCAAAAAGACGCGTATCCGTTGCCAAGAATTGATGAAATTCTAGAACATTTATCAGAAGCAGCCGTGTTCAGTATGTTGGATTTAACTAGTGGATACTGGCAAATGGAGATCGATGATGGTGATAGAGAAAAAACTGCGTTTTCCAGTGGAAAGGGACTATTTCAATTTAATGTGTTACCGTTTGGATTATGTAATGGGGCCGCCTCATTTCAAAGATTGATGGAAATGACTCTGGGTGGTGTATTGGGAGAAGGATGCATGGTATATTTAGACGACGTAGTGGTTTTTGGAAAAACGGAAAAGGAACACAACGAGAGATTAAGAGTGGTTTTGGATAGATTAAGAAGAGCAAATTTGAAAATTCGACCTGAGAAATGTAAATTTTTAAAGAGAGAAGCAAAATTTTTGGGACACGTTATTTCTGCGGAAGGGATAGATACAGATCCGGATAAGGTAAAGGCGGTTAAAGAGTGGAGAAGACCAACAAAGTTAGTGGAGTTACAGGCTTTTCTGGGAACGGCCTCATATTACCGAAAATTTATTAAGGGGTTCGCTGAAATCGCTGGACCATTGCATAATCTTACTAGAAAAAATGAAAAATTTCTGTGGAATTCGGAATGTGAAGACGCGTTTAATGAATTGAAAAAGCGGTTAACTTCAGCTCCGGTGTTGGCGTATCCTAAACCGGAATTGCCATTTATAGTGGATACGGATGCTAGTGGAACTGGCTTAGGGGGTGTGTTGAGCCAGATTCAAGAGGGACAAGAGAAAATTATTTCATTCTATAGTCGAGCATTGTCAAAGGCAGAAAAGAAATATTGTGTAACCAGAAAGGAGTTGTTGGCAATAGTTGACAGTTGTAAACAATTTCGACATTATTTGCTGGGAAAACGGTTTTTACTACGAACCGATCATAATAGTTTGACTTGGATTAGAAATTTTCGGGAGCCAGAGGGGCAAGTAGCTCGGTGGCTCGAAAAGTTGGCGGAATATGATTTCACATTAGAACATAGACCGGGAGTAAAGCATGGTAATGCTGATGGACTGTCGAGATGTAATCAGTGTGGGGAACAATTGATAGATGATGAAGCAAGGGGCGGAATAGTAATAATAGCTGATAGTAACAATAGCAAAGAAACACAAACTGAGTTTGAAGATCCGGATTTGACGCTGGCTGAATATCAACAAAAAGTTATGGAACAAATAAGGGAGGAAGGGGTGCAATGCGAAAGTGTAAATTATATTGAACTACAAATGGAAGTCGATGGAGAGAGCTTGGAAACAGCTCAACGGGATGATAAAATAATAAGGGAAATTATAGACGGCATAGAAAAAGGGGTTGAGTCCAAAGTAGGAAATGAAAAATTGGATGACATGGGACCTGTGACCATCTACAACGGAATGTTGTACAAAATAAGAAGAGTGGCCGGAAAAGAGGGTAAAGTAGCTGTTGTACCAGAAAAATGGGTGGCAAAGATACTTAAAATGAGTCACGACGGTAAATCAGGGGGTCATTTAGGAATTGCTAAAATGACAAAGAAAATATGGAGCCGGTTTTATTGGGAAAATTGGCGTAAAGATGTAAAAAATTATGTACAAAGTTGTAGGATATGTCAGGCGGTAAAAAAGGGAAGAAAGGCACGAGCACCAATGATACCGATAATAGAAGGGATACCTTTGGCAAAAGTGGGAATAGATATCATGGGACCTTTGCCTGTTACAGAGAAAGGAAATAAATATTTAGTTGTAATGGTGGATTATTTTACGCGATGGGCAGAGGCAATACCTATGGAAAACATGGAGGCTGCTACGGTGGCGGAAGTTTTCATTAAAGAATTTATAACTAGATATGGTGTGCCCAAATCAGTACATTCGGACCAGGGAAGACAATTTGAGTCCAAGTTATGGGAAGAAATGTGTAATATGTTAGAGATAGAAAAAACAAGAACTACACCCTATCACCCACAATCGGATGGGTTAGTAGAGAGAGTAAATCGGACTATAAAACAAATGCTTTCATGTTATGTGAACAAAAGAGGAACGGATTGGGATAAAAATTTAGCGGAGATAATGTGGGCGTATAGAGCCAGTGAACAGGAATCCACAGGTTTTTCGCCGTATGAGTTAATGATGGGACGTAAAATGAGAGTCCCATTGGATTTAGTTCAGAGTCTTCCAGAACAGGTTTTGCGAGCTAGTGAGTTTGTAAAAAAAAAGGAGAATTATATGAGAGAGATTTGGAGTAATGCTCGGGAACGTAATTTGTACAGGAAGGAAGGCCAGAAAATTAGGTATGATAGACAGAGGTTTGGAGAACCATTCAGGGTGGGGGAAAAGGTTTGGTTGCTGAATGAAGTAATGAAACCAGGAAGGAGCAATAAGTTTCAGGCTCCGTGGACGGGACCGTATACAGTAAAGAGTAGAAAAGGGACGGTGGTTTACGAAGTTGTGGGAAGCAAGGGTGAAATCAAGGTCATCCATTTTAATAGATTGAAAAGATTCAGAGAAAGGGGGTCGGAAGACATGAGAGGAAGAAAGAAATCCATTAGGGGCCGGAGACCCAGGTGTTCGGAAGTGGATTGGTTTAAGTATGGGAGTGCTGCAGCGGGCACCGGTCGAAAGAGACCGGTAGTAAACGAAGAGTGGCCTGTAGTGGTAGAGGAGCGGCCTGTAATGAATAGAGAAATACCTGTATTACATGGAGAAATCCCGGTAGTGAGAGAGGAGCGACTGGTAGTAGAGGAAGTGCAGCCAGTGGAACGGGAGCGGCTTGTGGAAGTTCCGGAGGAGGCTAGGGGAATAAGACGACCGGGCTTGAGAATACCCAGGTTGATACGACAACCAAGATATTTGCAAGATTATCGGAGGTATTAGCGTCGGGAGACGCAATTAAAAAAAAGGGGGGATAATGTAACGGATTGAGAGTGTGAGAGGAACAAGCGAGGTGTTTGGAGTGGGGGTTGAGAAGAGAGAACGAGGAGAGTCGAGTTTTGGCAGTGAACGAGAGAGTCGAGTTTTGGCAGTGAACGAGGAGAGTCAAGTTTTGGTCGTGAACGCGGAAGGTTGTGTAGAAGAAGAAGAATTATAATAAGAGTTTGTAAAAAGTGATTTTGTATTGAAATAGTAAATAAAGAGTTTGTTTAGTTTATAAAGGAGTTTTAATATCTGGACAACAACACGGAGTCTGACCGTGTTATAAAATCAATCAGACTGGCGCAGTCAATAATTGCATCAAAAGGTGAGTTTTGTTACAACTGTATACTTTCCAATAAAACCACTGGCTCCAAAAATAATCACATCTAATTTTGATGTCATACTGAAAATATTCTAAAATTATTAAAAGATAAAAACAAGTCAATTATCATAATCATTCAATACACCAAATGGCATACGTATGTTAAAGAATATAAATACGATGCAAAAGTTAACAAAAATTAGATCTAATTTGGTAAGCAATATAGAATATAAAAATCAAAAAAATGAATTTGAAAACTCACAACACAATAATAATTTATAGTTTCAATACTACTAGTCAAAAACTATTTTTATATTTTTTTACAAAACCACACTTTTCTTCTTCTTCTATATTGTTTATCGACTACCACGAAATTTAGAGAAAACCCAAAAATGAAAGCAACATTACACCAATCACACGAATTAAAAGTCTGTAAAATAATACGATTATTTACATTCCTACTTTTGAACCTTGATATAATTATTACGTAAAAGGTATGTATGCTTGCATTTAAATTGGACGTTTCTTGTCTGTATCATAAAAAAATCATTGAGATCTCATAACAACTGAACGATCCGATCCAGGTAGGCACCACATGATATCAACAATTTGCAACTTATTAATTAAAGATCTAGAAAATGACAGATAGAGCAATGTTTTCTTTAGAATAATTACTATATATAACCTATTCTTCAATCTTGGGCGCATTGTTGGAGTTCTTTCCTTATACAACTGAGTGTGTAATCCTCGAAGTTTATCAGCATACACAGCTGATTCCCAAGCTCCATAATGTATCGTTCCATAATGCATTTTTAGAAGTGAAACTTTGGATGCAACAGATTTGGTGTAATACCTGATTATGGTATAACTCTTGGAGATCTGGAGTTCTATATGAATTCTTCAAAAAACTTGGAATAACACAACTTGAATTTAAGCCCGCTTACAATCCTTACACCGAACCAATTATGGAGATTTTTTGTTTCCACTCTGGTTTAAATAAATGGATTGAAATTGGTAATTCAGGATTATTTCGTCCGGAAATTCTTTTACCTATGGGAATTCCGAAAGGATTTAATTCCATTGGCTATGATTTATCACTTGGTTAAATATATATAACAATATTAGGGATTTAGTTGGTCCGACAGTTGATCTGAAAATGGTGCAAGAAAATCCAATTTGCCGTCTTGATTATCATAAGCCTAAATAATTTTAGAAAATTAATAAATGATTTTAATCTAGTTAAAATAAATAGTTTTTTTTTAAATTGTGAAAAATTACATATTACATATGTATTTCACTATATTTATTCAGTCTATAATAATATATATACATATATATTAAGTATGAGAACTACATACATAACCAAAGGCACAAAATATAATTTAAATAATTTTGCATCAATAAGTAAAATAGTTATTAAAAACTAGACTAGACATAAAAAATTTGGAGAAAATCATAGCATTAAACCTTAAAATTTAAATTAAATAAAAAATAATAATAACAATAGTAACAAAACGAAATAAAATTGATTTCAGAATGAAAAAGAAACACACATTATGTATACTAATTGGAAATGTAAGTATAATTTTGTTACACAAACTTAAACATAGATAACTATTTCTTTGCGTTTTCTTGGGATCAAATAATTTCAGAAGTGTATCCATCCATATTGCCAAAGTTCAGAAATAATATTGGTTTTAGAGAAAGCAGCGCCAGGGGGTAAAACTTCTCCCCTATAATAATTGTAATAATAAAAAAACCAAATCTAATTTTGTATAATAAACTTACAATCCTGGCATCTATGTATACTCGTTTAAAATTGTTTTTGCAGACAAAAGTAAGGCCACAAAAATTGCATCATATCCCGGATTTGTTCCAGTAACTTTAGTTATCATAGTTTTCGTTGGTGGATCAGTGTGTTTATTGCTAAACTCAGCCAAACTCACCGTAAAAAGTCGTAGAAAATCGAGTCGCTTTCATTTTTTCTTCAGTTGTCCTTCATGTGTTCCAAATGAGAAAATTTCTAGAAATTTTAGTAATAAATAACGACCACCACTAAATTTAGAAAAAATCCCAAAAATGAAAGCAACATTACACCAATTACACGAATTAAAAGTCTGTAAATTAATACGATTATTTACATTCCTACTTCTGAACCTTGATATAATTATTACGAAAAAGGTATGTATGCTTGCATTTAAATTGGACGTTTCTTGTCCGTATCATAAAAAAATCATTGAGATCTCATAACAACTGAACGATCCGATCCAGGTAGGCACCACATGATATCAACAATTTGCAAGATCTAGAAAATGACAGAGCAATGTTTTCCTTAGAATAATTACTATATATAATCTATTCTTCAATCTTGGGAGTATTGTTGGAGTTCTTTCCTTATACAACTGAGTGCGTAATCCTCGAAGTTCATCAGCATACACAGCTGATTCCCCAGTTCCATAATGTATCGAGGCTCCTGAAGTTGGACCGTCCTCCCGTGTTGATTAATAAGTCCAAAAATGTTTCTCCCAAATCACATAGAATACTATCGAAATCACAAGCTGATACAATGCATATCTATATGAATAATTTTGAAATTAAATATTTAATTAAAAAAATGAAGTTTATATACGCTCACCACTAACATCAACGTGATGGGTTCCAAAATTAATACAAGTTTTAACAACTTGCTCACCAAAGAATCAGTACGGTCCAGAGCAATTAACAACAACTTTACGTTTTTTCTGCTGGGTCTCTAAGATCGGCAATAATAATTGGAACCATAGATAAATCTATACCACTTTTATTTTGCATTTCTCTCAAAACTTTCAACAATTTATCTTCAGATCTTCCAGCAATTCCCCAAGTGAAGTCATTACGTACTCCAACTGTATACTTTTCAATATAACCACTGGCTCCAAAAATAATCACACCTAATTTCGATGTCATACTGAAAATATTCTAAAATGATTAAAAGATAAAAATAAGTCAATTATACCATAATCATTCAATACATAACGATCAAATAGAAAAAAAATCACCAAATGGCATACGTATGTTAAAAATCATAAATACAATGCAAAAGTTTTTGTTAACAAAAATTAGATCTAATTTGGTAAGCAATATAGAATATAAAAATCAAAAAAATGAGTTTGAAAACTCACATCACAATAATAATTTATAGTTTCAATACTACTAGTCAAAAACTATTTTTATATTTTTTTACAAAACCACACTTTTCTTCTACTTCTATATTGTTTATCTCATCCCAGAAATAAAATTTGGGCTGAGTTGAAATAGATTCCTTACTTATTGACCATTCACTATCATTTTTCTTATTATATAATCTTTTTTTTTTATTTAACCACACTTTTCACATCGAGCTGAAGACACTCCGAATTTGACAGGTAGGCTGTAGTTTTCGAGTTTTTAGTATTCGATCTCGAAGAATGGCGGATAGTTTAAAAAATTGTTTTTAAATAGTTGAATAATTAATAACAAATATTTTTTTATATTCAACCAAGAAATAATGGAAACAATAAATGAAAATATTTTGAAATTAAAGACAAAGCATCCAGTAAAATTTACTCTACAAATAAAAATTGGAGTTTGAAATACAAAAACAATAGACAGTTTATTTAAAATAAATTAAAATATTTTTTATTAAATTTATTATTATTTATTAGTTTTGTCAAACGATGGCGCAACATAATTTGACGACCTTAACGAACGTTCAAAGTAATTGTGACTTTTTCACCATTTCCCAATACGAATATTATTCATAATTTATTAATAACGCGTTATTACTACACGTTATCATGACATTATTGCTACATTTGCATTTACGAACGGATTCAGGCGACTTTACGGTGTAAAATGTTACCGAAAAGTCTACTAGGTAGTTGACATTTACGTTTTACGAACAAACCCCGATACCCGATAGGGTAAAATCTGAATTGATAATAAATTCATGATGATTTTATTTTGTGTACACATTGCATCATATAATCATAATAAATTTTTTAAATTTTAAGTTAAATTTATTCAACATGAAACCGGAATTATCAGAATTAATTCTTAAATATCTTGAAACGAAGAACATTGAAATGAAGACCATTAGAAAATAATCCGTGCATTGAAGTGCATGGCGATTTAGTTAAAAGCGAGCAAACCTCAAGAAAAACATGAAATTTAAGTGATGAAGACAATGTTTTCTTTAGAATAATTACTAACCTATTCTTACTTAATTACTAACCTTAATTACTAACCTATCTTGGGAGCATTGTTGGAGTTCTTTCCTTATACAACTGAGTGCGTAATCCTCGAGGTTCATCAGCATACACAGCTGATTCCCAAGTTCCATAATGTATCGAGGCTCCTGGAGTTAGACCATCCTCCCGTGTTGATAAATGAGTCTCAACGGAATGTAATTCACCTTCAAATTGTTTTTCCAAAAAAAGGTTATTTATATACTATACGCCTTTTTCCATTATGTGTATTGAAGCGTTTGTTTATAATTTATTGCCGCAAGAACGAATACTTCAGGCAGATTTATTAAAGAGTACAGCAAATGCAAAAGTTGTGTTTAGCAAGGCAATGGATTTTTATTGATAAAAGTGAAGAAAAACCATTAATAAAAAAAAGATTGATGCGGAAACTTTTGATTGATATATGGAGCGATGAAGATGGTGATATTAGTGATAGTTGTCGCAATGAATATAAAAAAAAAACTTCTTCAAGAGGTATTGTAATTGTAATTTTTATAGTTTCATTAATACCATTCTAAATTGTAGGCTGTAATAAAAAGTTTTATTTTAATGAAAGGACCATAGTTTTCAACACTCCTTACAAAACTTGAAACTGATTTGACATCTGAAATTCTAGCCACAGGAGCGATGCCCTTAAATTGAAAGAATATAATTTTGATACATTGATTGTTCTAATCGGACCGAGGTCAACTTCATCCTCTCTTCCGTAGTGAATTTCGTCAAATATTTTTGGAAATGGGATTTACTGAAATGCCTACGAATAATTATGTAGAATCATCTTTCTGGAATTTTGATGCATTATTTCAACCACAACAACATCCGACTAGAGATTCTCAGATACTTTCTTTTTAACAATTCCGGTCATAAATTTCCCGTTCAGTATCTAGAACGTAAAAAAGGTACATTCAAAAGGAGGTTATGGCTCACAAGGTTATAAGTAACTAATTAAAAAAATAATTTATCGTTCATATCATAAGTTCATAAGTCTTATTTTCTAACACAGCTACGAAAAATACATTGAGAACACATACAACGGCTGTTAGTGCTCGTATGCTGTATAAATTAACTAATCAAACAAGTGGTTTCCATCCGGTTAAGTATTTCAGTATAGATAAAGTTTTTAGAAGTGAAACTTTGGATGCAACACATTTGGTGTAATACCTGATTATGGTATAACTCTTGGAGATCTGGAGTTCTATATGAATTCTTCAAAAAACTTGGAATAACACAACTTGAATTTAAGCCCGCTTACAATCCTTACACCGAACCAATTATGGAGATTTTTTGTTTCCACTCTGGTTTAAATAAATGGATTGAAATTGGTAATTCAGGATTATTTCGCCTGGAAATTCTTTTACCTATGGGAATTCCGAAAGGATTTAATTCCATTGGCTATGATTTATCACTTGAGAGACTTACTATGGTTAAATATATATAACAATATTAGGGATTTAGTTGGTCCGACAGTTGATCTGAAAATGGTGCAAGAAAATCCAATTTGCCGTCTTGATTATCATAAGCCTAAATAATTTTAGAAAATTAATAAATGATTTTAATCTAGTTAAAATAAATAGTTTTTTTTTAAATTGTGAAAAATTACATATTACATATGTATTTCACTATATTTATTCAGTCTATAATAATATATATACATATATAAGTATTAAGTATGAGAACTACATTCATAACCAAAGGCACAAAATATAATTCAAATAATTTTGCATCAATAGTAAAATAGTTATTAAAAACTAGACTAGACATACAAAATTTGGAGAAAATCATAGCATAAAACCTTAAAATTTAAATTAAATAAAAAATAATAATAACAATAGTAACAAAACGAAATAAAATTGATTTCAGAATGAAAAAGAAACACACATTATGTATACTAATTGGAAATGTAAGTATAATTTTGTTACACAAACTTAAACATAGATAACTATTTCTTTGCGTTTTCTTGGGATCAAATAATTTCAAAAGTGTATCCATCCATATTGCCAAAATTCAGAAATAATATTGGGTTTAGAGAAAGCAGCGCCAGGGAGTAAAACTTCTCCCCTATAACAATAATAATAATAATAATAATTAAAAAAACCAAATCTAATTTTGTATAATAAACTTACAATCCTGGCATCTATGTATACTCGTTTAAAATTGTTTTTGCAGACAAAAGTAAGGCCACAAAAATTGCATCATATCCCGGATTTGTTCCAGTAACATTAGTTATCATAGTTTTCGTTGGTGGATCAGTGTGTTTATTGCTAAACTCAGCCAATGATTCTTCACCGTAAAAAGTCGTAGAAAATCGAGTCGCTTTCATTTTTTCTTCAGTTGTCCTTCATGTGAAACGGTTCCAAATGAGAAAATTTCTAGAAATTTTAGTAATAAATAACGACCACCACTAAATTTAGAAAAAATCCCAAAAATGAAAGCAACATTACACCAATCACACGAATTAAAAGTCTGTAAATTAATACGATTATTTACATTCCTACTTTTGAACCTTGATATAATTATTACGAAAAAGGTATGTATGCTTGAATTTAAATTGGACGTTTCTTGTCCGTATCATAAAAAAATCATTGGATCTCATAACAACTGAACGATCCGATCCAGGTAGGCACCACATGATATCAACAATTTGCAACTTATGAACTAAAGATCTAGAAAATGACAGAGCAATGTTTTCCTTAGAATAATTACTATATATAATCTATTCTTCAATCTTGGGAGCATTGTTGGAGTTCTTTCCTTATACAACTGAGTGCGTAATCCTCGAAGTTCATCAGCATACACAGCTGATTCCCCAGTTCCATAATGTATCGAGGCTCCTGAAGTTGGACCGTCCTCTCGTGTTGATTAAAAAGTCCAAAAATGTTTTTCCCAAATCACATAGAATACTATCGAAATCACAAGCTGATACAATGTATATCTATATGAATAATTTTGAAATTAAATATTAAATTAAAAAAATAAAGTTTATATACGCTCACCACTAACAACAACGTGATGGGTTCCAAAATTAATACAAGTTTTAACAACTTGCTCACCAAAGACTCAGTAAGGTCCACAGCAATTAACAACAACTTTACATTTTGCAGTCATTTCTGCCAAAGACACAGGGTCTCTAAAATCGGCAATAATAATTGGAACCATAGATAAATCAATACCACTTTTATTTTGCATTTCTCTGAAGTTTATATACGCTCACCACTAACACCAACGTAATGGGTTACAGAATTAATACAAGTATTAACAACTTGCTCACCAAAGAATCAGTACGGTCCAGAGCAATTAACAACAACTTTACGTTTTTTCTGCTGGGTCTCTAAGATCGGCAATAATAATTGGAACCATAGATAAATCTATACCACTTTTATTTTGCATTTCTCTCAAATCTTTCAACAATTTATCTTTAGATCTTCCAGCAATTCCCCAAGTGACGTCATTACGTTCTCTAACAGCTTCATACATTATTAAATTATTAAAAGATAAAAATAAGTCAATTATATCATAATCATTCAATACACCAAATGGCATACGTATGTTAAAGATCATAAATACGATGCAAAAGTTAACAAAAATTAGATCTAATATAAAAATCAAAAAAATGAATTTGAAAACTCACATCACAATAATAATTTATAGTTTCAATACTACTATATTTTTTTACAAAACCACACTTTTCTTCTACTTCTATATTGTTTATCTCATCCCAGAAATAAAATTTGGGCTGAGTTGAAATAGATTCCTTACTTGGTCAATAAGTAAGGAATCTATTTCAACTCAGCCCACTATCATTTTTCTTATTATATTCTTTTTTTTTTATTTAACCACACTTTTCACATCGAGCTGAAGACACTCCGAATTTGACAGGGAGGCTGTAGTTTTCGAGTTTTTAGTATTCGATCTCGAAGAATGGCGGATAGTTTAAAAAATTGTTTTTAAATAGCAATAAATAATTAATAACAAATATTTTTTTATATTCAGCCAAGAAATAATGGAAACAATAAATGAAAATATTTTGAAATTAAAAACAATAAAACAATAGACAGTTTATTTAAAATAAATTAAATATTTTTTATTAAATTCATTATTATTTATTAGTTTTGTCAAAAGATGGGGCAACATAATTTGACGACCTTAACGCACGCTCAAAGTAATTGTGACTTTTTCACCATTTCCCACTACGAATATTATTCATAATTTATTAATAACGCGTTATTACTACACGTTATCATGACATTATTGCTACATTTGCATTTAATAACGGATTCAGGCGACTTTACGGTGTAAAATGTTACCGAAAAGTCTACTAGGTAGGTGACATTTACGTTTTACGAACAAACCCCGATACCCGATAGGGTAAGATCTGAATTGACAATAAATTCATGATGATTTTATTTTGTGAACACATCATATAATCATAATAAATTTTTTTAATTTTAAGTTAAGTTTATTCAACATGCAACCGGAATTATCAGAATTAATTCTTAAATATGTTGAAACGCATACATCCACTGATACACTAGATTTAGTTAAAATTCTAAATGAAGACCATCAGAAAATAATCCGTGCATTAAAAAGCATTGAAGCGCATGGCTATTTAGTTAAAAGCAAATCTCAAAAAAAATGTGATTAAACACGGAAGTATTGAAGCGTTTGTTTATAATTTATTGCCGCAAGAAGGAATACTTAAGGCAGATTTATTGAAGAGTTCAGCAAATGCAAAAGTTGGGTTTATCAAGGCAATGTCTAATGATTGAATTTTTGTTGATAAAAGTGGAGGAAAACCATTAATAAAAAAAATGATTGATGTAGAAACTTTTGATTGAGCGGTGAAGATGGTGATATTAGTGATCGTCGTCGCAATGAATATAAAAAAAGAAAACTTTTTCAAGAGGTAATGTAATTTTTACAGTTTTTTAATACATTCTAAATTGTAGGCTGTAATAAAAAGTTTTATTTTAATGTAAGGACTGAAACTGATTTGTCATCTGAAATTCTAGCCACAGGAGCGTGGGATGCCCCTAAATTCAAAGAATATAATTTTGATGCATCGGGTGTCTCAGCGGACCGAGGTCAACTTCATCCTCTCTTAAAAGTCCGTAGTGAATTTTGTCAAATCTTTTTGGAAATGGGATTTACATGCCTACAAAGAATTATGTAGAATCATCTTTCTGGAATTTTGATGCATTATTTCAACCACAACAACATCCGGCTAGAGTTGCTCATGATACTTTCTTTTTAACTATTCCAGCACTGAGACATAAATTTCCCGTTCAGTATCTTGAACGTGTGAAAAAGGTACAATCAAAAGGAGGTTATGGTTCACAAGTTTATAAGTAACTAATTTAAAAAATAATCTATCGTTCATATCATAAGTTCTATATGAATTCTTCAAAGAACTTGGAATAACACAACTTGAATTTAAACCAGTTTACAATCCATACACCGAACCAAGTATGGAGATTTTTTGTTTCCACCCTGGTTTAAATAAATGGATTGAAATTGGTAATTCAGGATTATTTCGTCCGAAAATTCTTTTACCTATGGGAATTCCGAAATTCCATTGGCTATGGTTTATCACTTGAGATACTTACTATGGTTAAATATATATAACAATATTAGGGATTTAGTTGGTCTGAAAGTTGATCTAAAAATAGTGCAAGAAAATCCAATTTGCCGTCTTATGATAATCAAGCCTAAATAGTATTAGAAAATTAATAAATGATTTTAATCTAGTTAAAATAAATAGTTTTTTTTTAATTGTGAAAAATTACATATTACATATGGGTTTTTTCACTATATTTATTCACTTAAACCATATGCTCTATAATAATGGATATACGTATGTATTAAGTGTGAGAACTACATACATAACGAAAAAAACAAAATATAATTTAAATAATTTTGCATATAAGTAAAATGATTATTAAAAACTAGACTAGACATAAAAAATTTGGAGAAAATCATAGCAAAAAACCTAAAAATTTAAATAAAAAAAAAATAATAATAACAATAGTAACAAAAAGAAATAAAATTGATTTCAGAATGAAAAAGAAACACACATTATGTATGCTAATTGGAAATGTAAGTATAACTTTGTTACACAAACTTAAACATAGATAACTATTTCTTTGCGTGTTCTTGGGATGAAATAATTTCAAAAGTGTATCCATCCATATTGCCAAAGTTCAGAAATAATATTGGGTTTAGAGAAAGCAGCGCCAGGGGGTAAAACTTCTCCCCTATAATAATTGTAATAATAAAAAAACCAAATCTAATTTTGTATAATAAACTTACAATCCTGGCATCTATGTATACTCGTTTAAAATTGTTTTTGCAGACAAAAGTAAGGCCACAAAAATTGCATCATATCCCGGATTTGTTCCAGTAACTTTAGTTATAATAGTTTTCGTTGGTGGATCAGTGTGTTTATTGCTAAACTCAGCCAATGATTCTTCACCGTAAAAAGTCGTAGAAAATCGAGTCGCTTTCATTTTTTCTTCAGTTGTCCTTCATGTGAAACGGTTCCAAATGAGAAAATTTCTAGAAATTTTAGTAATAAATAACGACCACCACTAAATTTAGAAAAAATCCCAAAAATGAAAGCAACATTACACCAATCACACGAATTAAAAGTCTGTAAATTAATACGATTATTTACATTCCTACTTTTGAACCTTGATATAATTATTACGAAAAAGGTATGTATGCTTGCATTTAAATTGGACGTTTCTTGTCCGTATCATAACAACTGAACGATCCGATCCAGGTAGGCACCACATGATATCAACAATTTGCAACTTATGAACTAAAGATCTAGAAAATGACAGAGCAATGTTTTCCTTAGAATAATTACTATATATAATCTATTCTTCAATCTTGGGAGCATTGTTGGAGTTCTTTCCTTATACAACTGAGTGCGTAATCCTCGAAGTTCATCAGCATACACAGCTGATTCCCCAGTTCCATAATGTATTGAGGCTCCTGAAGTTGGACCGTCCTCCCGTGTTGATTAATAAGTCCAAAAATGTTTCTCCCAAATCACATAGAATACTATCGAAATCACAAGCTGATACAATGCATATCTATATGAATAATTTTGAAATTAAATATTTAATTAAAAAAATGAAGTTTATATACGCTCACCACTAACATCAACGTGATGGGTTCCAAAATTAATACAAGTTTTAACAACTTGCTCACCAAAGACTCAGTAAGGTCCACAGCAATTAACAACAACTTTACATTCTGCAGTCATTTCTGCCAAAGAAACAGGGTCTCTAAAATCGGCAATAATAATTGGAACCATAGTTAAATCAATACCACTTTTATTTTGCATTTCTCTGAAGTTTATATACGCTCACCACTAATGGGTTCCAGAATTAATACAAGTATTAACAACTTGCTCACCAAAGAATCAGTACGGTCCAGAGCAATTAACAACAACTTTACGTTTTTTCTGCTGTGTCTCTAAGATCGGCAATAATAATTGGAACCATAGATAAATCTATACCACTTTTATTTTGCATTTCTCTCAAAACTTTCAACAATTTATCTTTAGATCTTCCAGCAATTCCCCAAGTGACGTCATTACGTACTCCAACTGTATACTTTTCAATATAACCACTGGCCAAAAATAATCACACCTAATTTCGATGTCATACTGAAAATATTCTAAAATGATTAAAAGATAAAAATAAGTCAATTATACCATAATCATTCAATACATAACGATCAAATAGAAAAAAAATCACCAAATGGCATACGTATGTTAAAAATCATAAATACAATGCAAAAGTTTTTGTTAACAAAAATTAGATCTAATTTGGTAAGCAATATAGAATATAAAAATCAAAAAAATGAGTTTGAAAACTCACATCACAATATTAATTTGGATTAAATGTACAATTAGTGCTCAGCAATTAAAAATCTTTAAATTTTCACCAGATGTTCCCCTTCATAAATGAATAAAAAATCCCAATTTATGGCCTTGTGGCTCTTTCATTTTAGGTGCTGGGCCCCCTTAAAGTTTCACATTTTCATGAATTTTTTTCCAACAGTTATATTATTTTTTCACTACTTTTTTTTACACAATAAATATGAATAAACATTCCATTACACAAATAAACACACTTTTTTTATTTATTTAATTAGTTTATTTCATGTATTTCACTTTTTTGGATTACGGTTTTATTTCTCTTTTGACGTCTCAATATTTATGTTTTACCTTGTTATGAAGTATTTTGTTTTATTAATGTTGTCATTTCTGGAAAAAAATTTGTTGCGTTTTTCATTAGTTTATGTTGCATTTATTTACGTTCATTGACAAACATTTAAACAGCCTGTATTACTGGAAAACACATTTATTTTCCTTTTACAAATTAATTATATGGAATTAATGTACGCTTTTTATATACTCTAACATAACTAATGGGAACCTTTATGTACTCTAACATTATAATAACATTTTCCTTTTACAAATTAAAAAAATTTAAAAAAAAAGCCATTGAACCAAAATTTTGATTCTTAACCAAGTCAGCTTCACTCATAACGACTAATACCACCTTCACCCCATCAAAATCAAAAAATAAACAAACAAAATGTCACTTTATACATTTTCTTAACAAAATAATAAAAAAACATTAAAAAATAGAAAATATTCGTTTTAAATTCAATAAAAATTTATTCATTATAGTGTTTCATTTTATAAAAAAAAAAGTGTTAAAAATTACAATATTATAATAAAAAATATAAAAACAAAAATTTAAAAAAAAAAAAAACTTTGAAGTCTTCCAGCTCTTAAAATAAGGCGGCCACACAAGTTTTTTAGTGCTTAATCATCAGCTCGATAAGTTGCTCTACACTCCCACACTGGAACATTTGCTATTTGTAGCGTTTTCCTGGAAGATACAGCCCTTCAAACACCACGCACTAATTGTACACTTGTTCCAATAATTTATAGTTTCAATACTACTAGTCAAAAACTATTTTTATATTTTTTTACAAAACCACACTTTCTTCTTCTTCAATATTGCTTATCCCGGAAATAAAATTTGGTATGAGTTGAAATAGTTTAGCATTTACGAACGGATTCTGGGGACTTTACGGTGTAAAATGTTACCAAAAAGTCTACTGGGTTGGTGACATTTACGTTTTACGAACAGACCCCGATACCCGGTAGGGTAAGATCTGAATTGACAAACAATTCATGATGATTTTATTTTGTGGGCACATCGCATCATATAATCATAATAAATTTTTTAAATTTTAAGTTAAATTTATTCAACATGCAACCGGAATTATCAGAATTAATTCTTAAATATCTTGAAACGCATACATCCATTGATACACTAGATTTAGTTAAAATTCAGAATGAAGACCATTAGAAAATAATCCGTGCATTGAAGTGCATTGAGTTAAAAGCGAGCAAACCTCAAGAAAAACATGGAATTTAAGTGATGAAGGACATTATGTGTATTGAAGCGTTTGTTTATAATTTATTGCCGCAAGAAGGAATACTTCAGGCAGATTTATTGAAGAGTTCAGCAAATGCAAAAGTTGGGTTTATCAAGGCAATGTCTAATGATTGAATTTTTGTTGATAAAAGTGGAGGAAAACCATTAATAAAAAATGATTGATGTAGAAACTTTTGATTGAGCGGTGAAGATGGTGATATTAGTGATAGTTGTCGCAATGAATATAAAAAAAAAACTTCTTCAAGAGGTATTGTAATTGTAATTTTTATAGTTTCATTAATACCATTCTAAATTGTAGGCTGTAATAAAAAGTTTTATTTTAATGAAATGACCATAGTTTTCAACACTCCTTACAAAACTTGAAACTGATTTGACATCTGAAATTCTAGCCACAGGAGCGATGCCCTTAAATTGAAAGAATATAATTTTGATACATTGATTGTTTTAATCGGACCGAGGTCAACTTCATCCTCTCTTCCGTAGTGAATTTCGTCAAATATTTTTGGAAATGGGATTTACTGAAATGCCTACGAATAATTATGTAGAATCATCTTTCTGGAATTTTGATGCATTATTTCAACCACAACAACATCCGACTAGAGATTCTCAGATACTTTCTTTTTAACAATTCCGGTCATAAATTTCCCGTTCAGTATCTAGAAAGTAAAAAAGGTACATTCAAAAGGAGGTTATGGCTCACAAGGTTATAAGTAACTAATTAAAAAAATAATTTATCGTTCATATCATAAGTTCATAAGTCTTATTTTCTAACACAGCTACGAAAAATACATTGAGAACACATACAACGGCTGTTAGTGCTCGTATGCTGTATAAATTAACTAATCAAACAAGTGGTTTCCATCCGGTTAAGTATTTCAGTATAGATAAAGTTTTTAGAAGTGAAACTTTGGATGCAACACATTTGGTGTAATACCTGATTATGGTATAACTCTTGGAGATCTGGAGTTCTATATGAATTCTTCAAAAAACTTGGAATAACACAACTTGAATTTAAGCCCGCTTACAATCCTTACACCGAACCAATTATGGAGATTTTTTGTTTCCACTCTGGTTTAAATAAATGGATTGAAATTGGTAATTCAGGATTATTTCGCCTGGAAATTCTTTTACCTATGGGAATTCCGAAAGGATTTAATTCCATTGGCTATGATTTATCACTTGAGAGACTTACTATGGTTAAATATATATAACAATATTAGGGATTTAGTTGGTCCGACAGTTGATCTGAAAATGGTGCAAGAAAATCCAATTTGCCGTCTTGATTATCATAAGCCTAATAATTTTAGAAAATTAATAAATGATTTTAATCTAGTTAAAATAAATAAATAAATAAAATTTTTTAAATTGTGAAAAATTACATATTACATATGTATTTCACTATATTTATTCAGTCTATTATAATATATATACATATATATTAAGTATGAGAACTACATACATAACCAAAGGCACAAAATATAATTTAAATAATTTTGCATCAATAAGTAAAATAGTTATTAAAAACTAGACTAGACATAAAAAATTTGGAGAAAATCATAGCATAAAACCCTTAAATTTAAATTAAATAAAAAATAATAATAACAATAGTAATAAAAAGAAATAAAATTGATTTCAGAATGACAAAGAAACACACATTATGTATACTAATTGGAAATGTAAGTATAATTTTGTTACACAAACTTAAACATAGATAACCATTTCTTTGCGTTTTCTTGGGATCAAATAAGTTCAGAAATAATATTGGGTACAGAGAAAGCAGCGCCAGGGAGTAAAACTTCTCCCCTATAATAATAATAATAATAAAAAAACCAAATCTAATTTTGTATAATAAACTTACAATCCTGGCATCTTTGTATACTCGTTTAAAATTGTTTTTGCAGACAAAAGTAAGGCCACAAAAATTGCATCATATCCCGGATTTGTTCCAGTAACTTTAGTTATCATAGTTTTCGTTGGTGGATCAGTGTGTTTATTGCTAAACTCAGCCAATGATTCTTCACCGTAAAAAGTCGTAGAAAATCGAGTCGCTTTCAATTTTTCTTCAGTTGTCCTTCAGTGAAACGGTTCCAAATTAGAAAATTTCTGGAAATTTTAGTAATAATTAACGACCACCACTAAATTTAGAAAAAATCCCAAAAATGAAAGCAACATTACACCAATTACACGAATTAAAAGTCTGTAAATTAATACGATTATTTACATTCCTACTTTTGAACCTTGATATAATTATTACGAAAAAGGTATGCATGCTTGCATTTAAATTGGACGTTTCTTGTCCTTATCATAAAAAAATCATTGAGATCTCATAACAACTGAACGATCCGATCCAGGTAGGCACCACATGATATCAACAATTTGCAACTTATGAACTAAAGATCTAGAAAATGACAGAGCAATGTTTTCTTTAGAATAATTACTATATATAACCTATTCTTTAATCTTGGGAGCATTGTTGGAGTTCTTTCCTTCTACAACTGAGTGCGTAATCCTCGAGGTTCATCAGCATACACAGCTGATTCCCAAGTTCCATAATGTATCGAGGCTCCTGGAGTTGGACCATCCTCCCGTGTTGATAAATAAGTCTCAACGGAATGTAATTTACCTTCAAATTGTTTTTCCAAAAATGATACTCACAAATCACATAGAATATTATCAAAATCACAAGCTGATAGAATGTATACCTATATGAATAATTTGGCAATTAAATTTTAAATTAAAAAAATGAAGGTTATTTATATATACGCCTTTTTCCTTTGCTAAATCGTTCACCACTAACATCAACGTGATGGGTTCCAGAATTAATACAAGTTTTAACAACTTGCTCACCAAAGAATCGGTACGGTCCACAGCAATTAACAACAACTTTACATTTTGCAATCATTTCTGCCAAAGAAACTGGGTCTTTAAGAGTAATAATTGGAACCATAGATAAATCAATACCACTTTTATTTTGCATTTCTCTCAAAACTTTCAACAATTTATCTTTAGATCTTCCAGCAATTCCCCAAGTGACGTCATTACGTTCTCTAACAGTTTCATACACTGTATACTTTTCAATAGAACCACTGGCTCCAAAAATAATCACATCTAATTTCGATATCATACTGAAAATATTCTAAAATTATTAAAAGATAAAAACAAGTCAATTATATCATAATTATTCAATACACAAAATGGCATAAGTACGTTAAAGATCATAAATACGATGCAAAAGTTAACAAAAAATTAGATCTAATTTGGTAAACAATATAGAATATAAAAATCAAAAAAATGAGTTTGAAAAGTGACATCACAATAATAATTTATAGTTTCAATACTACTAGTCAAAAACTATTTTTATATTTTTTTACAAAACCACACTTTTCTTCTTCTTCTGTATTGTTTATCTCATCCCGGAAATAAAATTTGGTCTGAGTTGAAATAGATTCCTTACTTATTGACCATTCACTATCATTTTTCTTATTATATATTCTTTTTTTTTTATTTAACCACACTTTTCACATCGAGCTGAAGACACTCCGAATTTGACAGGTAGGCTGTATTTTACGAGTTTTTAGTATTCGATCTCGAAGAATGGCGGATAGTTTAAAAAATTGTTTTTAAATAGTTGAATAATTAATAACAAATATTTTTTTATATTCAACCAAGAAATAATGGAAACAATAAATGAAAATATTTTGAAATTAAAGACAAAGCATCTAGTAAAATTTACTCTACAAATAAAAATTGGAGTTTGGGATACAAAAACAATAGACAGTTTATTTAAAATAAATTAAAATATTTTTTATTAAATTTATTATTATTTATTAGTTTTGTCAAACAATGGCGCAACATAATTTGACGACCTTAACGAACGTTCAAAGTAATTGTGACTTTTTCACCATTTCCCCACAACGAATATTATTCATAATTTATTAATAACGCGTTATTACTACACGTTATCAAGACATTATTGCTACATTTGCAATTACGAACGGATTCAGGCGACTTTACGGTGTAAAATGTTACCGAAAAGTCTACTAGGTAGTTTACGTTTTACGAACAAACCCCGATACCCGATAGGGTAAAATCTGAATTGATAATAAATTCATGATGATTTTATTTTGTGTACACATTGCATCATATAATCATAATAAATTTTTTAAATTTTAAGTTAAATTTATTCAACATGAAACCGGAATTATCAGAATTAATTCTTAAATATCTTGAAACGAAGAACATTGAAATGAAGACCATTAGAAAATAATCCGTGCATTGAAGTGCATGGCGATTTAGTTAAAAGCGAGCAAACCTCAAGAAAAACATGAAATTTAAGTGATGAAGACAATGTTTTCTTTAGAATAATTACTAACCTATTCTTACTTAATTACTAACCTTAATTACTAACCTATCTTGGGAGCATTGTTGGAGTTCTTTCCTTATACAACTGAGTGCGTAATCCTCGAGGTTCATCAGCATACACAGCTGATTCCCAAGTTCCATAATGTATCGAGGCTCCTGGAGTTAGACCATCCTCCCGTGTTGATAAATGAGTCTCAACGGAATGTAATTCACCTTTAAATTGTTTTTCCAAAAATGATACTCCCAAATCACATAGAATATTATCAAAATCACAAGCTGTATGAATAATTTGGCAATTAAATTTTAAATTAAAACAATGAAGGTTATTTATATATACGCCTTTTTCCTTTGCTAAATCGTTCACCACTAACATCAACGTGATGGGTTCCAGAATTAATACAAGTTTTAACAACTTGCTCACCAAAGAATCGGTACGGTCCACAGCAATTAACAACAACTTTACATTTTGCAATCATTTCTGCCAAAGAAACTGGGTCTTTAAGAGTAATAATTGGAACCATAGATAAATCAATACCACTTTTATTTTGCATTTCTCTCAAAACTTTCAACAATTTATCTTTAGATCTTCCAGCAATTCCCCAAGTGACGTCATTACGTTCTCTAACAGTTTCATACACTGTATACTTTTCAATAGAACCACTGGCTCCAAAAATAATCACATCTAATTTCGATATCATACTGAAAATATTCTAAAATTATTAAAAGATAAAAACAAGTCAATTATATCATAATTATTCAATACACAAAATGGCATAAGTACGTTAAAGATCATAAATACGATGCAAAAGTTAACAAAAAATTAGATCTAATTTGGTAAACAATATAGAATATAAAAATCAAAAAAATGAGTTTGAAAAGTGACATCACAATAATAATTTATAGTTTCAATACTACTAGTCAAAAACTATTTTTATATTTTTTTACAAAACCACACTTTTCTTCTTCTTCTGTATTGTTTATCTCATCCCGGAAATAAAATTTGGTCTGAGTTGAAATAGATTCCTTACTTATTGACCATTCACTATCATTTTTCTTATTATATATTCTTTTTTTTTTATTTAACCACACTTTTCACATCGAGCTGAAGACACTCCGAATTTGACAGGTAGGCTGTATTTTACGAGTTTTTAGTATTCGATCTCGAAGAATGGCGGATAGTTTAAAAAATTGTTTTTAAATAGTTGAATAATTAATAACAAATATTTTTTTATATTCAACCAAGAAATAATGGAAACAATAAATGAAAATATTTTGAAATTAAAGACAAAGCATCTAGTAAAATTTACTCTACAAATAAAAATTGGAGTTTGGGATACAAAAACAATAGACAGTTTATTTAAAATAAATTAAAATATTTTTTATTAAATTTATTATTATTTATTAGTTTTGTCAAACAATGGCGCAACATAATTTGACGACCTTAACGAACGTTCAAAGTAATTGTGACTTTTTCACCATTTCCCCACAACGAATATTATTCATAATTTATTAATAACGCGTTATTACTACACGTTATCAAGACATTATTGCTACATTTGCAATTACGAACGGATTCAGGCGACTTTACGGTGTAAAATGTTACCGAAAAGTCTACTAGGTAGTTTACGTTTTACGAACAAACCCCGATACCCGATAGGGTAAAATCTGAATTGATAATAAATTCATGATGATTTTATTTTGTGTACACATTGCATCATATAATCATAATAAATTTTTTAAATTTTAAGTTAAATTTATTCAACATGAAACCGGAATTATCAGAATTAATTCTTAAATATCTTGAAACGAAGAACATTGAAATGAAGACCATTAGAAAATAATCCGTGCATTGAAGTGCATGGCGATTTAGTTAAAAGCGAGCAAACCTCAAGAAAAACATGAAATTTAAGTGATGAAGACAATGTTTTCTTTAGAATAATTACTAACCTATCTTGGGAGCATTGTTGGAGTTCTTTCCTTATACAACTGAGTGCGTAATCCTCGAGGTTCATCAGCATACACAGCTGATTCCCAAGTTCCATAATGTATCGAGGCTCCTGGAGTTAGACCATCCTCCCGTGTTGATAAATGAGTCTCAACGGAATGTAATTCACCTTTAAATTGTTTTTCCAAAAATGATACTCCCAAATCACATAGAATATTATCAAAATCACAAGCTGTATGAATAATTTGGCAATTAAATTTTAAATTAAAACAATGAAGGTTATTTATATACTATACGCCTTTTTCCTTTGCTAAATCGTTCACCACTAACATCAACGTGATGGGTTCCAGAATTAATACAAGTTTTAACAACTTGCTCACCAAAGAATCGGTACGGTCCACAGCAATTAACAACAACTTTACATTTTGCAGTCATTTCTGCCAAAGAAACTGGGTCTCTAAGATCGGCAGTAATAATTGGAACCATAGATAAATCAATACCACTTTTATTTTGCATTTCTCTCAAAACTTTCAACAATTTATCTTTAGATCTTCAAGCAATTCCCCAAGTGACGTCATTACGTTCTCTAACAGCTTCATACACTGTATACTTTCCAATAAAACCACTGGCTCCAAAAATAATCACATCTAATTTTGATGTCATACTGAAAATATTCTAAAATTATTAAAAGATAAAAACAAGTCAATTATCATAATCATTCAATACACCAAATGGCATACGTATGTTAAAGAATATAAATACGATGCAAAAGTTAACAAAAATTAGATCTAATTTGGTAAGCAATATAGAATATAAAAATCAAAAAAATGAATTTGAAAACTCACAACACAATAATAATTTATAGTTTCAATACTACTAGTCAAAAACTATTTTTATATTTTTTTACAAAACCACACTTTTCTTCTTCTTCTATATTGTTTATCGACTACCACGAAATTTAGAGAAAACCCAAAAATGAAAGCAACATTACACCAATCACACGAATTAAAAGTCTGTAAAATAATACGATTATTTACATTCCTACTTTTGAACCTTGATATAATTATTACGTAAAAGGTATGTATGCTTGCATTTAAATTGGACGTTTCTTGTCCGTATCATAAAAAAATCATTGAGATCTCATAACAACTGAACGATCCGATCCAGGTAGGCACCACATGATATCAACAATTTGCAACTTATTAATTAAAGATCTAGAAAATGACAGATAGAGCAATGTTTTCTTTAGAATAATTACTATATATAACCTATTCTTCAATCTTGGGCGCATTGTTGGAGTTCTTTCCTTATACAACTGAGTGTGTAATCCTCGAAGTTTATCAGCATACACAGCTGATTCCCAAGCTCCATAATGTATCGTTCCATAATGCATTTTTAGAAGTGAAACTTTGGATGCAACAGATTTGGTGTAATACCTGATTATGGTATAACTCTTGGAGATCTGGAGTTCTATATGAATTCTTCAAAAAACTTGGAATAACACAACTTGAATTTAAGCCCGCTTACAATCCTTACACCGAACCAATTATGGAGATTTTTTGTTTCCACTCTGGTTTAAATAAATGGATTGAAATTGGTAATTCAGGATTATTTCGTCCGGAAATTCTTTTACCTATGGGAATTCCGAAAGGATTTAATTCCATTGGCTATGATTTATCACTTGGTTAAATATATATAACAATATTAGGGATTTAGTTGGTCCGACAGTTGATCTGAAAATGGTGCAAGAAAATCCAATTTGCCGTCTTGATTATCATAAGCCTAAATAATTTTAGAAAATTAATAAATGATTTTAATCTAGTTAAAATAAATAGTTTTTTTTTTAATTGTGAAAAATTACATATTACATATGTATTTCACTATATTTATTCAGTCTATTATAATATATATACATATATATTAAGTATGAGAACTACATACATAACCAAAGGCACAAAATATAATTCAAATAATTTTGCATCAATAGTAAAATAGTTATTAAAAACTAGACTAGACATACAAAATTTGGAGAAAATCATAGCATAAAACCTTAAAATTTAAATTAAATAAAAAATAATAATAACAATAGTAACAAAACGAAATAAAATTGATTTCAGAATGAAAAAGAAACACACATTATGTATACTAATTGGAAATGTAAGTATAATTTTGTTACACAAACTTAAACATAGATAACTATTTCTTTGCGTTTTCTTGGGATCAAATAATTTCAAAAGTGTATCCATCCATATTGCCAAAGTTCAGAAATAATATTGGGTTTAGAGAAAGCAGCGCCAGGGAGTAAAACTTCTCCCCTATAACAATAATAATAATAATAATAATTAAAAAAACCAAATTTTATTTTGTATAATAAACTTACAATCCTGGCATCTATGTATACTCGTTTAAAATTGTTTTTGCAGACAAAAGTAAGGCCACAAAAATTGCATCATATCCCGGATTTGTTCCAGTAACATTAGTTATCATAGTTTTCGTTGGTGGATCAGTGTGTTTATTGCTAAACTCAGCCAATGATTCTTCACCGTAAAAAGTCGTAGAAAATCGAGTCGCTTTCATTTTTTCTTCAGTTGTCCTTCATGTGAAACGGTTCCAAATGAGAAAATTTCTAGAAATTTTAGTAATAAATAACGACCACCACTAAATTTAGAAAAAATCCCAAAAATGAAAGCAACATTACACCAATCACACGAATTAAAAGTCTGTAAATTAATACGATTATTTACATTCCTACTTTTGAACCTTGATATAATTATTACGAAAAAGGTATGTATGCTTGAATTTAAATTGGACGTTTCTTGTCCGTATCATAAAAAAATCATTGAGATCTCATAACAACTGAACGATCCGATCCAGGTAGGCACCACATGATATCAACAATTTGCAACTTATGAACTAAAGATCTAGAAAATGATAGAGCAATGTTTTCTTTAGAATAATTACTATATATAACCTATTCTTTAATCTTGGGAGCATTGTTGGAGTTCTTTCCTTATACAACTGAGTGCGTAATCCTCGAGGTTCATCAGCATACACAGCTGATTCCCAAGTTCCATAATGTATCGAGGCTCCTGGAGTTGGACCATCCTCCCGTGTTGATAAATAAGTCTCAACGGAATGTAATTTACCTTCAAATTGTTTTTCCAAAAATGATACTCACAAATCACATAGAATATTATCAAAATCACAAGCTGATAGAATGTATACCTATATGAATAATTTGGCAATTAAATTTTAAATTAAAAAAATGAAGGTTATTTATATATACGCCTTTTTCCTTTGCTAAATCGTTCACCACTAACATCAACGTGATGGGTTCCAGAATTAATACAAGTTTTAACAACTTGCTCACCAAAGAATCGGTACGGTCCACAGCAATTAACAACAACTTTACATTTTGCAATCATTTCTGCCAAAGAAACTGGGTCTTTAAGAGTAATAATTGGAACCATAGATAAATCAATACCACTTTTATTTTGCATTTCTCTCAAAACTTTCAACAATTTATCTTTAGATCTTCCAGCAATTCCCCAAGTGACGTCATTACGTTCTCTAACAGTTTCATACACTGTATACTTTTCAATAGAACCACTGGCTCCAAAAATAATCACATCTAATTTCGATATCATACTGAAAATATTCTAAAATTATTAAAAGATAAAAACAAGTCAATTATATCATAATTATTCAATACACAAAATGGCATAAGTACGTTAAAGATCATAAATACGATGCAAAAGTTAACAAAAAATTAGATCTAATTTGGTAAACAATATAGAATATAAAAATCAAAAAAATGAGTTTGAAAAGTGACATCACAATAATAATTTATAGTTTCAATACTACTAGTCAAAAACTATTTTTATATTTTTTTACAAAACCACACTTTTCTTCTTCTTCTGTATTGTTTATCTCATCCCGGAAATAAAATTTGGTCTGAGTTGAAATAGATTCCTTACTTATTGACCATTCACTATCATTTTTCTTATTATATATTCTTTTTTTTTTATTTAACCACACTTTTCACATCGAGCTGAAGACACTCCGAATTTGACAGGTAGGCTGTATTTTACGAGTTTTTAGTATTCGATCTCGAAGAATGGCGGATAGTTTAAAAAATTGTTTTTAAATAGTTGAATAATTAATAACAAATATTTTTTTATATTCAACCAAGAAATAATGGAAACAATAAATGAAAATATTTTGAAATTAAAGACAAAGCATCTAGTAAAATTTACTCTACAAATAAAAATTGGAGTTTGGGATACAAAAACAATAGACAGTTTATTTAAAATAAATTAAAATATTTTTTATTAAATTTATTATTATTTATTAGTTTTGTCAAACAATGGCGCAACATAATTTGACGACCTTAACGAACGTTCAAAGTAATTGTGACTTTTTCACCATTTCCCCACAACGAATATTATTCATAATTTATTAATAACGCGTTATTACTACACGTTATCAAGACATTATTGCTACATTTGCAATTACGAACGGATTCAGGCGACTTTACGGTGTAAAATGTTACCGAAAAGTCTACTAGGTAGTTTACGTTTTACGAACAAACCCCGATACCCGATAGGGTAAAATCTGAATTGATAATAAATTCATGATGATTTTATTTTGTGTACACATTGCATCATATAATCATAATAAATTTTTTAAATTTTAAGTTAAATTTATTCAACATGAAACCGGAATTATCAGAATTAATTCTTAAATATCTTGAAACGAAGAACATTGAAATGAAGACCATTAGAAAATAATCCGTGCATTGAAGTGCATGGCGATTTAGTTAAAAGCGAGCAAACCTCAAGAAAAACATGAAATTTAAGTGATGAAGACAATGTTTTCTTTAGAATAATTACTAACCTATTCTTACTTAATTACTAACCTTAATTACTAACCTATCTTGGGAGCATTGTTGGAGTTCTTTCCTTATACAACTGAGTGCGTAATCCTCGAGGTTCATCAGCATACACAGCTGATTCCCAAGTTCCATAATGTATCGAGGCTCCTGGAGTTAGACCATCCTCCCGTGTTGATAAATGAGTCTCAACGGAATGTAATTCACCTTTAAATTGTTTTTCCAAAAATGATACTCCCAAATCACATAGAATATTATCAAAATCACAAGCTGTATGAATAATTTGGCAATTAAATTTTAAATTAAAACAATGAAGGTTATTTATATACTATACGCCTTTTTCCTTTGCTAAATCGTTCACCACTAACATCAACGTGATGGGTTCCAGAATTAATACAAGTTTTAACAACTTGCTCACCAAAGAATCGGTACGGTCCACAGCAATTAACAACAACTTTACATTTTGCAGTCATTTCTGCCAAAGAAACTGGGTCTCTAAGATCGGCAGTAATAATTGGAACCATAGATAAATCAATACCACTTTTATTTTGCATTTCTCTCAAAACTTTCAACAATTTATCTTTAGATCTTCAAGCAATTCCCCAAGTGACGTCATTACGTTCTCTAACAGCTTCATACACTGTATACTTTCCAATAAAACCACTGGCTCCAAAAATAATCACATCTAATTTTGATGTCATACTGAAAATATTCTAAAATTATTAAAAGATAAAAACAAGTCAATTATCATAATCATTCAATACACCAAATGGCATACGTATGTTAAAGAATATAAATACGATGCAAAAGTTAACAAAAATTAGATCTAATTTGGTAAGCAATATAGAATATAAAAATCAAAAAAATGAATTTGAAAACTCACAACACAATAATAATTTATAGTTTCAATACTACTAGTCAAAAACTATTTTTATATTTTTTTACAAAACCACACTTTTCTTCTTCTTCTATATTGTTTATCGACTACCACGAAATTTAGAGAAAACCCAAAAATGAAAGCAACATTACACCAATCACACGAATTAAAAGTCTGTAAAATAATACGATTATTTACATTCCTACTTTTGAACCTTGATATAATTATTACGTAAAAGGTATGTATGCTTGCATTTAAATTGGACGTTTCTTGTCCGTATCATAAAAAAATCATTGAGATCTCATAACAACTGAACGATCCGATCCAGGTAGGCACCACATGATATCAACAATTTGCAACTTATTAATTAAAGATCTAGAAAATGACAGATAGAGCAATGTTTTCTTTAGAATAATTACTATATATAACCTATTCTTCAATCTTGGGCGCATTGTTGGAGTTCTTTCCTTATACAACTGAGTGTGTAATCCTCGAAGTTTATCAGCATACACAGCTGATTCCCAAGCTCCATAATGTATCGTTCCATAATGCATTTTTAGAAGTGAAACTTTGGATGCAACAGATTTGGTGTAATACCTGATTATGGTATAACTCTTGGAGATCTGGAGTTCTATATGAATTCTTCAAAAAACTTGGAATAACACAACTTGAATTTAAGCCCGCTTACAATCCTTACACCGAACCAATTATGGAGATTTTTTGTTTCCACTCTGGTTTAAATAAATGGATTGAAATTGGTAATTCAGGATTATTTCGTCCGGAAATTCTTTTACCTATGGGAATTCCGAAAGGATTTAATTCCATTGGCTATGATTTATCACTTGGTTAAATATATATAACAATATTAGGGATTTAGTTGGTCCGACAGTTGATCTGAAAATGGTGCAAGAAAATCCAATTTGCCGTCTTGATTATCATAAGCCTAAATAATTTTAGAAAATTAATAAATGATTTTAATCTAGTTAAAATAAATAGTTTTTTTTTAAATTGTGAAAAATTACATATTACATATGTATTTCACTATATTTATTCAGTCTATAATAATATATATACATATATATTAAGTATGAGAACTACATACATAACCAAAGGCACAAAATATAATTTAAATAATTTTGCATCAATAAGTAAAATAGTTATTAAAAACTAGACTAGACATAAAAAATTTGGAGAAAATCATAGCATTAAACCTTAAAATTTAAATTAAATAAAAAATAATAATAACAATAGTAACAAAACGAAATAAAATTGATTTCAGAATGAAAAAGAAACACACATTATGTATACTAATTGGAAATGTAAGTATAATTTTGTTACACAAACTTAAACATAGATAACTATTTCTTTGCGTTTTCTTGGGATCAAATAATTTCAGAAGTGTATCCATCCATATTGCCAAAGTTCAGAAATAATATTGGTTTTAGAGAAAGCAGCGCCAGGGGGTAAAACTTCTCCCCTATAATAATTGTAATAATAAAAAAACCAAATCTAATTTTGTATAATAAACTTACAATCCTGGCATCTATGTATACTCGTTTAAAATTGTTTTTGCAGACAAAAGTAAGGCCACAAAAATTGCATCATATCCCGGATTTGTTCCAGTAACTTTAGTTATCATAGTTTTCGTTGGTGGATCAGTGTGTTTATTGCTAAACTCAGCCAAACTCACCGTAAAAAGTCGTAGAAAATCGAGTCGCTTTCATTTTTTCTTCAGTTGTCCTTCATGTGTTCCAAATGAGAAAATTTCTAGAAATTTTAGTAATAAATAACGACCACCACTAAATTTAGAAAAAATCCCAAAAATGAAAGCAACATTACACCAATTACACGAATTAAAAGTCTGTAAATTAATACGATTATTTACATTCCTACTTCTGAACCTTGATATAATTATTACGAAAAAGGTATGTATGCTTGCATTTAAATTGGACGTTTCTTGTCCGTATCATAAAAAAATCATTGAGATCTCATAACAACTGAACGATCCGATCCAGGTAGGCACCACATGATATCAACAATTTGCAAGATCTAGAAAATGACAGAGCAATGTTTTCCTTAGAATAATTACTATATATAATCTATTCTTCAATCTTGGGAGTATTGTTGGAGTTCTTTCCTTATACAACTGAGTGCGTAATCCTCGAAGTTCATCAGCATACACAGCTGATTCCCCAGTTCCATAATGTATCGAGGCTCCTGAAGTTGGACCGTCCTCCCGTGTTGATTAATAAGTCCAAAAATGTTTCTCCCAAATCACATAGAATACTATCGAAATCACAAGCTGATACAATGCATATCTATATGAATAATTTTGAAATTAAATATTTAATTAAAAAAATGAAGTTTATATACGCTCACCACTAACATCAACGTGATGGGTTCCAAAATTAATACAAGTTTTAACAACTTGCTCACCAAAGAATCAGTACGGTCCAGAGCAATTAACAACAACTTTACGTTTTTTCTGCTGGGTCTCTAAGATCGGCAATAATAATTGGAACCATAGATAAATCTATACCACTTTTATTTTGCATTTCTCTCAAAACTTTCAACAATTTATCTTCAGATCTTCCAGCAATTCCCCAAGTGAAGTCATTACGTACTCCAACTGTATACTTTTCAATATAACCACTGGCTCCAAAAATAATCACACCTAATTTCGATGTCATACTGAAAATATTCTAAAATGATTAAAAGATAAAAATAAGTCAATTATACCATAATCATTCAATACATAACGATCAAATAGAAAAAAAATCACCAAATGGCATACGTATGTTAAAAATCATAAATACAATGCAAAAGTTTTTGTTAACAAAAATTAGATCTAATTTGGTAAGCAATATAGAATATAAAAATCAAAAAAATGAGTTTGAAAACTCACATCACAATAATAATTTATAGTTTCAATACTACTAGTCAAAAACTATTTTTATATTTTTTTACAAAACCACACTTTTCTTCTACTTCTATATTGTTTATCTCATCCCAGAAATAAAATTTGGGCTGAGTTGAAATAGATTCCTTACTTATTGACCATTCACTATCATTTTTCTTATTATATAATCTTTTTTTTTTATTTAACCACACTTTTCACATCGAGCTGAAGACACTCCGAATTTGACAGGTAGGCTGTAGTTTTCGAGTTTTTAGTATTCGATCTCGAAGAATGGCGGATAGTTTAAAAAATTGTTTTTAAATAGTTGAATAATTAATAACAAATATTTTTTTATATTCAACCAAGAAATAATGGAAACAATAAATGAAAATATTTTGAAATTAAAGACAAAGCATCCAGTAAAATTTACTCTACAAATAAAAATTGGAGTTTGAAATACAAAAACAATAGACAGTTTATTTAAAATAAATTAAAATATTTTTTATTAAATTTATTATTATTTATTAGTTTTGTCAAACGATGGCGCAACATAATTTGACGACCTTAACGAACGTTCAAAGTAATTGTGACTTTTTCACCATTTCCCAATACGAATATTATTCATAATTTATTAATAACGCGTTATTACTACACGTTATCATGACATTATTGCTACATTTGCATTTACGAACGGATTCAGGCGACTTTACGGTGTAAAATGTTACCGAAAAGTCTACTAGGTAGTTGACATTTACGTTTTACGAACAAACCCCGATACCCGATAGGGTAAAATCTGAATTGATAATAAATTCATGATGATTTTATTTTGTGTACACATTGCATCATATAATCATAATAAATTTTTTAAATTTTAAGTTAAATTTATTCAACATGAAACCGGAATTATCAGAATTAATTCTTAAATATCTTGAAACGAAGAACATTGAAATGAAGACCATTAGAAAATAATCCGTGCATTGAAGTGCATGGCGATTTAGTTAAAAGCGAGCAAACCTCAAGAAAAACATGAAATTTAAGTGATGAAGACAATGTTTTCTTTAGAATAATTACTAACCTATTCTTACTTAATTACTAACCTTAATTACTAACCTATCTTGGGAGCATTGTTGGAGTTCTTTCCTTATACAACTGAGTGCGTAATCCTCGAGGTTCATCAGCATACACAGCTGATTCCCAAGTTCCATAATGTATCGAGGCTCCTGGAGTTAGACCATCCTCCCGTGTTGATAAATGAGTCTCAACGGAATGTAATTCACCTTCAAATTGTTTTTCCAAAAAAAGGTTATTTATATACTATACGCCTTTTTCCTTTGCTAAATCGTTCACCACTAACATCAACGTGATGGGTTCCAGAATTAATAGAAGTTTTAACAACTTGCTCACCAAAGAATCGGTACGGTCCACAGCAATTAACAACAACTTTACATTTTGCAGTCATTTCTGCCAAAGAAACTGGGTCTCTAAGATCGGCAGTAATAATTGGAACCATAGATAAATCAATACCACATTTATTTTGCATTTCTCTCAAAACTTTCAACAATTTATCTTTAGATCTTCCAGCAATTCCCCAAGTGACGTCATTACGTACTCCAACTGTATACTTTTCAATATAACCACTGGCTCCAAAAATAATCACACCTAATTTCGATGTCATACTGAAAATATTCTAAAATGATTAAAAGATAAAAATAAGTCAATTATACCATAATCATTCAATACATAACGATCAAATAGAAAAAAAATCACCAAATGGCATACGTATGTTAAAAATCATAAATACAATGCAAAAGTTTTTGTTAACAAAAATTAGATCTAATTTGGTAAGCAATATAGAATATAAAAATCAAAAAAATGTGTTTGAAAACTCACATCACAATAATAATTTATAGTTTCAATACTACTATTCAAAAACTATTTTTATATTTTTTTACAAAACCACACTTTTCTTCTTCTTCTATATTGTTTACCTCATCCCGGAAATAAAATTTGGTATGAGTTGAAATAGTTTAGCATTTACGAACGGATTCAGGCGACTTTACGGTGTAAAATGTTACCGAAAAGTCTACTAGGTAACTAGGTTTGTGACATTTTCGTTTTACGAACAGACCCCGATACCCGGTAGGGTAAGATCTGAATTGACAATAAATTCATGATGATTTTATTTTGTGAACACATGGCATCATATAATCATAATAAATTTTTTTAATTTTAAGTTAAGTTTATTCAACATGCAACCGGAATTATCAGAATTAATTCTTAAATATGTTGAAACGCATACATCCACTGATACACTAGATTTAGTTAAAATTCTAAATGAAGACCATCAGAAAATAATCCGTGCATTGAAGTGCATTTAGTTAAATGCGAGCAAACCTCAAGAAAAACATGGAATTTAAGTGATGATTAAAAAAGAAAGTCATGAAGCGTTTGTTTATAATTTATTGCCGCAAGAACGAATACTTCAGGCAGATTTATTAAAGAGTACAGCAAATGCAAAAGTTGTGTTTAGCAAGGCAATGGATTTTTATTGATAAAAGTGAAGAAAAACCATTAATAAAAAAAAGATTGATGCGGAAACTTTTGATTGATATATGGAGCGATGAAGATGGTGATATTAGTGATAGTTGTCGCAATGAATATAAAAAAAAAAACTTCTTCAAGAGGTATTGTAATTTTTATAGTTTCATTAATACCATTCTAAATTGTAGGCTGTAATAAAAAGTTTTATTTTAATGAAATGACCATAGTTTTCAACACTCCTTACAAAACTTGAAACTGATTTGACATCTGAAATTCTAGCCACAGGAGCGATGCCCTTAAATTGAAAGAATATAATTTTGATACATTGATTGTTCTAATCGGACCGAGGTCAACTTCATCCTCTCTTCCGTAAATTTCCCGTTCAGTATCTAGAACGTAAAAAAGGTACATTCAAAAGGAGGTTATGGCTCACAAGGTTATAAGTAACTAATTAAAAAAATAATTTATCGTTCATATCATAAGTTCATAAGTCTTATTTTCTAACACAGCTACGAAAAATACATTGAGAACACATACAACGGCTGTTAGTGCTCGTATGCTGTATAAATTAACTAATCAAACAAGTGGTTTCCATCCGGTTAAGTATTTCAGTATAGATAAAGTTTTTAGAAGTGAAACTTTGGATGCAACACATTTGGTGTAATACCTGATTATGGTATAACTCTTGGAGATCTGGAGTTCTATATGAATTCTTCAAAAAACTTGGAATAACACAACTTGAATTTAAGCCCGCCTACAATCCTTACACCGAACCAATTATGGAGATTTTTTGTTTCCACTCTGGTTTAAATAAATGGATTGAAATTGGTAATTCAGGATTATTTCGTCCGGAAATTCTTTTACCTATGGGAATTCCGAAAGGATTTAATTCCATTGGCTATGATTTATCACTTGGTTAAATATATATAACAATATTAGGGTTTTAGTTGGTCCGACAGTTGATCTGAAAATGGTGCAAGAAAATCCAATTTGCCGTCTTGATTATCATAAGCCTAAATAATTTTAGAAAATTAATAAATGATTTTAATCTAGTTAAAATAAATAGTTTTTTTTTAAATTGTGAAAAATTACATATTACATATGTATTTCACTATATTTATTCAGTCTATAATAATATATATACATATATATTAAGTATGAGAACTACATACATAACCAAAGGCACAAAATATAATTCAAATAATTTTGCATCAATAAGTAAAATAGTTATTAAAAACTAGACTAGACATACAAAATTTGGAGAAAATCATAGCATAAAACCTTAAAATTTAAATTAAATAAAAAATAATAATAACAATAGTAACAAAACGAAATAAAATTGATTTCAGAATGAAAAAGAAACACACATTATGTATACTAATTGGAAATGTAAGTATAATTTTGTTACACAAACTTAAACATAGATAACTATTTCTTTGCGTTTTCTTGGGATCAAATAATTTCAAAAGTGTATCCATCCATATTGCCAAAATTCAGAAATAATATTGGGTTTAGAGAAAGCAGCGCCAGGGAGTAAAACTTCTCCCCTATAACAATAATAATAATAATAATAATTAAAAAAACCAAATCTAATTTTGTATAATAAACTTACAATCCTGGCATCTATGTATACTCGTTTAAAATTGTTTTTGCAGACAAAAGTAAGGCCACAAAAATTGCATCATATCCCGGATTTGTTCCAGTAACTTTAGTTATCATAGTTTTCGTTGGTGGATCAGTGTGTTTATTGCTAAACTCAGCCAATGATTCTTCACCGTAAAAAGTCGTAGAAAATCGAGTCGCTTTCAATTTTTCTTCAGTTGTCCTTCAGTGAAACGGTTCCAAATTAGAAAATTTCTGGAAATTTTAGTAATAATTAACGACCACCACTAAATTTAGAAAAAATCCCAAAAATGAAAGCAACATTACACCAATTACACGAATTAAAAGTCTGTAAATTAATACGATTATTTACATTCCTACTTTTGAACCTTGATATAATTATTACGAAAAAGGTATGCATGCTTGCATTTAAATTGGACGTTTCTTGTCCTTATCATAAAAAAATCATTGAGATCTCATAACAACTGAACGATCCGATCCAGGTAGGCACCACATGATATCAACAATTTGCAACTTATGAACTAAAGATCTAGAAAATGACAGAGCAATGTTTTCTTTAGAATAATTACTATATATAACCTATTCTTTAATCTTGGGAGCATTGTTGGAGTTCTTTCCTTATACAACTGAGTGCGTAATCCTCGAGGTTCATCAGCATACACAGCTGATTCCCACGTTCCATAATGTATCGAGGCTCCTGGAGTTGGACCATCCTCCCGTGTTGATAAATAAGTCTCAACGGAATGTAATTTACCTTCAAATTGTTTTTCCAAAAATGATACTCACAAATCACATAGAATATTATCAAAATCACAAGCTGTGTGTCATGTATATCTATATGAATAATTTGGCAATTAAATTTTAAATTAAAAAAATGAAGGTTATTTATATATACGCCTTTTTCCTTTGCTAAATCGTTCACCACTAACATCAACGTGATGGGTTCCAGAATTAATACAAGTTTTAACAACTTGCTCACCAAAGAATCGGTACGGTCCACAGCAATTAACAACAACTTTACATTTTGCAGTCATTTCTGCCAAAGAAACTGGGTCTTTAAGAGTAATAATTGGAACCATAGATAAATCAATACCACTTTTATTTTGCATTTCTCTCAAAACTTTCAACAATTTATCTTTAGATCTTCCAGCAATTCCCCAAGTGACGTCATTACGTTCTCTAACAGTTTCATACACTGTATACTTTTCAATAGAACCACTGGCTCCAAAAATAATCACATCTAATTTCGATATCATACTGAAAATATTCTAAAATTATTAAAAGATAAAAACAAGTCAATTATATCATAATTATTCAATACACAAAATGGCATAAGTACGTTAAAGATCATAAATACGATGCAAAAGTTAACAAAAAATTAGATCTAATTTGGTAAACAATATAGAATATAAAAATCAAAAAAATGAGTTTGAAAAGTGACATCACAATAATAATTTATAGTTTCAATACTACTAGTCAAAAACTATTTTTATATTTTTTTACAAAACCACACTTTTCTTCTTCTTCTGTATTGTTTATCTCATCCCGGAAATAAAATTTGGTCTGAGTTGAAATAGATTCCTTACTTATTGACCATTCACTATCATTTTTCTTATTATATATTCTTTTTTTTTTATTTAACCACACTTTTCACATCGAGCTGAAGACACTCCGAATTTGACAGGTAGGCTGTATTTTACGAGTTTTTAGTATTCGATCTCGAAGAATGGCGGATAGTTTAAAAAATTGTTTTTAAATAGTTGAATAATTAATAACAAATATTCTTTTATCTTCAGCCAAGAAATAATAGGAACAATAAATGAAAATATACTGAAATTAAAGACAAAGCATCCAGAAAAATTTACTCTATAAATTAAAATTGGAGTGGGATACAATAGACAGTTTATTTAAAATATATTAAAATATTTTTTATTAAATTTATTATTATTTATTAGTTTTGTTAAAAGGTGGCGCAACATAATTTGACGACTTAACGAACGTTCAAAGTAATTGTCACTTTTTCAACATTTCCCACTACGAATATTATTAAAAATTTATTAATAAATTTATTATTACTACACGTTATCATGACATTATTGCTAAGTTTGCATTTATGAACGGATTCATGCACCTTTACGGTGTAAAAAGTTACTGAAACGTTTTACGAACAGACCCCGATAAGGTAAGATTGAATTGACAAAATTCATGATGATTTTGTTTTGTGGACACTAGGCATCATATAATTATAATAAATTTTTTTAAACTTTAAGTTAAATTTATTCAACATGCAACCGGAATTATCAGAATAATTTCTTAAATATCTTGAAACGCATACATCCATTGATACACTAGATTTAGTTAAAATTCCGAATGAAGACCGTCAGAAAATAATCGGTGCATAGAAAAGCGCATGGCGATTTATTTAAAAGCGAGCATACCTCAAGAAAAACATGGAATATAAGTGATGAAGGACAATATGTGATTAAAAAAGGAAGTCATGAAGCGTTTGTTTATAATTTATTGCCGCAAGAACGAATACTTCAGGCAGATTTATTAAAGAGTACAGCAAATGCAAAAGTTGTGTTTAGCAAGGCAATGGATTTTTATTGATAAAAGTGAAGAAAAACCATTAATAAAAAAAAGATTGATGCGGAAACTTTTGATTGATATATGGAGCGATGAAGATGGTGATATTAGTGATAGTTGTCGCAATGAATATAAAAAAAAAACTTCTTCAAGAGGTATTGTAATTGTAATTTTTATAGTTTCATTAATACCATTCTAAATTGTAGGCTGTAATAAAAAGTTTTATTTTAATGAAAGGACCATAGTTTTCAACACTCCTTACAAAACTTGAAACTGATTTGACATCTGAAATTCTAGCCACAGGAGCGATGCCCTTAAATTGAAAGAATATAATTTTGATACATTGATTGTTCTAATCGGACCGAGGTCAACTTCATCCTCTCTTCCGTAGTGAATTTCGTCAAATATTTTTGGAAATGGGATTTACTGAAATGCCTACGAATAATTATGTAGAATCATCTTTCTGGAATTTTGATGCATTATTTCAACCACAACAACATCCGACTAGAGATTCTCAGATACTTTCTTTTTAACAATTCCGGTCATAAATTTCCCGTTCAGTATCTAGAACGTAAAAAAGGTACATTCAAAAGGAGGTTATGGCTCACAAGGTTATAAGTAACTAATTAAAAAAATAATTTATCGTTCATATCATAAGTTCATAAGTCTTATTTTCTAACACAGCTACGAAAAATACATTGAGAACACATACAACGGCTGTTAGTGCTCGTATGCTGTATAAATTAACTAATCAAACAAGTGGTTTCCATCCGGTTAAGTATTTCAGTATAGATAAAGTTTTTAGAAGTGAAACTTTGGATGCAACACATTTGGTGTAATACCTGATTATGGTATAACTCTTGGAGATCTGGAGTTCTATATGAATTCTTCAAAAAACTTGGAATAACACAACTTGAATTTAAGCCCGCTTACAATCCTTACACCGAACCAATTATGGAGATTTTTTGTTTCCACTCTGGTTTAAATAAATGGATTGAAATTGGTAATTCAGGATTATTTCGCCTGGAAATTCTTTTACCTATGGGAATTCCGAAAGGATTTAATTCCATTGGCTATGATTTATCACTTGAGAGACTTACTATGGTTAAATATATATAACAATATTAGGGATTTAGTTGGTCCGACAGTTGATCTGAAAATGGTGCAAGAAAATCCAATTTGCCGTCTTGATTATCATAAGCCTAAATAATTTTAGAAAATTAATAAATGATTTTAATCTAGTTAAAATAAATAGTTTTTTTTTAAATTGTGAAAAATTACATATTACATATGTATTTCACTATATTTATTCAGTCTATAATAATATATATACATATATAAGTATTAAGTATGAGAACTACATTCATAACCAAAGGCACAAAATATAATTCAAATAATTTTGCATCAATAGTAAAATAGTTATTAAAAACTAGACTAGACATACAAAATTTGGAGAAAATCATAGCATAAAACCTTAAAATTTAAATTAAATAAAAAATAATAATAACAATAGTAACAAAACGAAATAAAATTGATTTCAGAATGAAAAAGAAACACACATTATGTATACTAATTGGAAATGTAAGTATAATTTTGTTACACAAACTTAAACATAGATAACTATTTCTTTGCGTTTTCTTGGGATCAAATAATTTCAAAAGTGTATCCATCCATATTGCCAAAATTCAGAAATAATATTGGGTTTAGAGAAAGCAGCGCCAGGGAGTAAAACTTCTCCCCTATAACAATAATAATAATAATAATAATTAAAAAAACCAAATCTAATTTTGTATAATAAACTTACAATCCTGGCATCTATGTATACTCGTTTAAAATTGTTTTTGCAGACAAAAGTAAGGCCACAAAAATTGCATCATATCCCGGATTTGTTCCAGTAACTTTAGTTATCATAGTTTTCGTTGGTGGATCAGTGTGTTTATTGCTAAACTCAGCCAATGATTCTTCACCGTAAAAAGTCGTAGAAAATCGAGTCGCTTTCATTTTTTCTTCAGTTGTCCTTCATGTGAAACGGTTCCAAATGAGAAAATTTCTAGAAATTTTAGTAATAAATAACGACCACCACTAAATTTAGAAAAAATCCCAAAAATGAAAGCAACATTACACCAATCACACGAATTAAAAGTCTGTAAATTAATACGATTATTTACATTCCTACTTTTGAACCTTGATATAATTATTACGAAAAAGGTATGTATGCTTGAATTTAAATTGGACGTTTCTTGTCCGTATCATAAAAAAATCATTGGATCTCATAACAACTGAACGATCCGATCCAGGTAGGCACCACATGATATCAACAATTTGCAACTTATGAACTAAAGATCTAGAAAATGACAGAGCAATGTTTTCCTTAGAATAATTACTATATATAATCTATTCTTCAATCTTGGGAGCATTGTTGGAGTTCTTTCCTTATACAACTGAGTGCGTAATCCTCGAAGTTCATCAGCATACACAGCTGATTCCCCAGTTCCATAATGTATCGAGGCTCCTGAAGTTGGACCGTCCTCTCGTGTTGATTAAAAAGTCCAAAAATGTTTTTCCCAAATCACATAGAATACTATCGAAATCACAAGCTGATACAATGTATATCTATATGAATAATTTTGAAATTAAATATTAAATTAAAAAAATAAAGTTTATATACGCTCACCACTAACAACAACGTGATGGGTTCCAAAATTAATACAAGTTTTAACAACTTGCTCACCAAAGACTCAGTAAGGTCCACAGCAATTAACAACAACTTTACATTTTGCAGTCATTTCTGCCAAAGACACAGGGTCTCTAAAATCGGCAATAATAATTGGAACCATAGATAAATCAATACCACTTTTATTTTGCATTTCTCTGAAGTTTATATACGCTCACCACTAACACCAACGTAATGGGTTACAGAATTAATACAAGTATTAACAACTTGCTCACCAAAGAATCAGTACGGTCCAGAGCAATTAACAACAACTTTACGTTTTTTCTGCTGGGTCTCTAAGATCGGCAATAATAATTGGAACCATAGATAAATCTATACCACTTTTATTTTGCATTTCTCTCAAATCTTTCAACAATTTATCTTTAGATCTTCCAGCAATTCCCCAAGTGACGTCATTACGTTCTCTAACAGCTTCATACATTATTAAATTATTAAAAGATAAAAATAAGTCAATTATATCATAATCATTCAATACACCAAATGGCATACGTATGTTAAAGATCATAAATACGATGCAAAAGTTAACAAAAATTAGATCTAATATAAAAATCAAAAAAATGAATTTGAAAACTCACATCACAATAATAATTTATAGTTTCAATACTACTATATTTTTTTACAAAACCACACTTTTCTTCTACTTCTATATTGTTTATCTCATCCCAGAAATAAAATTTGGGCTGAGTTGAAATAGATTCCTTACTTGGTCAATAAGTAAGGAATCTATTTCAACTCAGCCCACTATCATTTTTCTTATTATATTCTTTTTTTTTTATTTAACCACACTTTTCACATCGAGCTGAAGACACTCCGAATTTGACAGGGAGGCTGTAGTTTTCGAGTTTTTAGTATTCGATCTCGAAGAATGGCGGATAGTTTAAAAAATTGTTTTTAAATAGCAATAAATAATTAATAACAAATATTTTTTTATATTCAGCCAAGAAATAATGGAAACAATAAATGAAAATATTTTGAAATTAAAAACAATAAAACAATAGACAGTTTATTTAAAATAAATTAAATATTTTTTATTAAATTCATTATTATTTATTAGTTTTGTCAAAAGATGGGGCAACATAATTTGACGACCTTAACGCACGCTCAAAGTAATTGTGACTTTTTCACCATTTCCCACTACGAATATTATTCATAATTTATTAATAACGCGTTATTACTACACGTTATCATGACATTATTGCTACATTTGCATTTAATAACGGATTCAGGCGACTTTACGGTGTAAAATGTTACCGAAAAGTCTACTAGGTAGGTGACATTTACGTTTTACAAACAAACCCCGATACCCGATAGGGTAAGATCTGAATTGACAATAAATTCATGATGATTTTATTTTGTGAACACATCATATAATCATAATAAATTTTTTTAATTTTAAGTTAAGTTTATTCAACATGCAACCGGAATTATCAGAATTAATTCTTAAATATGTTGAAACGCATACATCCACTGATACACTAGATTTAGTTAAAATTCTAAATGAAGACCATCAGAAAATAATCCGTGCATTAAAAAGCATTGAAGCGCATGGCTATTTAGTTAAAAGCAAATCTCAAAAAAAATGTGATTAAACACGGAAGTATTGAAGCGTTTGTTTATAATTTATTGCCGCAAGAAGGAATACTTAAGGCAGATTTATTGAAGAGTTCAGCAAATGCAAAAGTTGGGTTTATCAAGGCAATGTCTAATGATTGAATTTTTGTTGATAAAAGTGGAGGAAAACCATTAATAAAAAAAATGATTGATGTAGAAACTTTTGATTGAGCGGTGAAGATGGTGATATTAGTGATCGTCGTCGCAATGAATATAAAAAAAGAAAACTTTTTCAAGAGGTAATGTAATTTTTACAGTTTTTTAATACATTCTAAATTGTAGGCTGTAATAAAAAGTTTTATTTTAATGTAAGGACTGAAACTGATTTGTCATCTGAAATTCTAGCCACAGGAGCGTGGGATGCCCCTAAATTCAAAGAATATAATTTTGATGCATCGGGTGTCTCAGCGGACCGAGGTCAACTTCATCCTCTCTTAAAAGTCCGTAGTGAATTTTGTCAAATCTTTTTGGAAATGGGATTTACATGCCTACAAAGAATTATGTAGAATCATCTTTCTGGAATTTTGATGCATTATTTCAACCACAACAACATCCGGCTAGAGTTGCTCATGATACTTTCTTTTTAACTATTCCAGCACTGAGACATAAATTTCCCGTTCAGTATCTTGAACGTGTGAAAAAGGTACAATCAAAAGGAGGTTATGGTTCACAAGTTTATAAGTAACTAATTTAAAAAATAATCTATCGTTCATATCATAAGTTCTATATGAATTCTTCAAAGAACTTGGAATAACACAACTTGAATTTAAACCAGTTTACAATCCATACACCGAACCAAGTATGGAGATTTTTTGTTTCCACCCTGGTTTAAATAAATGGATTGAAATTGGTAATTCAGGATTATTTCGTCCGAAAATTCTTTTACCTATGGGAATTCCGAAATTCCATTGGCTATGGTTTATCACTTGAGATACTTACTATGGTTAAATATATATAACAATATTAGGGATTTAGTTGGTCTGAAAGTTGATCTAAAAATAGTGCAAGAAAATCCAATTTGCCGTCTTATGATAATCAAGCCTAAATAGTATTAGAAAATTAATAAATGATTTTAATCTAGTTAAAATAAATAGTTTTTTTTTAATTGTGAAAAATTACATATTACATATGGGTTTTTTCACTATATTTATTCACTTAAACCATATGCTCTATAATAATGGATATACGTATGTATTAAGTGTGAGAACTACATACATAACGAAAAAAACAAAATATAATTTAAATAATTTTGCATATAAGTAAAATGATTATTAAAAACTAGACTAGACATAAAAAATTTGGAGAAAATCATAGCAAAAAACCTAAAAATTTAAATAAAAAAAAAATAATAATAACAATAGTAACAAAAAGAAATAAAATTGATTTCAGAATGAAAAAGAAACACACATTATGTATGCTAATTGGAAATGTAAGTATAACTTTGTTACACAAACTTAAACATAGATAACTATTTCTTTGCGTGTTCTTGGGATGAAATAATTTCAAAAGTGTATCCATCCATATTGCCAAAGTTCAGAAATAATATTGGGTTTAGAGAAAGCAGCGCCAGGGGGTAAAACTTCTCCCCTATAATAATTGTAATAATAAAAAAACCAAATCTAATTTTGTATAATAAACTTACAATCCTGGCATCTATGTATACTCGTTTAAAATTGTTTTTGCAGACAAAAGTAAGGCCACAAAAATTGCATCATATCCCGGATTTGTTCCAGTAACTTTAGTTATAATAGTTTTCGTTGGTGGATCAGTGTGTTTATTGCTAAACTCAGCCAATGATTCTTCACCGTAAAAAGTCGTAGAAAATCGAGTCGCTTTCATTTTTTCTTCAGTTGTCCTTCATGTGAAACGGTTCCAAATGAGAAAATTTCTAGAAATTTTAGTAATAAATAACGACCACCACTAAATTTAGAAAAAATCCCAAAAATGAAAGCAACATTACACCAATCACACGAATTAAAAGTCTGTAAATTAATACGATTATTTACATTCCTACTTTTGAACCTTGATATAATTATTACGAAAAAGGTATGTATGCTTGCATTTAAATTGGACGTTTCTTGTCCGTATCATAACAACTGAACGATCCGATCCAGGTAGGCACCACATGATATCAACAATTTGCAACTTATGAACTAAAGATCTAGAAAATGACAGAGCAATGTTTTCCTTAGAATAATTACTATATATAATCTATTCTTCAATCTTGGGAGCATTGTTGGAGTTCTTTCCTTATACAACTGAGTGCGTAATCCTCGAAGTTCATCAGCATACACAGCTGATTCCCCAGTTCCATAATGTATTGAGGCTCCTGAAGTTGGACCGTCCTCCCGTGTTGATTAATAAGTCCAAAAATGTTTCTCCCAAATCACATAGAATACTATCGAAATCACAAGCTGATACAATGCATATCTATATGAATAATTTTGAAATTAAATATTTAATTAAAAAAATGAAGTTTATATACGCTCACCACTAACATCAACGTGATGGGTTCCAAAATTAATACAAGTTTTAACAACTTGCTCACCAAAGACTCAGTAAGGTCCACAGCAATTAACAACAACTTTACATTCTGCAGTCATTTCTGCCAAAGAAACAGGGTCTCTAAAATCGGCAATAATAATTGGAACCATAGTTAAATCAATACCACTTTTATTTTGCATTTCTCTGAAGTTTATATACGCTCACCACTAATGGGTTCCAGAATTAATACAAGTATTAACAACTTGCTCACCAAAGAATCAGTACGGTCCAGAGCAATTAACAACAACTTTACGTTTTTTCTGCTGTGTCTCTAAGATCGGCAATAATAATTGGAACCATAGATAAATCTATACCACTTTTATTTTGCATTTCTCTCAAAACTTTCAACAATTTATCTTTAGATCTTCCAGCAATTCCCCAAGTGACGTCATTACGTACTCCAACTGTATACTTTTCAATATAACCACTGGCCAAAAATAATCACACCTAATTTCGATGTCATACTGAAAATATTCTAAAATGATTAAAAGATAAAAATAAGTCAATTATACCATAATCATTCAATACATAACGATCAAATAGAAAAAAAATCACCAAATGGCATACGTATGTTAAAAATCATAAATACAATGCAAAAGTTTTTGTTAACAAAAATTAGATCTAATTTGGTAAGCAATATAGAATATAAAAATCAAAAAAATGAGTTTGAAAACTCACATCACAATATTAATTTGGATTAAATGTACAATTAGTGCTCAGCAATTAAAAATCTTTAAATTTTCACCAGATGTTCCCCTTCATAAATGAATAAAAAATCCCAATTTATGGCCTTGTGGCTCTTTCATTTTAGGTGCTGGGCCCCCTTAAAGTTTCACATTTTCATGAATTTTTTTCCAACAGTTATATTATTTTTTCACTACTTTTTTTTACACAATAAATATGAATAAACATTCCATTACACAAATAAACACACTTTTTTTATTTATTTAATTAGTTTATTTCATGTATTTCACTTTTTTGGATTACGGTTTTATTTCTCTTTTGACGTCTCAATATTTATGTTTTACCTTGTTATGAAGTATTTTGTTTTATTAATGTTGTCATTTCTGGAAAAAAATTTGTTGCGTTTTTCATTAGTTTATGTTGCATTTATTTACGTTCATTGACAAACATTTAAACAGCCTGTATTACTGGAAAACACATTTATTTTCCTTTTACAAATTAATTATATGGAATTAATGTACGCTTTTTATATACTCTAACATAACTAATGGGAACCTTTATGTACTCTAACATTATAATAACATTTTCCTTTTACAAATTAAAAAAATTTAAAAAAAAAGCCATTGAACCAAAATTTTGATTCTTAACCAAGTCAGCTTCACTCATAACGACTAATACCACCTTCACCCCATCAAAATCAAAAAATAAACAAACAAAATGTCACTTTATACATTTTCTTAACAAAATAATAAAAAAACATTAAAAAATAGAAAATATTCGTTTTAAATTCAATAAAAATTTATTCATTATAGTGTTTCATTTTATAAAAAAAAAAGTGTTAAAAATTACAATATTATAATAAAAAATATAAAAACAAAAATTTAAAAAAAAAAAAAACTTTGAAGTCTTCCAGCTCTTAAAATAAGGCGGCCACACAAGTTTTTTAGTGCTTAATCATCAGCTCGATAAGTTGCTCTACACTCCCACACTGGAACATTTGCTATTTGTAGCGTTTTCCTGGAAGATACAGCCCTTCAAACACCACGCACTAATTGTACACTTGTTCCAATAATTTATAGTTTCAATACTACTAGTCAAAAACTATTTTTATATTTTTTTACAAAACCACACTTTCTTCTTCTTCAATATTGCTTATCCCGGAAATAAAATTTGGTATGAGTTGAAATAGTTTAGCATTTACGAACGGATTCTGGGGACTTTACGGTGTAAAATGTTACCAAAAAGTCTACTGGGTTGGTGACATTTACGTTTTACGAACAGACCCCGATACCCGGTAGGGTAAGATCTGAATTGACAAACAATTCATGATGATTTTATTTTGTGGGCACATCGCATCATATAATCATAATAAATTTTTTAAATTTTAAGTTAAATTTATTCAACATGCAACCGGAATTATCAGAATTAATTCTTAAATATCTTGAAACGCATACATCCATTGATACACTAGATTTAGTTAAAATTCAGAATGAAGACCATTAGAAAATAATCCGTGCATTGAAGTGCATTGAGTTAAAAGCGAGCAAACCTCAAGAAAAACATGGAATTTAAGTGATGAAGGACATTATGTGTATTGAAGCGTTTGTTTATAATTTATTGCCGCAAGAAGGAATACTTCAGGCAGATTTATTGAAGAGTTCAGCAAATGCAAAAGTTGGGTTTATCAAGGCAATGTCTAATGATTGAATTTTTGTTGATAAAAGTGGAGGAAAACCATTAATAAAAAATGATTGATGTAGAAACTTTTGATTGAGCGGTGAAGATGGTGATATTAGTGATAGTTGTCGCAATGAATATAAAAAAAAAACTTCTTCAAGAGGTATTGTAATTGTAATTTTTATAGTTTCATTAATACCATTCTAAATTGTAGGCTGTAATAAAAAGTTTTATTTTAATGAAATGACCATAGTTTTCAACACTCCTTACAAAACTTGAAACTGATTTGACATCTGAAATTCTAGCCACAGGAGCGATGCCCTTAAATTGAAAGAATATAATTTTGATACATTGATTGTTTTAATCGGACCGAGGTCAACTTCATCCTCTCTTCCGTAGTGAATTTCGTCAAATATTTTTGGAAATGGGATTTACTGAAATGCCTACGAATAATTATGTAGAATCATCTTTCTGGAATTTTGATGCATTATTTCAACCACAACAACATCCGACTAGAGATTCTCAGATACTTTCTTTTTAACAATTCCGGTCATAAATTTCCCGTTCAGTATCTAGAAAGTAAAAAAGGTACATTCAAAAGGAGGTTATGGCTCACAAGGTTATAAGTAACTAATTAAAAAAATAATTTATCGTTCATATCATAAGTTCATAAGTCTTATTTTCTAACACAGCTACGAAAAATACATTGAGAACACATACAACGGCTGTTAGTGCTCGTATGCTGTATAAATTAACTAATCAAACAAGTGGTTTCCATCCGGTTAAGTATTTCAGTATAGATAAAGTTTTTAGAAGTGAAACTTTGGATGCAACACATTTGGTGTAATACCTGATTATGGTATAACTCTTGGAGATCTGGAGTTCTATATGAATTCTTCAAAAAACTTGGAATAACACAACTTGAATTTAAGCCCGCTTACAATCCTTACACCGAACCAATTATGGAGATTTTTTGTTTCCACTCTGGTTTAAATAAATGGATTGAAATTGGTAATTCAGGATTATTTCGCCTGGAAATTCTTTTACCTATGGGAATTCCGAAAGGATTTAATTCCATTGGCTATGATTTATCACTTGAGAGACTTACTATGGTTAAATATATATAACAATATTAGGGATTTAGTTGGTCCGACAGTTGATCTGAAAATGGTGCAAGAAAATCCAATTTGCCGTCTTGATTATCATAAGCCTAATAATTTTAGAAAATTAATAAATGATTTTAATCTAGTTAAAATAAATAAATAAATAAAATTTTTTAAATTGTGAAAAATTACATATTACATATGTATTTCACTATATTTATTCAGTCTATTATAATATATATACATATATATTAAGTATGAGAACTACATACATAACCAAAGGCACAAAATATAATTTAAATAATTTTGCATCAATAAGTAAAATAGTTATTAAAAACTAGACTAGACATAAAAAATTTGGAGAAAATCATAGCATAAAACCCTTAAATTTAAATTAAATAAAAAATAATAATAACAATAGTAATAAAAAGAAATAAAATTGATTTCAGAATGACAAAGAAACACACATTATGTATACTAATTGGAAATGTAAGTATAATTTTGTTACACAAACTTAAACATAGATAACCATTTCTTTGCGTTTTCTTGGGATCAAATAAGTTCAGAAATAATATTGGGTACAGAGAAAGCAGCGCCAGGGAGTAAAACTTCTCCCCTATAATAATAATAATAATAAAAAAACCAAATCTAATTTTGTATAATAAACTTACAATCCTGGCATCTTTGTATACTCGTTTAAAATTGTTTTTGCAGACAAAAGTAAGGCCACAAAAATTGCATCATATCCCGGATTTGTTCCAGTAACTTTAGTTATCATAGTTTTCGTTGGTGGATCAGTGTGTTTATTGCTAAACTCAGCCAATGATTCTTCACCGTAAAAAGTCGTAGAAAATCGAGTCGCTTTCAATTTTTCTTCAGTTGTCCTTCAGTGAAACGGTTCCAAATTAGAAAATTTCTGGAAATTTTAGTAATAATTAACGACCACCACTAAATTTAGAAAAAATCCCAAAAATGAAAGCAACATTACACCAATTACACGAATTAAAAGTCTGTAAATTAATACGATTATTTACATTCCTACTTTTGAACCTTGATATAATTATTACGAAAAAGGTATGCATGCTTGCATTTAAATTGGACGTTTCTTGTCCTTATCATAAAAAAATCATTGAGATCTCATAACAACTGAACGATCCGATCCAGGTAGGCACCACATGATATCAACAATTTGCAACTTATGAACTAAAGATCTAGAAAATGACAGAGCAATGTTTTCTTTAGAATAATTACTATATATAACCTATTCTTTAATCTTGGGAGCATTGTTGGAGTTCTTTCCTTATACAACTGAGTGCGTAATCCTCGAGGTTCATCAGCATACACAGCTGATTCCCAAGTTCCATAATGTATCGAGGCTCCTGGAGTTGGACCATCCTCCCGTGTTGATAAATAAGTCTCAACGGAATGTAATTTACCTTCAAATTGTTTTTCCAAAAATGATACTCACAAATCACATAGAATATTATCAAAATCACAAGCTGATAGAATGTATACCTATATGAATAATTTGGCAATTAAATTTTAAATTAAAAAAATGAAGGTTATTTATATATACGCCTTTTTCCTTTGCTAAATCGTTCACCACTAACATCAACGTGATGGGTTCCAGAATTAATACAAGTTTTAACAACTTGCTCACCAAAGAATCGGTACGGTCCACAGCAATTAACAACAACTTTACATTTTGCAATCATTTCTGCCAAAGAAACTGGGTCTTTAAGAGTAATAATTGGAACCATAGATAAATCAATACCACTTTTATTTTGCATTTCTCTCAAAACTTTCAACAATTTATCTTTAGATCTTCCAGCAATTCCCCAAGTGACGTCATTACGTTCTCTAACAGTTTCATACACTGTATACTTTTCAATAGAACCACTGGCTCCAAAAATAATCACATCTAATTTCGATATCATACTGAAAATATTCTAAAATTATTAAAAGATAAAAACAAGTCAATTATATCATAATTATTCAATACACAAAATGGCATAAGTACGTTAAAGATCATAAATACGATGCAAAAGTTAACAAAAAATTAGATCTAATTTGGTAAACAATATAGAATATAAAAATCAAAAAAATGAGTTTGAAAAGTGACATCACAATAATAATTTATAGTTTCAATACTACTAGTCAAAAACTATTTTTATATTTTTTTACAAAACCACACTTTTCTTCTTCTTCTGTATTGTTTATCTCATCCCGGAAATAAAATTTGGTCTGAGTTGAAATAGATTCCTTACTTATTGACCATTCACTATCATTTTTCTTATTATATATTCTTTTTTTTTTATTTAACCACACTTTTCACATCGAGCTGAAGACACTCCGAATTTGACAGGTAGGCTGTATTTTACGAGTTTTTAGTATTCGATCTCGAAGAATGGCGGATAGTTTAAAAAATTGTTTTTAAATAGTTGAATAATTAATAACAAATATTTTTTTATATTCAACCAAGAAATAATGGAAACAATAAATGAAAATATTTTGAAATTAAAGACAAAGCATCTAGTAAAATTTACTCTACAAATAAAAATTGGAGTTTGGGATACAAAAACAATAGACAGTTTATTTAAAATAAATTAAAATATTTTTTATTAAATTTATTATTATTTATTAGTTTTGTCAAACAATGGCGCAACATAATTTGACGACCTTAACGAACGTTCAAAGTAATTGTGACTTTTTCACCATTTCCCCACAACGAATATTATTCATAATTTATTAATAACGCGTTATTACTACACGTTATCAAGACATTATTGCTACATTTGCAATTACGAACGGATTCAGGCGACTTTACGGTGTAAAATGTTACCGAAAAGTCTACTAGGTAGTTTACGTTTTACGAACAAACCCCGATACCCGATAGGGTAAAATCTGAATTGATAATAAATTCATGATGATTTTATTTTGTGTACACATTGCATCATATAATCATAATAAATTTTTTAAATTTTAAGTTAAATTTATTCAACATGAAACCGGAATTATCAGAATTAATTCTTAAATATCTTGAAACGAAGAACATTGAAATGAAGACCATTAGAAAATAATCCGTGCATTGAAGTGCATGGCGATTTAGTTAAAAGCGAGCAAACCTCAAGAAAAACATGAAATTTAAGTGATGAAGACAATGTTTTCTTTAGAATAATTACTAACCTATTCTTACTTAATTACTAACCTTAATTACTAACCTATCTTGGGAGCATTGTTGGAGTTCTTTCCTTATACAACTGAGTGCGTAATCCTCGAGGTTCATCAGCATACACAGCTGATTCCCAAGTTCCATAATGTATCGAGGCTCCTGGAGTTAGACCATCCTCCCGTGTTGATAAATGAGTCTCAACGGAATGTAATTCACCTTTAAATTGTTTTTCCAAAAATGATACTCCCAAATCACATAGAATATTATCAAAATCACAAGCTGTATGAATAATTTGGCAATTAAATTTTAAATTAAAACAATGAAGGTTATTTATATACTATACGCCTTTTTCCTTTGCTAAATCGTTCACCACTAACATCAACGTGATGGGTTCCAGAATTAATACAAGTTTTAACAACTTGCTCACCAAAGAATCGGTACGGTCCACAGCAATTAACAACAACTTTACATTTTGCAATCATTTCTGCCAAAGAAACTGGGTCTTTAAGAGTAATAATTGGAACCATAGATAAATCAATACCACTTTTATTTTGCATTTCTCTCAAAACTTTCAACAATTTATCTTTAGATCTTCCAGCAATTCCCCAAGTGACGTCATTACGTTCTCTAACAGTTTCATACACTGTATACTTTTCAATAGAACCACTGGCTCCAAAAATAATCACATCTAATTTCGATATCATACTGAAAATATTCTAAAATTATTAAAAGATAAAAACAAGTCAATTATATCATAATTATTCAATACACAAAATGGCATAAGTACGTTAAAGATCATAAATACGATGCAAAAGTTAACAAAAAATTAGATCTAATTTGGTAAACAATATAGAATATAAAAATCAAAAAAATGAGTTTGAAAAGTGACATCACAATAATAATTTATAGTTTCAATACTACTAGTCAAAAACTATTTTTATATTTTTTTACAAAACCACACTTTTCTTCTTCTTCTGTATTGTTTATCTCATCCCGGAAATAAAATTTGGTCTGAGTTGAAATAGATTCCTTACTTATTGACCATTCACTATCATTTTTCTTATTATATATTCTTTTTTTTTTATTTAACCACACTTTTCACATCGAGCTGAAGACACTCCGAATTTGACAGGTAGGCTGTATTTTACGAGTTTTTAGTATTCGATCTCGAAGAATGGCGGATAGTTTAAAAAATTGTTTTTAAATAGTTGAATAATTAATAACAAATATTTTTTTATATTCAACCAAGAAATAATGGAAACAATAAATGAAAATATTTTGAAATTAAAGACAAAGCATCTAGTAAAATTTACTCTACAAATAAAAATTGGAGTTTGGGATACAAAAACAATAGACAGTTTATTTAAAATAAATTAAAATATTTTTTATTAAATTTATTATTATTTATTAGTTTTGTCAAACAATGGCGCAACATAATTTGACGACCTTAACGAACGTTCAAAGTAATTGTGACTTTTTCACCATTTCCCCACAACGAATATTATTCATAATTTATTAATAACGCGTTATTACTACACGTTATCAAGACATTATTGCTACATTTGCAATTACGAACGGATTCAGGCGACTTTACGGTGTAAAATGTTACCGAAAAGTCTACTAGGTAGTTTACGTTTTACGAACAAACCCCGATACCCGATAGGGTAAAATCTGAATTGATAATAAATTCATGATGATTTTATTTTGTGTACACATTGCATCATATAATCATAATAAATTTTTTAAATTTTAAGTTAAATTTATTCAACATGAAACCGGAATTATCAGAATTAATTCTTAAATATCTTGAAACGAAGAACATTGAAATGAAGACCATTAGAAAATAATCCGTGCATTGAAGTGCATGGCGATTTAGTTAAAAGCGAGCAAACCTCAAGAAAAACATGAAATTTAAGTGATGAAGACAATGTTTTCTTTAGAATAATTACTAACCTATTCTTACTTAATTACTAACCTTAATTACTAACCTATCTTGGGAGCATTGTTGGAGTTCTTTCCTTATACAACTGAGTGCGTAATCCTCGAGGTTCATCAGCATACACAGCTGATTCCCAAGTTCCATAATGTATCGAGGCTCCTGGAGTTAGACCATCCTCCCGTGTTGATAAATGAGTCTCAACGGAATGTAATTCACCTTTAAATTGTTTTTCCAAAAATGATACTCCCAAATCACATAGAATATTATCAAAATCACAAGCTGTATGAATAATTTGGCAATTAAATTTTAAATTAAAACAATGAAGGTTATTTATATACTATACGCCTTTTTCCTTTGCTAAATCGTTCACCACTAACATCAACGTGATGGGTTCCAGAATTAATACAAGTTTTAACAACTTGCTCAGCAAAGAATCGGTACGGTCCACAGCAATTAACAACAACTTTACATTTTGCAGTCATTTCTGCCAAAGAAACTGGGTCTCTAAGATCGGCAGTAATAATTGGAACCATAGATAAATCAATACCACTTTTATTTTGCATTTCTCTCAAAACTTTCAACAATTTATCTTTAGATCTTCAAGCAATTCCCCAAGTGACGTCATTACGTTCTCTAACAGCTTCATACACTGTATACTTTCCAATAAAACCACTGGCTCCAAAAATAATCACATCTAATTTTGATGTCATACTGAAAATATTCTAAAATTATTAAAAGATAAAAACAAGTCAATTATCATAATCATTCAATACACCAAATGGCATACGTATGTTAAAGAATATAAATACGATGCAAAAGTTAACAAAAATTAGATCTAATTTGGTAAGCAATATAGAATATAAAAATCAAAAAAATGAATTTGAAAACTCACAACACAATAATAATTTATAGTTTCAATACTACTAGTCAAAAACTATTTTTATATTTTTTTACAAAACCACACTTTTCTTCTTCTTCTATATTGTTTATCGACTACCACGAAATTTAGAGAAAACCCAAAAATGAAAGCAACATTACACCAATCACACGAATTAAAAGTCTGTAAAATAATACGATTATTTACATTCCTACTTTTGAACCTTGATATAATTATTACGTAAAAGGTATGTATGCTTGCATTTAAATTGGACGTTTCTTGTCCGTATCATAAAAAAATCATTGAGATCTCATAACAACTGAACGATCCGATCCAGGTAGGCACCACATGATATCAACAATTTGCAACTTATTAATTAAAGATCTAGAAAATGACAGATAGAGCAATGTTTTCTTTAGAATAATTACTATATATAACCTATTCTTCAATCTTGGGCGCATTGTTGGAGTTCTTTCCTTATACAACTGAGTGTGTAATCCTCGAAGTTTATCAGCATACACAGCTGATTCCCAAGCTCCATAATGTATCGTTCCATAATGCATTTTTAGAAGTGAAACTTTGGATGCAACAGATTTGGTGTAATACCTGATTATGGTATAACTCTTGGAGATCTGGAGTTCTATATGAATTCTTCAAAAAACTTGGAATAACACAACTTGAATTTAAGCCCGCTTACAATCCTTACACCGAACCAATTATGGAGATTTTTTGTTTCCACTCTGGTTTAAATAAATGGATTGAAATTGGTAATTCAGGATTATTTCGTCCGGAAATTCTTTTACCTATGGGAATTCCGAAAGGATTTAATTCCATTGGCTATGATTTATCACTTGGTTAAATATATATAACAATATTAGGGATTTAGTTGGTCCGACAGTTGATCTGAAAATGGTGCAAGAAAATCCAATTTGCCGTCTTGATTATCATAAGCCTAAATAATTTTAGAAAATTAATAAATGATTTTAATCTAGTTAAAATAAATAGTTTTTTTTTTAATTGTGAAAAATTACATATTACATATGTATTTCACTATATTTATTCAGTCTATTATAATATATATACATATATATTAAGTATGAGAACTACATACATAACCAAAGGCACAAAATATAATTCAAATAATTTTGCATCAATAGTAAAATAGTTATTAAAAACTAGACTAGACATACAAAATTTGGAGAAAATCATAGCATAAAACCTTAAAATTTAAATTAAATAAAAAATAATAATAACAATAGTAACAAAACGAAATAAAATTGATTTCAGAATGAAAAAGAAACACACATTATGTATACTAATTGGAAATGTAAGTATAATTTTGTTACACAAACTTAAACATAGATAACTATTTCTTTGCGTTTTCTTGGGATCAAATAATTTCAAAAGTGTATCCATCCATATTGCCAAAGTTCAGAAATAATATTGGGTTTAGAGAAAGCAGCGCCAGGGAGTAAAACTTCTCCCCTATAACAATAATAATAATAATAATAATTAAAAAAACCAAATCTAATTTTGTATAATAAACTTACAATCCTGGCATCTATGTATACTCGTTTAAAATTGTTTTTGCAGACAAAAGTAAGGCCACAAAAATTGCATCATATCCCGGATTTGTTCCAGTAACATTAGTTATCATAGTTTTCGTTGGTGGATCAGTGTGTTTATTGCTAAACTCAGCCAATGATTCTTCACCGTAAAAAGTCGTAGAAAATCGAGTCGCTTTCATTTTTTCTTCAGTTGTCCTTCATGTGAAACGGTTCCAAATGAGAAAATTTCTAGAAATTTTAGTAATAAATAACGACCACCACTAAATTTAGAAAAAATCCCAAAAATGAAAGCAACATTACACCAATCACACGAATTAAAAGTCTGTAAATTAATACGATTATTTACATTCCTACTTTTGAACCTTGATATAATTATTACGAAAAAGGTATGTATGCTTGAATTTAAATTGGACGTTTCTTGTCCGTATCATAAAAAAATCATTGAGATCTCATAACAACTGAACGATCCGATCCAGGTAGGCACCACATGATATCAACAATTTGCAACTTATGAACTAAAGATCTAGAAAATGACAGCGCAATGTTTTCCTTAGAATAATTACTATATATAATCTATTCTTCATACTTGGGAGCATTGTTGGAGTTCTTTCCTTATACAACTGAGTGCGTAATCCTCGAAGTTCATCAGCATACACAGCTGATTCCCCAGTTCCATAATGTATCGAGGCTCCTGAAGTTGGACCGTCCTCTCGTGTTGATTAAAAAGTCCAAAAATGTTTTTCCCAAATCACATAGAATACTATCGAAATCACAAGCTGATACAATGTATATCTATATGAATAATTTTGAAATTAAATATTAAATTAAAAAAATAAAGTTTATATACGCTCACCACTAACAGCAACGTGATGGGTTCCAAAATTAATACAAGTTTTAACAACTTGCTCACCAAAGACTCAGTAAGGTCCACAGCAATTAACAACAACTTTACATTTTGCAGTCATTTCTGCCAAAGACACAGGGTCTCTAAAATCGGCAATAATAATTGGAACCATAGATAAATCAATACCACTTTTATTTTGCATTTCTCTGAAGTTTATATACGCTCACCACTAACACCAACGTAATGGGTTACAGAATTAATACAAGTATTAACAACTTGCTCACCAAAGAATCAGTACGGTCCAGTACATTATGTGTATTGAAGCGTTTGTTTATAATTTATTGCCGCAAGAAGGAATACTTCAGGCAGATTTATTGAAGAGTTCAGCAAATGCAAAAGTTGGGTTTATCAAGGCAATGTCTAATGATTGAATTTTTGTTGATAAAAGTGGAGGAAAACCATTAATAAAAAATGATTGATGTAGAAACTTTTGATTGAGCGGTGAAGATGGTGATATTAGTGATAGTTGTCGCAATGAATATAAAAAAAAAACTTCTTCAAGAGGTATTGTAATTGTAATTTTTATAGTTTCATTAATACCATTCTAAATTGTAGGCTGTAATAAAAAGTTTTATTTTAATGAAAGGACCATAGTTTTCAACACTCCTTACAAAACTTGAAACTTATTTGACATCTGAAATTCTAGCCACAGGAGCGATGCCCTTAAATTGAAAGAATATAATTTTGATACATTGATTGTTTTAATCGGACCGAGGTCAACTTCATCCTCTCTTCCGTAGTGAATTTCGTCAAATATTTTTGGAAATGGGATTTACTGAAATGCCTACGAATAATTATGTAGAATCATCTTTCTGGAATTTTGATGCATTATTTCAACCACAACAACATCCCACTAGAGATTCTCAGATACTTTCTTTTTAACAATTCCGGTCATAAATTTCCCGTTCAGTATCTAGAAAGTAAAAAAGGTACATTCAAAAGGAGGTTATGGCTCACAAGGTTATAAGTAACTAATTAAAAAAATAATTTATCGTTCATATCATAAGTTCATAAGTCTTATTTTCTAACACAGCTACGAAAAATACATTGAGAACACATACAACGGCTGTTAGTGCTCGTATGCTGTATAAATTAACTAATCAAACAAGTGGTTTCCATCCGGTTAAGTATTTCAGTATAGATAAAGTTTTTAGAAGTGAAACTTTGGATGCAACACATTTGGTGTAATACCTGATTATGGTATAACTCTTGGAGATCTGGAGTTCTATATGAATTCTTCAAAAAACTTGGAATAACACAACTTGAATTTAAGCCCGCTTACAATCCTTACACCGAACCAATTATGGAGATTTTTTGTTTCCACTCTGGTTTAAATAAATGGATTGAAATTGGTAATTCAGGATTATTTCGCCTGGAAATTCTTTTACCTATGGGAATTCCGAAAGGATTTAATTCCATTGGCTATGATTTATCACTTGAGAGACTTACTATGGTTAAATATATATAACAATATTAGGGATTTAGTTGGTCCGACAGTTGATCTGAAAATGGTGCAAGAAAATCCAATTTGCCGTCTTGATTATCATAAGCCTAATAATTTTAGAAAATTAATAAATGATTTTAATCTAGTTAAAATAAATAAATAAATAAAATTTTTTAAATTGTGAAAAATTACATATTACATATGTATTTCACTATATTTATTCAGTCTATTATAATATATATACATATATATTAAGTATGAGAACTACATACATAACCAAAGGCACAAAATATAATTTAAATAATTTTGCATCAATAAGTAAAATAGTTATTAAAAACTAGACTAGACATAAAAAATTTGGAGAAAATCATAGCATAAAACCCTTAAATTTAAATTAAATAAAAAATAATAATAACAATAGTAATAAAAAGAAATAAAATTGATTTCAGAATGACAAAGAAACACACATTATGTATACTAATTGGAAATGTAAGTATAATTTTGTTACACAAACTTAAACATAGATAACCATTTCTTTGCGTTTTCTTGGGATCAAATAAGTTCAGAAATAATATTGGGTACAGAGAAAGCAGCGCCAGGGAGTAAAACTTCTCCCCTATAATAATAATAATAATAAAAAAACCAAATCTAATTTTGTATAATAAACTTACAATCCTGGCATCTTTGTATACTCGTTTAAAATTGTTTTTGCAGACAAAAGTAAGGCCACAAAAATTGCATCATATCCCGGATTTGTTCCAGTAACTTTAGTTATCATAGTTTTCGTTGGTGGATCAGTGTGTTTATTGCTAAACTCAGCCAATGATTCTTCACCGTAAAAAGTCGTAGAAAATCGAGTCGCTTTCAATTTTTCTTCAGTTGTCCTTCAGTGAAACGGTTCCAAATTAGAAAATTTCTGGAAATTTTAGTAATAATTAACGACCCCTACTAAATTTAGAAAAAATCCCAAAAATGAAAGCAACATTACACCAATTACACGAATTAAAAGTCTGTAAATTAATACGATTATTTACATTCCTACTTTTGAACCTTGATATAATTATTACGAAAAAGGTATGCATGCTTGCATTTAAATTGGACGTTTCTTGTCCTTATCATAAAAAAATCATTGAGATCTCATAACAACTGAACGATCCGATCCAGGTAGGCACCACATGATATCAACAATTTGCAACTTATGAACTAAAGATCTAGAAAATGACAGAGCAATGTTTTCTTTAGAATAATTACTATATATAACCTATTCTTTAATCTTGGGAGCATTGTTGGAGTTCTTTCCTTATACAACTGAGTGCGTAATCCTCGAGGTTCATCAGCATACACAGCTGATTCCCAAGTTCCATAATGTATCGAGGCTCCTGGAGTTGGACCATCCTCCCGTGTTGATAAATAAGTCTCAACGGAATGTAATTTACCTTCAAATTGTTTTTCCAAAAATGATACTCACAAATCACATAGAATATTATCAAAATCACAAGCTGATAGAATGTATACCTATATGAATAATTTGGCAATTAAATTTTAAATTAAAAAAATGAAGGTTATTTATATATACGCCTTTTTCCTTTGCTAAATCGTTCACCACTAACATCAACGTGATGGGTTCCAGAATTAATACAAGTTTTAACAACTTGCTCACCAAAGAATCGGTACGGTCCACAGCAATTAACAACAACTTTACATTTTGCAATCATTTCTGCCAAAGAAACTGGGTCTTTAAGAGTAATAATTGGAACCATAGATAAATCAATACCACTTTTATTTTGCATTTCTCTCAAAACTTTCAACAATTTATCTTTAGATCTTCCAGCAATTCCCCAAGTGACGTCATTACGTTCTCTAACAGTTTCATACACTGTATACTTTTCAATAGAACCACTGGCTCCAAAAATAATCACATCTAATTTCGATATCATACTGAAAATATTCTAAAATTATTAAAAGATAAAAACAAGTCAATTATATCATAATTATTCAATACACAAAATGGCATAAGTACGTTAAAGATCATAAATACGATGCAAAAGTTAACAAAAAATTAGATCTAATTTGGTAAACAATATAGAATATAAAAATCAAAAAAATGAGTTTGAAAAGTGACATCACAATAATAATTTATAGTTTCAATACTACTAGTCAAAAACTATTTTTATATTTTTTTACAAAACCACACTTTTCTTCTTCTTCTGTATTGTTTATCTCATCCCGGAAATAAAATTTGGTCTGAGTTGAAATAGATTCCTTACTTATTGACCATTCACTATCATTTTTCTTATTATATATTCTTTTTTTTTTATTTAACCACACTTTTCACATCGAGCTGAAGACACTCCGAATTTGACAGGTAGGCTGTATTTTACGAGTTTTTAGTATTCGATCTCGAAGAATGGCGGATAGTTTAAAAAATTGTTTTTAAATAGTTGAATAATTAATAACAAATATTTTTTTATATTCAACCAAGAAATAATGGAAACAATAAATGAAAATATTTTGAAATTAAAGACAAAGCATCTAGTAAAATTTACTCTACAAATAAAAATTGGAGTTTGGGATACAAAAACAATAGACAGTTTATTTAAAATAAATTAAAATATTTTTTATTAAATTTATTATTATTTATTAGTTTTGTCAAACAATGGCGCAACATAATTTGACGACCTTAACGAACGTTCAAAGTAATTGTGACTTTTTCACCATTTCCCCACAACGAATATTATTCATAATTTATTAATAACGCGTTATTACTACACGTTATCAAGACATTATTGCTACATTTGCAATTACGAACGGATTCAGGCGACTTTACGGTGTAAAATGTTACCGAAAAGTCTACTAGGTAGTTTACGTTTTACGAACAAACCCCGATACCCGATAGGGTAAAATCTGAATTGATAATAAATTCATGATGATTTTATTTTGTGTACACATTGCATCATATAATCATAATAAATTTTTTAAATTTTAAGTTAAATTTATTCAACATGAAACCGGAATTATCAGAATTAATTCTTAAATATCTTGAAACGAAGAACATTGAAATGAAGACCATTAGAAAATAATCCGTGCATTGAAGTGCATGGTATTTAGTTAAAAGCGAGCAAACCTCAAGAAAAACATGAAATTTAAGTGATGAAGACAATGTTTTCTTTAGAATAATTACTAACCTATTCTTACTTAATTACTAACCTTAATTACTAACCTATCTTGGGAGCATTGTTGGAGTTCTTTCCTTATACAACTGAGTGCGTAATCCTCGAGGTTCATCAGCATACACAGCTGATTCCCAAGTTCCATAATGTATCGAGGCTCCTGGAGTTAGACCATCCTCCCGTGTTGATAAATGAGTCTCAACGGAATGTAATTCACCTTTAAATTGTTTTTCCAAAAATGATACTCCCAAATCACATAGAATATTATCAAAATCACAAGCTGTATGAATAATTTGGCAATTAAATTTTAAATTAAAACAATGAAGGTTATTTATATACTATACGCCTTTTTCCTTTGCTAAATCGTTCACCACTAACATCAACGTGATGGGTTCCAGAATTAATACAAGTTTTAACAACTTGCTCACCAAAGAATCGGTACGGTCCACAGCAATTAACAACAACTTTACATTTTGCAGTCATTTCTGCCAAAGAAACTGGGTCTCTAAGATCGGCAGTAATAATTGGAACCATAGATAAATCAATACCACTTTTATTTTGCATTTCTCTCAAAACTTTCAACAATTTATCTTTAGATCTTCAAGCAATTCCCCAAGTGACGTCATTACGTTCTCTAACAGCTTCATACACTGTATACTTTCCAATAAAACCACTGGCTCCAAAAATAATCACATCTAATTTTGATGTCATACTGAAAATATTCTAAAATTATTAAAAGATAAAAACAAGTCAATTATCATAATCATTCAATACACCAAATGGCATACGTATGTTAAAGAATATAAATACGATGCAAAAGTTAACAAAAATTAGATCTAATTTGGTAAGCAATATAGAATATAAAAATCAAAAAAATGAATTTGAAAACTCACAACACAATAATAATTTATAGTTTCAATACTACTAGTCAAAAACTATTTTTATATTTTTTTACAAAACCACACTTTTCTTCTTCTTCTATATTGTTTATCGACTACCACGAAATTTAGAGAAAACCCAAAAATGAAAGCAACATTACACCAATCACACGAATTAAAAGTCTGTAAAATAATACGATTATTTACATTCCTACTTTTGAACCTTGATATAATTATTACGTAAAAGGTATGTATGCTTGCATTTAAATTGGACGTTTCTTGTCCGTATCATAAAAAAATCATTGAGATCTCATAACAACTGAACGATCCGATCCAGGTAGGCACCACATGATATCAACAATTTGCAACTTATTAATTAAAGATCTAGAAAATGACAGATAGAGCAATGTTTTCTTTAGAATAATTACTATATATAACCTATTCTTCAATCTTGGGCGCATTGTTGGAGTTCTTTCCTTATACAACTGAGTGTGTAATCCTCGAAGTTTATCAGCATACACAGCTGATTCCCAAGCTCCATAATGCATTTTTAGAAGTGAAACTTTGGATGCAACAGATTTGGTGTAATACCTGATTATGGTATAACTCTTGGAGATCTGGAGTTCTATATGAATTCTTCAAAAAACTTGGAATAACACAACTTGAATTTAAGCCCGCTTACAATCCTTACACCGAACCAATTATGGAGATTTTTTGTTTCCACTCTGGTTTAAATAAATGGATTGAAATTGGTAATTCAGGATTATTTCGTCCGGAAATTCTTTTACCTATGGGAATTCCGAAAGGATTTAATTCCATTGGCTATGATTTATCACTTGGTTAAATATATATAACAATATTAGGGATTTAGTTGGTCCGACAGTTGATCTGAAAATGGTGCAAGAAAATCCAATTTGCCGTCTTGATTATCATAAGCCTAAATAATTTTAGAAAATTAATAAATGATTTTAATCTAGTTAAAATAAATAGTTTTTTTTTTAATTGTGAAAAATTACATATTACATATGTATTTCACTATATTTATTCAGTCTATTATAATATATATACATATATATTAAGTATGAGAACTACATACATAACCAAAGGCACAAAATATAATTCAAATAATTTTGCATCAATAGTAAAATAGTTATTAAAAACTAGACTAGACATACAAAATTTGGAGAAAATCATAGCATAAAACCTTAAAATTTAAATTAAATAAAAAATAATAATAACAATAGTAACAAAACGAAATAAAATTGATTTCAGAATGAAAAAGAAACACACATTATGTATACTAATTGGAAATGTAAGTATAATTTTGTTACACAAACTTAAACATAGATAACTATTTCTTTGCGTTTTCTTGGGATCAAATAATTTCAAAAGTGTATCCATCCATATTGCCAAAGTTCAGAAATAATATTGGGTTTAGAGAAAGCAGCGCCAGGGAGTAAAACTTCTCCCCTATAACAATAATAATAATAATAATAATTAAAAAAACCAAATCTAATTTTGTATAATAAACTTACAATCCTGGCATCTATGTATACTCGTTTAAAATTGTTTTTGCAGACAAAAGTAAGGCCACAAAAATTGCATCATATCCCGGATTTGTTCCAGTAACATTAGTTATCATAGTTTTCGTTGGTGGATCAGTGTGTTTATTGCTAAACTCAGCCAATGATTCTTCACCGTAAAAAGTCGTAGAAAATCGAGTCGCTTTCATTTTTTCTTCAGTTGTCCTTCATGTGAAACGGTTCCAAATGAGAAAATTTCTAGAAATTTTAGTAATAAATAACGACCACCACTAAATTTAGAAAAAATCCCAAAAATGAAAGCAACATTACACCAATCACACGAATTAAAAGTCTGTAAATTAATACGATTATTTACATTCCTACTTTTGAACCTTGATATAATTATTACGAAAAAGGTATGTATGCTTGAATTTAAATTGGACGTTTCTTGTCCGTATCATAAAAAAATCATTGAGATCTCATAACAACTGAACGATCCGATCCAGGTAGGCACCACATGATATCAACAATTTGCAACTTATGAACTAAAGATCTAGAAAATGACAGAGCAATGTTTTCCTTAGAATAATTACTATATATAATCTATTCTTCATACTTGGGAGCATTGTTGGAGTTCTTTCCTTATACAACTGAGTGCGTAATCCTCGAAGTTCATCAGCATACACAGCTGATTCCCCAGTTCCATAATGTATCGAGGCTCCTGAAGTTGGACCGTCCTCTCGTGTTGATTAAAAAGTCCAAAAATGTTTTTCCCAAATCACATAGAATACTATCGAAATCACAAGCTGATACAATGTATATCTATATGAATAATTTTGAAATTAAATATTAAATTAAAAAAATAAAGTTTATATACGCTCACCACTAACAGCAACGTGATGGGTTCCAAAATTAATACAAGTTTTAACAACTTGCTCACCAAAGACTCAGTAAGGTCCACAGCAATTAACAACAACTTTACATTTTGCAGTCATTTCTGCCAAAGACACAGGGTCTCTAAAATCGGCAATAATAATTGGAACCATAGATAAATCAATACCACTTTTATTTTGCATTTCTCTGAAGTTTATATACGCTCACCACTAACACCAACGTAATGGGTTACAGAATTAATACAAGTATTAACAACTTGCTCACCAAAGAATCAGTACGGTCCAGAGCAATTAACAACAACTTTACGTTTTTTCTGCTGGGTCTCTAAGATCGGCAATAATAATTGGAACCATAGATAAATCTATACCACTTTTATTTTGCTTTTCTCTCAAATCTTTCAACAATTTATCTTTAGATCTTCCAGCAATTCCCCAAGTGACGTCATTACGTTCTCTAACCGCTTCATACATTATTAAATTATTAAAAGATAAAAATAAGTCAATTATATCATAATCATTCAATACACCAAATGGCATACGTATGTTAAAGATCATAAATACGATGCAAAAGTTAACAAAAATTAGATCTAATATAAAAATCAAAAAAATGAATTTGAAAACTCACATCACAATAATAATTTATAGTTTCAATACTACTATATTTTTTTACAAACCACACTTTTCTTCTACTTCTATATTGTTTATCTCATCCCAGAAATAAAATTTTGGCTGAGTTGAAATAGATTCCTTACTTATTGACCATTCCCTATCATTTTTCTTATTATATTCTTTTTTTTTTTATTTAACCACACTTTTCACATCGAGCTGAAGACACTCCGAATTTGACAGGGAGGCTGTAGTTTTCGAGTTTTTAGTATTCGATCTCGAAGAATGGCGGATAGTTTAAAAAATTGTTTTTAAATAGCAATAAATAATTAATAACAAATATTTTTTTATATTCAGCCAAGAAATAATGGAAACAATAAATGAAAATATTTTGAAATTAAAAACAATAAAACAATAGACAGTTTATTTAAAATAAATTAAATATTTTTTATTAAATTCATTATTATTTATTAGTTTTGTCAAAAGATGGGGCAACATAATTTGACGACCTTAACGAACGCTCAAAGTAATTGTGACTTTTTCACCATTTCCCACTACGAATATTATTCATAATTTATTAATAACGCGTTATTACTACACGTTATCATGACATTATTGCTACATTTGCATTTAATAACGGATTCAGGCGACTTTACGGTGTAAAATGTTACCGAAAAGTCTACTAGGTAGGTGACATTTACGTTTTACGAACAAACCCCGATACCCGATAGGGTAAGATCTGAATTGACAATAAATTCATGATGATTTTATTTTGTGAACACATCATATAATCATAATAAATTTTTTTAATTTTAAGTTAAGTTTATTCAACATGCAACCGGAATTATCAGAATTAATTCTTAAATATGTTGAAACGCATACATCCACTGATACACTAGATTTAGTTAAAATTCTAAATGAAGACCATCAGAAAATAATCCGTGCATTAAAAAGCATTGAAGCGCATGGCTATTTAGTTAAAAGCAAATCTAAAAAAAAATGTGATTAAACACGGAAGTATTGAAGCGTTTGTTTATAATTTATTGCCGCAAGAAGGAATACTTAAGGCAGATTTATTGAAGAGTTCAGCAAATGCAAAAGTTGGGTTTATCAAGGCAATGTCTAATGATTGAATTTTTGTTGATAAAAGTGGAGGAAAACCATTAATAAAAAAAATGATTGATGTAGAAACTTTTGATTGAGCGGTGAAGATGGTGATATTAGTGATCGTCGTCGCAATGAATATAAAAAAAGAAAACTTTTTCAAGAGGTAATGTAATTTTTACAGTTTTTTAATACATTCTAAATTGTAGGCTGTAATAAAAAGTTTTATTTTAATGTAAGGACTGAAACTGATTTGTCATCTGAAATTCTAGCCACAGGAGCGTGGGATGCCCCTAAATTCAAAGAATATAATTTTGATGCATCGGGTGTCTCAGCGGACCGAGGTCAACTTCATCCTCTCTTAAAAGTCCGTAGTGAATTTTGTCAAATCTTTTTGGAAATGGGATTTACATGCCTACAAAGAATTATGTAGAATCATCTTTCTGGAATTTTGATGCATTATTTCAACCACAACAACATCCGGCTAGAGTTGCTCATGATACTTCCTTTTTAACTATTCCAGCACTGAGACATAAATTTCCCGTTCAGTATCTTGAACGTGTGAAAAAGGTACAATCAAAAGGAGGTTATGGTTCACAAGTTTATAAGTAACTAATTTAAAAAATAATCTATCGTTCATATCATAAGTTCTATATGAATTCTTCAAAGAACTTGGAATAACACAACTTGAATTTAAACCAGTTTACAATCCATACACCGAACCAAGTATGGAGATTTTTTGTTTCCACCCTGGTTTAAATAAATGGATTGAAATTGGTAATTCAGGATTATTTCGTCCGAAAATTCTTTTACCTATGGGAATTCCGAAATTCCATTGGCTATGGTTTATCACTTGAGATACTTACTATGGTTAAATATATATAACAATATTAGGGATTTAGTTGGTCTGAAAGTTGATCTAAAAATAGTGCAAGAAAATCCAATTTGCCGTCTTATGATAATCAAGCCTAAATAGTATTAGAAAATTAATAAATGATTTTAATCTAGTTAAAATAAATAGTTTTTTTTTAATTGTGAAAAATTACATATTACATATGGGTTTTTTCACTATATTTATTCACTTAAACCATATGCTCTATAATAATGGATATACGTATGTATTAAGTGTGAGAACTACATACATAACGAAAAAAACAAAATATAATTTAAATAATTTTGCATATAAGTAAAATGATTATTAAAAACTAGACTAGACATAAAAAATTTGGAGAAAATCATAGCAAATAACCTAAAAATTTAAATAAAAAAAAAATAATAATAACAATAGTAACAAAAAGAAATAAAATTGATTTCAGAATGAAAAAGAAACACACATTATGTATGCTAATTGGAAATGTAAGTATAACTTTGTTACACAAACTTAAACATAGATAACTATTTCTTTGCGTGTTCTTGGGATGAAATAATTTCAAAAGTGTATCCATCCATATTGCCAAAGTTCAGAAATAATATTGGGTTTGGAGAAAGCAGCGCCAGGGGGTAAAACTTCTCCCCTATAATAATTGTAATAATAAAAAAACCAAATCTAATTTTGTATAATAAACTTACAATCCTGGCATCTATGTATACTCGTTTAAAATTGTTTTTGCAGACAAAAGTAAGGCCACAAAAATTGCATCATATCCCGGATTTGTTCCAGTAACTTTAGTTATAATAGTTTTCGTTGATCAGTGTGTTTATTGCTAAACTCAGCCAATGATTCTTCACCGTAAAAAGTCGTAGAAAATCGAGTCGCTTTCATTTTTTCTTCAGTTGTCCTTCATGTGAAACGGTTCCAAATGAGAAAATTTCTAGAAATTTTAGTAATAAATAACGACCACCACTAAATTTAAAAAAATCCCAAAAATGAAAGCAACATTACACCAATCACACGAATTAAAAGTCTGTAAATTAATACGATTATTTACATTCCTACTTTTGAACCTTGATATAATTATTACGAAAAAGGTATGTATGCTTGCATTTAAATTGGACGTTTCTTGTCCGTATCATAACAACTGAACGATCCGATCCAGGTAGGCACCACATGATATCAACAATTTGCAACTTATGAACTAAAGATCTAGAAAATGACAGAGCAATGTTTTCCTTAGAATAATTACTATATATAATCTATTCTTCAATCTTGGGAGCATTGTTGGAGTTCTTTCCTTATACAACTGAGTGCGTAATCCTCGAAGTTCATCAGCATACACAGCTGATTCCCCAGTTCCATAATGTATTGAGGCTCCTGAAGTTGGACCGTCCTCCCGTGTTGATTAATAAGTCCAAAAATGTTTCTCCCAAATCACATAGAATACTATCGAAATCACAAGCTGATACAATGCATATCTATATGAATAATTTTGAAATTAAATATTTAATTAAAAAAATGAAGTTTATATACGCTCACCACTAACATCAACGTGATGGGTTCCAAAATTAATACAAGTTTTAACAACTTGCTCACCAAAGACTCAGTAAGGTCCACAGCAATTAACAACAACTTTACATTCTGCAGTCATTTCTGCCAAAGAAACAGGGTCTCTAAAATCGGCAATAATAATTGGAACCATAGTTAAATCAATACCACTTTTATTTTGCATTTCTCTGAAGTTTATATACGCTCACCACTAATGGGTTCCAGAATTAATACAAGTATTAACAACTTGCTCACCAAAGAATCAGTACGGTCCAGAGCAATTAACAACAACTTTACGTTTTTTCTGCTGTGTCTCTAAGATCGGCAATAATAATTGGAACCATAGATAAATCTATACCACTTTTATTTTGCATTTCTCTCAAAACTTTCAACAATTTATCTTTAGATCTTCCAGCAATTCCCCAAGTGACGTCATTACGTACTCGAACTGTATACTTTTCAATATAACCACTGGCCAAAAATAATCACACCTAATTTCGATGTCATACTGAAAATATTCTAAAATGATTAAAAGATAAAAATAAGTCAATTATACCATAATCATTCAATACATAACGATCAAATAGAAAAAAAATCACCAAATGGCATACGTATGTTAAAAATCATAAATACAATGCAAAAGTTTTTGTTAACAAAAATTAGATCTAATTTGGTAAGCAATATAGAATATAAAAATCAAAAAAATGAGTTTGAAAACTCACATCACAATAATAATTTATAGTTTCAATACTACAGTCAAAAACTATTTTTATATTTTTTTACAAAACCACACTTTTCTTCTTCTTCTATATTGTTTATCTCATCCCGAAAATAAAATTTGGTATGAGTTGAAATAGTTTCCTTACTTATAGTCCTTACTTATCTCATCATTTTTCTTATTATTTTCTCTTTTTTTTTTTTTATTTAACCACACTTTTGACGTCGAGCTGAAGACCCTCAGCCAGATAGGCAAAAATGTAGTAAAGTGGGGGAATAGAATTTCGAGTAGTTATGTATTCGATCTCGAAGAATGGCGGATAATTTATAAAATTGTTTTTAAATAACAATAAATAATTAATAACAAATATTCTTTTATCTTCAGCCAAGAAATAATAGGAACAATAAATGAAAATATACTGAAATTAAAGACAAAGCATCCAGAAAAATTTACTCTATAATTTAAAATTGGAGTGGGATACAATAGACAGTTTATTTAAAATATATTAAAATATTTTTTATTAAATTTATTATTATTTATTAGTTTTGTTAAAAGGTGGCGCAACATAATTTGACGACTTAACGAACCCCAACAGAGAAATCGTAAGCGAGAGATTAATAAACACTCTATGAACGGTGAAAGCAAAGACAGACGTTCTACAAAAATTCAATGAGAAAGAGTGAAACAAAAATTATTTGTGGTGAGTGTTCTTATACCGTCGATTGTATATGATTTTAAAGACCTTTTATAGCACTTATAAAGACTTTACGCATAAACAGGTCTACATGTGTGTGTTTATGAGAATTTACTAATTCTGAGGTGTTGGTTATGACATTTTGATTTTATTTATGCCAATACAATATGGTGTCGTGTTTTGAGGTCCAACATTTTGGTAATTAATTGGAACTATTAATATTTAAATTTAGTGAAATGGATTATTTAAATAAAAAGTTAAATAATCAAAATTTGCGACGCCAAATTTCAAGAAAGAAAAAAGCACTTTGCAAAGAATATGCGAATTTATTAAATAAAAAAAAAGAATCTGCTAATTTTACAGCTCCAACTAGTTGTGAGTAAGCTGTACAAATAATAACTGAACAACCAAAATTAAAATCTCCTCAAACACAACAATTTCTCTAATTAAATGATGCTAGTAAGTTCTAACTTAAGAAAAAGTTCTTATTTGTAAATTTTAACTTTATCTATCTTTTACAGAAAACACAGAAAACCGTTTTCAAAAGCCGCCAGCTGAATTTAGTGAATGTAATTATTAGCAAGCATGGAAATAACATACTGGTTATAAAAGATGATTCATTTATTTTATTTTAGCATATTCACAAGATGAAAGTGGAATTAATATATTTATGGCGGGTTTCTTAACAAATGACTAAACGAGGATCTAACTAGATCGAATCTAAGCCTTAGATGACATCTAACAAAAATCTGTTTCACCACATTTGTAGCGTTTTTTAAAACTATTTTTAGTTCAGTGGCTTCGATTAGTTTTTTTCTGTGCGTTTTGACTTTTGTAATGAATCACATTTGACAACTAAAGCAAACCACATCTAAGTATTTAGATGCGCTAAATTGCGCATCTAAGTTAGATGGAGAGTTAGATGAGACCTAAATGTTGTGAAACAGATTTTAGCTTAAAACTCATCTACAGTCACTAGATGAGATCTAAACGGAGATGAGAAACCCGCCATAAATCACCAGTCATTTCATGACTCTCTTACCCAGAGCCCTAATTCCTTAGATTTCATAAATAAAAGGATATCGAACAACCATATAGAGCATGTCCATTGTAAGTACATACAATAATTTTTATTAATTTTTTTTCATTAATTATACTTTACAGTACGTGAAACCGACATTGATGTTGACGTTAATAATGAAACAGACAATAATACAGCTTATGGTAAGTGCTATTGTTTAATATATTTATTGTAAATAATAAAAATTTATACAAATTTCAGACATAATTTTAAAAGAACTGGCAAAGATGGATGTCAACATTAATTTCATTAAAAATATTCAACATAAAATTTTAGACATTGTTCAAAACAAACAACAGGAAACAATGGACAATATAGACCTACCTATTACAACACCCAATGATCTGAACGAGTATGAATAACTTTCTGGAAAACTGGAAGACAATATGTATGCTATTCATTTACAATGAATTATTATAATATAAGAATGTAAAAAACCTTTATATTTACAAATAAATTAGTTTTTTTAATAGAAATTTGCATTTAATTTAGAAAAAAATGAACCCCTTTATTACTACTTGTAAATGAACACTAAAAGAGAGCTTATGTTCAAGGTCCTAGTCAGTGCTGACGAGAGTGTTTATTCGTAAACACTGAATCAATGCTTTAAAATACCGTTTACGTATGGCTTCACCTTATATGAAACATAAACACTTGAACACTATTAGTGTCAGCGTTTATCGTAAACACTTGGGTATTTATGCATAAACACTCATGCAGCACTGAATAAACGCTGATTTCCCTGCTGGGACGTTCAAAGTAATTGTCACTTTTTCAACATTTCCCACTACGAATATTATTAAAAATTTATTAATAAATTTATTATTACTACACGTTATCATGACATTATTGCTAAGTTTGCATTTATGAACGGATTCATACGGCTATACGGTGTAAAAAGTTACCGAAACGTTTTACGAACAGGTAAGATCTGAAACTTTTGATTGAGCGGTGAAGATGATATTAGTGATAGTTGTCGCAATGAATATAAAAAAAAACTTCTTCAAGAGGTATTGTAATTGTAATTTTTATAGTTTCATTAATACCATTCTAAATTGTAGGCTGTAATAAAAAGTTTTATTTTAATGAAAGGACCATAGTTTTCAACACTCCTTACAAAACTTGAAACTGATTTGACATCTGAAATTCTAGCCACAGGAGCGATGCCCTTAAATTGAAAGAATATAATTTTGATTCATTGATTGTTCTAATCGGACCGAGGTCAACTTCATCCTCTCTTCCGTAGTGAATTTCGTCAAATATTTATGGAAATGGGATTTACTGAAATGCCTACGAATAATTATGTAGAATCATCTTTCTGGAATTTTGATGCATTATTTCAACCACAACAACATCCGACTAGAGATTCTCAGATACTTTCTTTTTAACAATTCCGGTCATAAATTTCCCGTTCAGTATCTAGAAAGTAAAAAAGGTACATTCAAAAGGAGGTTATGGCTCACAAGGTTATAAGTAACTAATTAAAAAAATAATTTATCGTTCATATCATAAGTTCATAAGTCTTATTTTCTAACACAGCTACGACTGGTAGATAACAGAAGCCCAGAAAAATACATTGAGAACACATACAACGGCTGTCAGTGCTCGTAGGCTTTATAAATTAACTAATCAAACAAGTGGTTTCCATCCGGTTAAGTATTTCAGTATAGATAAAGTTTTTAGAAGTGAAACTTTGGATGCAACACATTTGGTGTAATACCTGATTATGGTATAACTCTTGGAGATCTGGAGTTCTATATGAATTCTTCAAAAAACTTGGAATAACACAACTTGAATTTAAACCCGCTTACAATCCTTACACCGAACCAATTATGGAGATTTTTTGTTTCCACTCTGGTTTAAATAAATGGATTGAAATTGGTAATTCAGGATTATTTCGTCCTGAAATTCTTTTACCTATGGGAATTCCGAAAGGATTTAATTCCATTGGCTATGATTTATCACTTGAGATACTTACTATGGTTAAATATATATAACAATATTAGGGATTTAGTTGGTCCGACAGTTGATCTGAAAATGGTGCAAGAAAATCCAATTTGCCGTCTTGATTATCATAAGCCTAAATAATTTTAGAAAATTAATAAATGATTTTAATCTAGTTAAAATAAATAGTTTTTTTTTTAAATTGTGAAAAATTACATATTACATATGCATTTCACTATATTTATTCAGTCTATAATAATATATATACATATATAAGTATTAAGTATGAGAACCACATTCATAACCAAAGGCACAAAATATAATTTAAATAATTTTGCATCAATAAGTAAAATAGTTATTAAAAACTAGACTAGACATAAAAAATTTGGAGAAAATCATAGCATTAAACCTTAAAATTTAAATTAAATAAAAAATAATAATAACAATAGTAACAAAAAGAAATAAAATTGATTTCAGAATGAAAAAGAAACACACATTATGTATACTAATTGGAAATGTAAGTATAATTTTGTTACACAAACTTAAACATAGATAACTATTTCTTTGCGTTTTCTTGGGATCAAATAATTTCAAAAGTGTATCCATCCATATTGCCAAAGTTCAGAAATAATATTGGGTTTAGAGAAAGCAGCGCCAGGGAGTAAAACTTCTCCCCTATAATAATTGTAATAATAAAAAAACCAAATCTAATTTTGTATAATAAACTTACAATCCTGGCATCTTTGTATACTCGTTTAAAATTGTTTTTGCAGATAAAAGCAAGGCCACAAAAATTGCATCATATCCCGGATTTGTTCCAGTAACTTTAGTTATCATAGTTTTCGTTGGTGGATCAGTGTGTTTATTGCTAAACTCTGCCAATGATTCTTCACCGTAAAAAGTCGTAGAAAATCGATTCGCTTTCAATTTTTCTTCAGTTGTCCTTCAGTGAAACGGTTCCAAATTAGGAAATTTCTGGAAATTTTAGTAATAATTAATGACCACCACTAAATTTAGAAAAAATCCCAAAAATGAAAGCAACATTACACCAATTACACGAATTAAAAGTCTGTAAATTAATACGATTATTTACATTCCTACTTTTGAACCTTGATATAATTATTACGAAAAAGGTATGCATGCTTGCATTTAAATTGGACGTTTCTTGTCCTTATCATAAAAAAATCATTGAGATCTCATAACAACTGAACGATCCGATCCAGGTAGGCACCACATGATATCAACAATTTGCAACTTATGAACTAAAGATCTAGAAAATGACAGAGCAATGTTTTCCTTAGAATAATTACTATATATAATCTATTCTTCAATCTTGGGAGCATTGTTGGAGTTCTTTCCTTATACAACTGAGTGCGTAATCCTCGAAGTTCATCAGCATACACAGCTGATTCCCCAGTTCGATAATGTATTGAGGCTCCTGAAGTTGGACCGTCCTCCCGTGTTGATTAATAAGTCCAAAAATGTTTCTCCCAAATCACATAGAATACTATCGAAATCACAAGCTGATACAATGCATATCTATATGAATAATTTTGAAATTAAATATTTAATTAAAAAAATGAAGTTTATATACGCTCACCACTAACATCAACGTGATGGGTTCCAAAATTAATACAAGTTTTAACAACTTGCTCACCAAAGACTCAGTAAGGTCCACAGCAATTAACAACAACTTTACATTCTGCAGTCATTTCTGCCAAAGAAACAGGGTCTCTAAAATCGGCAATAATAATTGGAACCATAGTTAAATCAATACCACTTTTATTTTGCATTTCTCTGAAGTTTATATACGCTCACCACTAATGGGTTCCAGAATTAATACAAGTATTAACAACTTGCTCACCAAAGAATCAGTACGGTCCAGAGCAATTAACAACAACTTTACGTTTTTTCTGCTGTGTCTCTAAGATCGGCAATAATAATTGGAACCATAGATAAATCTATACCACTTTTATTTTGCATTTCTCTCAAAACTTTCAACAATTTATCTTTAGATCTTCCAGCAATTCCCCAAGTGACGTCATTACGTACTCCAACTGTATACTTTTCAATATAACCACTGGCCAAAAATAATCACACCTAATTTCGATGTCATACTGAAAATATTCTAAAATGATTAAAAGATAAAAATAAGTCAATTATACCATAATCATTCAATACATAACGATCAAATAGAAAAAAAATCACCAAATGGCATACGTATGTTAAAAATCATAAATACAATGCAAAAGTTTTTGTTAACAAAAATTAGATCTAATTTGGTAAGCAATATAGAATATAAAAATCAAAAAAATGAGTTTGAAAACTCACATCACAATATTAATTTGGATTAAATGTACAATTAGTGCTCAGCAATTAAAAATCTTTAAATTTTCACCAGATGTTCCCCTTCATAAATGAATAAAAAATCCCAATTTATGGCCTTGTGGCTCTTTCATTTTAGGTGCTGGGCCCCCTTAAAGTTTCACATTTTCATGAATTTTTTTCCAACAGTTATATTATTTTTTCACTACTTTTTTTTACACAATAAATATGAATAAACATTCCATTACACAAATAAACACACTTTTTTTATTTATTTAATTAGTTTATTTCATGTATTTCACTTTTTTGGATTACGGTTTTATTTCTCTTTTGACGTCTCAATATTTATGTTTTACCTTGTTATGAAGTATTTTGTTTTATTAATGTTGTCATTTCTGGAAAAAAATTTGTTGCGTTTTTCATTAGTTTATGTTGCATTTATTTACGTTCATTGACAAACATTTAAACAGCCTGTATTACTGGAAAACACATTTATTTTCCTTTTACAAATTAATTATATGGAATTAATGTACGCTTTTTATATACTCTAACATAACTAATGGGAACCTTTATGTACTCTAACATTATAATAACATTTTCCTTTTACAAATTAAAAAAATTTAAAAAAAAAGCCATTGAACCAAAATTTTGATTCTTAACCAAGTCAGCTTCACTCATAACGACTAATACCACCTTCACCCCATCAAAATCAAAAAATAAACAAACAAAATGTCACTTTATACATTTTCTTAACAAAATAATAAAAAAACATTAAAAAATAGAAAATATTCGTTTTAAATTCAATAAAAATTTATTCATTATAGTGTTTCATTTTATAAAAAAAAAAGTGTTAAAAATTACAATATTATAATAAAAAATATAAAAACAAAAATTTAAAAAAAAAAAAAACTTTGAAGTCTTCCAGCTCTTAAAATAAGGCGGCCACACAAGTTTTTTAGTGCTTAATCATCAGCTCGATAAGTTGCTCTACACTCCCACACTGGAACATTTGCTATTTGTAGCGTTTTCCTGGAAGATACAGCCCTTCAAACACCACGCACTAATTGTACACTTGTTCCAATAATTTATAGTTTCAATACTACTAGTCAAAAACTATTTTTATATTTTTTTACAAAACCACACTTTCTTCTTCTTCAATATTGCTTATCCCGGAAATAAAATTTGGTATGAGTTGAAATAGTTTAGCATTTACGAACGGATTCTGGGGACTTTACGGTGTAAAATGTTACCAAAAAGTCTACTGGGTTGGTGACATTTACGTTTTACGAACAGACCCCGATACCCGGTAGGGTAAGATCTGAATTGACAAACAATTCATGATGATTTTATTTTGTGGGCACATCGCATCATATAATCATAATAAATTTTTTAAATTTTAAGTTAAATTTATTCAACATGCAACCGGAATTATCAGAATTAATTCTTAAATATCTTGAAACGCATACATCCATTGATACACTAGATTTAGTTAAAATTCAGAATGAAGACCATTAGAAAATAATCCGTGCATTGAAGTGCATTGAGTTAAAAGCGAGCAAACCTCAAGAAAAACATGGAATTTAAGTGATGAAGGACATTATGTGTATTGAAGCGTTTGTTTATAATTTATTGCCGCAAGAAGGAATACTTCAGGCAGATTTATTGAAGAGTTCAGCAAATGCAAAAGTTGGGTTTATCAAGGCAATGTCTAATGATTGAATTTTTGTTGATAAAAGTGGAGGAAAACCATTAATAAAAAATGATTGATGTAGAAACTTTTGATTGAGCGGTGAAGATGGTGATATTAGTGATAGTTGTCGCAATGAATATAAAAAAAAAACTTCTTCAAGAGGTATTGTAATTGTAATTTTTATAGTTTCATTAATACCATTCTAAATTGTAGGCTGTAATAAAAAGTTTTATTTTAATGAAATGACCATAGTTTTCAACACTCCTTACAAAACTTGAAACTGATTTGACATCTGAAATTCTAGCCACAGGAGCGATGCCCTTAAATTGAAAGAATATAATTTTGATACATTGATTGTTTTAATCGGACCGAGGTCAACTTCATCCTCTCTTCCGTAGTGAATTTCGTCAAATATTTTTGGAAATGGGATTTACTGAAATGCCTACGAATAATTATGTAGAATCATCTTTCTGGAATTTTGATGCATTATTTCAACCACAACAACATCCGACTAGAGATTCTCAGATACTTTCTTTTTAACAATTCCGGTCATAAATTTCCCGTTCAGTATCTAGAAAGTAAAAAAGGTACATTCAAAAGGAGGTTATGGCTCACAAGGTTATAAGTAACTAATTAAAAAAATAATTTATCGTTCATATCATAAGTTCATAAGTCTTATTTTCTAACACAGCTACGAAAAATACATTGAGAACACATACAACGGCTGTTAGTGCTCGTATGCTGTATAAATTAACTAATCAAACAAGTGGTTTCCATCCGGTTAAGTATTTCAGTATAGATAAAGTTTTTAGAAGTGAAACTTTGGATGCAACACATTTGGTGTAATACCTGATTATGGTATAACTCTTGGAGATCTGGAGTTCTATATGAATTCTTCAAAAAACTTGGAATAACACAACTTGAATTTAAGCCCGCTTACAATCCTTACACCGAACCAATTATGGAGATTTTTTGTTTCCACTCTGGTTTAAATAAATGGATTGAAATTGGTAATTCAGGATTATTTCGCCTGGAAATTCTTTTACCTATGGGAATTCCGAAAGGATTTAATTCCATTGGCTATGATTTATCACTTGAGAGACTTACTATGGTTAAATATATATAACAATATTAGGGATTTAGTTGGTCCGACAGTTGATCTGAAAATGGTGCAAGAAAATCCAATTTGCCGTCTTGATTATCATAAGCCTAATAATTTTAGAAAATTAATAAATGATTTTAATCTAGTTAAAATAAATAAATAAATAAAATTTTTTAAATTGTGAAAAATTACATATTACATATGTATTTCACTATATTTATTCAGTCTATTATAATATATATACATATATATTAAGTATGAGAACTACATACATAACCAAAGGCACAAAATATAATTTAAATAATTTTGCATCAATAAGTAAAATAGTTATTAAAAACTAGACTAGACATAAAAAATTTGGAGAAAATCATAGCATAAAACCCTTAAATTTAAATTAAATAAAAAATAATAATAACAATAGTAATAAAAAGAAATAAAATTGATTTCAGAATGACAAAGAAACACACATTATGTATACTAATTGGAAATGTAAGTATAATTTTGTTACACAAACTTAAACATAGATAACCATTTCTTTGCGTTTTCTTGGGATCAAATAAGTTCAGAAATAATATTGGGTACAGAGAAAGCAGCGCCAGGGAGTAAAACTTCTCCCCTATAATAATAATAATAATAAAAAAACCAAATCTAATTTTGTATAATAAACTTACAATCCTGGCATCTTTGTATACTCGTTTAAAATTGTTTTTGCAGACAAAAGTAAGGCCACAAAAATTGCATCATATCCCGGATTTGTTCCAGTAACTTTAGTTATCATAGTTTTCGTTGGTGGATCAGTGTGTTTATTGCTAAACTCAGCCAATGATTCTTCACCGTAAAAAGTCGTAGAAAATCGAGTCGCTTTCAATTTTTCTTCAGTTGTCCTTCAGTGAAACGGTTCCAAATTAGAAAATTTCTGGAAATTTTAGTAATAATTAACGACCACCACTAAATTTAGAAAAAATCCCAAAAATGAAAGCAACATTACACCAATTACACGAATTAAAAGTCTGTAAATTAATACGATTATTTACATTCCTACTTTTGAACCTTGATATAATTATTACGAAAAAGGTATGCATGCTTGCATTTAAATTGGACGTTTCTTGTCCTTATCATAAAAAAATCATTGAGATCTCATAACAACTGAACGATCCGATCCAGGTAGGCACCACATGATATCAACAATTTGCAACTTATGAACTAAAGATCTAGAAAATGACAGAGCAATGTTTTCTTTAGAATAATTACTATATATAACCTATTCTTTAATCTTGGGAGCATTGTTGGAGTTCTTTCCTTATACAACTGAGTGCGTAATCCTCGAGGTTCATCAGCATACACAGCTGATTCCCAAGTTCCATAATGTATCGAGGCTCCTGGAGTTGGACCATCCTCCCGTGTTGATAAATAAGTCTCAACGGAATGTAATTTACCTTCAAATTGTTTTTCCAAAAATGATACTCACAAATCACATAGAATATTATCAAAATCACAAGCTGATAGAATGTATACCTATATGAATAATTTGGCAATTAAATTTTAAATTAAAAAAATGAAGGTTATTTATATATACGCCTTTTTCCTTTGCTAAATCGTTCACCACTAACATCAACGTGATGGGTTCCAGAATTAATACAAGTTTTAACAACTTGCTCACCAAAGAATCGGTACGGTCCACAGCAATTAACAACAACTTTACATTTTGCAATCATTTCTGCCAAAGAAACTGGGTCTTTAAGAGTAATAATTGGAACCATAGATAAATCAATACCACTTTTATTTTGCATTTCTCTCAAAACTTTCAACAATTTATCTTTAGATCTTCCAGCAATTCCCCAAGTGACGTCATTACGTTCTCTAACAGTTTCATACACTGTATACTTTTCAATAGAACCACTGGCTCCAAAAATAATCACATCTAATTTCGATATCATACTGAAAATATTCTAAAATTATTAAAAGATAAAAACAAGTCAATTATATCATAATTATTCAATACACAAAATGGCATAAGTACGTTAAAGATCATAAATACGATGCAAAAGTTAACAAAAAATTAGATCTAATTTGGTAAACAATATAGAATATAAAAATCAAAAAAATGAGTTTGAAAAGTGACATCACAATAATAATTTATAGTTTCAATACTACTAGTCAAAAACTATTTTTATATTTTTTTACAAAACCACACTTTTCTTCTTCTTCTGTATTGTTTATCTCATCCCGGAAATAAAATTTGGTCTGAGTTGAAATAGATTCCTTACTTATTGACCATTCACTATCATTTTTCTTATTATATATTCTTTTTTTTTTATTTAACCACACTTTTCACATCGAGCTGAAGACACTCCGAATTTGACAGGTAGGCTGTATTTTACGAGTTTTTAGTATTCGATCTCGAAGAATGGCGGATAGTTTAAAAAATTGTTTTTAAATAGTTGAATAATTAATAACAAATATTTTTTTATATTCAACCAAGAAATAATGGAAACAATAAATGAAAATATTTTGAAATTAAAGACAAAGCATCTAGTAAAATTTACTCTACAAATAAAAATTGGAGTTTGGGATACAAAAACAATAGACAGTTTATTTAAAATAAATTAAAATATTTTTTATTAAATTTATTATTATTTATTAGTTTTGTCAAACAATGGCGCAACATAATTTGACGACCTTAACGAACGTTCAAAGTAATTGTGACTTTTTCACCATTTCCCCACAACGAATATTATTCATAATTTATTAATAACGCGTTATTACTACACGTTATCAAGACATTATTGCTACATTTGCAATTACGAACGGATTCAGGCGACTTTACGGTGTAAAATGTTACCGAAAAGTCTACTAGGTAGTTTACGTTTTACGAACAAACCCCGATACCCGATAGGGTAAAATCTGAATTGATAATAAATTCATGATGATTTTATTTTGTGTACACATTGCATCATATAATCATAATAAATTTTTTAAATTTTAAGTTAAATTTATTCAACATGAAACCGGAATTATCAGAATTAATTCTTAAATATCTTGAAACGAAGAACATTGAAATGAAGACCATTAGAAAATAATCCGTGCATTGAAGTGCATGGCGATTTAGTTAAAAGCGAGCAAACCTCAAGAAAAACATGAAATTTAAGTGATGAAGACAATGTTTTCTTTAGAATAATTACTAACCTATTCTTACTTAATTACTAACCTTAATTACTAACCTATCTTGGGAGCATTGTTGGAGTTCTTTCCTTATACAACTGAGTGCGTAATCCTCGAGGTTCATCAGCATACACAGCTGATTCCCAAGTTCCATAATGTATCGAGGCTCCTGGAGTTAGACCATCCTCCCGTGTTGATAAATGAGTCTCAACGGAATGTAATTCACCTTTAAATTGTTTTTCCAAAAATGATACTCCCAAATCACATAGAATATTATCAAAATCACAAGCTGTATGAATAATTTGGCAATTAAATTTTAAATTAAAACAATGAAGGTTATTTATATACTATACGCCTTTTTCCTTTGCTAAATCGTTCACCACTAACATCAACGTGATGGGTTCCAGAATTAATACAAGTTTTAACAACTTGCTCACCAAAGAATCGGTACGGTCCACAGCAATTAACAACAACTTTACATTTTGCAATCATTTCTGCCAAAGAAACTGGGTCTTTAAGAGTAATAATTGGAACCATAGATAAATCAATACCACTTTTATTTTGCATTTCTCTCAAAACTTTCAACAATTTATCTTTAGATCTTCCAGCAATTCCCCAAGTGACGTCATTACGTTCTCTAACAGTTTCATACACTGTATACTTTTCAATAGAACCACTGGCTCCAAAAATAATCACATCTAATTTCGATATCATACTGAAAATATTCTAAAATTATTAAAAGATAAAAACAAGTCAATTATATCATAATTATTCAATACACAAAATGGCATAAGTACGTTAAAGATCATAAATACGATGCAAAAGTTAACAAAAAATTAGATCTAATTTGGTAAACAATATAGAATATAAAAATCAAAAAAATGAGTTTGAAAAGTGACATCACAATAATAATTTATAGTTTCAATACTACTAGTCAAAAACTATTTTTATATTTTTTTACAAAACCACACTTTTCTTCTTCTTCTGTATTGTTTATCTCATCCCGGAAATAAAATTTGGTCTGAGTTGAAATAGATTCCTTACTTATTGACCATTCACTATCATTTTTCTTATTATATATTCTTTTTTTTTTATTTAACCACACTTTTCACATCGAGCTGAAGACACTCCGAATTTGACAGGTAGGCTGTATTTTACGAGTTTTTAGTATTCGATCTCGAAGAATGGCGGATAGTTTAAAAAATTGTTTTTAAATAGTTGAATAATTAATAACAAATATTTTTTTATATTCAACCAAGAAATAATGGAAACAATAAATGAAAATATTTTGAAATTAAAGACAAAGCATCTAGTAAAATTTACTCTACAAATAAAAATTGGAGTTTGGGATACAAAAACAATAGACAGTTTATTTAAAATAAATTAAAATATTTTTTATTAAATTTATTATTATTTATTAGTTTTGTCAAACAATGGCGCAACATAATTTGACGACCTTAACGAACGTTCAAAGTAATTGTGACTTTTTCACCATTTCCCCACAACGAATATTATTCATAATTTATTAATAACGCGTTATTACTACACGTTATCAAGACATTATTGCTACATTTGCAATTACGAACGGATTCAGGCGACTTTACGGTGTAAAATGTTACCGAAAAGTCTACTAGGTAGTTTACGTTTTACGAACAAACCCCGATACCCGATAGGGTAAAATCTGAATTGATAATAAATTCATGATGATTTTATTTTGTGTACACATTGCATCATATAATCATAATAAATTTTTTAAATTTTAAGTTAAATTTATTCAACATGAAACCGGAATTATCAGAATTAATTCTTAAATATCTTGAAACGAAGAACATTGAAATGAAGACCATTAGAAAATAATCCGTGCATTGAAGTGCATGGCGATTTAGTTAAAAGCGAGCAAACCTCAAGAAAAACATGAAATTTAAGTGATGAAGACAATGTTTTCTTTAGAATAATTACTAACCTATTCTTACTTAATTACTAACCTTAATTACTAACCTATCTTGGGAGCATTGTTGGAGTTCTTTCCTTATACAACTGAGTGCGTAATCCTCGAGGTTCATCAGCATACACAGCTGATTCCCAAGTTCCATAATGTATCGAGGCTCCTGGAGTTAGACCATCCTCCCGTGTTGATAAATGAGTCTCAACGGAATGTAATTCACCTTTAAATTGTTTTTCCAAAAATGATACTCCCAAATCACATAGAATATTATCAAAATCACAAGCTGTATGAATAATTTGGCAATTAAATTTTAAATTAAAACAATGAAGGTTATTTATATACTATACGCCTTTTTCCTTTGCTAAATCGTTCACCACTAACATCAACGTGATGGGTTCCAGAATTAATACAAGTTTTAACAACTTGCTCACCAAAGAATCGGTACGGTCCACAGCAATTAACAACAACTTTACATTTTGCAGTCATTTCTGCCAAAGAAACTGGGTCTCTAAGATCGGCAGTAATAATTGGAACCATAGATAAATCAATACCACTTTTATTTTGCATTTCTCTCAAAACTTTCAACAATTTATCTTTAGATCTTCAAGCAATTCCCCAAGTGACGTCATTACGTTCTCTAACAGCTTCATACACTGTATACTTTCCAATAAAACCACTGGCTCCAAAAATAATCACATCTAATTTTGATGTCATACTGAAAATATTCTAAAATTATTAAAAGATAAAAACAAGTCAATTATCATAATCATTCAATACACCAAATGGCATACGTATGTTAAAGAATATAAATACGATGCAAAAGTTAACAAAAATTAGATCTAATTTGGTAAGCAATATAGAATATAAAAATCAAAAAAATGAATTTGAAAACTCACAACACAATAATAATTTATAGTTTCAATACTACTAGTCAAAAACTATTTTTATATTTTTTTACAAAACCACACTTTTCTTCTTCTTCTATATTGTTTATCGACTACCACGAAATTTAGAGAAAACCCAAAAATGAAAGCAACATTACACCAATCACACGAATTAAAAGTCTGTAAAATAATACGATTATTTACATTCCTACTTTTGAACCTTGATATAATTATTACGTAAAAGGTATGTATGCTTGCATTTAAATTGGACGTTTCTTGTCCGTATCATAAAAAAATCATTGAGATCTCATAACAACTGAACGATCCGATCCAGGTAGGCACCACATGATATCAACAATTTGCAACTTATTAATTAAAGATCTAGAAAATGACAGATAGAGCAATGTTTTCTTTAGAATAATTACTATATATAACCTATTCTTCAATCTTGGGCGCATTGTTGGAGTTCTTTCCTTATACAACTGAGTGTGTAATCCTCGAAGTTTATCAGCATACACAGCTGATTCCCAAGCTCCATAATGCATTTTTAGAAGTGAAACTTTGGATGCAACAGATTTGGTGTAATACCTGATTATGGTATAACTCTTGGAGATCTGGAGTTCTATATGAATTCTTCAAAAAACTTGGAATAACACAACTTGAATTTAAGCCCGCTTACAATCCTTACACCGAACCAATTATGGAGATTTTTTGTTTCCACTCTGGTTTAAATAAATGGATTGAAATTGGTAATTCAGGATTATTTCGTCCGGAAATTCTTTTACCTATGGGAATTCCGAAAGGATTTAATTCCATTGGCTATGATTTATCACTTGGTTAAATATATATAACAATATTAGGGATTTAGTTGGTCCGACAGTTGATCTGAAAATGGTGCAAGAAAATCCAATTTGCCGTCTTGATTATCATAAGCCTAAATAATTTTAGAAAATTAATAAATGATTTTAATCTAGTTAAAATAAATAGTTTTTTTTTTAATTGTGAAAAATTACATATTACATATGTATTTCACTATATTTATTCAGTCTATTATAATATATATACATATATATTAAGTATGAGAACTACATACATAACCAAAGGCACAAAATATAATTCAAATAATTTTGCATCAATAGTAAAATAGTTATTAAAAACTAGACTAGACATACAAAATTTGGAGAAAATCATAGCATAAAACCTTAAAATTTAAATTAAATAAAAAATAATAATAACAATAGTAACAAAACGAAATAAAATTGATTTCAGAATGAAAAAGAAACACACATTATGTATACTAATTGGAAATGTAAGTATAATTTTGTTACACAAACTTAAACATAGATAACTATTTCTTTGCGTTTTCTTGGGATCAAATAATTTCAAAAGTGTATCCATCCATATTGCCAAAGTTCAGAAATAATATTGGGTTTAGAGAAAGCAGCGCCAGGGAGTAAAACTTCTCCCCTATAACAATAATAATAATAATAATAATTAAAAAAACCAAATCTAATTTTGTATAATAAACTTACAATCCTGGCATCTATGTATACTCGTTTAAAATTGTTTTTGCAGACAAAAGTAAGGCCACAAAAATTGCATCATATCCCGGATTTGTTCCAGTAACATTAGTTATCATAGTTTTCGTTGGTGGATCAGTGTGTTTATTGCTAAACTCAGCCAATGATTCTTCACCGTAAAAAGTCGTAGAAAATCGAGTCGCTTTCATTTTTTCTTCAGTTGTCCTTCATGTGAAACGGTTCCAAATGAGAAAATTTCTAGAAATTTTAGTAATAAATAACGACCACCACTAAATTTAGAAAAAATCCCAAAAATGAAAGCAACATTACACCAATCACACGAATTAAAAGTCTGTAAATTAATACGATTATTTACATTCCTACTTTTGAACCTTGATATAATTATTACGAAAAAGGTATGTATGCTTGAATTTAAATTGGACGTTTCTTGTCCGTATCATAAAAAAATCATTGAGATCTCATAACAACTGAACGATCCGATCCAGGTAGGCACCACATGATATCAACAATTTGCAACTTATGAACTAAAGATCTAGAAAATGACAGAGCAATGTTTTCCTTAGAATAATTACTATATATAATCTATTCTTCATACTTGGGAGCATTGTTGGAGTTCTTTCCTTATACAACTGAGTGCGTAATCCTCGAAGTTCATCAGCATACACAGCTGATTCCCCAGTTCCATAATGTATCGAGGCTCCTGAAGTTGGACCGTCCTCTCGTGTTGATTAAAAAGTCCAAAAATGTTTTTCCCAAATCACATAGAATACTATCGAAATCACAAGCTGATACAATGTATATCTATATGAATAATTTTGAAATTAAATATTAAATTAAAAAAATAAAGTTTATATACGCTCACCACTAACAGCAACGTGATGGGTTCCAAAATTAATACAAGTTTTAACAACTTGCTCACCAAAGACTCAGTAAGGTCCACAGCAATTAACAACAACTTTACATTTTGCAGTCATTTCTGCCAAAGACACAGGGTCTCTAAAATCGGCAATAATAATTGGAACCATAGATAAATCAATACCACTTTTATTTTGCATTTCTCTGAAGTTTATATACGCTCACCACTAACACCAACGTAATGGGTTACAGAATTAATACAAGTATTAACAACTTGCTCACCAAAGAATCAGTACGGTCCAGAGCAATTAACAACAACTTTACGTTTTTTCTGCTGGGTCTCTAAGATCGGCAATAATAATTGGAACCATAGATAAATCTATACCACTTTTATTTTGCTTTTCTCTCAAATCTTTCAACAATTTATCTTTAGATCTTCCAGCAATTCCCCAAGTGACGTCATTACGTTCTCTAACCGCTTCATACATTATTAAATTATTAAAAGATAAAAATAAGTCAATTATATCATAATCATTCAATACACCAAATGGCATACGTATGTTAAAGATCATAAATACGATGCAAAAGTTAACAAAAATTAGATCTAATATAAAAATCAAAAAAATGAATTTGAAAACTCACATCACAATAATAATTTATAGTTTCAATACTACTATATTTTTTTACAAACCACACTTTTCTTCTACTTCTATATTGTTTATCTCATCCCAGAAATAAAATTTTGGCTGAGTTGAAATAGATTCCTTACTTATTGACCATTCCCTATCATTTTTCTAATTATATTCTTTTTTTTTTTATTTAACCACACTTTTCACATCGAGCTGAAGACACTCCGAATTTGACAGGGAGGCTGTAGTTTTCGAGTTTTTAGTATTCGATCTCGAAGAATGGCGGATAGTTTAAAAAATTGTTTTTAAATAGCAATAAATAATTAATAACAAATATTTTTTTATATTCAGCCAAGAAATAATGGAAACAATAAATGAAAATATTTTGAAATTAAAAACAATAAAACAATAGACAGTTTATTTAAAATAAATTAAATATTTTTTATTAAATTCATTATTATTTATTAGTTTTGTCAAAAGATGGGGCAACATAATTTGACGACCTTAACGAACGCTCAAAGTAATTGTGACTTTTTCACCATTTCCCACTACGAATATTATTCATAATTTATTAATAACGCGTTATTACTACACGTTATCATGACATTATTGCTACATTTGCATTTAATAACGGATTCAGGCGACTTTACGGTGTAAAATGTTACCGAAAAGTCTACTAGGTAGGTGACATTTACGTTTTACGAACAAACCCCGATACCCGATAGGGTAAGATCTGAATTGACAATAAATTCATGATGATTTTATTTTGTGAACACATCATATAATCATAATAAATTTTTTTAATTTTAAGTTAAGTTTATTCAACATGCAACCGGAATTATCAGAATTAATTCTTAAATATGTTGAAACGCATACATCCACTGATACACTAGATTTAGTTAAAATTCTAAATGAAGACCATCAGAAAATAATCCGTGCATTAAAAAGCATTGAAGCGCATGGCTATTTAGTTAAAAGCAAATCTAAAAAAAAATGTGATTAAACACGGAAGTATTGAAGCGTTTGTTTATAATTTATTGCCGCAAGAAGGAATACTTAAGGCAGATTTATTGAAGAGTTCAGCAAATGCAAAAGTTGGGTTTATCAAGGCAATGTCTAATGATTGAATTTTTGTTGATAAAAGTGGAGGAAAACCATTAATAAAAAAAATGATTGATGTAGAAACTTTTGATTGAGCGGTGAAGATGGTGATATTAGTGATCGTCGTCGCAATGAATATAAAAAAAGAAAACTTTTTCAAGAGGTAATGTAATTTTTACAGTTTTTTAATACATTCTAAATTGTAGGCTGTAATAAAAAGTTTTATTTTAATGTAAGGACTGAAACTGATTTGTCATCTGAAATTCTAGCCACAGGAGCGTGGGATGCCCCTAAATTCAAAGAATATAATTTTGATGCATCGGGTGTCTCAGCGGACCGAGGTCAACTTCATCCTCTCTTAAAAGTCCGTAGTGAATTTTGTCAAATCTTTTTGGAAATGGGATTTACATGCCTACAAAGAATTATGTAGAATCATCTTTCTGGAATTTTGATGCATTATTTCAACCACAACAACATCCGGCTAGAGTTGCTCATGATACTTCCTTTTTAACTATTCCAGCACTGAGACATAAATTTCCCGTTCAGTATCTTGAACGTGTGAAAAAGGTACAATCAAAAGGAGGTTATGGTTCACAAGTTTATAAGTAACTAATTTAAAAAATAATCTATCGTTCATATCATAAGTTCTATATGAATTCTTCAAAGAACTTGGAATAACACAACTTGAATTTAAACCAGTTTACAATCCATACACCGAACCAAGTATGGAGATTTTTTGTTTCCACCCTGGTTTAAATAAATGGATTGAAATTGGTAATTCAGGATTATTTCGTCCGAAAATTCTTTTACCTATGGGAATTCCGAAATTCCATTGGCTATGGTTTATCACTTGAGATACTTACTATGGTTAAATATATATAACAATATTAGGGATTTAGTTGGTCTGAAAGTTGATCTAAAAATAGTGCAAGAAAATCCAATTTGCCGTCTTATGATAATCAAGCCTAAATAGTATTAGAAAATTAATAAATGATTTTAATCTAGTTAAAATAAATAGTTTTTTTTTAATTGTGAAAAATTACATATTACATATGGGTTTTTTCACTATATTTATTCACTTAAACCATATGCTCTATAATAATGGATATACGTATGTATTAAGTGTGAGAACTACATACATAACGAAAAAAACAAAATATAATTTAAATAATTTTGCATATAAGTAAAATGATTATTAAAAACTAGACTAGACATAAAAAATTTGGAGAAAATCATAGCAAATAACCTAAAAATTTAAATAAAAAAAAAATAATAATAACAATAGTAACAAAAAGAAATAAAATTGATTTCAGAATGAAAAAGAAACACACATTATGTATGCTAATTGGAAATGTAAGTATAACTTTGTTACACAAACTTAAACATAGATAACTATTTCTTTGCGTGTTCTTGGGATGAAATAATTTCAAAAGTGTATCCATCCATATTGCCAAAGTTCAGAAATAATATTGGGTTTGGAGAAAGCAGCGCCAGGGGGTAAAACTTCTCCCCTATAATAATTGTAATAATAAAAAAACCAAATCTAATTTTGTATAATAAACTTACAATCCTGGCATCTATGTATACTCGTTTAAAATTGTTTTTGCAGACAAAAGTAAGGCCACAAAAATTGCATCATATCCCGGATTTGTTCCAGTAACTTTAGTTATAATAGTTTTCGTTGATCAGTGTGTTTATTGCTAAACTCAGCCAATGATTCTTCACCGTAAAAAGTCGTAGAAAATCGAGTCGCTTTCATTTTTTCTTCAGTTGTCCTTCATGTGAAACGGTTCCAAATGAGAAAATTTCTAGAAATTTTAGTAATAAATAACGACCACCACTAAATTTAAAAAAATCCCAAAAATGAAAGCAACATTACACCAATCACACGAATTAAAAGTCTGTAAATTAATACGATTATTTACATTCCTACTTTTGAACCTTGATATAATTATTACGAAAAAGGTATGTATGCTTGCATTTAAATTGGACGTTTCTTGTCCGTATCATAACAACTGAACGATCCGATCCAGGTAGGCACCACATGATATCAACAATTTGCAACTTATGAACTAAAGATCTAGAAAATGACAGAGCAATGTTTTCCTTAGAATAATTACTATATATAATCTATTCTTCAATCTTGGGAGCATTGTTGGAGTTCTTTCCTTATACAACTGAGTGCGTAATCCTCGAAGTTCATCAGCATACACAGCTGATTCCCCAGTTCCATAATGTATTGAGGCTCCTGAAGTTGGACCGTCCTCCCGTGTTGATTAATAAGTCCAAAAATGTTTCTCCCAAATCACATAGAATACTATCGAAATCACAAGCTGATACAATGCATATCTATATGAATAATTTTGAAATTAAATATTTAATTAAAAAAATGAAGTTTATATACGCTCACCACTAACATCAACGTGATGGGTTCCAAAATTAATACAAGTTTTAACAACTTGCTCACCAAAGACTCAGTAAGGTCCACAGCAATTAACAACAACTTTACATTCTGCAGTCATTTCTGCCAAAGAAACAGGGTCTCTAAAATCGGCAATAATAATTGGAACCATAGTTAAATCAATACCACTTTTATTTTGCATTTCTCTGAAGTTTATATACGCTCACCACTAATGGGTTCCAGAATTAATACAAGTATTAACAACTTGCTCACCAAAGAATCAGTACGGTCCAGAGCAATTAACAACAACTTTACGTTTTTTCTGCTGTGTCTCTAAGATCGGCAATAATAATTGGAACCATAGATAAATCTATACCACTTTTATTTTGCATTTCTCTCAAAACTTTCAACAATTTATCTTTAGATCTTCCAGCAATTCCCCAAGTGACGTCATTACGTACTCGAACTGTATACTTTTCAATATAACCACTGGCCAAAAATAATCACACCTAATTTCGATGTCATACTGAAAATATTCTAAAATGATTAAAAGATAAAAATAAGTCAATTATACCATAATCATTCAATACATAACGATCAAATAGAAAAAAAATCACCAAATGGCATACGTATGTTAAAAATCATAAATACAATGCAAAAGTTTTTGTTAACAAAAATTAGATCTAATTTGGTAAGCAATATAGAATATAAAAATCAAAAAAATGAGTTTGAAAACTCACATCACAATAATAATTTATAGTTTCAATACTACAGTCAAAAACTATTTTTATATTTTTTTACAAAACCACACTTTTCTTCTTCTTCTATATTGTTTATCTCATCCCGAAAATAAAATTTGGTATGAGTTGAAATAGTTTCCTTACTTATAGTCCTTACTTATCTCATCATTTTTCTTATTATTTTCTCTTTTTTTTTTTTTATTTAACCACACTTTTGACGTCGAGCTGAAGACCCTCAGCCAGATAGGCAAAAATGTAGTAAAGTGGGGGAATAGAATTTCGAGTAGTTATGTATTCGATCTCGAAGAATGGCGGATAATTTATAAAATTGTTTTTAAATAACAATAAATAATTAATAACAAATATTCTTTTATCTTCAGCCAAGAAATAATAGGAACAATAAATGAAAATATACTGAAATTAAAGACAAAGCATCCAGAAAAATTTACTCTATAATTTAAAATTGGAGTGGGATACAATAGACAGTTTATTTAAAATATATTAAAATATTTTTTATTAAATTTATTATTATTTATTAGTTTTGTTAAAAGGTGGCGCAACATAATTTGACGACCCAGCAGAGAAATCGTAAGCGAGAGATTAATAAACACTCTATAAACGGTGAAAGCAAAGACAGACGTTCTACAAAAATTCAATGAGAAAGAGTGAAACAAAAATTATTTGTGGTGTGTGTTCTTATACCGTCGATTGTATATGATTTTAAAGACCTTTTATAGCACTTATAAAGACTTTACGCATAAACAGGTCTACATGTGTGTGTTTATGAGAATTTACTAATTCTGTGGTGTTGGTTATGACATTTTGATTTTATTTATGTCAATACCATATGGTGTCGTGTTTTGAGGTCCAACATTTTGGTAATTAATTGGAACTATTAATATTTATATTTAGTGAAAATGGATTATTTAAATAAAAAGTTAAATAATAAAAATTGGCGACTCATGATGCTAGTAAGTTTTAACTTAAGAAAAAGTTCTTATTTTTAAATTTTAACTTTGTCTATCTTTTACAGAAAACATAGAAAACCGTTGAATTTAGTGAATGTAATTAATAGCAAGCATGGAAATAACATAGTGGTTATAAAAAGATGATTCATTTATTTTATTTTAGCATATTCACAAGATGAAAGTGGAATTAATATATTAAATCACCAGTCATTTCATGACTCTCTTACCCAGAGCCCTAATTCCTTAGATTTCATAAATAAAAGGATATCGAACAACCATATAGAGCATGTCCATTGTAAGTACATACAATAATTTTTATTAATTTTTTTTCATTAATTATACTTTACAGTACGTGAAACCGACATTGATGTTGACGTTAATAATGAAACAGACAATAATACAGCTTATGGTAAGTGCTATTGTTTAATATATTTATTGTAAATAATAAAAATTTATACAAATTTCAGACATAATTTTAAAAGAACTGGCAAAGATGGATGTCAACATTAATTTCATTAAAAATATTCAACATAAAATTTTAGACATTGTTCAAAACAAACAACAGGAAACAATGGACAATATAGACCTACCTATTACAACACCCAATGATCTGAACGAGTATGAATAACTTTCTGGAAAACTGGAATTATTATAATATAAGAATGTAAAAAACAATTATATTTACAAATAAATTAGTTTTTTTAATAGAAATTTGCATTTAATTTAGAAAAAAATGAACCCCTTTATTACTACTTGTAAATGAACACTAAAAGAGGGCTTATGTTCAAGGTCCTAGTCAGTGCTGACGAGAGTGTTTATTCGTAAACACTGAATCAATGCTTTAATATACCGTTTACGTACGGCTTCACCTTATATGAAACATAAACACTTGAACACTATTAGTGTCAGCGTTTATCGTAAACACTTGGGTATTTATGCATAAACACTCATTCAGCACTGAATAAACGCTGATTTCCCTGCTGGGGACTTAACGAACGTTCAAAGTAATTGTCACTTTTTCAACATTTCCCACTACGAATATTATTAAAAATTTATTAATAAATTTATTATTACTACACGTTATCATGACATTATTGCTAAGTTTGCATTTATGAACGGATTCATACGGCTATACGGTGTAAAAAGTTACCGAAACGTTTTACGAACAGGTAAGATCTGAAACTTTTGATTGAGCGGTGAAGATGATATTAGTGATAGTTGTCGCAATGAATATAAAAAAAAACTTCTTCAAGAGGTATTGTAATTGTAATTTTTATAGTTTCATTAATACCATTCTAAATTGTAGGCTGTAATAAAAAGTTTTATTTTAATGAAAGGACCATAGTTTTCAACACTCCTTACAAAACTTGAAACTGATTTGACATCTGAAATTCTAGCCACAGGAGCGATGCCCTTAAATTGAAAGAATATAATTTTGATTCATTGATTGTTCTAATCGGACCGAGGTCAACTTCATCCTCTCTTCCGTAGTGAATTTCGTCAAATATTTATGGAAATGGGATTTACTGAAATGCCTACGAATAATTATGTAGAATCATCTTTCTGGAATTTTGATGCATTATTTCAACCACAACAACATCCGACTAGAGATTCTCAGATACTTTCTTTTTAACAATTCCGGTCATAAATTTCCCGTTCAGTATCTAGAAAGTAAAAAAGGTACATTCAAAAGGAGGTTATGGCTCACAAGGTTATAAGTAACTAATTAAAAAAATAATTTATCGTTCATATCATAAGTTCATAAGTCTTATTTTCTAACACAGCTACGACTGGTAGATAACAGAAGCCCAGAAAAATACATTGAGAACACATACAACGGCTGTCAGTGCTCGTAGGCTTTATAAATTAACTAATCAAACAAGTGGTTTCCATCCGGTTAAGTATTTCAGTATAGATAAAGTTTTTAGAAGTGAAACTTTGGATGCAACACATTTGGTGTAATACCTGATTATGGTATAACTCTTGGAGATCTGGAGTTCTATATGAATTCTTCAAAAAACTTGGAATAACACAACTTGAATTTAAACCCGCTTACAATCCTTACACCGAACCAATTATGGAGATTTTTTGTTTCCACTCTGGTTTAAATAAATGGATTGAAATTGGTAATTCAGGATTATTTCGTCCTGAAATTCTTTTACCTATGGGAATTCCGAAAGGATTTAATTCCATTGGCTATGATTTATCACTTGAGATACTTACTATGGTTAAATATATATAACAATATTAGGGATTTAGTTGGTCCGACAGTTGATCTGAAAATGGTGCAAGAAAATCCAATTTGCCGTCTTGATTATCATAAGCCTAAATAATTTTAGAAAATTAATAAATGATTTTAATCTAGTTAAAATAAATAGTTTTTTTTTTAAATTGTGAAAAATTACATATTACATATGCATTTCACTATATTTATTCAGTCTATAATAATATATATACATATATAAGTATTAAGTATGAGAACCACATTCATAACCAAAGGCACAAAATATAATTTAAATAATTTTGCATCAATAAGTAAAATAGTTATTAAAAACTAGACTAGACATAAAAAATTTGGAGAAAATCATAGCATTAAACCTTAAAATTTAAATTAAATAAAAAATAATAATAACAATAGTAACAAAAAGAAATAAAATTGATTTCAGAATGAAAAAGAAACACACATTATGTATACTAATTGGAAATGTAAGTATAATTTTGTTACACAAACTTAAACATAGATAACTATTTCTTTGCGTTTTCTTGGGATCAAATAATTTCAAAAGTGTATCCATCCATATTGCCAAAGTTCAGAAATAATATTGGGTTTAGAGAAAGCAGCGCCAGGGAGTAAAACTTCTCCCCTATAATAATTGTAATAATAAAAAAACCAAATCTAATTTTGTATAATAAACTTACAATCCTGGCATCTTTGTATACTCGTTTAAAATTGTTTTTGCAGATAAAAGCAAGGCCACAAAAATTGCATCATATCCCGGATTTGTTCCAGTAACTTTAGTTATCATAGTTTTCGTTGGTGGATCAGTGTGTTTATTGCTAAACTCTGCCAATGATTCTTCACCGTAAAAAGTCGTAGAAAATCGATTCGCTTTCAATTTTTCTTCAGTTGTCCTTCAGTGAAACGGTTCCAAATTAGGAAATTTCTGGAAATTTTAGTAATAATTAATGACCACCACTAAATTTAGAAAAAATCCCAAAAATGAAAGCAACATTACACCAATTACACGAATTAAAAGTCTGTAAATTAATACGATTATTTACATTCCTACTTTTGAACCTTGATATAATTATTACGAAAAAGGTATGCATGCTTGCATTTAAATTGGACGTTTCTTGTCCTTATCATAAAAAAATCATTGAGATCTCATAACAACTGAACGATCCGATCCAGGTAGGCACCACATGATATCAACAATTTGCAACTTATGAACTAAAGATCTAGAAAATGACAGAGCAATGTTTTCCTTAGAATAATTACTATATATAATCTATTCTTCAATCTTGGGAGCATTGTTGGAGTTCTTTCCTTATACAACTGAGTGCGTAATCCTCGAAGTTCATCAGCATACACAGCTGATTCCCCAGTTCCATAATGTATTGAGGCTCCTGAAGTTGGACCGTCCTCCCGTGTTGATTAATAAGTCCAAAAATGTTTCTCCCAAATCACATAGAATACTATCGAAATCACAAGCTGATACAATGCATATCTATATGAATAATTTTGAAATTAAATATTTAATTAAAAAAATGAAGTTTATATACGCTCACCACTAACATCAACGTGATGGGTTCCAAAATTAATACAAGTTTTAACAACTTGCTCACCAAAGACTCAGTAAGGTCCACAGCAATTAACAACAACTTTACATTCTGCAGTCATTTCTGCCAAAGAAACAGGGTCTCTAAAATCGGCAATAATAATTGGAACCATAGTTAAATCAATACCACTTTTATTTTGCATTTCTCTGAAGTTTATATACGCTCACCACTAATGGGTTCCAGAATTAATACAAGTATTAACAACTTGCTCACCAAAGAATCAGTACGGTCCAGAGCAATTAACAACAACTTTACGTTTTTTCTGCTGTGTCTCTAAGATCGGCAATAATAATTGGAACCATAGATAAATCTATACCACTTTTATTTTGCATTTCTCTCAAAACTTTCAACAATTTATCTTTAGATCTTCCAGCAATTCCCCAAGTGACGTCATTACGTACTCCAACTGTATACTTTTCAATATAACCACTGGCCAAAAATAATCACACCTAATTTCGATGTCATACTGAAAATATTCTAAAATGATTAAAAGATAAAAATAAGTCAATTATACCATAATCATTCAATACATAACGATCAAATAGAAAAAAAATCACCAAATGGCATACGTATGTTAAAAATCATAAATACAATGCAAAAGTTTTTGTTAACAAAAATTAGATCTAATTTGGTAAGCAATATAGAATATAAAAATCAAAAAAATGAGTTTGAAAACTCACATCACAATATTAATTTGGATTAAATGTACAATTAGTGCTCAGCAATTAAAAATCTTTAAATTTTCACCAGATGTTCCCCTTCATAAATGAATAAAAAATCCCAATTTATGGCCTTGTGGCTCTTTCATTTTAGGTGCTGGGCCCCCTTAAAGTTTCACATTTTCATGAATTTTTTTCCAACAGTTATATTATTTTTTCACTACTTTTTTTTACACAATAAATATGAATAAACATTCCATTACACAAATAAACACACTTTTTTTATTTATTTAATTAGTTTATTTCATGTATTTCACTTTTTTGGATTACGGTTTTATTTCTCTTTTGACGTCTCAATATTTATGTTTTACCTTGTTATGAAGTATTTTGTTTTATTAATGTTGTCATTTCTGGAAAAAAATTTGTTGCGTTTTTCATTAGTTTATGTTGCATTTATTTACGTTCATTGACAAACATTTAAACAGCCTGTATTACTGGAAAACACATTTATTTTCCTTTTACAAATTAATTATATGGAATTAATGTACGCTTTTTATATACTCTAACATAACTAATGGGAACCTTTATGTACTCTAACATTATAATAACATTTTCCTTTTACAAATTAAAAAAATTTAAAAAAAAAGCCATTGAACCAAAATTTTGATTCTTAACCAAGTCAGCTTCACTCATAACGACTAATACCACCTTCACCCCATCAAAATCAAAAAATAAACAAACAAAATGTCACTTTATACATTTTCTTAACAAAATAATAAAAAAACATTAAAAAATAGAAAATATTCGTTTTAAATTCAATAAAAATTTATTCATTATAGTGTTTCATTTTATAAAAAAAAAAGTGTTAAAAATTACAATATTATAATAAAAAATATAAAAACAAAAATTTAAAAAAAAAAAAAACTTTGAAGTCTTCCAGCTCTTAAAATAAGGCGGCCACACAAGTTTTTTAGTGCTTAATCATCAGCTCGATAAGTTGCTCTACACTCCCACACTGGAACATTTGCTATTTGTAGCGTTTTCCTGGAAGATACAGCCCTTCAAACACCACGCACTAATTGTACACTTGTTCCAATAATTTATAGTTTCAATACTACTAGTCAAAAACTATTTTTATATTTTTTTACAAAACCACACTTTCTTCTTCTTCAATATTGCTTATCCCGGAAATAAAATTTGGTATGAGTTGAAATAGTTTAGCATTTACGAACGGATTCTGGGGACTTTACGGTGTAAAATGTTACCAAAAAGTCTACTGGGTTGGTGACATTTACGTTTTACGAACAGACCCCGATACCCGGTAGGGTAAGATCTGAATTGACAAACAATTCATGATGATTTTATTTTGTGGGCACATCGCATCATATAATCATAATAAATTTTTTAAATTTTAAGTTAAATTTATTCAACATGCAACCGGAATTATCAGAATTAATTCTTAAATATCTTGAAACGCATACATCCATTGATACACTAGATTTAGTTAAAATTCAGAATGAAGACCATTAGAAAATAATCCGTGCATTGAAGTGCATTGAGTTAAAAGCGAGCAAACCTCAAGAAAAACATGGAATTTAAGTGATGAAGGACATTATGTGTATTGAAGCGTTTGTTTATAATTTATTGCCGCAAGAAGGAATACTTCAGGCAGATTTATTGAAGAGTTCAGCAAATGCAAAAGTTGGGTTTATCAAGGCAATGTCTAATGATTGAATTTTTGTTGATAAAAGTGGAGGAAAACCATTAATAAAAAATGATTGATGTAGAAACTTTTGATTGAGCGGTGAAGATGGTGATATTAGTGATAGTTGTCGCAATGAATATAAAAAAAAAACTTCTTCAAGAGGTATTGTAATTGTAATTTTTATAGTTTCATTAATACCATTCTAAATTGTAGGCTGTAATAAAAAGTTTTATTTTAATGAAATGACCATAGTTTTCAACACTCCTTACAAAACTTGAAACTGATTTGACATCTGAAATTCTAGCCACAGGAGCGATGCCCTTAAATTGAAAGAATATAATTTTGATACATTGATTGTTTTAATCGGACCGAGGTCAACTTCATCCTCTCTTCCGTAGTGAATTTCGTCAAATATTTTTGGAAATGGGATTTACTGAAATGCCTACGAATAATTATGTAGAATCATCTTTCTGGAATTTTGATGCATTATTTCAACCACAACAACATCCGACTAGAGATTCTCAGATACTTTCTTTTTAACAATTCCGGTCATAAATTTCCCGTTCAGTATCTAGAAAGTAAAAAAGGTACATTCAAAAGGAGGTTATGGCTCACAAGGTTATAAGTAACTAATTAAAAAAATAATTTATCGTTCATATCATAAGTTCATAAGTCTTATTTTCTAACACAGCTACGAAAAATACATTGAGAACACATACAACGGCTGTTAGTGCTCGTATGCTGTATAAATTAACTAATCAAACAAGTGGTTTCCATCCGGTTAAGTATTTCAGTATAGATAAAGTTTTTAGAAGTGAAACTTTGGATGCAACACATTTGGTGTAATACCTGATTATGGTATAACTCTTGGAGATCTGGAGTTCTATATGAATTCTTCAAAAAACTTGGAATAACACAACTTGAATTTAAGCCCGCTTACAATCCTTACACCGAACCAATTATGGAGATTTTTTGTTTCCACTCTGGTTTAAATAAATGGATTGAAATTGGTAATTCAGGATTATTTCGCCTGGAAATTCTTTTACCTATGGGAATTCCGAAAGGATTTAATTCCATTGGCTATGATTTATCACTTGAGAGACTTACTATGGTTAAATATATATAACAATATTAGGGATTTAGTTGGTCCGACAGTTGATCTGAAAATGGTGCAAGAAAATCCAATTTGCCGTCTTGATTATCATAAGCCTAATAATTTTAGAAAATTAATAAATGATTTTAATCTAGTTAAAATAAATAAATAAATAAAATTTTTTAAATTGTGAAAAATTACATATTACATATGTATTTCACTATATTTATTCAGTCTATTATAATATATATACATATATATTAAGTATGAGAACTACATACATAACCAAAGGCACAAAATATAATTTAAATAATTTTGCATCAATAAGTAAAATAGTTATTAAAAACTAGACTAGACATAAAAAATTTGGAGAAAATCATAGCATAAAACCCTTAAATTTAAATTAAATAAAAAATAATAATAACAATAGTAATAAAAAGAAATAAAATTGATTTCAGAATGACAAAGAAACACACATTATGTATACTAATTGGAAATGTAAGTATAATTTTGTTACACAAACTTAAACATAGATAACCATTTCTTTGCGTTTTCTTGGGATCAAATAAGTTCAGAAATAATATTGGGTACAGAGAAAGCAGCGCCAGGGAGTAAAACTTCTCCCCTATAATAATAATAATAATAAAAAAACCAAATCTAATTTTGTATAATAAACTTACAATCCTGGCATCTTTGTATACTCGTTTAAAATTGTTTTTGCAGACAAAAGTAAGGCCACAAAAATTGCATCATATCCCGGATTTGTTCCAGTAACTTTAGTTATCATAGTTTTCGTTGGTGGATCAGTGTGTTTATTGCTAAACTCAGCCAATGATTCTTCACCGTAAAAAGTCGTAGAAAATCGAGTCGCTTTCAATTTTTCTTCAGTTGTCCTTCAGTGAAACGGTTCCAAATTAGAAAATTTCTGGAAATTTTAGTAATAATTAACGACCACCACTAAATTTAGAAAAAATCCCAAAAATGAAAGCAACATTACACCAATTACACGAATTAAAAGTCTGTAAATTAATACGATTATTTACATTCCTACTTTTGAACCTTGATATAATTATTACGAAAAAGGTATGCATGCTTGCATTTAAATTGGACGTTTCTTGTCCTTATCATAAAAAAATCATTGAGATCTCATAACAACTGAACGATCCGATCCAGGTAGGCACCACATGATATCAACAATTTGCAACTTATGAACTAAAGATCTAGAAAATGACAGAGCAATGTTTTCTTTAGAATAATTACTATATATAACCTATTCTTTAATCTTGGGAGCATTGTTGGAGTTCTTTCCTTATACAACTGAGTGCGTAATCCTCGAGGTTCATCAGCATACACAGCTGATTCCCAAGTTCCATAATGTATCGAGGCTCCTGGAGTTGGACCATCCTCCCGTGTTGATAAATAAGTCTCAACGGAATGTAATTTACCTTCAAATTGTTTTTCCAAAAATGATACTCACAAATCACATAGAATATTATCAAAATCACAAGCTGATAGAATGTATACCTATATGAATAATTTGGCAATTAAATTTTAAATTAAAAAAATGAAGGTTATTTATATATACGCCTTTTTCCTTTGCTAAATCGTTCACCACTAACATCAACGTGATGGGTTCCAGAATTAATACAAGTTTTAACAACTTGCTCACCAAAGAATCGGTACGGTCCACAGCAATTAACAACAACTTTACATTTTGCAATCATTTCTGCCAAAGAAACTGGGTCTTTAAGAGTAATAATTGGAACCATAGATAAATCAATACCACTTTTATTTTGCATTTCTCTCAAAACTTTCAACAATTTATCTTTAGATCTTCCAGCAATTCCCCAAGTGACGTCATTACGTTCTCTAACAGTTTCATACACTGTATACTTTTCAATAGAACCACTGGCTCCAAAAATAATCACATCTAATTTCGATATCATACTGAAAATATTCTAAAATTATTAAAAGATAAAAACAAGTCAATTATATCATAATTATTCAATACACAAAATGGCATAAGTACGTTAAAGATCATAAATACGATGCAAAAGTTAACAAAAAATTAGATCTAATTTGGTAAACAATATAGAATATAAAAATCAAAAAAATGAGTTTGAAAAGTGACATCACAATAATAATTTATAGTTTCAATACTACTAGTCAAAAACTATTTTTATATTTTTTTACAAAACCACACTTTTCTTCTTCTTCTGTATTGTTTATCTCATCCCGGAAATAAAATTTGGTCTGAGTTGAAATAGATTCCTTACTTATTGACCATTCACTATCATTTTTCTTATTATATATTCTTTTTTTTTTATTTAACCACACTTTTCACATCGAGCTGAAGACACTCCGAATTTGACAGGTAGGCTGTATTTTACGAGTTTTTAGTATTCGATCTCGAAGAATGGCGGATAGTTTAAAAAATTGTTTTTAAATAGTTGAATAATTAATAACAAATATTTTTTTATATTCAACCAAGAAATAATGGAAACAATAAATGAAAATATTTTGAAATTAAAGACAAAGCATCTAGTAAAATTTACTCTACAAATAAAAATTGGAGTTTGGGATACAAAAACAATAGACAGTTTATTTAAAATAAATTAAAATATTTTTTATTAAATTTATTATTATTTATTAGTTTTGTCAAACAATGGCGCAACATAATTTGACGACCTTAACGAACGTTCAAAGTAATTGTGACTTTTTCACCATTTCCCCACAACGAATATTATTCATAATTTATTAATAACGCGTTATTACTACACGTTATCAAGACATTATTGCTACATTTGCAATTACGAACGGATTCAGGCGACTTTACGGTGTAAAATGTTACCGAAAAGTCTACTAGGTAGTTTACGTTTTACGAACAAACCCCGATACCCGATAGGGTAAAATCTGAATTGATAATAAATTCATGATGATTTTATTTTGTGTACACATTGCATCATATAATCATAATAAATTTTTTAAATTTTAAGTTAAATTTATTCAACATGAAACCGGAATTATCAGAATTAATTCTTAAATATCTTGAAACGAAGAACATTGAAATGAAGACCATTAGAAAATAATCCGTGCATTGAAGTGCATGGCGATTTAGTTAAAAGCGAGCAAACCTCAAGAAAAACATGAAATTTAAGTGATGAAGACAATGTTTTCTTTAGAATAATTACTAACCTATTCTTACTTAATTACTAACCTTAATTACTAACCTATCTTGGGAGCATTGTTGGAGTTCTTTCCTTATACAACTGAGTGCGTAATCCTCGAGGTTCATCAGCATACACAGCTGATTCCCAAGTTCCATAATGTATCGAGGCTCCTGGAGTTAGACCATCCTCCCGTGTTGATAAATGAGTCTCAACGGAATGTAATTCACCTTTAAATTGTTTTTCCAAAAATGATACTCCCAAATCACATAGAATATTATCAAAATCACAAGCTGTATGAATAATTTGGCAATTAAATTTTAAATTAAAACAATGAAGGTTATTTATATACTATACGCCTTTTTCCTTTGCTAAATCGTTCACCACTAACATCAACGTGATGGGTTCCAGAATTAATACAAGTTTTAACAACTTGTTCACCAAAGAATCGGTACGGTCCACAGCAATTAACAACAACTTTACATTTTGCAATCATTTCTGCCAAAGAAACTGGGTCTTTAAGAGTAATAATTGGAACCATAGATAAATCAATACCACTTTTATTTTGCATTTCTCTCAAAACTTTCAACAATTTATCTTTAGATCTTCCAGCAATTCCCCAAGTGACGTCATTACGTTCTCTAACAGTTTCATACACTGTATACTTTTCAATAGAACCACTGGCTCCAAAAATAATCACATCTAATTTCGATATCATACTGAAAATATTCTAAAATTATTAAAAGATAAAAACAAGTCAATTATATCATAATTATTCAATACACAAAATGGCATAAGTACGTTAAAGATCATAAATACGATGCAAAAGTTAACAAAAAATTAGATCTAATTTGGTAAACAATATAGAATATAAAAATCAAAAAAATGAGTTTGAAAAGTGACATCACAATAATAATTTATAGTTTCAATACTACTAGTCAAAAACTATTTTTATATTTTTTTACAAAACCACACTTTTCTTCTTCTTCTGTATTGTTTATCTCATCCCGGAAATAAAATTTGGTCTGAGTTGAAATAGATTCCTTACTTATTGACCATTCACTATCATTTTTCTTATTATATATTCTTTTTTTTTTATTTAACCACACTTTTCACATCGAGCTGAAGACACTCCGAATTTGACAGGTAGGCTGTATTTTACGAGTTTTTAGTATTCGATCTCGAAGAATGGCGGATAGTTTAAAAAATTGTTTTTAAATAGTTGAATAATTAATAACAAATATTTTTTTATATTCAACCAAGAAATAATGGAAACAATAAATGAAAATATTTTGAAATTAAAGACAAAGCATCTAGTAAAATTTACTCTACAAATAAAAATTGGAGTTTGGGATACAAAAACAATAGACAGTTTATTTAAAATAAATTAAAATATTTTTTATTAAATTTATTATTATTTATTAGTTTTGTCAAACAATGGCGCAACATAATTTGACGACCTTAACGAACGTTCAAAGTAATTGTGACTTTTTCACCATTTCCCCACAACGAATATTATTCATAATTTATTAATAACGCGTTATTACTACACGTTATCAAGACATTATTGCTACATTTGCAATTACGAACGGATTCAGGCGACTTTACGGTGTAAAATGTTACCGAAAAGTCTACTAGGTAGTTTACGTTTTACGAACAAACCCCGATACCCGATAGGGTAAAATCTGAATTGATAATAAATTCATGATGATTTTATTTTGTGTACACATTGCATCATATAATCATAATAAATTTTTTAAATTTTAAGTTAAATTTATTCAACATGAAACCGGAATTATCAGAATTAATTCTTAAATATCTTGAAACGAAGAACATTGAAATGAAGACCATTAGAAAATAATCCGTGCATTGAAGTGCATGGCGATTTAGTTAAAAGCGAGCAAACCTCAAGAAAAACATGAAATTTAAGTGATGAAGACAATGTTTTCTTTAGAATAATTACTAACCTATTCTTACTTAATTACTAACCTTAATTACTAACCTATCTTGGGAGCATTGTTGGAGTTCTTTCCTTATACAACTGAGTGCGTAATCCTCGAGGTTCATCAGCATACACAGCTGATTCCCAAGTTCCATAATGTATCGAGGCTCCTGGAGTTAGACCATCCTCCCGTGTTGATAAATGAGTCTCAACGGAATGTAATTCACCTTTAAATTGTTTTTCCAAAAATGATACTCCCAAATCACATAGAATATTATCAAAATCACAAGCTGTATGAATAATTTGGCAATTAAATTTTAAATTAAAACAATGAAGGTTATTTATATACTATACGCCTTTTTCCTTTGCTAAATCGTTCACCACTAACATCAACGTGATGGGTTCCAGAATTAATACAAGTTTTAACAACTTGCTCACCAAAGAATCGGTACGGTCCACAGCAATTAACAACAACTTTACATTTTGCAGTCATTTCTGCCAAAGAAACTGGGTCTCTAAGATCGGCAGTAATAATTGGAACCATAGATAAATCAATACCACTTTTATTTTGCATTTCTCTCAAAACTTTCAACAATTTATCTTTAGATCTTCAAGCAATTCCCCAAGTGACGTCATTACGTTCTCTAACAGCTTCATACACTGTATACTTTCCAATAAAACCACTGGCTCCAAAAATAATCACATCTAATTTTGATGTCATACTGAAAATATTCTAAAATTATTAAAAGATAAAAACAAGTCAATTATCATAATCATTCAATACACCAAATGGCATACGTATGTTAAAGAATATAAATACGATGCAAAAGTTAACAAAAATTAGATCTAATTTGGTAAGCAATATAGAATATAAAAATCAAAAAAATGAATTTGAAAACTCACAACACAATAATAATTTATAGTTTCAATACTACTAGTCAAAAACTATTTTTATATTTTTTTACAAAACCACACTTTTCTTCTTCTTCTATATTGTTTATCGACTACCACGAAATTTAGAGAAAACCCAAAAATGAAAGCAACATTACACCAATCACACGAATTAAAAGTCTGTAAAATAATACGATTATTTACATTCCTACTTTTGAACCTTGATATAATTATTACGTAAAAGGTATGTATGCTTGCATTTAAATTGGACGTTTCTTGTCCGTATCATAAAAAAATCATTGAGATCTCATAACAACTGAACGATCCGATCCAGGTAGGCACCACATGATATCAACAATTTGCAACTTATTAATTAAAGATCTAGAAAATGACAGATAGAGCAATGTTTTCTTTAGAATAATTACTATATATAACCTATTCTTCAATCTTGGGCGCATTGTTGGAGTTCTTTCCTTATACAACTGAGTGTGTAATCCTCGAAGTTTATCAGCATACACAGCTGATTCCCAAGCTCCATAATGTATCGTTCCATAATGCATTTTTAGAAGTGAAACTTTGGATGCAACAGATTTGGTGTAATACCTGATTATGGTATAACTCTTGGAGATCTGGAGTTCTATATGAATTCTTCAAAAAACTTGGAATAACACAACTTGAATTTAAGCCCGCTTACAATCCTTACACCGAACCAATTATGGAGATTTTTTGTTTCCACTCTGGTTTAAATAAATGGATTGAAATTGGTAATTCAGGATTATTTCGTCCGGAAATTCTTTTACCTATGGGAATTCCGAAAGGATTTAATTCCATTGGCTATGATTTATCACTTGGTTAAATATATATAACAATATTAGGGATTTAGTTGGTCCGACAGTTGATCTGAAAATGGTGCAAGAAAATCCAATTTGCCGTCTTGATTATCATAAGCCTAAATAATTTTAGAAAATTAATAAATGATTTTAATCTAGTTAAAATAAATAGTTTTTTTTTTAATTGTGAAAAATTACATATTACATATGTATTTCACTATATTTATTCAGTCTATTATAATATATATACATATATATTAAGTATGAGAACTACATACATAACCAAAGGCACAAAATATAATTCAAATAATTTTGCATCAATAGTAAAATAGTTATTAAAAACTAGACTAGACATACAAAATTTGGAGAAAATCATAGCATAAAACCTTAAAATTTAAATTAAATAAAAAATAATAATAACAATAGTAACAAAACGAAATAAAATTGATTTCAGAATGAAAAAGAAACACACATTATGTATACTAATTGGAAATGTAAGTATAATTTTGTTACACAAACTTAAACATAGATAACTATTTCTTTGCGTTTTCTTGGGATCAAATAATTTCAAAAGTGTATCCATCCATATTGCCAAAGTTCAGAAATAATATTGGGTTTAGAGAAAGCAGCGCCAGGGAGTAAAACTTCTCCCCTATAACAATAATAATAATAATAATAATTAAAAAAACCAAATCTAATTTTGTATAATAAACTTACAATCCTGGCATCTATGTATACTCGTTTAAAATTGTTTTTGCAGACAAAAGTAAGGCCACAAAAATTGCATCATATCCCGGATTTGTTCCAGTAACATTAGTTATCATAGTTTTCGTTGGTGGATCAGTGTGTTTATTGCTAAACTCAGCCAATGATTCTTCACCGTAAAAAGTCGTAGAAAATCGAGTCGCTTTCATTTTTTCTTCAGTTGTCCTTCATGTGAAACGGTTCCAAATGAGAAAATTTCTAGAAATTTTAGTAATAAATAACGACCACCACTAAATTTAGAAAAAATCCCAAAAATGAAAGCAACATTACACCAATCACACGAATTAAAAGTCTGTAAATTAATACGATTATTTACATTCCTACTTTTGAACCTTGATATAATTATTACGAAAAAGGTATGTATGCTTGAATTTAAATTGGACGTTTCTTGTCCGTATCATAAAAAAATCATTGAGATCTCATAACAACTGAACGATCCGATCCAGGTAGGCACCACATGATATCAACAATTTGCAACTTATGAACTAAAGATCTAGAAAATGACAGAGCAATGTTTTCCTTAGAATAATTACTATATATAATCTATTCTTCATACTTGGGAGCATTGTTGGAGTTCTTTCCTTATACAACTGAGTGCGTAATCCTCGAAGTTCATCAGCATACACAGCTGATTCCCCAGTTCCATAATGTATCGAGGCTCCTGAAGTTGGACCGTCCTCTCGTGTTGATTAAAAAGTCCAAAAATGTTTTTCCCAAATCACATAGAATACTATCGAAATCACAAGCTGATACAATGTATATCTATATGAATAATTTTGAAATTAAATATTAAATTAAAAAAATAAAGTTTATATACGCTCACCACTAACAGCAACGTGATGGGTTCCAAAATTAATACAAGTTTTAACAACTTGCTCACCAAAGACTCAGTAAGGTCCACAGCAATTAACAACAACTTTACATTTTGCAGTCATTTCTGCCAAAGACACAGGGTCTCTAAAATCGGCAATAATAATTGGAACCATAGATAAATCAATACCACTTTTATTTTGCATTTCTCTGAAGTTTATATACGCTCACCACTAACACCAACGTAATGGGTTACAGAATTAATACAAGTATTAACAACTTGCTCACCAAAGAATCAGTACGGTCCAGTACATTATGTGTATTGAAGCGTTTGTTTATAATTTATTGCCGCAAGAAGGAATACTTCAGGCAGATTTATTGAAGAGTTCAGCAAATGCAAAAGTTGGGTTTATCAAGGCAATGTCTAATGATTGAATTTTTGTTGATAAAAGTGGAGGAAAACCATTAATAAAAAATGATTGATGTAGAAACTTTTGATTGAGCGGTGAAGATGGTGATATTAGTGATAGTTGTCGCAATGAATATAAAAAAAAAACTTCTTCAAGAGGTATTGTAATTGTAATTTTTATAGTTTCATTAATACCATTCTAAATTGTAGGCTGTAATAAAAAGTTTTATTTTAATGAAAGGACCATAGTTTTCAACACTCCTTACAAAACTTGAAACTTATTTGACATCTGAAATTCTAGCCACAGGAGCGATGCCCTTAAATTGAAAGAATATAATTTTGATACATTGATTGTTTTAATCGGACCGAGGTCAACTTCATCCTCTCTTCCGTAGTGAATTTCGTCAAATATTTTTGGAAATGGGATTTACTGAAATGCCTACGAATAATTATGTAGAATCATCTTTCTGGAATTTTGATGCATTATTTCAACCACAACAACATCCCACTAGAGATTCTCAGATACTTTCTTTTTAACAATTCCGGTCATAAATTTCCCGTTCAGTATCTAGAAAGTAAAAAAGGTACATTCAAAAGGAGGTTATGGCTCACAAGGTTATAAGTAACTAATTAAAAAAATAATTTATCGTTCATATCATAAGTTCATAAGTCTTATTTTCTAACACAGCTACGAAAAATACATTGAGAACACATACAACGGCTGTTAGTGCTCGTATGCTGTATAAATTAACTAATCAAACAAGTGGTTTCCATCCGGTTAAGTATTTCAGTATAGATAAAGTTTTTAGAAGTGAAACTTTGGATGCAACACATTTGGTGTAATACCTGATTATGGTATAACTCTTGGAGATCTGGAGTTCTATATGAATTCTTCAAAAAACTTGGAATAACACAACTTGAATTTAAGCCCGCTTACAATCCTTACACCGAACCAATTATGGAGATTTTTTGTTTCCACTCTGGTTTAAATAAATGGATTGAAATTGGTAATTCAGGATTATTTCGCCTGGAAATTCTTTTACCTATGGGAATTCCGAAAGGATTTAATTCCATTGGCTATGATTTATCACTTGAGAGACTTACTATGGTTAAATATATATAACAATATTAGGGATTTAGTTGGTCCGACAGTTGATCTGAAAATGGTGCAAGAAAATCCAATTTGCCGTCTTGATTATCATAAGCCTAATAATTTTAGAAAATTAATAAATGATTTTAATCTAGTTAAAATAAATAAATAAATAAAATTTTTTAAATTGTGAAAAATTACATATTACATATGTATTTCACTATATTTATTTAGTCTATTATAATATATATACATATATATTAAGTATGAGAACTACATACATAACCAAAGGCACAAAATATAATTTAAATAATTTTGCATCAATAAGTAAAATAGTTATTAAAAACTAGACTAGACATAAAAAATTTGGAGAAAATCATAGCATAAAACCCTTAAATTTAAATTAAATAAAAAATAATAATAACAATAGTAATAAAAAGAAATAAAATTGATTTCAGAATGACAAAGAAACACACATTATGTATACTAATTGGAAATGTAAGTATAATTTTGTTACACAAACTTAAACATAGATAACCATTTCTTTGCGTTTTCTTGGGATCAAATAAGTTCAGAAATAATATTGGGTACAGAGAAAGCAGCGCCAGGGAGTAAAACTTCTCCCCTATAATAATAATAATAATAAAAAAACCAAATCTAATTTTGTATAATAAACTTACAATCCTGGCATCTTTGTATACTCGTTTAAAATTGTTTTTGCAGACAAAAGTAAGGCCACAAAAATTGCATCATATCCCGGATTTGTTCCAGTAACTTTAGTTATCATAGTTTTCGTTGGTGGATCAGTGTGTTTATTGCTAAACTCAGCCAATGATTCTTCACCGTAAAAAGTCGTAGAAAATCGAGTCGCTTTCAATTTTTCTTCAGTTGTCCTTCAGTGAAACGGTTCCAAATTAGAAAATTTCTGGAAATTTTAGTAATAATTAACGACCCCTACTAAATTTAGAAAAAATCCCAAAAATGAAAGCAACATTACACCAATTACACGAATTAAAAGTCTGTAAATTAATACGATTATTTACATTCCTACTTTTGAACCTTGATATAATTATTACGAAAAAGGTATGCATGCTTGCATTTAAATTGGACGTTTCTTGTCCTTATCATAAAAAAATCATTGAGATCTCATAACAACTGAACGATCCGATCCAGGTAGGCACCACATGATATCAACAATTTGCAACTTATGAACTAAAGATCTAGAAAATGACAGAGCAATGTTTTCTTTAGAATAATTACTATATATAACCTATTCTTTAATCTTGGGAGCATTGTTGGAGTTCTTTCCTTATACAACTGAGTGCGTAATCCTCGAGGTTCATCAGCATACACAGCTGATTCCCAAGTTCCATAATGTATCGAGGCTCCTGGAGTTGGACCATCCTCCCGTGTTGATAAATAAGTCTCAACGGAATGTAATTTACCTTCAAATTGTTTTTCCAAAAATGATACTCACAAATCACATAGAATATTATCAAAATCACAAGCTGATAGAATGTATACCTATATGAATAATTTGGCAATTAAATTTTAAATTAAAAAAATGAAGGTTATTTATATATACGCCTTTTTCCTTTGCTAAATCGTTCACCACTAACATCAACGTGATGGGTTCCAGAATTAATACAAGTTTTAACAACTTGCTCACCAAAGAATCGGTACGGTCCACAGCAATTAACAACAACTTTACATTTTGCAATCATTTCTGCCAAAGAAACTGGGTCTTTAAGAGTAATAATTGGAACCATAGATAAATCAATACCACTTTTATTTTGCATTTCTCTCAAAACTTTCAACAATTTATCTTTAGATCTTCCAGCAATTCCCCAAGTGACGTCATTACGTTCTCTAACAGTTTCATACACTGTATACTTTTCAATAGAACCACTGGCTCCAAAAATAATCACATCTAATTTCGATATCATACTGAAAATATTCTAAAATTATTAAAAGATAAAAACAAGTCAATTATATCATAATTATTCAATACACAAAATGGCATAAGTACGTTAAAGATCATAAATACGATGCAAAAGTTAACAAAAAATTAGATCTAATTTGGTAAACAATATAGAATATAAAAATCAAAAAAATGAGTTTGAAAAGTGACATCACAATAATAATTTATAGTTTCAATACTACTAGTCAAAAACTATTTTTATATTTTTTTACAAAACCACACTTTTCTTCTTCTTCTGTATTGTTTATCTCATCCCGGAAATAAAATTTGGTCTGAGTTGAAATAGATTCCTTACTTATTGACCATTCACTATCATTTTTCTTATTATATATTCTTTTTTTTTTATTTAACCACACTTTTCACATCGAGCTGAAGACACTCCGAATTTGACAGGTAGGCTGTATTTTACGAGTTTTTAGTATTCGATCTCGAAGAATGGCGGATAGTTTAAAAAATTGTTTTTAAATAGTTGAATAATTAATAACAAATATTTTTTTATATTCAACCAAGAAATAATGGAAACAATAAATGAAAATATTTTGAAATTAAAGACAAAGCATCTAGTAAAATTTACTCTACAAATAAAAATTGGAGTTTGGGATACAAAAACAATAGACAGTTTATTTAAAATAAATTAAAATATTTTTTATTAAATTTATTATTATTTATTAGTTTTGTCAAACAATGGCGCAACATAATTTGACGACCTTAACGAACGTTCAAAGTAATTGTGACTTTTTCACCATTTCCCCACAACGAATATTATTCATAATTTATTAATAACGCGTTATTACTACACGTTATCAAGACATTATTGCTACATTTGCAATTACGAACGGATTCAGGCGACTTTACGGTGTAAAATGTTACCGAAAAGTCTACTAGGTAGTTTACGTTTTACGAACAAACCCCGATACCCGATAGGGTAAAATCTGAATTGATAATAAATTCATGATGATTTTATTTTGTGTACACATTGCATCATATAATCATAATAAATTTTTTAAATTTTAAGTTAAATTTATTCAACATGAAACCGGAATTATCAGAATTAATTCTTAAATATCTTGAAACGAAGAACATTGAAATGAAGACCATTAGAAAATAATCCGTGCATTGAAGTGCATGGTATTTAGTTAAAAGCGAGCAAACCTCAAGAAAAACATGAAATTTAAGTGATGAAGACAATGTTTTCTTTAGAATAATTACTAACCTATTCTTACTTAATTACTAACCTTAATTACTAACCTATCTTGGGAGCATTGTTGGAGTTCTTTCCTTATACAACTGAGTGCGTAATCCTCGAGGTTCATCAGCATACACAGCTGATTCCCAAGTTCCATAATGTATCGAGGCTCCTGGAGTTAGACCATCCTCCCGTGTTGATAAATGAGTCTCAACGGAATGTAATTCACCTTTAAATTGTTTTTCCAAAAATGATACTCCCAAATCACATAGAATATTATCAAAATCACAAGCTGTATGAATAATTTGGCAATTAAATTTTAAATTAAAACAATGAAGGTTATTTATATACTATACGCCTTTTTCCTTTGCTAAATCGTTCACCACTAACATCAACGTGATGGGTTCCAGAATTAATACAAGTTTTAACAACTTGCTCACCAAAGAATCGGTACGGTCCACAGCAATTAACAACAACTTTACATTTTGCAGTCATTTCTGCCAAAGAAACTGGGTCTCTAAGATCGGCAGTAATAATTGGAACCATAGATAAATCAATACCACTTTTATTTTGCATTTCTCTCAAAACTTTCAACAATTTATCTTTAGATCTTCAAGCAATTCCCCAAGTGACGTCATTACGTTCTCTAACAGCTTCATACACTGTATACTTTCCAATAAAACCACTGGCTCCAAAAATAATCACATCTAATTTTGATGTCATACTGAAAATATTCTAAAATTATTAAAAGATAAAAACAAGTCAATTATCATAATCATTCAATACACCAAATGGCATACGTATGTTAAAGAATATAAATACGATGCAAAAGTTAACAAAAATTAGATCTAATTTGGTAAGCAATATAGAATATAAAAATCAAAAAAATGAATTTGAAAACTCACAACACAATAATAATTTATAGTTTCAATACTACTAGTCAAAAACTATTTTTATATTTTTTTACAAAACCACACTTTTCTTCTTCTTCTATATTGTTTATCGACTACCACGAAATTTAGAGAAAACCCAAAAATGAAAGCAACATTACACCAATCACACGAATTAAAAGTCTGTAAAATAATACGATTATTTACATTCCTACTTTTGAACCTTGATATAATTATTACGTAAAAGGTATGTATGCTTGCATTTAAATTGGACGTTTCTTGTCCGTATCATAAAAAAATCATTGAGATCTCATAACAACTGAACGATCCGATCCAGGTAGGCACCACATGATATCAACAATTTGCAACTTATTAATTAAAGATCTAGAAAATGACAGATAGAGCAATGTTTTCTTTAGAATAATTACTATATATAACCTATTCTTCAATCTTGGGCGCATTGTTGGAGTTCTTTCCTTATACAACTGAGTGTGTAATCCTCGAAGTTTATCAGCATACACAGCTGATTCCCAAGCTCCATAATGTATCGTTCCATAATGCATTTTTAGAAGTGAAACTTTGGATGCAACAGATTTGGTGTAATACCTGATTATGGTATAACTCTTGGAGATCTGGAGTTCTATATGAATTCTTCAAAAAACTTGGAATAACACAACTTGAATTTAAGCCCGCTTACAATCCTTACACCGAACCAATTATGGAGATTTTTTGTTTCCACTCTGGTTTAAATAAATGGATTGAAATTGGTAATTCAGGATTATTTCGTCCGGAAATTCTTTTACCTATGGGAATTCCGAAAGGATTTAATTCCATTGGCTATGATTTATCACTTGGTTAAATATATATAACAATATTAGGGATTTAGTTGGTCCGACAGTTGATCTGAAAATGGTGCAAGAAAATCCAATTTGCCGTCTTGATTATCATAAGCCTAAATAATTTTAGAAAATTAATAAATGATTTTAATCTAGTTAAAATAAATAGTTTTTTTTTTAATTGTGAAAAATTACATATTACATATGTATTTCACTATATTTATTCAGTCTATTATAATATATATACATATATATTAAGTATGAGAACTACATACATAACCAAAGGCACAAAATATAATTCAAATAGTTTTGCATCAATAGTAAAATAGTTATTAAAAACTAGACTAGACATACAAAATTTGGAGAAAATCATAGCATAAAACCTTAAAATTTAAATTAAATAAAAAATAATAATAACAATAGTAACAAAACGAAATAAAATTGATTTCAGAATGAAAAAGAAACACACATTATGTATACTAATTGGAAATGTAAGTATAATTTTGTTACACAAACTTAAACATAGATAACTATTTCTTTGCGTTTTCTTGGGATCAAATAATTTCAAAAGTGTATCCATCCATATTGCCAAAGTTCAGAAATAATATTGGGTTTAGAGAAAGCAGCGCCAGGGAGTAAAACTTCTCCCCTATAACAATAATAATAATAATAATAATTAAAAAAACCAAATCTAATTTTGTATAATAAACTTACAATCCTGGCATCTATGTATACTCGTTTAAAATTGTTTTTGCAGACAAAAGTAAGGCCACAAAAATTGCATCATATCCCGGATTTGTTCCAGTAACATTAGTTATCATAGTTTTCGTTGGTGGATCAGTGTGTTTATTGCTAAACTCAGCCAATGATTCTTCACCGTAAAAAGTCGTAGAAAATCGAGTCGCTTTCATTTTTTCTTCAGTTGTCCTTCATGTGAAACGGTTCCAAATGAGAAAATTTCTAGAAATTTTAGTAATAAATAACGACCACCACTAAATTTAGAAAAAATCCCAAAAATGAAAGCAACATTACACCAATCACACGAATTAAAAGTCTGTAAATTAATACGATTATTTACATTCCTACTTTTGAACCTTGATATAATTATTACGAAAAAGGTATGTATGCTTGAATTTAAATTGGACGTTTCTTGTCCGTATCATAAAAAAATCATTGAGATCTCATAACAACTGAACGATCCGATCCAGGTAGGCACCACATGATATCAACAATTTGCAACTTATGAACTAAAGATCTAGAAAATGACAGAGCAATGTTTTCCTTAGAATAATTACTATATATAATCTATTCTTCATACTTGGGAGCATTGTTGGAGTTCTTTCCTTATACAACTGAGTGCGTAATCCTCGAAGTTCATCAGCATACACAGCTGATTCCCCAGTTCCATAATGTATCGAGGCTCCTGAAGTTGGACCGTCCTCTCGTGTTGATTAAAAAGTCCAAAAATGTTTTTCCCAAATCACATAGAATACTATCGAAATCACAAGCTGATACAATGTATATCTATATGAATAATTTTGAAATTAAATATTAAATTAAAAAAATAAAGTTTATATACGCTCACCACTAACAGCAACGTGATGGGTTCCAAAATTAATACAAGTTTTAACAACTTGCTCACCAAAGACTCAGTAAGGTCCACAGCAATTAACAACAACTTTACATTTTGCAGTCATTTCTGCCAAAGACACAGGGTCTCTAAAATCGGCAATAATAATTGGAACCATAGATAAATCAATACCACTTTTATTTTGCATTTCTCTGAAGTTTATATACGCTCACCACTAACACCAACGTAATGGGTTACAGAATTAATACAAGTATTAACAACTTGCTCACCAAAGAATCAGTACGGTCCAGTACATTATGTGTATTGAAGCGTTTGTTTATAATTTATTGCCGCAAGAAGGAATACTTCAGGCAGATTTATTGAAGAGTTCAGCAAATGCAAAAGTTGGGTTTATCAAGGCAATGTCTAATGATTGAATTTTTGTTGATAAAAGTGGAGGAAAACCATTAATAAAAAATGATTGATGTAGAAACTTTTGATTGAGCGGTGAAGATGGTGATATTAGTGATAGTTGTCGCAATGAATATAAAAAAAAAACTTCTTCAAGAGGTAATGTAATTTTTACAGTTTTTTAATACATTCTAAATTGTAGGCTGTAATAAAAAGTTTTATTTTAATGTAAGGACTGAAACTGATTTGTCATCTGAAATTCTAGCCACAGGAGCGTGGGATGCCCCTAAATTCAAAGAATATAATTTTGATGCATCGGGTGTCTCAGCGGACCGAGGTCAACTTCATCCTCTCTTAAAAGTCCGTAGTGAATTTTGTCAAATCTTTTTGGAAATGGGATTTACATGCCTACAAAGAATTATGTAGAATCATCTTTCTGGAATTTTGATGCATTATTTCAACCACAACAACATCCGGCTAGAGTTGCTCATGATACTTCCTTTTTAACTATTCCAGCACTGAGACATAAATTTCCCGTTCAGTATCTTGAACGTGTGAAAAAGGTACAATCAAAAGGAGGTTATGGTTCACAAGTTTATAAGTAACTAATTTAAAAAATAATCTATCGTTCATATCATAAGTTCTATATGAATTCTTCAAAGAACTTGGAATAACACAACTTGAATTTAAACCAGTTTACAATCCATACACCGAACCAAGTATGGAGATTTTTTGTTTCCACCCTGGTTTAAATAAATGGATTGAAATTGGTAATTCAGGATTATTTCGTCCGAAAATTCTTTTACCTATGGGAATTCCGAAATTCCATTGGCTATGGTTTATCACTTGAGATACTTACTATGGTTAAATATATATAACAATATTAGGGATTTAGTTGGTCTGAAAGTTGATCTAAAAATAGTGCAAGAAAATCCAATTTGCCGTCTTATGATAATCAAGCCTAAATAGTATTAGAAAATTAATAAATGATTTTAATCTAGTTAAAATAAATAGTTTTTTTTTAATTGTGAAAAATTACATATTACATATGGGTTTTTTCACTATATTTATTCACTTAAACCATATGCTCTATAATAATGGATATACGTATGTATTAAGTGTGAGAACTACATACATAACGAAAAAAACAAAATATAATTTAAATAATTTTGCATATAAGTAAAATGATTATTAAAAACTAGACTAGACATAAAAAATTTGGAGAAAATCATAGCAAATAACCTAAAAATTTAAATAAAAAAAAAATAATAATAACAATAGTAACAAAAAGAAATAAAATTGATTTCAGAATGAAAAAGAAACACACATTATGTATGCTAATTGGAAATGTAAGTATAACTTTGTTACACAAACTTAAACATAGATAACTATTTCTTTGCGTGTTCTTGGGATGAAATAATTTCAAAAGTGTATCCATCCATATTGCCAAAGTTCAGAAATAATATTGGGTTTGGAGAAAGCAGCGCCAGGGGGTAAAACTTCTCCCCTATAATAATTGTAATAATAAAAAAACCAAATCTAATTTTGTATAATAAACTTACAATCCTGGCATCTATGTATACTCGTTTAAAATTGTTTTTGCAGACAAAAGTAAGGCCACAAAAATTGCATCATATCCCGGATTTGTTCCAGTAACTTTAGTTATAATAGTTTTCGTTGATCAGTGTGTTTATTGCTAAACTCAGCCAATGATTCTTCACCGTAAAAAGTCGTAGAAAATCGAGTCGCTTTCATTTTTTCTTCAGTTGTCCTTCATGTGAAACGGTTCCAAATGAGAAAATTTCTAGAAATTTTAGTAATAAATAACGACCACCACTAAATTTAAAAAAATCCCAAAAATGAAAGCAACATTACACCAATCACACGAATTAAAAGTCTGTAAATTAATACGATTATTTACATTCCTACTTTTGAACCTTGATATAATTATTACGAAAAAGGTATGTATGCTTGCATTTAAATTGGACGTTTCTTGTCCGTATCATAACAACTGAACGATCCGATCCAGGTAGGCACCACATGATATCAACAATTTGCAACTTATGAACTAAAGATCTAGAAAATGACAGAGCAATGTTTTCCTTAGAATAATTACTATATATAATCTATTCTTCAATCTTGGGAGCATTGTTGGAGTTCTTTCCTTATACAACTGAGTGCGTAATCCTCGAAGTTCATCAGCATACACAGCTGATTCCCCAGTTCCATAATGTATTGAGGCTCCTGAAGTTGGACCGTCCTCCCGTGTTGATTAATAAGTCCAAAAATGTTTCTCCCAAATCACATAGAATACTATCGAAATCACAAGCTGATACAATGCATATCTATATGAATAATTTTGAAATTAAATATTTAATTAAAAAAATGAAGTTTATATACGCTCACCACTAACATCAACGTGATGGGTTCCAAAATTAATACAAGTTTTAACAACTTGCTCACCAAAGACTCAGTAAGGTCCACAGCAATTAACAACAACTTTACATTCTGCAGTCATTTCTGCCAAAGAAACAGGGTCTCTAAAATCGGCAATAATAATTGGAACCATAGTTAAATCAATACCACTTTTATTTTGCATTTCTCTGAAGTTTATATACGCTCACCACTAATGGGTTCCAGAATTAATACAAGTATTAACAACTTGCTCACCAAAGAATCAGTACGGTCCAGAGCAATTAACAACAACTTTACGTTTTTTCTGCTGTGTCTCTAAGATCGGCAATAATAATTGGAACCATAGATAAATCTATACCACTTTTATTTTGCATTTCTCTCAAAACTTTCAACAATTTATCTTTAGATCTTCCAGCAATTCCCCAAGTGACGTCATTACGTACTCGAACTGTATACTTTTCAATATAACCACTGGCCAAAAATAATCACACCTAATTTCGATGTCATACTGAAAATATTCTAAAATGATTAAAAGATAAAAATAAGTCAATTATACCATAATCATTCAATACATAACGATCAAATAGAAAAAAAATCACCAAATGGCATACGTATGTTAAAAATCATAAATACAATGCAAAAGTTTTTGTTAACAAAAATTAGATCTAATTTGGTAAGCAATATAGAATATAAAAATCAAAAAAATGAGTTTGAAAACTCACATCACAATAATAATTTATAGTTTCAATACTACAGTCAAAAACTATTTTTATATTTTTTTACAAAACCACACTTTTCTTCTTCTTCTATATTGTTTATCTCATCCCGAAAATAAAATTTGGTATGAGTTGAAATAGTTTCCTTACTTATAGTCCTTACTTATCTCATCATTTTTCTTATTATTTTCTCTTTTTTTTTTTTTATTTAACCACACTTTTGACGTCGAGCTGAAGACCCTCAGCCAGATAGGCAAAAATGTAGTAAAGTGGGGGAATAGAATTTCGAGTAGTTATGTATTCGATCTCGAAGAATGGCGGATAATTTATAAAATTGTTTTTAAATAACAATAAATAATTAATAACAAATATTCTTTTATCTTCAGCCAAGAAATAATAGGAACAATAAATGAAAATATACTGAAATTAAAGACAAAGCATCCAGAAAAATTTACTCTATAATTTAAAATTGGAGTGGGATACAATAGACAGTTTATTTAAAATATATTAAAATATTTTTTATTAAATTTATTATTATTTATTAGTTTTGTTAAAAGGTGGCGCAACATAATTTGACGACTTAACGAACGTTCAAAGTAATTGTCACTTTTTCAACATTTCCCACTACGAATATTATTAAAAATTTATTAATAAATTTATTATTACTACACGTTATCATGACATTATTGCTAAGTTTGCATTTATGAACGGATTCATACGGCTATACGGTGTAAAAAGTTACCGAAACGTTTTACGAACAGGTAAGATCTGAAACTTTTGATTGAGCGGTGAAGATGATATTAGTGATAGTTGTCGCAATGAATATAAAAAAAAACTTCTTCAAGAGGTATTGTAATTGTAATTTTTATAGTTTCATTAATACCATTCTAAATTGTAGGCTGTAATAAAAAGTTTTATTTTAATGAAAGGACCATAGTTTTCAACACTCCTTACAAAACTTGAAACTGATTTGACATCTGAAATTCTAGCCACAGGAGCGATGCCCTTAAATTGAAAGAATATAATTTTGATTCATTGATTGTTCTAATCGGACCGAGGTCAACTTCATCCTCTCTTCCGTAGTGAATTTCGTCAAATATTTATGGAAATGGGATTTACTGAAATGCCTACGAATAATTATGTAGAATCATCTTTCTGGAATTTTGATGCATTATTTCAACCACAACAACATCCGACTAGAGATTCTCAGATACTTTCTTTTTAACAATTCCGGTCATAAATTTCCCGTTCAGTATCTAGAAAGTAAAAAAGGTACATTCAAAAGGAGGTTATGGCTCACAAGGTTATAAGTAACTAATTAAAAAAATAATTTATCGTTCATATCATAAGTTCATAAGTCTTATTTTCTAACACAGCTACGACTGGTAGATAACAGAAGCCCAGAAAAATACATTGAGAACACATACAACGGCTGTCAGTGCTCGTAGGCTTTATAAATTAACTAATCAAACAAGTGGTTTCCATCCGGTTAAGTATTTCAGTATAGATAAAGTTTTTAGAAGTGAAACTTTGGATGCAACACATTTGGTGTAATACCTGATTATGGTATAACTCTTGGAGATCTGGAGTTCTATATGAATTCTTCAAAAAACTTGGAATAACACAACTTGAATTTAAACCCGCTTACAATCCTTACACCGAACCAATTATGGAGATTTTTTGTTTCCACTCTGGTTTAAATAAATGGATTGAAATTGGTAATTCAGGATTATTTCGTCCTGAAATTCTTTTACCTATGGGAATTCCGAAAGGATTTAATTCCATTGGCTATGATTTATCACTTGAGATACTTACTATGGTTAAATATATATAACAATATTAGGGATTTAGTTGGTCCGACAGTTGATCTGAAAATGGTGCAAGAAAATCCAATTTGCCGTCTTGATTATCATAAGCCTAAATAATTTTAGAAAATTAATAAATGATTTTAATCTAGTTAAAATAAATAGTTTTTTTTTTAAATTGTGAAAAATTACATATTACATATGCATTTCACTATATTTATTCAGTCTATAATAATATATATACATATATAAGTATTAAGTATGAGAACCACATTCATAACCAAAGGCACAAAATATAATTTAAATAATTTTGCATCAATAAGTAAAATAGTTATTAAAAACTAGACTAGACATAAAAAATTTGGAGAAAATCATAGCATTAAACCTTAAAATTTAAATTAAATAAAAAATAATAATAACAATAGTAACAAAAAGAAATAAAATTGATTTCAGAATGAAAAAGAAACACACATTATGTATACTAATTGGAAATGTAAGTATAATTTTGTTACACAAACTTAAACATAGATAACTATTTCTTTGCGTTTTCTTGGGATCAAATAATTTCAAAAGTGTATCCATCCATATTGCCAAAGTTCAGAAATAATATTGGGTTTAGAGAAAGCAGCGCCAGGGAGTAAAACTTCTCCCCTATAATAATTGTAATAATAAAAAAACCAAATCTAATTTTGTATAATAAACTTACAATCCTGGCATCTTTGTATACTCGTTTAAAATTGTTTTTGCAGATAAAAGCAAGGCCACAAAAATTGCATCATATCCCGGATTTGTTCCAGTAACTTTAGTTATCATAGTTTTCGTTGGTGGATCAGTGTGTTTATTGCTAAACTCTGCCAATGATTCTTCACCGTAAAAAGTCGTAGAAAATCGATTCGCTTTCAATTTTTCTTCAGTTGTCCTTCAGTGAAACGGTTCCAAATTAGGAAATTTCTGGAAATTTTAGTAATAATTAATGACCACCACTAAATTTAGAAAAAATCCCAAAAATGAAAGCAACATTACACCAATTACACGAATTAAAAGTCTGTAAATTAATACGATTATTTACATTCCTACTTTTGAACCTTGATATAATTATTACGAAAAAGGTATGCATGCTTGCATTTAAATTGGACGTTTCTTGTCCTTATCATAAAAAAATCATTGAGATCTCATAACAACTGAACGATCCGATCCAGGTAGGCACCACATGATATCAACAATTTGCAACTTATGAACTAAAGATCTAGAAAATGACAGAGCAATGTTTTCTTTAGAATAATTACTATATATAACCTATTCTTTAATCTTGGGAGCATTATTGGAGTTCTTTCCTTATACAACTGAGTGCGTAATCCTCGAGGTTCATCAGCATACACAGCTGATTCCCACGTTCCATAATGTATCGAGGCTCCTGGAGTTGGACCATCCTCCCGTGTTGATAAATAAGTCTCAACGGAATGTAATTTACCTTCAAATTGTTTTTCCAAAAATGATACTCACAAATCACATAGAATATTATCAAAATCACAAGCTGTGTGTCATGTATACCTATATGAATAATTTGGCAATTAAATTTTAAATTAAAAAAATGAAGGTTATTTATATATACGCCTTTTTCCTTTGCTAAATCGTTCACCACTAACATCAACGTGATGGGTTCCAGAATTAATACAAGTTTTAACAACTTGCTCACCAAAGAATCGGTACGGTCCACAGCAATTAACAACAACTTTACATTTTGCAGTCATTTCTGCCAAAGAAACTGGGTCTCTAAGATCGGCAGTAATAATTGGAACCATAGATAAATCAATACCACTTTTATTTTGCATTTCTCTCAAATCTTTCAACAATTTATCTTTAGATCTTCCAGCAATTCCCCAAGTGACGTCATTACGTACTCGAACTGTATACTTTCCAATATAACCACTGGCTCCAAAAATAATCACACCTAATTTCGATGTCATACTGAAAATATTCTAAAATGATTAAAAGATAAAAATAAGTCAATTATATTATAATTATAATTATATTATAATTCAATACATAACGATCAAATAGAAAGAAAATCACCAAATGGCATACGTATGTTAAAAATCATAAATACAATGCAAAAGTTTTTGTTAACAAAAATTAGATCTAATTTGGTAAGCAATATAGAATATAAAAATCAAAAAAATTAGTTTGAAAACTCACATCACAATAATAATTTATAGTTTCAATACTACAGTCAAAAACTATTTTTATATTTTTTTACAAAACCACACTTTTCTTCTTCTTCTATATTGTTTATCTCATCCCGAAAATAAAATTTGGTATGAGTTGAAATAGTTTCCTTACTTATAGTCCTTACTTATCTCATCATTTTTCTTATTATTTTCTCTTTTTTTTTTTTTATTTAACCACACTTTTGACGTCGAGCTGAAGACCCTCAGCCAGATAGGCAAAAATGTAGTAAAGTGGGGGAATAGAATTTCGAGTAGTTATGTATTCGATCTCGAAGAATGGCGGATAATTTATAAAATTGTTTTTAAATAACAATAAATAATTAATAACAAATATTCTTTTATCTTCAGCCAAGAAATAATAGGAACAATAAATGAAAATATACTGAAATTAAAGACAAAGCATCCAGAAAAATTTACTCTATAATTTAAAATTGGAGTGGGATACAATAGACAGTTTATTTAAAATATATTAAAATATTTTTTATTAAATTTATTATTATTTATTAGTTTTGTTAAAAGGTGGCGCAACATAATTTGACGACTTAACGAACGCTCAAAGTAATTGTCACTTTTTCAACATTTGCCACTACGAATATTATTAAAAATTTATTAATAAATTTATTATTACTACACGTTATCATGACATTATTGCTAAGGTTGCATTTATGAACGGATTCAGGCGGCTTTATAGTGTAAAAAGTTACCGAAACGTCGGAGTGTCTTCAGCTCGATGTGAAAAGTGTGGTTAAATAAAAAAAAAAAGAATATAATAAGAAAAATGATAGTGAATGGTCAATAAGTAAGGAATCTATTTCAACTCAGCCCAAATTTTATTTCTGGGATGAGATAAACAATATAGAAGTAGAAGAAAAGTGTGGTTTTGTAAAAAAATATAGTAGTATTGAAACTATAAATTATTATTGTGATGTGAGTTTTCAAATTCATTTTTTTGATTTTTATATTAGATCTAATTTTTGTTAACTTTTGCATCGTATTTATGATCTTTAACATACGTATGCCATTTGGTGTATTGAATGATTATGATATAATTGACTTATTTTTATCTTTTAATAATTTAATAATGTATGAAGCTGTTAGAGAACGTAATGACGTCACATGGAGAATTGCTCGAAGATCTAAAGATAAATTGTTGAAAGTTTTGAGAGAAATGCAAATAAAAGTGGTATAGGTTTATCTATGGTTCCATTTATTATTGCTGATTTTAGAGATCCTGTTTCTTTGGCAGAAATGACTGCAAAATGTAAAGTAGTTGTTAATTGCTGTGGACCTTACTGAGTCTTTGGTGAGCAAGTTGTTAAAACTTGTATTAATTTTGGAACCCATCACGTTGATGTTAGTTGTGAGCGTATATATACTTCATATTTTTAATTTAATATTTAATTTCAAAATTATTCATATAGATATGCATTGTATCAGCTTGTGATTTCGATAGTATTCTATGTGATTTGGGAGAAACATTTTTGGACTTATTAATCAACACGGGAGGACGGTCCAACTCCAGGAGCCTCGATACATTATGGAACTGGGGAATCATCTGTGAATGCTGATGAACTTCTAGGATTACGCACTCAGTTGTATAAGGAAAGAACTCCAACAATGTTCCAAGATTGAAGATAATCTATTATAGTAATTATTCTAAAGAAAACATTGCTCTGTCATTTTCTAGATCTTTAATTAATAAGTTGCAAATTTTTGATATCATGTGATGCCTACCTGGATCGGATCGTTCAGTTGTTATGAGATCTCAATGATTTTTTTATGATACGGACAAGAAACGTCCAATTTAAATGCAAGCATACATACCTTTTTCGTAATAATTATATCAAGGTTCAAAAGTAGGAATGTAAATAATCGTATTAATTTACAGACTTTTAATTCGTGTGATTGGTGTAATGTTGCTTTCATTTTTGGGATTTTTTGCTAAATTTTGTGGTGGTCGTTATTTATTACTAAAATTTCCAGAAATTTTCTAATTTGGAACCATGAAGGACAACTGAAGAAAAAATGAAAGCGACTCGATTTTCTACGACTTTGTACGGTGAAGAATCATTGGCTGAGTTTAGCAATAAACACACTGATCCACCAACGAAAACTATGATAACTAAAGTTACTGGAACAAATCCGGGATATGATGCAATTTTTGTGGCCTTACTTTTGTCTGCAAAAACAATTTTAAACAAGTATACAAAGATGCCAGGATTGTAAGTTTATTATACAAAATTAGATTTGGTTTTTTTATTATTACAATTATTATAGGGGAGAAGTTTTACGCCCTGGCGCTGCTTTATATTATTTATTTTTATATTATTTCTGAACTTTGGCAATGGATACACTTTTGAAATTATTTGATCCCAAGGAAACGCAAAGAAATAGTTATCTATGTTTAAGTTTGTGTAACAAAATTATACTTACATTTCCAATTAGTATACATAATGTGTGTTTCTTTTTCATTCTGAAATCAATTTTATTTCTTTTTGTTACTATTGTTATTATTATTTTTTATTTAATTTAAATTTTAAGGTTTTATGCTATGATTTTCTCCAAATTTTTTATGTCTAGTCTAGTTTTTAACTATTTTACTTATTGATGCAAAATTATTTAAATTATATTTTGTGCCTTTGGTTATGTATGTATATATATTATTATAGACTGAATAAATATAGTGAAATACTTATGTAATATGTAATTTTTCACAATTTAAAAAAAAACTTTTTATTTTAACTAGATTAAAATCATTTATTAATTTTCTAAAATTATTTAGGTTTATGATAATCAAGACGGCAAATTGGATTTTCTTGCACCATTTTCAGATCAACTGTCGGACCAACTAAATCCCTAATATTGTTATATATATTTAACCATAGTAAGTCTCTCAAGTGATAAATCATAGCCAATGGAATTAAATCCTTTCGGAATTCTCATAGGTAAAAGAATTTCCGGACGAAATAATCCTGAATTACCAATTTCAATCCATTTAGTGGAAACAAAAAATCTCCATAATTGGTTCGGTGTAAGGATTGTAAGCGGGCTTAAATTCAAGTTGTGTTATTCCAAGTTTTTTGAAGAATTCATATAGAACTCCAGATCTCCAAGAGTTATACCATAATCAGGTATTACACCAAATGTGTTGCATCCAAAGTTTCACTTCTAAAAACTTTATCTATACTGAAATACTTAACCGGATGGAAACCACTTGTTTGATTAGTTAATTTATACAGCATACGAGCACTGACAGCCGTTGTATGTGTTCTCAATGTATTTTTCGTAGCTGTGTTAGAAAATAAGACTTATGAACTTATGATATGAACGATAAATTATTTTTTTAATTAGTTACTTATAACCTTGTGAGCCATAACCTCCTTTTGAATGTACCTTTTTTACGTTCTAGATACTGAACGGGAAATTTATGACCGGAATTGTTAAAAAGAAAGTATCTGAGAATCTCTAGTCGGATGTTGTTGTGGTTGAAATAATGCATCAAAATTCCAGAAAGATGATTCTACATAATTATTCGTAGGCATTTCAGTAAATCCCATTTCCAAAAATATTTGACGAAATTCACTACGGAAGAGAGGATGAAGTTGACCTCGGTCCGATTAGAACAATCAATGTATCAAAATTATATTCTTTCAATTTAAGGGCATCGCTCCTGTGGCTAGAATTTCAGATGTCAAATCAGTTTCAAGTTTTGTAAGGAGTGTTGAAAACTATGGTCCTTTCATTAAAATAAAACTTTTTATTACACCCTACAATTTAGAATGGTATTAATGAAACTATAAAAATTACAATACCTCTTGAAGAAGTTTTTTTTTATATTCATTGCGACAACTATCACTAATATCACCATCTTCATCGCTCCATATATCAATCAAATGTTTCCGCATCAATCTTTTTTTTATTAATGGTTTTTCTTCACTTTTATCAATAAAAATCCAATCATTAGATTATTTTCTGACGGTCTTCATTCGGAATTTTAACTAAATCTAGTGTATCAATAGATGTATGCGTTTCAAGATATTTAAGAAATTATTCTGATAATTCCGGTTGCATGTTGAATAAATTTAACTTAAAGTTTAAAAAAATTTATTATAATTATATGATACCTCGTGTCCACAAAACAAAATCATCATGAATTTATGTCAATTCAGATCGTAAAGCCGTATGAATCCGTTCATAAATGCAAACTTAGCAATAATGTCATGATAACGTGTAGTAATAATAAATTTATTAATAAATTTTTAATAATATTCGTAGTGGGAAATGTTGAAAAAGTGACAATTACTTTGAACGTTCGTTAAGTCGACAAATTATGTTGCGCCACCTTTTAATAAAACTAATAAATAATAATAAATTTAATAAAAAATATTTTAATATATTTTAAATAAACTGTCTATTGTATCCCACTCCAATTTTAATTTATAGAGTAAATTTTTCTGGATGCTTTGTCTTTAATTTCAGTATATTTTCATTTATTGTTCCTATTATTTCTTGGCTAAAGATAAAAGAATATTTGTTATTAATTATTTTGTTATTTAAAAACAATTATATAAATTATCCGCCATTCTTCGAGATCGAATACATAACTACTCGAAATCCTATTCCCCCACTTTACTACATTTTTGCCTATCTGTCAAATTCTGAGGGTCTTCAGCTCGACGTCAAAAGTGTGGTTAAATAAAAAAAAAAAGAGAATATAATAAGAAAAATGATGAGATAAGTAAGGACTATAAGAAAGGAAACTATTCCAACTCATACCAAATTTTATTTCCGGGATAAACAACTTTTGCATTGTATTTATGATTTTTAACATACGTATAATCACATACGTGATTTTCTTTCTATTTGATCGTTATGTATTGAATGATTATTATATAATTGACTTATTTTTATCTTTTAATCATTTTATAATATTTTCAGTATGACATCAAAATTAGGTGTGATTATTTTTGGAGCCAGTGGTTATATTGAAAAGTATACAGTTGGAGTACGTAATGACGTCACTTGGGGAATTGCTGGAAGATCTAAAGATAAATTGTTGAAAGTTTTGAGAGAAATGCAAAATAAAAGTGGTATAGATTTATCTATGGTTCCAATTATTATTGCCGATCTTGCCAGCAGAAAAAACGTAAAGTTGTTGTTAATTGCTCTGGACCGTACTGATTCTTTGGTGAGCAAGTTGTTAATACTTGTATTAATTCTGGAACCCATCACGTTGATGTTAGTGGTGAACGATTTAGCAAAAGAAAAAGGCGTGTATATAAATAACCTTAATTTTTTTAATTTAAAATTTAATTGACAAATTATTCATATAGGTATATCAGCTTGTGATTTTGATAGTATTCTATGTAATTTGGGAGTATCATTTATCAACACGCCAGGAGCCTCGATGCATTATGGAACGATACATTATGGAACTTGGGAAACTATAAATTATTATTGTGATGTCAGTTTTCAAACTAATTTTTTTGATTTTTATATTCTATATTGCTTACCAAATTAGATCTAATTTTTTGTTAACTTTTGCATCGTATTTATGATCTTTAACATACGTATGCCATTTTGTGTATTGAATGATTATGATATAATTGACTTGTTTTTATCTTTTAATAATTTTAGAATATTTTCAGTATGATATCGAAATTAGATGTGTTTATTTTTGGAGCCAGTGGTTCTATTGGAAAGTATACAGTGTATGAAACTGTTAGAGAACGTGATGACGTCACTTGGGGAATTGCTGGAAGATCTAAAGATAAATTGTTGAAAGTTTTGAGAGAAATGCAAAATAAAAGTGGTATTGATTTATCTATGGTTCCAATTATTTCTGCCGATCTTAGAGACCCAGTTTCTTTGGCAGAAATCACTGCAAAATGTAAAGTTGTTGTTATTGCTGTGGACCGTACCGATTCTTTGGTGAGCAAGTTGTTAAAACTTGAATTAATTCTGGAACCCATCACGTTGATGTAACTGGTGAACGATTTAGCAAAGGAAAAAGGCGTATATATAATAACCTTCATTTTTTTAATTTAAAATTTAATTGCCAAATTATTCATATAGGTATACATTCTATCAGCTTGTGATTTTGATAATATTCTATGTGATTTGTGAGTATCATTTTTGGAAAAACAATTTGAAGGTAAATTACATTCCGTTGAGACTTATTTATCAACACGGGAGGATGGTCCAACTCCAAGAGCCTCGATACATTATGGAACTTGGTAATCAGCTGTGTATGCTGATGAACCTCGAGGATTACGCACTCAGTTGTATATGGAAAGAACTCCAACAATGCTCCCAAGATTAAAGAATAGGTTATATATAGTAATTATTCTAAAGAAAACATTGCTCTATCTGTCATTTTCTAGATCTTTAATTAATAAGTTGCAAATTGTTGATATCATGTGGTGCCTACCTGGATCGGATCGTTCAGTTGTTATGAGATCTCAATGATTTTTTTATGATACGGACAAGAAACGTCCAATTTAAATGCAAGCATACATACCTTTTACCTGATAATTATATCAAGGTTCAAAAGTAGGAATGTAAATAATCGTATTATTTTACAGACTTTTAATTCGTGTGATTGGTGTAATGTTGCTTTCATTTTTGGGTTTTTTCTAAATTTGGTGGTGGTCGATAAACAATATAGAAGAAGAAGAAAAGTGTGGTTTTGTAAAAAAATATAAAAATAGTTTTTGACTATTGAAACTATAAATAATTATTGTGTTGTGAGTTTTCAAATTCATTTTTTTGATTTTTATATTCTATATTGCTTTCCAAATTAGATCTAATTTTTGTTAACTTTTGGATCGTATTTATGTTCTTTAACATACGTATGCCATTTGGTGTTTTGAAAGATTATGATATAATTGACTTGTTTTTATCTTTTAATAATTTTAGAATATTTTCAGTATGACATCGAAATTAGATGTGATTATTTTTGGAGCCAGTGGTTTTATTGGAAAGTATACAGTGTATGAAGCTGTTAGAGAACGTAATGACGTCACTTGGGGAATTGCTGGAAGATCTAAAGATAAATTGTTGAAAGTTTTGAGAGAAATGCAAAATAAAGGTGGTATTGATTTATCTATGGTTCCAATTATTACTGCCGATCTTAGAGACCCAGTTTCTTTGGCAGAAATGACTGCAAAATGTAAAGTTGTTGTTAATTGCTTTGGACCGTACCGATTCTTTGGTGAGCAAGTTGTTAAAACTTGTATTAATTCTGGAACCATCACGTTGATGTTAGTGGTGAACGATTTAGCAAAGGAAAAAGGCGTATAGTATATAAATAACCTTCATTGTTTTAATTTAAAATTTAATTGCCAAATTATTCATACAGTTTGTGATTTTGATAATATTCTATGTGATTTGGGAGTATCATTTTTGGAAAAACAATTTGAAGGTGAATTACATTCCGTTGAGACTTATTTATCAACACGGGAGGATGGTCTAACTCCAGGAGCCTCGAATCAGCTGTGTATGCTGATGAACCTCGAGGATTACGCACTCAGTTGTATAAGGAAAGAACTCCAACAACGCTCCCAAGATTGAAGAATAGGTTAGTAATTATTCTAAAGAAAACATTGTCTTCATCACTTAAATTTCATGGAATAGGTTATATATAGTAATTATTCTAAAGAAAACATTGCTCTATCTGTCATTTTCTAGATCTTTAATTAATAAGTTGCAAATTGTTGATATTATGTGGTGCCTACCTGGATCGGATCGTTCAGTTGTTATGAGATCTCAATGATTTTTTTATGATACGGACAAGAAACGTCCAATTTAAATGCAAGCATACATACCTTTTGCCTAATAATTATATCAAGGTTCAAAAGTAGGAATGTAAATAATCGTATTATTTTACAGACTTTTAATTCGTGTGATTGGTGTAATGTTGCTTTCATTTTTGGGTTTTTTCTAAATTTGGTGGTGGTCGATAAACAATATAGAAGAAGAAGAAAAGTGTGGTTTTGTAAAAAAATATAAAAGTTGTGAGTTTTCAAATTCATTTTTTTGATTTTTATATTCTATATTGCTTTCCAAATTAGATCTAATTTTTGTTAACTTTTGGATCGTATTTATGTTCTTTAACATACGTATGCCATTTGGTGTTTTGAACGATTATGATATAATTGACTTGTTTTTATCTTTTAATAATTTTAGAATATTTTCAGTATGACATCGAAATTAGATGTGATTATTTTTGGAGCCAGTGGTTTTATTGGAAAGTATACAGTGTATGAAGCTGTTAGAGAACGTAATGACGTCACTTGGGGAATTGCTGGAAGATCTAAAGATAAATTGTTGAAAGTTTTGAGAGAAATGCAAAATAAAGGTGGTATTGATTTATCTATGGTTCCAATTATTACTGCCGATCTTAGAGACCCAGTTTCTTTGGCAGAAATGACTGCAAAATGTAAAGTTGTTGTTAATTGCTTTGGACCGTACCGATTCTTTGGTGAGCAAGTTGTTAAATTTTGTATTAATTCTGGAACCATCACGTTGATGTTAGTGGTGAACGATTTAGCAAAGGAAAAAGGCGTATAGTATATAAATAACCTTCATTGTTTTAATTTAAAATTTAATTGCCAAATTATTCATACAGTTTGTGATTTTGATAATATTCTATGTGATTTGGGAGTATCATTTTTGGAAAAACAATTTGAAGGTGAATTACATTCCGTTGAGACTTATTTATCAACACGGGAGGATGGTCTAACTCCAGTAGCCTCGAATCAGCTGTGTATGCTGATGAACCTCGAGGATTACGCACTCAGTTGTATAAGGAAAGAACTCCAACAATGCTCCCAAGATTGAAGAATAGGTTAGTAATTATTCTAAAGAAAACATTGTCTTCATCACTTAAATTTCATGTTTTTCTTGAGGTTTGCTCGCTTTTAACTAAATCGCCATGCACTTCAATGCACGGATTATTTTCTAATGGTCTTCATTTCAATGTTCTTCGTTTCAAGATATTTAAGAATTAATTCTGATAATTCCGGTTTCATGTTGAATAAATTTAACTTAAAATTTAAAAAATTTATTATGATTATATGATGCGATGTGTACACAAAATAAAATCATCATGAATTTATTGTCAATTCAGATTTTACCCTATCGGGTATCGGGGTTTGTTCGTAAAACGTAAATGTCACCTACCTAGTAGACTTTTCGGTAACATTTTACACCGTAAAGTCGCCTGAATCCGTTTGTAAATGCAAATGTAGCAATAATGTCATGATAACGTGTAGTAATAACGCGTTATTAATAAATTATGAATAATATTCGTAGTGGGAAATGGTGAAAAAGTCACAATTACTTTGAGCGTTCGTTAAGGTCGTCAAATTATGTTGCGCCATCTTTTAACAAAACTAATAAATAATAATAAATTTAATAAAAAATATTTTAATTTATTTTAAATAAACTGTCTATTGTTTTTGAATCCCAAACTCTAATTTTTATTTGTATAGTAAATTTTAATGGATGCTTTGTCTTTAATTTCAAAATATTTTCATTTATTGTTTCCATTATTTCTTGGCTGAATATAAAAAAATATTTGTTATTAATTATTTAACTATTTAAAAACAATTTTTTAAACTATCCGCCATTCTTCGAGATCGAATACTAAAAACTCGAAAACTACAGCCTACCTGTCAAATTCGGAGTGTCTTCAGCTCGATGTGAAAAGTGTGGTTAAATAAAAAAAAAAGAAAATATAATAAGAAAAATGAAAGTGAATGGTCAATCTATTGAATCTATGGAATAGGAATCTATTTCAACTCAGACCAAATTTTATTTCCGGGATGAGATAAACAATACAGAAGAAGAAGAAAAGTGTGGTTTTGTAAAAAAATATAAAAATAGTTTTTGACTAGTATATAAATTATTATTGTGATGTCAGTTTTCAAACTAATTTTTTTGATTTTTATATTCTATATTGCTTACCAAATTAGATCTAATTTTTTGTTAACTTTTGCATCGTATTTATGATCTTTAACATACGTATGCCATTTTGTGTATTGAATGATTATGATATAATTGACTTGTTTTTATCTTTTAATAATTTTAGAATATTTTCAGTATGATATCGAAATTAGATGTGTTTATTTTTGGAGCCAGTGGTTCTATTGGAAAGTATACAGTGTATGAAACTGCTGGAAGATCTAAAGATAAATTGTTGAAAGTTTTGAGAGAAATGCAAAATAAAAGTGGTATTGATTTATCTATGGTTCCAATTATTTCTGCCGATCTTAGAGACCCAGTTTCTTTGGGAGAAATGACTGCAAAATGTAAAGTTGTTGTTAATTGCTGTGGACCGTACCGATTCTTTGGTGAGCAAGTTGTTAAAACTTGTATTAATTCTGGAACCCATCACGTTGATGTTAGTGGTGAACGATTTAGCAAAGGAAAAAGGCGTGTATATAAATAACCTTCATTTTTTTAATTTAAAATTTAATTGCCAAATTATTCATATAGGTATACATTCTATCAGCTTGTGATTTTGATAATATTCTATGTGATTTGTGAGTATCATTTTTGGAAAAGCAATTTGAAGGTAAATTACATTCCGTTGAGACTTATTTATCAACACGGGAGGATGGTCCACATTATGGAACTTGATAATCAGCTGTGTATGCTGATGAACCTCGAGGATTACGCACTCAGTTGTATAAGGAAAGAACTCCAACAATGCTCCCAAGATTAAAGAATAGATTATATATAGTAATTATTCGAAAAGAAAACATTGCTCTGTCATTTTCTAGATCTTTAGTTCATAAGTTGCAAATTGTTGATATCATGTGGTGCCTACCTGGATCGGATCGTTCAGTTGTTATGAGATCTCAATGATTTTTTTATGATACGGACAAGAAACGTCCAATTTAAATGCAAGCATACATACCTTTTACGTAATAATTATATCAAGGTTCAAAAGTAGGAATGTAAATAATCGTATTATTTTACAGACCTTTAATTCGTGTGATTGGTGTAATGTTGCTTTCATTTTTGGGTTTTTTCTAAATTTCGTGGTGGTCGTTATTTATTAAATTTCCAGAAATTTTCTAATTTGGAACCGTTTCACATGAAGGACAACTGAAGAAAAAATGAAAGCGACTCGATTTTCTACGACTTTTTACGGTGAAGAATCATTGGCTGAGTTTAGCAATAAACACACTGATCCACCAACGAAAACTATGATAACTAATGTTACTGGAACAAATCCGGGATATGATGCAATTTTTGTGGCCTTACTTTTGTCTGCAAAAACAATTTTAAACGAGTATACATAGATGCCAGGATTGTAAGTTTATTATACAAAATTAGATTTGGTTTTTTTAATTATTATTATTATTATTATTATTGTTATAGGGGAGAAGTTTTACTCCCTGGCGCTGCTTTCTCTAAACCCAATATTATTTCTGAACTTTGGCAATATGGATGGATACACTTTTGAAATTATTTGATCCCAAGAAAACGCAAAGAAATAGTTATCTATGTTTAAGTTTGTGTAACAAAATTATACTTACATTTCCAATTAGTATACATAATGTGTGTTTCTTTTTCATTCTGAAATCAATTTTATTTCTTTTTGTTACTATTGTTATTATTATTTTTTATTTAATTTAAATTTTAAGGTTTAATGCTATGATTTTCTCCAAATTTTTTATGTCTAGTCTAGTTTTTAATAACTATTTTACTTATTGATGCAAAATTATTTAAATTATATTTTGTGCCTTTGGTTATGAATGTGGTTCTCATACTTAATACTTATATATGTATATATATTATTATAGACTGAATAAATATAGTGAAATACATATGTAATATGTAATTTTTCACAATTTAAAAAAAAAACTATTTATTTTAACTAGATTAAAATCATTTATTAATTTTCTAAAATTATTTAGGCTTATGATAATCAAGACGGCAAATTGGATTTTCTTGCACCATTTTCAGATCAACTGTCGGACCAACTAAATCCCTAATATTGTTATATATATTTAACCATAGTAAGTCTCTCAAGTGATAAATCATAGCCAATGGAATTAAATCCTTTCGGAATTCTCATAGGTAAAAGAATTTCCAGGCGAAATAATCCTGAATTACCAATTTCAATCCATTTATTTAAACCAGAGTGGAAACAAAAAATCTCCATAATTGGTTCGGTGTAAGGATTGTAAGCGGGCTTAAATTCAAGTTGTGTTATTCCAAGTTTTTTGAAGAATTCATATAGAACTCCAGATCTCCAAGAGTTATACCATAATCAGGTATTACACCAAATGTGTTGCATCCAAAGTTTCACTTCTAAAAACTTTATCTATACTGAAATACTTAACCGGATGGAAACCACTTGTTTGATTAGTTAATTTATACAGCATACGAGCACTAACAGCCGTTGTATGTGTTCTCAATGTATTTTTCGTAGCTGTGTTAGAAAATAAGACTTATGAACTTATGATATGAACGATAAATTATTTTTTTAATTAGTTACTTATAACCTTGTGAGCCATAACCTACTTTTGAATGTACCTTTTTTACTTTCTAGATACTGAACGGGAAATTTATGACCGGAATTGTTAAAAAGAAAGTATCTGAGAATCTCTAGTCGGATGTTGTTGTGGTTGAAATAATGCATCAAAATTCCAGAAAGATGATTCTACATAATTATTCGTAGGCATTTCAGTAAATCCCATTTCCAAAAATATTTGACGAAATTCACTACGGAAGAGAGGATGAAGTTGACCTCGGTCCGATTAGAACAATCAATGTATCAAAATTATATTCTTTCAATTTAAGGGCATCGCTCCTGTGGCTAGAATTTCAGATGTCAAATCAGTTTCAAGTTTTGTAAGGAGTGTTGAAAACTATGGTCCTTTCATTAAAATAAAACTTTTTATTACAGCCTACAATTTAGAATGGTATTAATGAAACTATAAAAATTACAATTACAATACCTCTTGAAGAAGTTGTTTTTTTATATTCATTGCGACAACTATCACTAATATCACCATCTTCATCGCTCCATATATCAATCAAATGTTTCCGCATCAATCTTTTTTTTATTAATGGTTTTTCTTCACTTTTATCAATAAAAATCCAATCATTAGATTATTTTCTGACGGTCTTCATTCGGAATTTTAACTAAATCTAGTGTATCAATAGATGTATGCGTTTCAAGATATTTAAGAAATTATTCTGATAATTCCGGTTGCATGTTGAATAAATTTAACTTAAAGTTTAAAAAAATTTATTATAATTATATGATACCTCGTGTCCACAAAACAAAATCATCATGAATTTATGTCAATTCAGATCGTAAAGCCGTATGAATCCGTTCAGAAATGCAAACTTAGCAATAATGTCATGATAACGTGTAGTAATAATAAATTTATTAATAAATTTTTAATAATATTCGTAGTGGGAAATGTTGAAAATGTGACAATTACTTTGAGCGTTCGTTAAGGTCGTCAAATTATGTTGCGCCACCTTTTAATAAAACTAATAAATAATAATAAATTTAATAAAAAATATTTTAATATATTTTAAATAAACTGTGTATTGTATCCCACTCCAATTTTAATTTATAGAGTAAATTTTTCTGGATGCTTTGTCTTTAATTTCAGTATATTTTCATTTATTGTTCCTATTATTTCTTGGCTAAAGATAAAAGAATATTTGTTATTAATTATTTATTGTTATTTAAAAACAATTATATAAATTATCCGCCATTCTTCGAGATCGAATACATAACTACTCGAAATCCTATTCCCCCACTTTACTACATTTTTGCCTATCTGTCAAATTCTGAGGGTCTTCAGCTCGACGTCAAAAGTGTGGTTAAATAAAAAAAAAAAGAGAATATAATAAGAAAAATGATGAGATAAGTAAGGACTATAAGAAAGGAAACTATTCCAACTCATACCAAATTTTATTTCCGGGATAAACAACTTTTGCATTGTATTTATGATTTTTAACATACGTATAATCACATACGTGATTTTCTTTCTATTTGATCGTTATGTATTGAATGATTATTATATAATTGACTTATTTTTATCTTTTAATCATTTTATAATATTTTCAGTATGACATCAAAATTAGGTGTGATTATTTTTGGAGCCAGTGGTTATATTGAAAAGTATACAGTTGGAGTACGTAATGACGTCACTTGGGGAATTGCTGGAAGATCTAAAGATAAATTGTTGAAAGTTTTGAGAGAAATGCAAAATAAAAGTGGTATAGATTTATCTATGGTTCCAATTATTATTGCCGATCTTAGAGACCCAGCAGAAAAAACGTAAAGTTGTTGTTAATTGCTCTGGACCGTACTGATTCTTTGGTGAGCAAGTTGTTAATACTTGTATTAATTCTGGAACCCATCACGTTGATGTTAGTGGTGAACGATTTAGCAAAAGAAAAAGGCGTGTATATAAATAACCTTAATTTTTTTAATTTAAAATTTAATTGACAAATTATTCATATAGGTATATCAGCTTGTGATTTTGATAGTATTCTATGTAATTTGGGAGTATCATTTATCAACACGCCAGGAGCCTCGATGCATTATGGAACGATACATTATGGAACTTGGGAAACTATAAATTATTATTGTGATGTCAGTTTTCAAACTAATTTTTTTGATTTTTATATTCTATATTGCTTACCAAATTAGATCTAATTTTTTGTTAACTTTTGCATCGTATTTATGATCTTTAACATACGTATGCCATTTTGTGGTTCTATTGGAAAGTATACAGTGTATGAAACTGTTAGAGAACGTAATGACGTCACTTGGGGAATTGCTGGAAGATCTAAAGATAAATTGTTGAAAGTTTTGAGAGAAATGCAAAATAAAAGTGATATTGATTCCAATTAGTTAGTGGTATTGGTTCCAATTATTACTGCCGATCTTAGAGACCCAGTTTCTTTGGCAGAAATGACTGCAAAATGTAAAGTTGTTGGTTATTGCTGTGGACCGTACCGATTCTTTGGTGAGCAAGTTGTTAAAACTATTATTAATTCTGGAACCCATCACGTTGATGTTAGTGGTGAACGATTTAGCAAAGGAAAAAGGTGTGTATATAAATAACCTTCATTTTTTTAATTTAAAATTTAATTGACAAATTATTCATATAGGTATATCAGCTTGTGATTTTGATAGTATTGTATGTAATTTGGGAGTATCATTTATCAACACGCCAGGAGCCTCGATGCATTATGGAACGATACATTATGGAACTTGGGAATCAGCTGTGTATGCTGATGAACTTCGAGGATTACACACTCAGTTGTATAAGGAAAGAACTCCTACAATGCACCCAAGATTGAAGAATAGGTTATATATAGTAATTATTCTAAAGAAAACATTGCTCTATCTGACATTTTCTAGATCTTTAATTAATAAGTTGCAAATTGTTGATATCATGTGGTGCCTACCTGGATCGGATCGTTCAGTTGTTATGAGATCTCAATGATTTTTTTATGATACGGACAAGAAACGTCCAATTTAAATGCAAGCATACATACCTTTTACCTAATAATTATATCAAGGTTCAAAAGTAGGAATGTAAATAATCGTATTATTTTACAGACTTTTAATTCGTGTGATTGGTGTAATGTTGCTTTCATTTTTGGGTTTTTTCTAAATTTGGTGGTGGTCGATAAACAATATAGAAGAAGAAGAAAAGTGTGGTTTTGTAAAAAAATATAAAAATAGTTTTTGACTAGTAGTATTGAAACTATAAATAATTATTGTGTTGTGAGTTTTCAAATTCATTTTTTTGATTTTTATATTCTATATTGCTTTCCAAATTAGATCTAATTTTTGTTAACTTTTGGATCGTATTTATGTTCTTTAACATACGTATGCCATTTGGTGTTTTGAACGATTATGATATAATTGACTTGTTTTTATCTTTTAATAATTTTAGAATATTTTCAGTATGACATCGAAATTAGATGTGATTATTTTTGGAGCCAGTGGTTTTATTGGAAAGTATACAGTGTATGAAGCTGTTAGAGAACGTAATGACGTCACTTGGGGAATTGCTGGAAGATCTAAAGATAAATTGTTGAAAGTTTTGAGAGAAATGCAAAATAAAGGTGGTATTGATTTATCTATGGTTCCAATTATTACTGCCGATCTTAGAGACCCAGTTTCTTTGGCAGAAATGACTGCAAAATGTAAAGTTGTTGTTAATTGCTTTGGACCGTACCGATTCTTTGGTGAGCAAGTTGTTAAAACTTGTATTAATTCTGGAACCATCACGTTGATGTTAGTGGTGAACGATTTAGCAAAGGAAAAAGGCGTATAGTATATAAATAACATTCATTGTTTTAATTTAAAATTTAATTGCCAAATTATTCATACAGTTTGTGATTTTGATAATATTCTATGTGATTTGGGAGTATCATTTTTGGAAAAACAATTTGAAGGTGAATTACATTCCGTTGAGACTTATTTATCAACACGGGAGGATGGTCTAACTCCAGGAGCCTCGAATCAGCTGTGTATGCTGATGAACCTCGAGGATTACGCACTCAGTTGTATAAGGAAAGAACTCCAACAATGCTCCCAAGATTGAAGAATAGGTTAGTAATTATTCTAAAGAAAACATTGTCTTCATCACTTAAATTTCATGTTTTTCTTGAGGTTTGCTCGCTTTTAACTAAATGCACGGATTATTTTCTAATGGTCTTCATTTCAATGTTCTTCGTTTCAAGATATTTAAGAATTAATTCTGATAATTCCGGTTTCATTTTGAATAAATTTAACTTAAAATTTAAAAAATTTATTATGATTATATGATGCTATGTGTACACAAAATAAAATCATCATGAATTTATTGTCAATTCAGATTTTACCCTATCGGGTATCGGGGTTTGTTCGTAAAACGTAAATGTCACCCAACATTCGGAATTTTAACTAAATCTAGTGTATCAATAGATGTATGCGTTTCAAGATATTTAAGAAATTATTCGGATAATTCCGGTTGCATGTTGAATAAATTTAACTTAAAGTTTAAAAAAATTTATTATAATTATATGATACCTCGTGTCCACAAAACAAAATCATCATGAATTTATGTCAATTCAGATCGTAAAGCCGTATGAATCCGTTCAGAAATGCAAACTTAGCAATAATGTCATGATAACGTGTAGTAATAATAAATTTATTAATAAATTTTTAATAATATTCGTAGTGGGAAATGTTGAAAATGTGACAATTACTTTGAACGTTCGTTAAGTCGACAAATTATGTTGCGCCACCTTTTAATAAAACTAATAAATAATAATAAATTTAATAAAAAATATTTTAATATATTTTAAATAAACTGTCTATTGTATCCCACTCCAATTTTAATTTATAGAGTAAATTTTTCTGGATGCTTTGTCTTTAATTTCAGTATATTTTCATTTATTGTTCCTATTATTTCTTGGCTAAAGATAAAAGAATATTTGTTATTAATTATTTATTGTTATTTAAAAACAATTATATAAATTATCCGCCATTCTTCGAGATCGAATACATAACTACTCGAAATCCTATTCCCCCACTTTACTACATTTTTGCCTATCTGTCAAATTCTGAGGGTCTTCAGCTCGACGTCAAAAGTGTGGTTAAATAAAAAAAAAAAGAGAATATAATAAGAAAAATGATGAGATAAGTAAGGACTATAAGAAAGGAAACTATTCCAACTCATACCAAATTTTATTTCCGGGATAAACAACTTTTGCATTGTATTTATGATTTTTAACATACGTATAATCACATACGTGATTTTCTTTCTATTTGATCGTTATGTATTGAATGATTATGATATAATTGACTTATTTTTATCTTTTAATCATTTTATAATATTTTCAGTATGACATCGAAATTAGGTGTGATTATTTTTGGAGCCAGTGGTTATATTGAAAAGTATACAGTTGGAGTACGTAATGACGTCACTTGGGGAATTGCTGGAAGATCTAAAGATAAATTGTTGAAAGTTTTGAGAGAAATGCAAAATAAAAGTGGTATAGATTTATCTATGGTTCCAATTATTATTGCCGATCTTAGAGACCCAGCAGAAAAAACGTAAAGTTGTTGTTAATTGCTCTGGACCGTACTGATTCTTTGGTGAGCAAGTTGTTAATACTTGTATTAATTCTGGAACCCATCACGTTGATGTTAGTGGTGAACGATTTAGCAAAAGAAAAAGGCGTGTATATAAATAACCTTAATTTTTTTAATTTAAAATTTAATTGACAAATTATTCATATAGGTATATCAGCTTGTGATTTTGATAGTATTCTATGTAATTTGGGAGTATCATTTATCAACACGCCAGGAGCCTCGATGCATTATGGAACGATACATTATGGAACTTGGGAAACTATAAATTATTATTGTGATGTCAGTTTTCAAACTAATTTTTTTGATTTTTATATTCTATATTGCTTACCAAATTAGATCTAATTTTTTGTTAACTTTTGCATCGTATTTATGATCTTTAACATACGTATGCCATTTTGTGTATTGAATGATTATGATATAATTGACTTGTTTTTATCTTTTAATAATTTTAGAATATTTTCAGTATGATATCGAAATTAGATGTGTTTATTTTTGGAGCCAGTGGTTCTATTGGAAAGTATACAGTGTATGAAACTGCTGGAAGATCTAAAGATAAATTGTTGAAAGTTTTGAGAGAAATGCAAAATAAAAGTGGTATTGATTTATCTATGGTTCCAATTATTTCTGCCGATCTTAGAGACCCAGTTTCTTTGGGAGAAATGACTGCAAAATGTAAAGTTGTTGTTAATTGCTGTGGACCGTACCGATTCTTTGGTGAGCAAGTTGTTAAAACTTGTATTAATTCTGGAACCCATCACGTTGATGTTAGTGGTGAACGATTTAGCAAAGGAAAAAGGCGTATATATAAATAACCTTCATTTTTTTAATTTAAAATTTAATTGCCAAATTATTCATATAGGTATACATTCTATCAGCTTGTGATTTTGATAATATTCTATGTGATTTGTGAGTATCATTTTTGGAAAAACAATTTGAAGGTAAATTACATTCCGTTGAGACTTATTTATCAACACGGGAAGATGGTCCAACTCCAGGAGCCTCGATACATTATGGAACTTGGTAATCAGCTGTGTATGCTGATGAACCTCGAGGATTACGCACTCAGTTGTATATGGAAAGAACTCCAACAATGCTCCCAAGATTAAAGAATAGGTTATATATAGTAATTATTCTAAAGAAAACATTGCTCTATCTGTCATTTTCTAGATCTTTAATTAATAAGTTGCAAATTGTTGATATCATGTGGTGCCTACCTGGATCGGATCGTTCAGTTGTTATGAGATCTCAATGATTTTTTTATGATACGGACAAGAAACGTCCAATTTAAATGCAAGCATACATACCTTTTTCCTAATAATTATATCAAGGTTCAAAAGTAGGAATGTAAATAATCGTATTAATTTACAGACTTTTTAGTCTTTAGAATATTTTTAGTATGAGCAAGTTGTTAAAACTTGTATTAATTCTGGAACCATCACGTTGATGTTAGTGGTGAACGATTTAGCAAAGGAAAAAGGCGTATAGTATATAAATAACTTTCATTGTTTTAATTTAATTGCCAAATTATTCATACAGCTTGTGATTTTGATAATATTCTATGTGATTTGGGAGTATCATTTTTGGAAAAACAATTTGAAGGTGAATTACATTCCGTTGAGACTTATTTATCAACACGGGAGGATGGTCTAACTCCAGGAACTTGGGAATCAGCTGTGTATGCTGATGAACCTCGAGGATTACGCACTCAGTTGTATAAGGAAAGAACTCCAACAATGCTCCCAAGATTGAAGAATAGGTTAGTAATTATTCTAAAGAAAACATTGTCTTCATCACTTAAATTTCATGTTTTTCTTGAGGTTTGCTCGCTTTTAACTAAATCGCCATGCACTTCAATGCACGGATTATTTTCTAATGGTCTTCATTTCAATGTTCTTCGTTTCAAGATATTTAAGAATTAATTCTGATAATTCCGGTTTCATGTTGAATAAATTTAACTTAAAATTTAAAAAATTTATTATGATTATATGATGCGATGTGTACACAAAATAAAATCATCATGAATTTATTGTCAATTCAGATTTTACCCTATCGGGTATCGGGGTTTGTTCGTAAAACGTAAATGTCACCTACCTAGTAGACTTTTCTGTAACATTTTACACCGTAAAGTCGCCTGAATCCGTTTGTAAATGCAAATGTAGCAATAATGTCATGATAACGTGTAGTAATAACGCGTTATTAATAAATTATGAATAATATTCGTAGTGGGAAATGGTGAAAAAGTCACAATTACTTTGAGCGTTCGTTAAGGTCGTCAAATTATGTTGCGCCATCTTTTAACAAAACTAATAAATAATAAATTTAATAAAAAATATTTTAATTTATTTTAAATAAACTGTCTATTGTTTTTGAATCCCAAACTCTAATTTTTATTTGTATAGTAAATTTTACTGGATGCTTTGTCTTTAATTTCAAAATATTTTCATTTATTGTTTCCATTATTTCTTGGCTGAATATAAAAAAATATTTGTTATTAATTATTTAACTATTTAAAAACAATTTTTTAAACTATCCGCCATTCTTCGAGATCGAATACTAAAAACTCGAAAACTACAGCCTACCTGTCAAATTCGGAGTGTCTTCAGCTCGATGTGAAAAGTGTGGTTAAATAAAAAAAAAAAAAAATATAATAAGAAAAATGAAAGTGAATGGTCAATAAGTAAGGAATCTATTTCAACTCAGACCAAATTTTATTTCCTGGATGAGATAAACAATACTAGTAGTATTGAAACTATAAATTATTATTGTGATGTCAGTTTTCAAACTAATTTTTTTGATTTTTATATTCTATATTGCTTACCAAATTAGATCTAATTTTTTGTTAACTTTTGCATCGTATTTATGATCTTTAACATACGTATGCCATTTTGTGTATTGAATGATTATGATATAATTGACTTGTTTTTATCTTTTAATAATTTTAGAATATTTTCAGTATGATATCGAAATTAGATGTGTTTATTTTTGGAGCCAGTGGTTCTATTGGAAAGTATACAGGGTATGAAACTGTTAGAGAACGTGATGACGTCACTTGGGGAATTGCTGGAAGATCTAAAGATAAATTGTTGAAAGTTTTGAGAGAAATGCAAAATAAAAGTGGTATTGATTTATCTATGGTTCCAATTATTACTGCCGATCTTAGAGACCCAGTTTCTTTGGCAGAAATGACTGCAAAATGTAAAGTTGTTGTTAATTGCTTTGGACCGTACCGATTCTTTGGTGAGCAAGTTGTTAAAACTTGTATTAATTCTGGAACCATCACGTTGATGTTAGTGGTGAACGATTTAGCAAAGGAAAAAGGCGTATAGTATATAAATAACCTTCATTGTTTTAATTTAAAATTTAATTGCCAAATTATTCATACAGTTTGTGATTTTGATAATATTCTATGTGATTTGGGAGTATCATTTTTGGAAAAACAATTTGAAGGTGAATTACATTCCGTTGAGACTTATTTATCAACACGGGAGGATGGTCTAACTCCAGGAGCCTCGAATCAGCTGTGTATGCTGATGAACCTCGAGGATTACGCACTCAGTTGTATAAGGAAAGAACTCCAACAACGCTCCCAAGATTGAAGAATAGTTTAGTAATTATTCTAAAGAAAACATTGTCTTCATCACTTAAATTTCATGGAATAGGTTATATATAGTAATTATTCTAAAGAAAACATTGCTCTATCTGTCATTTTCTAGATCTTTAATTAATAAGTTGCAAATTGTTGATATTATGTGGTGCCTACCTGGATCGGATCGTTCAGTTGTTATGAGATCTCAATGATTTTTTTATGATACGGACAAGAAACGTCCAATTTAAATGCAAGCATACATACCTTTTGCCTAATAATTATATCAAGGTTCAAAAGTAGGAATGTAAATAATCGTATTATTTTACAGACTTTTAATTCGTGTGATTGGTGTAATGTTGCTTTCATTTTTGGGTTTTTTCTAAATTTGGTGGTGGTCGATAAACAATATAGAAGAAGAAGAAAAGTGTGGTTTTGTAAAAAAATATAAAAATAGTTTTTGACTAGTAGTATTGAAACTATAAATAATTATTGTGTTGTGAGTTTTCAAATTCATTTTTTTGATTTTTATATTCTATATTGCTTTCCAAATTAGATCTAATTTTTGTTAACTTTTGGATCGTATTTATGTTCTTTAACATACGTATGCCATTTGGTGTTTTGAACGATTATGATATAATTGACTTGTTTTTATCTTTTAATAATTTTAGAATATTTTCAGTATGATATCGAAATTAGATGTGTTTATTTTTGGAGCCAGTGGTTCTATTGGAAAGTATACAGTGTATGAAACTGCTGGAAGATCTAAAGATAAATTGTTGAAAGTTTTGAGAGAAATGCAAAATAAAAGTGGTATTGATTTATCTATGGTTCCAATTATTTCTGCCGATCTTAGAGACCCAGTTTCTTTGGCAGAAATGACTGCAAAATGTAAAGTTGTTGTTAATTGCTGTGGACCGTACCGATTCTTTGGTGAGCAAGTTGTTAAAACTTGTATTAATTCTGGAACCCATCACGTTGATGTTAGTGGTGAACGATTTAGTAAAGGAAAAAGGCGTATATATAAATAACCTTCATTTTTTTAATTTAAAATTTAATTGCCAAATTATTCATATAGGTATACATTCTATCAGCTTGTGATTTTGATAATATTCTATGTGATTTGTGAGTATCATTTTTGGAAAAACAATTTGAAGGTAAATTACATTCCGTTGAGACTTATTTATCAACACGGGAAGATGGTCCAACTCCAGGAGCCTCGATACATTATGGAACTTGGTAATCAGCTGTGTATGCTGATGAACCTCGAGGATTACGCACTCAGTTGTATAAGGAAAGAACTCCAACAATGCTCCCAAGATTGAAGAATAGGTTATATATAGTAATTATTCTAAAGAAAACATTGCTCTATCTGTCATTTTCTAGATCTTTAATTAATAAGTTGCAAATTGTTGATATCATGTGGTGCCTACCTGGATCGGATCGTTCAGTTGTTATGAGATCTCAATGATTTTTTTATGATACGGACAAGAAACGTCCAATTTAAATGCAAGCATACATACCTTTTTCCTAATAATTATATCAAGGTTCAAAAGTAGGAATGTAAATAATCGTATTAATTTACAGACTTTTTAGTCTTTAGAATATTTTTAGTATGAGCAAGTTGTTAAAACTTGTATTAATTCTGGAACCATCACGTTGATGTTAGTGGTGAACGATTTAGCAAAGGAAAAAGGCGTATAGTATATAAATAACTTTCATTGTTTTAATTTAATTGCCAAATTATTCATACAGCTTGTGATTTTGATAATATTCTATGTGATTTGGGAGTATCATTTTTGGAAAAACAATTTGAAGGTGAATTACATTCCGTTGAGACTTATTTATCAACACGGGAGGATGGTCTAACTCCAGGAGCCTCGATATATTATGGAACTTAGGAATCAGCTGTGTATGCTGATGAACCTCGAGGATTACGCACTCAGTTGTATAAGGAAAGAACTCCAACAATGCTCCCAAGATTGAAGAATAGGTTAGTAATTATTCTAAAGAAAACATTGTCTTCATCACTTAAATTTCATGTTTTTTTTATGAGGTTTGCTCGCTTTTAACTAAATCGCCATGCACTTCAATGCACGGATTATTTTCTAATGGTCTTCATTTCAATGTTCTTCGTTTCAAGATATTTAAGAATTAATTCTGATAATTCCGGTTTCATGTTGAATAAATTTAACTTAAAATTTAAAAAATTTATTATGATTATATGATGCGATGTGTACACAAAATAAAATCATCATGAATTTATTGTCAATTCAGATTTTACCCTATCGGGTATCGGGGTTTGTTCGTAAAACGTAAATGTCATCTACCTAGTAGACTTTTCGGTAACATTTTACACCGTAAAGTCGCCTGAATCCGTTTGTAAATGCAAATGTAGCAATAATGTCATGATAACGTGTAGTAATAACGCGTTATTAATAAATTATGAATAATATTCGTAGTGGGAAATGGTGAAAAAGTCACAATTACTTTGAGCGTTCGTTAAGGTCGTCAAATTATGTTGCGCCATCTTTTAACAAAACTAATAAATAATAAATTTAATAAAAAATATTTTAATTTATTTTAAATAAACTGTCTATTGTTTTTGAATCCCAAACTAAAATTTTTATTTGTATAGTAAATTTTACTGGATGCTTTGTCTTTAATTTCAAAATATTTTCATTTATTGTTTCCATTATTTCTTGGCTGAATATAAAAAAATATTTGTTATTAATTATTTAACTATTTAAAAACAATTTTTTAAACTATCCGCCATTCTTCGAGATCGAATACTAAAAACTCGAAAACTACAGCCTACCTGTCAAATTCGGAGTGTCTTCAGCTCGATGTGAAAAGTGTGGTTAAATAAAAAAAAAAGAAAATATAATAAGAAAAATGAAAGTGAATGGTCAATCTATTGAATCTAGTGAATGGGAATCTATTTCAACTCAGACCAAATTTTATTTCCGGGATGAGATAAACAATACAGAAGAAGAAGAAAAGTGTGGTTTTGTAAAAAAATATAAAAATAGTTTTTGACTAGTATATAAATTATTATTGTGATGTCAGTTTTCAAACTAATTTTTTTGATTTTTATATTCTATATTGCTTACCAAATTAGATCTAATTTTTTGTTAACTTTTGCATCGTATTTATGATCTTTAACATACGTATGCCATTTTGTGTATTGAATGATTATGATATAATTGACTTGTTTTTATCTTTTAATAATTTTAGAATATTTTCAGTATGATATCGAAATTAGATGTGTTTATTTTTGGAGCCAGTGGTTCTATTGGAAAGTATACAGGGTATGAAACTGTTAGAGAACGTGATGACGTCACTTGGGGAATTGCTGGAAGATCTAAAGATAAATTGTTGAAAGTTTTGAGAGAAATGCAAAATAAAAGTGGTATTGATTTATCTATGGTTCCAATTATTTCTGCCGATCTTAGAGACCCAGTTTCTTTGGCAGAAATGACTGCAAAATGTAAAGTTGTTGTTATTGCTGTGGACCGTACCGATTCTTTGGTGAGCAAGTTGTTAAAACTTGTATTAATTCTGGAACCATCACGTTGATGTTAGTGGTGAACGATTTAGCAAAGGAAAAAGGCGTATAGTATATAAATAACCTTCATTGTTTTAATTTAAAATTTAATTGCCAAATTATTCATATAGGTATTCAGCTTGTGATTTTGATAATATTCTATGTGATTTGTGAGTATCATTTTTGGAAAAACAATTTGAAGGTAAATTACATTCCGTTGAGACTTATTTATCAACACGGGAGGATGGTCCACATTATGGAACTTGATAATCAGCTGTGTATGCTGATGAACCTCGAGGATTACGCACTCAGTTGTATAAGGAAAGAACTCCAACAATGCTCCCTAGATTGAAGAATAGGTTAGTAATTATTCTAAAGAAATCATTGTCTTCATCACTTAAATTTCAGGTTTTTCTTGAGGTTTGCTCGATTTTAACTAAATCGCCATGCACTTCAATGTTCTTCGTTTCAAGATATTTAAAAATTAATTCGCATAATTCCGGTTTCATGTTGAATAAATTTAACTTAATATTTAAAAATTTATTATGATTATATGATGCGATGTGTACACAAAATAAAATCATCACGAATTTATTGTCAATTCAGATTTTACCCTATCGGGTATCGGGGTTTGTTCGTAAAACGTAAATGTCACCTACCTAGTAGACTTTTCGGTAACATTTTACACCGTAAAGTCGCCTGAATCCGTTCGTAAATGCAAATGTAGCAATAATGTCATGATAACGTGTAGTAATAACGCGTTATTAATAAATTATGAATAATATTCGTAGTGGGAAATTGTGAAAAAGTCACAATTACTTTGAACGTTCGTTAAGGTCGTCAAATTATGTTGCGCCATCGTTTGACAAAACTAATAAATAATAATAAATTTAATAAAAAATATTTTAATTTATTTTAAATAAACTGTCTATTGTTTTTGTATCCCAAACTCCAATTTTTATTTGTATAGTAAATTTTACTGGATGCTTTGTCTTTAATTTCAAAATATTTTCATTTATTGTTTCCACTATTTCTTGGCTGAATATAAAAAAATATTTGTTATTAATTATTTAACTATTTAAAAACAATTTTTTAAACTATCCGCCATTCTTCGAGATCGAATACTAAAAACTCGAAAACTACAGCCTACCTGTCAAATTCGGAGTGTCTACAGCTCGATGTGAAAAGTGTGGTTAAATAAAAAAAAAGAAAATATAATAAGAAAAATGAAAGTGAATGGTCAATAAGTAAGGAATCTATTTCAACTCAGACCAAATTTTATTTCCGGGATGAGATAAACAATACAGAAGAAGAAGAAGAAAAGTGTGGTTTTGTAAAAAAATATAAAAATAGTTTTTGACTAGTAGTATTGAAACTATAAATTATTATTGTGATGTCAGTTTTCAAACTAATTTTTTTGATTTTTATATTCTATATTGCTTACCAAATTAGATCTAATTTTTTGTTAACTTTTGCATCGTATTTATGATCTTTAACATACGTATGCCATTTTGTGTATTGAATGATTATGATATAATTGACTTGTTTTTATCTTTTAATAATTTTAGAATATTTTCAGTATGATATCGAAATTAGATGTGATTATTTTTGGAGCCAGTGGTTTTATTGGAAAGTATACAGTGTATGAAGCTGTTAGAGAACGTAATGACGTCACTTGGGGAATTGCTGGAAGATCTAAAGATAAATTGTTGAAAGTTTTGAGAGAAATGCAAAATAAAGGTGGTATTGATTTATCTATGGTTCCAATTATTACTGCCGATCTTAGAGACCCAGTTTCTTTGGCAGAAATGACTGCAAAATGTAAAGTTGTTGTTAATTGCTGTGGACCGTACCGATTCTTTGGTGAGCAAGTTGTTAAAACTTGTATTAATTCTGGAACCCATCACGTTGATGTTAGTGGTGAACGATTTAGCAAAGGAAAAAGGCGTATATATAAATAACCTTCATTTTTTTAATTTAAAATTTAATTGCCAAATTATTCATATAGGTATACATTCTATCAGCTTGTGATTTTGATAATATTCTATGTGATTTGTGAGTATCATTTTTGGAAAAACAATTTGAAGGTAAATTACATTCCGTTGAGACTTATTTATCAACACGGGAAGATGTTCCAACTCCAGGAGCCTCGATACATTATGGAACTTGGTAATCAGCTGTGTATGCTGATGAACCTCGAGGATTACGCACTCAGTTGTATATGGAAAGAACTCCAACAATGCTCCCAAATTTAAAGAAAAGGTTATATATAGTAATTATTCTAAAGAAAACATTGCTCTATCTGTCATTTTCTAGATCTTTAATTAATAAGTTGCAAATTGTTGATATTATGTGGTGCCTACCTGGATCGGATCGTTCAGTTGTTATGAGATCTCAATGATTTTTTTATGATACGGACAAGAAACGTCCAATTTAAATGCAAGCATACATACCTTTTACCTAATAATTATATCAAGGTTCAAAAGTAGGAATGTAAATAATCGTATTATTTTACAGACTTTTAATTCGTGTGATTGGTGCAATGTTGCTTTCATTTTTGGGTTTTTTCTAAATTTGGTGGTGGTCGATAAACAATATAGAAGAAGAAGAAAAGTGTGGTTTTGTAAAAAAATATAAAAGTTGTGAGTTTTCAAATTCATTTTTTTGATTTTTATATTCTATATTGCTTTCCAAATTAGATCTAATTTTTGTTAACTTTTGGATCGTATTTATGTTCTTTAACATACGTATGCCATTTGGTGTTTTGAACGATTATGATATAATTGACTTGTTTTTATCTTTTAATAATTTTAGAATATTTTCAGTATGACATCGAAATTAGATGTGATTATTTTTGGAGCCAGTGGTTTTATTGGAAAGTATACAGTGTATGAAGCTGTTAGAGAACGTAATGACGTCACTTGGGGAATTGCTGGAAGATCTAAAGATAAATTGTTGAAAGTTTTGAGAGAAATGCAAAATAAAGGTGGTATTGATTTATCTATGGTTCCAATTATTACTGCCGATCTTAGAGACCCAGTTTCTTTGGCAGAAATGACTGCAAAATGTAAAGTTGTTGTTAATTGCTTTGGACCGTACCGATTCTTTGGTGAGCAAGTTGTTAAAACTTGTATTAATTCTGGAACCATCACGTTGATGTTAGTGGTGAACGATTTAGCAAAGGAAAAAGGCGTATAGTATATAAATAACATTCATTGTTTTAATTTAAAATTTAATTGCCAAATTATTCATACAGTTTGTGATTTTGATAATATTCTATGTGATTTGGGAGTATCATTTTTGGAAAAACAATTTGAAGGTGAATTACATTCCGTTGAGACTTATTTATCAACACGGGAGGATGGTCTAACTCCAGGAGCCTCGAATCAGCTGTGTATGCTGATGAACCTCGAGGATTACGCACTCAGTTGTATAAGGAAAGAACTCCAACAATGCTCCCAAGATTGAAGAATAGGTTAGTAATTATTCTAAAGAAAACATTGTCTTCATCACTTAAATTTCATGTTTTTCTTGAGGTTTGCTCGCTTTTAACTAAATCGCCATGCACTTCAATGCACGGATTATTTTCTAATGGTCTTCATTTCAATGTTCTTCGTTTCAAGATATTTAAGAATTAATTCTGATAATTCCGGTTTCATTTTGAATAAATTTAACTTAAAATTTAAAAAATTTATTATGATTATATGATGCTATGTGTACACAAAATAAAATCATCATGAATTTATTGTCAATTCAGATTTTACCCTATCGGGTATCGGGGTTTGTTCGTAAAACGTAAATGTCACCCAACATTCGGAATTTTAACTAAATCTAGTGTATCAATAGATGTATGCGTTTCAAGATATTTAAGAAATTATTCTGATAATTCCGGTTGCATGTTGAATAAATTTAACTTAAAGTTTAAAAAAATTTATTATAATTATATGATACCTCGTGTCCACAAAACAAAATCATCATGAATTTATGTCAATTCAGATCGTAAAGCCGTATGAATCCGTTCAGAAATGCAAACTTAGCAATAATGTCATGATAACGTGTAGTAATAATAAATTTATTAATAAATTTTTAATAATATTCGTAGTGGGAAATGTTGAAAATGTGACAATTACTTTGAGCGTTCGTTAAGGTCGTCAAATTATGTTGCGCCACCTTTTAATAAAACTAATAAATAATAATAAATTTAATAAAAAATATTTTAATATATTTTAAATAAACTGTCTATTGTATCCCACTCCAATTTTAATTTATAGAGTAAATTTTTCTGGATGCTTTGTCTTTAATTTCAGTATATTTTCATTTATTGTTCCTATTATTTCTTGGCTAAAGATAAAAGAATATTTGTTATTAATTATTTATTGTTATTTAAAAACAATTATATAAATTATCCGCCATTCTTCGAGATCGAATACATAACTACTCGAAATCCTATTCCCCCACTTTACTACATTTTTGCCTATCTGTCAAATTCTGAGGGTCTTCAGCTCGACGTCAAAAGTGTGGTTAAATAAAAAAAAAAAGAGAATATAATAAGAAAAATGATGAGATAAGTAAGGACTATAAGAAAGGAAACTATTCCAACTCATACCAAATTTTATTTCCGGGATAAACAACTTTTGCATTGTATTTATGATTTTTAACATACGTATAATCACATACGTGATTTTCTTTCTATTTGATCGTTATGTATTGAATGATTATGATATAATTGACTTATTTTTATCTTTTAATCATTTTATAATATTTTCAGTATGACATCGAAATTAGGTGTGATTATTTTTGGAGCCAGTGGTTATATTGAAAAGTATACAGTTGGAGTACGTAATGACGTCACTTGGGGAATTGCTGGAAGATCTAAAGATAAATTGTTGAAAGTTTTGAGAGAAATGCAAAATAAAAGTGGTATAGATTTATCTATGGTTCCAATTATTATTGCCGATCTTAGAGACCCAGCAGAAAAAACGTAAAGTTGTTGTTAATTGCTCTGGACCGTACTGATTCTTTGGTGAGCAAGTTGTTAATACTTGTATTAGTTCTGGAACCCATCACGTTGATGTTAGTGGTGAACGATTTAGCAAAAGAAAAAGGCGTGTATATAAATAACCTTAATTTTTTTAATTTAAAATTTAATTGCCAAATTATTCATATAGGTATTCAGCTTGTGATTTTGATAATATTCTATGTGATTTGTGAGTATCATTTTTGGAAAAACAATTTGAAGGTAAATTACATTCCGTTGAGACTTATTTATCAACACGGGAGGATGGTCCAACTCCAGGAGCCTCGATACATTATGGAACTTGGTAATCAGCTGTGTATGCTGATGAACCTCGAGGATTACGCACTCAGTTGTATATGGAAAGAACTCCAACAATGCTCCCAAGATTAAAGAATAGGTTATATATAGTAATTATTCTAAAGAAAACATTGCTCTATCTGTCATTTTCTAGATCTTTAATTAATAAGTTGCAAATTGTTGATATCATGTGGTGCCTACCTGGATCGGATCGTTCAGTTGTTATGAGATCTCAATGATTTTTTTATGATACGGACAAGAAACGTCCAATTTAAATGCAAGCATACATACCTTTTACCTGATAATTATATCAAGGTTCAAAAGTAGGAATGTAAATAATCGTATTATTTTACAGACTTTTAATTCGTGTGATTGGTGTAATGTTGCTTTCATTTTTGGGTTTTTTCTAAATTTGGTGGTGGTCGATAAACAATATAGAAGAAGAAGAAAAGTGTGGTTTTGTAAAAAAATATAAAAATAGTTTTTGACTAGTAGTATTGAAACTATAAATAATTATTGTGTTGTGAGTTTTCAAATTCATTTTTTTGATTTTTATATTCTATATTGCTTTCCAAATTAGATCTAATTTTTGTTAACTTTTGGATCGTATTTATGTTCTTTAACATACGTATGCCATTTGGTGTTTTGAAAGATTATGATATAATTGACTTGTTTTTATCTTTTAATAATTTTAGAATATTTTCAGTATGACATCGAAATTAGATGTGATTATTTTTGGAGCCAGTGGTTTTATTGGAAAGTATACAGTGTATGAAGCTGTTAGAGAACGTAATGACGTCACTTGGGGAATTGCTGGAAGATCTAAAGATAAATTGTTGAAAGTTTTGAGAGAAATGCAAAATAAAGGTGGTATTGATTTATGTATGGTTCCAATTATTACTGCCGATCTTAGAGACCCAGTTTCTTTGGCAGAAATGACTGCAAAATGTAAAGTTGTTGTTAATTGCTTTGGACCGTACCGATTCTTTGGTGAGCAAGTTGTTAAAACTTGTATTAATTCTGGAACCATCACGTTGATGTTAGTGGTGAACGATTTAGCAAAGGAAAAAGGCGTATAGTATATAAATAACCTTCATTGTTTTAATTTAAAATTTAATTGCCAAATTATTCATACAGTTTGTGATTTTGATAATATTCTATGTGATTTGGGAGTATCATTTTTGGAAAAACAATTTGAAGGTGAATTACATTCCGTTGAGACTTATTTATCAACACGGGAGGATGGTCTAACTCCAGGAGCCTCGAATCAGCTGTGTCTGCTGATGAACCTCGAGGATTACGCACTCAGTTGTATAAGGAAAGAACTCCAACAACGCTCCCAAGATTGAAGAATAGGTTAGTAATTATTCTAAAGAAAACATTGTCTTCATCACTTAAATTTCATGGAATAGGTTATATATAGTAATTATTCTAAAGAAAACATTGCTCTATCTGTCATTTTCTAGATCTTTAATTAATAAGTTGCAAATTGTTGATATTATGTGGTGCCTACCTGGATCGGATCGTTCAGTTGTTATGAGATCTCAATGATTTTTTTATGATACGGACAAGAAACGTCCAATTTAAATGCAAGCATACATACCTTTTACCTAATAATTATATCAAGGTTCAAAAGTAGGAATGTAAATAATCGTATTATTTTACAGACTTTTAATTCGTGTGATTGGTGCAATGTTGCTTTCATTTTTGGGTTTTTTCTAAATTTGGTGGTGGTCGATAAACAATATAGAAGAAGAAGAAAAGTGTGGTTTTGTAAAAAAATATAAAAGTTGTGAGTTTTCAAATTCATTTTTTTGATTTTTATATTCTATATTGCTTTCCAAATTAGATCTAATTTTTGTTAACTTTTGGATCGTATTTATGTTCTTTAACATACGTATGCCATTTGGTGTTTTGAACGATTATGATATAATTGACTTGTTTTTATCTTTTAATAATTTTAGAATATTTTCAGTATGACATCGAAATTAGATGTGATTATTTTTGGAGCCAGTGGTTTTATTGGAAAGTATACAGTGTATGAAGCTGTTAGAGAACGTAATGACGTCACTTGGGGAATTGCTGGAAGATCTAAAGATAAATTGTTGAAAGTTTTGAGAGAAATGCAAAATAAAGGTGGTATTGATTTATCTATGGTTCCAATTATTACTGCCGATCTTAGAGACCCAGTTTCTTTGGCAGAAATGACTGCAAAATGTAAAGTTGTTGTTAATTGCTTTGGACCGTACCGATTCTTTGGTGAGCAAGTTGTTAAAACTTGTATTAATTCTGGAACCATCACGTTGATGTTAGTGGTGAACGATTTAGCAAAGGAAAAAGGCGTATAGTATATAAATAACATTCATTGTTTTAATTTAAAATTTAATTGCCAAATTATTCATACAGTTTGTGATTTTGATAATATTCTATGTGATTTGGGAGTATCATTTTTGGAAAAACAATTTGAAGGTGAATTACATTCCGTTGAGACTTATTTATCAACACGGGAGGATGGTCTAACTCCAGGAGCCTCGAATCAGCTGTGTATGCTGATGAACCTCGAGGATTACGCACTCAGTTGTATAAGGAAAGAACTCCAACAATGCTCCCAAGATTGAAGAATAGGTTAGTAATTATTCTAAAGAAAACATTGTCTTCATCACTTAAATTTCATGTTTTTCTTGAGGTTTGCTCGCTTTTAACTAAATGCACGGATTATTTTCTAATGGTCTTCATTTCAATGTTCTTCGTTTCAAGATATTTAAGAATTAATTCTGATAATTCCGGTTTCATTTTGAATAAATTTAACTTAAAATTTAAAAAATTTATTATGATTATATGATGCTATGTGTACACAAAATAAAATCATCATGAATTTATTGTCAATTCAGATTTTACCCTATCGGGTATCGGGGTTTGTTCGTAAAACGTAAATGTCACCCAACATTCGGAATTTTAACTAAATCTAGTGTATCAATAGATGTATGCGTTTCAAGATATTTAAGAAATTATTCGGATAATTCCGGTTGCATGTTGAATAAATTTAACTTAAAGTTTAAAAAAATTTATTATAATTATATGATACCTCGTGTCCACAAAACAAAATCATCATGAATTTATGTCAATTCAGATCGTAAAGCCGTATGAATCCGTTCAGTAATGCAAACTTAGCAATAATGTCATGATAACGTGTAGTAATAATAAATTTATTAATAAATTTTTAATAATATTCGTAGTGGGAAATGTTGAAAATGTGACAATTACTTTGAACGTTCGTTAAGTCGACAAATTATGTTGCGCCACCTTTTAATAAAACTAATAAATAATAATAAATTTAATAAAAAATATTTTAATATATTTTAAATAAACTGTCTATTGTATCCCACTCCAATTTTAATTTATAGAGTAAATTTTTCTGGATGCTTTGTCTTTAATTTCAGTATATTTTCATTTATTGTTCCTATTATTTCTTGGCTAAAGATAAAAGAATATTTGTTATTAATTATTTATTGTTATTTAAAAACAATTATATAAATTATCCGCCATTCTTCGAGATCGAATACATAACTACTCGAAATCCTATTCCCCCACTTTACTACATTTTTGCCTATCTGTCAAATTCTGAGGGTCTTCAGCTCGACGTCAAAAGTGTGGTTAAATAAAAAAAAAAAGAGAATATAATAAGAAAAATGATGAGATAAGTAAGGACTATAAGAAAGGAAACTATTCCAACTCATACCAAATTTTATTTCCGGGATAAACAACTTTTGCATTGTATTTATGATTTTTAACATACGTATAATCACATACGTGATTTTCTTTCTATTTGATCGTTATGTATTGAATGATTATGATATAATTGACTTATTTTTATCTTTTAATCATTTTATAATATTTTCAGTATGACATCGAAATTAGGTGTGATTATTTTTGGAGCCAGTGGTTATATTGAAAAGTATACAGTTGGAGTACGTAATGACGTCACTTGGGGAATTGCTGGAAGATCTAAAGATAAATTGTTGAAAGTTTTGAGAGAAATGCAAAATAAAAGTGGTATAGATTTATCTATGGTTCCAATTATTATTGCCGATCTTAGAGACCCAGCAGAAAAAACGTAAAGTTGTTGTTAATTGCTCTGGACCGTACTGATTCTTTGGTGAGCAAGTTGTTAATACTTGTATTAATTCTGGAACCCATCACGTTGATGTTAGTGGTGAACGATTTAGCAAAAGAAAAAGGCGTGTATATAAATAACCTTAATTTTTTTAATTTAAAATTTAATTGACAAATTATTCATATAGGTATATCAGCTTGTGATTTTGATAGTATTCTATGTAATTTGGGAGTATCATTTATCAACACGCCAGGAGCCTCGATGCATTATGGAACGATACATTATGGAACTTGGGAAACTATAAATTATTATTGTGATGTCAGTTTTCAAACTAATTTTTTTGATTTTTATATTCTATATTGCTTACCAAATTAGATCTAATTTTTTGTTAACTTTTGCATCGTATTTATGATCTTTAACATACGTATGCCATTTTGTGTATTGAATGATTATGATATAATTGACTTGTTTTTATCTTTTAATAATTTTAGAATATTTTCAGTATGATATCGAAATTAGATGTGTTTATTTTTGGAGCCAGTGGTTCTATTGGAAAGTATACAGTGTATGAAACTGTTAGAGAACGTGATGACGTCACTTGGGGAATTGCTGGAAGATCTAAAGATAAATTGTTGAAAGTTTTGAGAGAAATGCAAAATAAAAGTGGTATTGATTTATCTATGGTTCCAATTATTACTGCCGATCTTAGAGACCCAGTTTCTTTGGCAGAAATGACTGCAAAATGTAAAGTTGTTGGTTATTGCTGTGGACCGTACCGATTCTTTGGTGAGCAAGTTGTTAAAACTATTATTAATTCTGGAACCCATCACGTTGATGTTAGTGGTGAACGATTTAGCAAAGAAAAAAGGCGTATATATAAATAACCTTCATTTTTTTAATTTAAAATTTAATTGCCAAATTATTCATATAGGTATTCAGCTTGTGATTTTGATAATATTCTATGTGATTTGTGAGTATCATTTTTGGAAAAACAATTTGAAGGTAAATTACATTCCGTTGAGACTTATTTATCAACACGGGAGGATGGTCCAACTCCAGGAGCCTCGATACATTATGGAACTTGGTAATCAGCTGTGTATGCTGATGAACCTCGAGGATTACGCACTCAGTTGTATATGGAAAGAACTCCAACAATGCTCCCAAGATTAAAGAATAGGTTATATATAGTAATTATTCTAAAGAAAACATTGCTCTATCTGTCATTTTCTAGATCTTTAATTAATAAGTTGCAAATTGTTGATATCATGTGGTGCCTACCTGGATCGGATCGTTCAGTTGTTATGAGATCTCAATGATTTTTTTATGATACGGACAAGAAACGTCCAATTTAAATGCAAGCATACATACCTTTTACCTGATAATTATATCAAGGTTCAAAAGTAGGAATGTAAATAATCGTATTATTTTACAGACTTTTAATTCGTGTGATTGGTGTAATGTTGCTTTCATTTTTGGGTTTTTTCTAAATTTGGTGGTGGTCGATAAACAATATAGAAGAAGAAGAAAAGTGTGGTTTTGTAAAAAAATATAAAAATAGTTTTTGACTAGTAGTATTGAAACTATAAATAATTATTGTGTTGTGAGTTTTCAAATTCATTTTTTTGATTTTTATATTCTATATTGCTTTCCAAATTAGATCTAATTTTTGTTAACTTTTGGATCGTATTTATGTTCTTTAACATACGTATGCCATTTGGTGTTTTGAAAGATTATGATATAATTGACTTGTTTTTATCTTTTAATAATTTTAGAATATTTTCAGTATGACATCGAAATTAGATGTGATTATTTTTGGAGCCAGTGGTTTTATTGGAAAGTATACAGTGTATGAAGCTGTTAGAGAACGTAATGACGTCACTTGGGGAATTGCTGGAAGATCTAAAGATAAATTGTTGAAAGTTTTGAGAGAAATGCAAAATAAAGGTGGTATTGATTTATCTATGGTTCCAATTATTACTGCCGATCTTAGAGACCCAGTTTCTTTGGCAGAAATGACTGCAAAATGTAAAGTTGTTGTTAATTGCTTTGGACCGTACCGATTCTTTGGTGAGCAAGTTGTTAAAACTTGTATTAATTCTGGAACCATCACGTTGATGTTAGTGGTGAACGATTTAGCAAAGGAAAAAGGCGTATAGTATATAAATAACCTTCATTGTTTTAATTTAAAATTTAATTGCCAAATTATTCATACAGTTTGTGATTTTGATAATATTCTATGTGATTTGGGAGTATCATTTTTGGAAAAACAATTTGAAGGTGAATTACATTCCGTTGAGACTTATTTATCAACACGGGAGGATGGTCTAACTCCAGGAGCCTCGAATCAGCTGTGTATGCTGATGAACCTCGAGGATTACGCACTCAGTTGTATAAGGAAAGAACTCCAACAATGCTCCCAAGATTGAAGAATAGGTTAGTAATTATTCTAAAGAAAACATTGTCTTCATCACTTAAATTTCATGTTTTTCTTGAGGTTTGCTCGCTTTTAACTAAATGCACGGATTATTTTCTAATGGTCTTCATTTCAATGTTCTTCGTTTCAAGATATGGCTATATTTACCGAGACTGGTCGCCCAACGGAAAGCCTTCAAATTTTTATCATGTGTTCTACTTCATGAGAGCATCCTAATTCCAGAATAGTTCCTGTCGGTCCCTTCTAGTTTAGGTGCTGCGCCCCTCAAAATCTCACTTCCAGAAACTATTTTTTTATATACTAATTTAATTTTTTTATACTTAATTTTGTTGTTATATTACTTAATAAATACTTCACTACCACAATTAACTCGATTTGTTATATTATTTTCAAACTTTATTTCACAAAATTTACTTTTTCAGATCAACTTTTTTTTATTATTTTTTCACATTTGACGTCTTTAAGTTTTTGTTGTTGTTTTTTATTTGGTAATTTTTTAATAATATATTGGCATTTCTGACAAATATATTGTAGCGTTCTCAAAGGTTCACTTTTTTTTTAAGCGTCCACTGAACTAAATTTTGACAATTACCATTTATTTTGAAGAAATAAAAATAAAAAAATTAAATAATAAATAAATAATATTCCTTATACAATTGAAATAAAATAAGTGTATGCGTAAGGTAAGTAATATGTACAACTAATTACTATGTTTTCCTTGTACAAAATATTCAAAAGAATTTATTGTAAAATGAACAATATCATAATTTTTAGTTCAATGAATTTTTTAACTTCAGTTCAACAAAATATTTACAAAATAAAAATACCAACCTCACATAAACAAAAAACAATAATATCAACAAAATAATGTCATTTTAGACATAAATTTTTAAAATATTAAAAAAATCATTAAAAAAACAATTTTCAATTTTTATTCTAATAGAATTTATTCAATATAGTGATAATACATATGTTTTATTGAAGTTATAATAAAAAAAACTAATGAAAAGATAAAAAATACAGTGAAATTGTGAGTTACAAAAAAAAAAAAAAAAGTGCAACTTTGGAGTCTTGCAGCTCCTAAAATTTGGGGCCCAAAATTTACAAATTAATTTTAATATAAGCTCGAATCCTTCCCCAACATTCTACAAAAGAAAAAAACATCATTTTAGGGAGCTTTCTACAAAAACAACAACCCTCTAAGGGTTTCTCCTGTTGTAACTTTGCTCCCAAGATATTTAAGAATTAATTCTGATAATTCCGGTTTCATGTTGAATAAATTTAACTTAAAATTTAAAAAATTTATTATGATTATATGATGCGATGTGTACACAAAATAAAATCATCATGAATTTATTGTCAATTCAGATTTTACCCTATCGGGTATCGGGGTTTGTTCGTAAAACGTAAATGTCACCTACCTAGTAGACTTTTCGATAACATTTTACACCGTAAAGTCGCCTGAATCCGTTTGTAAATGCAAATGTAGCAATAATGTCATGATAACGTGTAGTAATAACGCGTTATTAATAAATTATGAATAATATTCGTAGTGGGAAATGGTGAAAAAGTCACAATTACTTTGAGCGTTCGTTAAGGTCGTCAAATTATGTTGCGCCATCTTTTAACAAAACTAATAAATAATAATAAATTTAATAAAAAATATTTTAATTTATTTTAAATAAACTGTCTATTGTTTTTGAATCCCAAACTCTAATTTTTATTTGTATAGTAAATTTTAATGGATGCTTTGTCTTTAATTTCAAAATATTTTCATTTATTGTTTCCATTATTTCTTGGCTGAATATAAAAAAATATTTGTTATTAATTATTTAACTATTTAAAAACAATTTTTTAAACTATCCGCCATTCTTCGATATCGAATACTAAAAACTCGAAAACTACAGCCTACCTGTCAAATTCGGAGTGTCTTCAGCTCGATGTGAAAAGTGTGGTTAAATAAAAAAAAAAGAAAATATAATAAGAAAAATGAAAGTGAATGGTCAATCTATTGAATCTATGGAATGGGAATCTATTTCAACTCAGACCAAATTTTATTTCCGGGATGAGATAAACAATACAGAAGAAGAAGAAAAGTGTGGTTTTGTAAAAAAATATAAAAATAGTTTTTGACTAGTATATAAATTATTATTGTGATGTCAGTTTTCAAACTAATTTTTTTGATTTTTATATTCTATATTGCTTACCAAATTAGATCTAATTTTTTGTTAACTTTTGCATCGTATTTATGATCTTTAACATACGTATGCCATTTTGTGTATTGAATGATTATGATATAATTGACTTGTTTTTATCTTTTAATAATTTTAGAATATTTTCAGTATGATATCGAAATTAGATGTGTTTATTTTTGGAGCCAGTGGTTCTATTGGAAAGTATACAGTGTATGAAACTGCTGGAAGATCTAAAGATAAATTGTTGAAAGTTTTGAGAGAAATGCAAAATAAAAGTGGTATTGATTTATCTATGGTTCCAATTATTTCTGCCGATCTTAGAGACCCAGTTTCTTTGGCAGAAATGACTGCAAAATGTAAAGTTGTTGTTAATTGCTGTGGACCGTACCGATTCTTTGGTGAGCAAGTTGTTAAAACTTGTATTAATTCTGGAACCCATCACGTTGATGTTAGTGGTGAACGATTTAGCAAAGGAAAAAGGCGTATATATAAATAACCTTCATTTTTTTAATTTAAAATTTAATTGCCAAATTATTCATATAGGTATACATTCTATCAGCTTGTGATTTTGATAATATTCTATGTGATTTGTGAGTATCATTTTTGGAAAAACAATTTGAAGGTAAATTACATTCCGTTGAGACTTATTTATCAACACGGGAAGATGTTCCAACTCCAGGAGCCTCGATACATTATGGAACTTGGTAATCAGCTGTGTATGCTGATGAACCTCGAGGATTACGCACTCAGTTGTATAAGGAAAGAACTCCAACAATGCTCCCAAGATTGAAGAATAGGTTATATATAGTAATTATTCTAAAGAAAACATTGCTCTATCTGTCATTTTCTAGATCTTTAATTAATAAGTTGCAAATTGTTGATATCATGTGGTGCCTACCTGGATCGGATCGTTCAGTTGTTATGAGATCTCAATGATTTTTTTATGATACGGACAAGAAACGTCCAATTTAAATGCAAGCATACATACCTTTTTCCTAATAATTATATCAAGGTTCAAAAGTAGGAATGTAAATAATCGTATTAATTTACAGACTTTTTAGTCTTTAGAATATTTTTAGTATGAGCAAGTTGTTAAAACTTGTATTAATTCTGGAACCATCACGTTGATGTTAGTGGTGAACGATTTAGCAAAGGAAAAAGGCGTATAGTATATAAATAACTTTCATTGTTTTAATTTAATTGCCAAATTATTCATACAGCTTGTGATTTTGATAATATTCTATGTGATTTGGGAGTATCATTTTTGGAAAAACAATTTGAAGGTGAATTACATTCCGTTGAGACTTATTTATCAACACGGGAGGATGGTCTAACTCCAGGAGCCTCGAATCAGCTGTGTATGCTGATGAACCTCGAGGATTACGCACTCAGTTGTATAAGGAAAGAACTCCAACAATGCTCCCAAGATTGAAGAATAGGTTAGTAATTATTCTAAAGAAAACATTGTCTTCATCACTTAAATTTCATGTTTTTCTTGAGGTTTGCTCGCTTTTAACTAAATCGCCATGCACTTCAATGCACGGATTATTTTCTAATGGTCTTCATTTCAATGTTCTTCGTTTCAAGATATTTAAGAATTAATTCTGATAATTCCGGTTTCATGTTGAATAAATTTAACTTAAAATTTAAAAAATTTATTATGATTATATGATGCGATGTGTACACAAAATAAAATCATCATGAATTTATTGTCAATTCAGATTTTACCCTATCGGGTATCGGGGTTTGTTCGTAAAACGTAAATGTCACCTACCTAGTAGACTTTTCGGTAACATTTTACACCGTAAAGTCGCCTGAATCCGTTTGTAAATGCAAATGTAGCAATAATGTCATGATAACGTGTAGTAATAACGCGTTATTAATAAATTATGAATAATATTCGTAGTGGGAAATTGTGAAAAAGTCACAATTACTTTGAGCGTTCGTTAAGGTCGTCAAATTATGTTGCGCCATCTTTTAACAAAACTAATAAATAATAAATTTAATAAAAAATATTTTAATTTATTTTAAATAAACTGTCTATTGTTTTTGAATCCCAAACTCTAATTTTTATTTGTATAGTAAATTTTACTGGATGCTTTGTCTTTAATTTCAAAATATTTTCATTTATTGTTTCCATTATTTCTTGGCTGAATATAAAAAAATATTTGTTATTAATTATTTAACTATTTAAAAACAATTTTTTAAACTATCCGCCATTCTTCGAGATCGAATACTAAAAACTCGAAAACTACAGCCTACCTGTCAAATTCGGAGTGTCTTCAGCTCGATGTGAAAAGTGTGGTTAAATAAAAAAAAAAGAAAATATAATAAGAAAAATGAAAGTGAATGGTCAATAAGTAAGGAATCTATTTCAACTCAGACCAAATTTTATTTCCTGGATGAGATAAACAATACTAGTAGTATTGAAACTATAAATTATTATTGTGATGTCAGTTTTCAAACTAATTTTTTTGATTTTTATATTCTATATTGCTTACCAAATTAGATCTAATTTTTTGTTAACTTTTGCATCGTATTTATGATCTTTAACATACGTATGCCATTTTGTGTATTGAATGATTATGATATAATTGACTTGTTTTTATCTTTTAATAATTTTAGAATATTTTCAGTATGATATCGAAATTAGATGTGTTTATTTTTGGAGCCAGTGGTTCTATTGGAAAGTATACAGGGTATGAAACTGTTAGAGAACGTGATGACGTCACTTGGGGAATTGCTGGAAGATCTAAAGATAAATTGTTGAAAGTTTTGAGAGAAATGCAAAATAAAGGTGGTATTGATTTATCTATGGTTCCAATTATTACTGCCGATCTTAGAGACCCAGTTTCTTTGGCAGAAATGACTGCAAAATGTAAAGTTGTTGTTAATTGCTTTGGACCGTACCGATTCTTTGGTGAGCAAGTTGTTAAAACTTGTATTAATTCTGGAACCATCACGTTGATGTTAGTGGTGAACGATTTAGCAAAGGAAAAAGGCGTATAGTATATAAATAACCTTCATTGTTTTAATTTAAAATTTAATTGCCAAATTATTCATACAGTTTGTGATTTTGATAATATTCTATGTGATTTGGGAGTATCATTTTTGGAAAAACAATTTGAAGGAGAATTACATTCCGTTGAGACTTATTTATCAACACGGGAGGATGGTCTAACTCCAGGAGCCTCGAATCAGCTGTGTATGCTGATGAACCTCGAGGATTACGCACTCAGTTGTATAAGGAAAGAACTCCAACAACGCTCCCAAGATTGAAGAATAGTTTAGTAATTATTCTAAAGAAAACATTGTCTTCATCACTTAAATTTCATGGAATAGGTTATATATAGTAATTATTCTAAAGAAAACATTGCTCTATCTGTCATTTTCTAGATCTTTAATTAATAAGTTGCAAATTGTTGATATTATGTGGTGCCTACCTGGATCGGATCGTTCAGTTGTTATGAGATCTCAATGATTTTTTTATGATACGGACAAGAAACGTCCAATTTAAATGCAAGCATACATACCTTTTGCCTAATAATTATATCAAGGTTCAAAAGTAGGAATGTAAATAATCGTATTATTTTACAGACTTTTAATTCGTGTGATTGGTGTAATGTTGCTTTCATTTTTGGGTTTTTTCTAAATTTGGTGGTGGTCGATAAACAATATAGAAGAAGAAGAAAAGTGTGGTTTTGTAAAAAAATATAAAAATAGTTTTTGACTAGTAGTATTGAAACTATAAATAATTATTGTGTTGTGAGTTTTCAAATTCATTTTTTTGATTTTTATATTCTATATTGCTTTCCAAATTAGATCTAATTTTTGTTAACTTTTGGATCGTATTTATGTTCTTTAACATACGTATGCCATTTGGTGTTTTGAACGATTATGATATAATTGACTTGTTTTTATCTTTTAATAATTTTAGAATATTTTCAGTATGATATCGAAATTAGATGTGTTTATTTTTGGAGCCAGTGGTTCTATTGGAAAGTATACAGTGTATGAAACTGCTGGAAAATCTAAAGATAAATTGTTGAAAGTTTTGAGAGAAATGCAAAATAAAAGTGGTATTGATTTATCTATGGTTCCAATTATTTCTGCCGATCTTAGAGACCCAGTTTCTTTGGCAGAAATGACTGCAAAATGTAAAGTTGTTGTTAATTGCTGTGGACCGTACCGATTCTTTGGTGAGCAAGTTGTTAAAACTTGTATTAATTCTGGAACCCATCACGTTGATGTTAGTGGTGAACGATTTAGTAAAGGAAAAAGGCGTATATATAAATAACCTTCATTTTTTTAATTTAAAATTTAATTGCCAAATTATTCATATAGGTATACATTCTATCAGCTTGTGATTTTGATAATATTCTATGTGATTTGTGAGTATCATTTTTGGAAAAACAATTTGAAGGTAAATTACATTCCGTTGAGACTTATTTATCAACACGGGAAGATGGTCCAACTCCAGGAGCCTCGATACATTATGGAACTTGGTAATCAGCTGTGTATGCTGATGAACCTCGAGGATTACGCACTCAGTTGTATAAGGAAAGAACTCCAACAATGCTCCCAAGATTGAAGAATAGGTTATATATAGTAATTATTCTAAAGAAAACATTGCTCTATCTGTCATTTTCTAGATCTTTAATTAATAAGTTGCAAATTGTTGATATCATGTGGTGCCTACCTGGATCGGATCGTTCAGTTGTTATGAGATCTCAATGATTTTTTTATGATACGGACAAGAAACGTCCAATTTAAATGCAAGCATACATACCTTTTTCCTAATAATTATATCAAGGTTCAAAAGTAGGAATGTAAATAATCGTATTAATTTACAGACTTTTTAGTCTTTAGAATATTTTTAGTATGAGCAAGTTGTTAAAACTTGTATTAATTCTGGAACCATCACGTTGATGTTAGTGGTGAACGATTTAGCAAAGGAAAAAGGCGTATAGTATATAAATAACTTTCATTGTTTTAATTTAATTGCCAAATTATTCATACAGCTTGTGATTTTGATAATATTCTATGTGATTTGGGAGTATCATTTTTGGAAAAACAATTTGAAGGTGAATTACATTCCGTTGAGACTTATTTATCAACACGGGAGGATGGTCTAACTCCAGGAGCCTCGATATATTATGGAACTTAGGAATCAGCTGTGTATGCTGATGAACCTCGAGGATTACGCACTCAGTTGTATAAGGAAAGAACTCCAACAATGCTCCCAAGATTGAAGAATAGGTTAGTAATTATTCTAAAGAAAACATTGTCTTCATCACTTAAATTTCATGTTTTTTTTATGAGGTTTGCTCGCTTTTAACTAAATCGCCATGCACTTCAATGCACGGATTATTTTCTAATGGTCTTCATTTCAATGTTCTTCGTTTCAAGATATTTAAGAATTAATTCTGATAATTCCGGTTTCATGTTGAATAAATTTAACTTAAAATTTAAAAAATTTATTATGATTATATGATGCGATGTGTACACAAAATAAAATCATCATGAATTTATTGTCAATTCAGATTTTACCCTATCGGGTATCGGGGTTTGTTCGTAAAACGTAAATGTCATCTACCTAGTAGACTTTTCGGTAACATTTTACACCGTAAAGTCGCCTGAATCCGTTTGTAAATGCAAATGTAGCAATAATGTCATGATAACGTGTAGTAATAACGCGTTATTAATAAATTATGAATAATATTCGTAGTGGGAAATGGTGAAAAAGTCACAATTACTTTGAGCGTTCGTTAAGGTCGTCAAATTATGTTGCGCCATCTTTTAACAAAACTAATAAATAATAAATTTAATAAAAAATATTTTAATTTATTTTAAATAAACTGTCTATTGTTTTTGAATCCCAAACTAAAATTTTTATTTGTATAGTAAATTTTACTGGATGCTTTGTCTTTAATTTCAAAATATTTTCATTTATTGTTTCCATTATTTCTTGGCTGAATATAAAAAAATATTTGTTATTAATTATTTAACTATTTAAAAACAATTTTTTAAACTATCCGCCATTCTTCGAGATCGAATACTAAAAACTCGAAAACTACAGCCTACCTGTCAAATTCGGAGTGTCTTCAGCTCGATGTGAAAAGTGTGGTTAAATAAAAAAAAAAGAAAATATAATAAGAAAAATGAAAGTGAATGGTCAATCTATTGAATCTATGGAATGGGAATCTATTTCAACTCAGACCAAATTTTATTTCCGGGATGAGATAAACAATACAGAAGAAGAAGAAAAGTGTGGTTTTGTAAAAAAATATAAAAATAGTTTTTGACTAGTATATAAATTATTATTGTGATGTCAGTTTTCAAACTAATTTTTTTGATTTTTATATTCTATATTGCTTACCAAATTAGATCTAATTTTTTGTTAACTTTTGCATCGTATTTATGATCTTTAACATACGTATGCCATTTTGTGTATTGAATGATTATGATATAATTGACTTGTTTTTATCTTTTAATAATTTTAGAATATTTTCAGTATGATATCGAAATTAGATGTGTTTATTTTTGGAGCCAGTGGTTCTATTGGAAAGTATACAGGGTATGAAACTGTTAGAGAACGTGATGACGTCACTTGGGGAATTGCTGGAAGATCTAAAGATAAATTGTTGAAAGTTTTGAGAGAAATGCAAAATAAAAGTGGTATTGATTTATCTATGGTTCCAATTATTTCTGCCGATCTTAGAGACCCAGTTTCTTTGGCAGAAATGACTGCAAAATGTAAAGTTGTTGTTATTGCTGTGGACCGTACCGATTCTTTGGTGAGCAAGTTGTTAAAACTTGTATTAATTCTGGAACCATCACGTTGATGTTAGTGGTGAACGATTTAGCAAAGGAAAAAGGCGTATAGTATATAAATAACCTTCATTGTTTTAATTTAAAATTTAATTGCCAAATTATTTATACAGTTTGTGATTTTGATAATATTCTATGTGATTTGGGAGTATCATTTTTGGAAAAACAAATTGAAGGTGAATTACATTCCGTTGAGACTTATTTATCAACACTCAGGATTACGCACTCAGTTGTATAAGGAAAGAACTCCAACAATGCTCCCAAGATTGAAGAATAGGTTAGTAATTATTCTAAAGAAAACATTGTCTTCATCACTTAAATTTCATGTTTTTTTTATGAGGTTTGCTCGCTTATAACTAAATCGCCATGCACTTCAATGCACGGATTATTTTCTAATGGTCTTCATTTCAATGTTCTTCGTTTCAAGATATTTAAGAATTAATTCTGATAATTCCGGTTTCATGTTGAATAAATTTAACTTAAAATTTAAAAAATTTATTATGATTATATGATGCGATGTGTACACAAAATAAAATCATCATGAATTTATTGTCAATTCAGATTTTACCCTATCGGGTATCGGGGTTTGTTCGTAAAACGTAAATGTCACCTACCTAGTAGACTTTTCGGTAACATTTTACACCGTAAAGTCGCCTGAATTCGTTTGTAAATGCAAATGTAGCAATAATGTCATGATAACGTGTAGTAATAACGCGTTATTAATAAATTATGAATAATATTCGTAGTGGGAAATGGTGAAAAAGTCACAATTACTTTGAGCGTTCGTTAAGGTCGTCAAATTATGTTGCGCCATCTTTTAACAAAACTAATAAATAATAAATTTAATAAAAAATATTTTAATTTATTTTAAATAAACTGTCTATTGTTTTGAATCCCAAACTCTAATTTTTATTTGTATAGTAAATTTTAATGGATGATTTGTCTTTAGTTTCAAAATATTTTCATTTATTGTTTCCATTATTTCTTGGCTGAATATAAAAAAATATTTGGTATTAATTATTTAACTATTTAAAAACAATTTTTTAAACTATCCGCCATTCTTCGAGATCGAATACTAAAAACTCGAAAACTACAGCCTACCTGTCAAATTCGGAGTGTCTTCAGCTCGATGTGAAAAGTGTGGTTAAATAAAAAAAAAAGAAAATATAATAAGAAAAATGAAAGTGAATGGTCAATCTATTGAATCTAGTGAATGGGAATCTATTTCAACTCAGACCAAATTTTATTTCCGGGATGAGATAAACAATACAGAAGAAGAAGAAAAGTGTGGTTTTGTAAAAAAATATAAAAATAGTTTTTGACTAGTATATAAATTATTATTGTGATGTCAGTTTTCAAACTAATTTTTTTGATTTTTATATTCTATATTGCTTACCAAATTAGATCTAATTTTTTGTTAACTTTTGCATCGTATTTATGATCTTTAACATACGTATGCCATTTTGTGTATTGAATGATTATGATATAATTGACTTGTTTTTATCTTTTAATAATTTTAGAATATTTTCAGTATGATATCGAAATTAGATGTGATTATTTTTGGAGCCAGTGGTTCTATTGGAAAGTATACAGTGTATGAAACTGCTGGAAGATCTAAAGATAAATTGTTGAAAGTTTTGAGAGAAATGCAAAATAAAAGTGGTATTGATTTATCTATGGTTCCAATTATTTCTGCCGATCTTAGAGACCCAGTTTCTTTGGCAGAAATGACTGCAAAATGTAAAGTTGTTGTTAATTGCTGTGGACCGTACCGATTCTTTGGTGAGCAAGTTGTTAAAACTTGTATTAATTCTGGAACCCATCACGTTGATGTTAGTGGTGAACGATTTAGCAAAGGAAAAAGGCGTATATATATATAACCTTCATTTTTTTAATTTAAAATTTAATTGCCAAATTATTAATATAGGTATACATTCTATCAGCTTGTGATTTTGATAATATTCTATGTGATTTGTGAGTATCATTTTTGGAAAAACAATTTGAAGGTAAATTACATTCCGTTGAGACTTATTTATCAACACGGGAGGATGGTCCAACTCCAGGAGCCTCGATACATTATGGAACTTGGTAATCAGCTGTGTATGCTGATGAACCTCGAGGATTACGCACTCAGTTGTATATGGAAAGAACTCCAACAATGCTCCCAAATTTAAAGAAAAGGTTATATATAGTAATTATTCTAAAGAAAACATTGCTCTATCTGTCATTTTCTAGATCTTTAATTAATAAGTTGCAAATTGTTGATATTATGTGGTGCCTACCTGGATCGGATCGTTCAGTTGTTATGAGATCTCAATGATTTTTTTATGATACGGACAAGAAACGTCCAATTTAAATGCAAGCATACATACCTTTTACCTAATAATTATATCAAGGTTCAAAAGTAGGAATGTAAATAATCGTATTATTTTACAGACTTTTAATTCGTGTGATTGGTGTAATGTTGCTTTCATTTTTGGGTTTTTTCTAAATTTGGTGGTGGTCGATAAACAATATAGAAGAAGAAGAAAAGTGTGGTTTTGTAAAAAAATATAAAAATAGTTTTTGACTAGTAGTATTGAAACTATAAATAATTATTGTGTTGTGAGTTTTCAAATTCATTTTTTTGATTTTTATATTCTATATTGCTTTCCAAATTAGATCTAATTTTTGTTAACTTTTGGATCGTATTTATGTTCTTTAACATACGTATGCCATTTGGTGTTTTGAACGATTATGATATAATTGACTTGTTTTTATCTTTTAATAATTTTAGAATATTTTCAGTATGACATCGAAATTAGATGTGATTATTTTTGGAGCCAGTGGTTTTATTGGAAAGTATACAGTGTATGAAGCTGTTAGAGAACGTAATGACGTCACTTGGGGAATTGCTGGAAGATCTAAAGATAAATTGTTGAAAGTTTTGAGAGAAATGCAAAATAAAGGTGGTATTGATTTATCTATGGTTCCAATTATTACTGCCGATCTTAGAGACCCAGTTTCTTTGGCAGAAATGACTGCAAAATGTAAAGTTGTTGTTAATTGCTTTGGACCGTACCGATTCTTTGGTGAGCAAGTTGTTAAAACTTGTATTAATTCTGGAACCATCACGTTGATGTTAGAGGTGAACGATTTAGCAAAGGAAAAAGGCGTATAATATATAAATAACCTTCATTGTTTTAATTTAAAATTTAATTGCCAAATTATTCATACAGTTTGTGATTTTGATAATATTCTATGTGATTTGGGAGTATCATTTTTGGAAAAACAATTTGAAGGTGAATTACATTCCGTTGAGACTTATTTATCAACACGGGAGGATGGTCTAACTCCAGTAGCCTCGAATCAGCTGTGTATGCTGATGAACCTCGAGGATTACGCACTCAGTTGTATAAGGAAAGAACTCCAACAATGCTCCCAAGATTGAAGAATAGGTTAGTAATTATTCTAAAGAAAACATTGTCTTCATCACTTAAATTTCATGTTTTTCTTGAGGTTTGCTCGCTTTTAACTAAATCGCCATGCACTTCAATGCACGGATTATTTTCTAATGGTCTTCATTTCAATGTTCTTCGTTTCAAAATATTTAAGAATTAATTCTGATAATTCCGGTTTCATGTTGAATAAATTTAACTTAAAATTTATAAAATTTATTATGATTATATGATGCGATGTGTACACAAAATAAAATCATCATGAATTTATTGTCAATTCAGATTTTACCCTATCGGGTATCGGGGTTTGTTCGTAAAACGTAAATGTCACCTACCTAGTAGACTTTTCGGTAACATTTTACACCGTAAAGTCGCCTGAATCCGTTTGTAAATGCAAATGTAGCAGTAATGTCATGATAACGTGTAGTAATAACGCGTTATTAATAAATTATGAATAATATTCGTAGTGGGAAATGGTGAAAAAGTCACAATTACTTTGAGCGTTCGTTAAGGTCGTCAAATTATGTTGCGCCATCTTTTAACAAAACTAATAAATAATAATAAATTTAATAAAAAATATTTTAATTTATTTTAAATAAACTGTCTATTGTTTTTGAATCCCAAACTCTAATTTTTATTTGTATAGTAAATTTTACTGGATGCTTTGTCTTTAATTTCAAAATATTTTCATTTATTGTTTCCACTATTTCTTGGCTGAATATAAAAAAATATTTGTTATTAATTATTTAACTATTTAAAAACAATTTTTTAAACTATCCGCCATTCTTCGAGATCGAATACTAAAAACTCGAAAACTACAGCCTACCTGTCAAATTCGGAGTGTCTACAGCTCGATGTGAAAAGTGTGGTTAAATAAAAAAAAAGAAAATATAATAAGAAAAATGAAAGTGAATGGTCAATAAGTAAGGAATCTATTTCAACTCAGACCAAATTTTATTTCCGGGATGAGATAAACAATACAGAAGAAGAAGAAGAAAAGTGTGGTTTTGTAAAAAAATATAAAAATAGTTTTTGACTAGTAGTATTGAAACTATAAATTATTATTGTGATGTCAGTTTTCAAACTAATTTTTTTGATTTTTATATTCTATATTGCTTACCAAATTAGATCTAATTTTTTGTTAACTTTTGCATCGTATTTATGATCTTTAACATACGTATGCCATTTTGTGTATTGAATGATTATGATATAATTGACTTGTTTTTATCTTTTAATAATTTTAGAATATTTTCAGTATGATATCGAAATTAGATGTGTTTATTTTTGGAGCCAGTGGTTCTATTGGAAAGTATACAGTGTATGAAACTGTTAGAGAACGTGATGACGTCACTTGGGGAATTGCTGGAAGATCTAAAGATAAATTGTTGAAAGTTTTGAGAGAAATGCAAAATAAAAGTGGTATTGATTTATCTATGGTTCCAATTATTACTGCCGATCTTAGAGACCCAGTTTCTTTGGCAGAAATGACTGCAAAATGTAAAGTTGTTGTTAATTGCTGTGGACCGTACCGATTCTTTGGTGAGCAAGTTGTTAAAACTTGTATTAATTCTGGAACCCATCACGTTGATGTTAGTGGTGAACGATTTAGCAAAGAAAAAAGGCGTATATATAAATAACCTTCATTTTTTTAATTTAAAATTTAATTGCCAAATTATTCATATAGGTATACATTCTATCAGCTTGTGATTTTGATAATATTCTATGTGATTTGTGAGTATCATTTTTGGACAAACAATTTGAAGGTAAATTACATTCCGTTGAGACTTATTTATCAACACGGGAGGATGGTCCAACTCCAGGAGCCTCGATACATTATGGAACTTGGTAATCAGCTGTGTATGCTGATGAACCTCGAGGATTACGCACTCAATTGTATAAAGAAAGAACTCCAACAATGCTCCCAAGATTGAAGAATAGATTATATTTAGTAATTATTCTAAAGAAACATTGCTCTGTCATTTTCTAGATCTTTAGTTCATAAGTTGCAAATTGTTGATATCATGTGGTGCCTACCTGGATCGGATCGTTCAGTTGTTATGAGATCTCAATGATTTTTTTATGATAAGGACAAGAAACGTCCAATTTAAATGCAAGCATACATACCTTTTACCTAATAATTATATCAAGGTTCAAAAGTAGGAATGTAAATAATCGTATTATTTTACAGACTTTTAATTCGTGTGATTGGTGTAATGTTGCTTTCATTTTTGGGTTTTTTCTAAATTTGGTGGTGGTCGATAAACAATATAGAAGAAGAAGAAAAGTGTGGTTTTATAAAAAAATATAAAAATAGTTTTTGACTAGTAGTATTGAAACTATAAATTATTATTGTGATGTCAGTTTTCAAACTCCTTTTTTTTTATTGCATCGTATTTATGATCTTTAACATACGTATGCCATTTTGTGTATTGAATGATTATGATATAATTGACTTGTTTTTATCGAAATTAGATGTGATTATTTTTAGAGCCAGTGGTTCTATTGGAAAGTATACAGTGTATGAAACTGTTAGAGAACGTAATGACGTCACTTATGGAATTGCTGGAAGATCTAAAGATAAATTGTTGAAAGTTTTGAGAGAAATGCAAAATAAAAGTGGTATCTATGGTTCCAATTATTACTGCTGATCTTAGAGACCCAGTTTCTATGGCAGAATTGACTGCAAAATGTAAAGTTGTTGTTAATTGCTGTGGACCGTACCGATTCTTTGGTGAGCAAGTTGTTAAAACTTGTATTAATTCTGGAACCATCACGTTGATGTTAGTGGTGAACGATTTAGCAAAGGAAAAAGGCGTATAGTATATAAATAACCTTCATTGTTTTAATTTAAAATTTAATTGCCAAATTATTCATACAGTTTGTGATTTTGATAATATTCTATGTGATTTGGGAGTATCATTTTTGGAAAAACAATTTGAAGGTGAAGTACATTCCGTTGAGACTTATTTATCAACACGGGAGGATGGTCTAACTCCAGGAGCCTCGAATCAGCTGTGTATGCTGATGAACCTCGAGGATTACGCACTCAGTTGTATAAGGAAAGAACTCCAACAATGCTCCCAAGATTGAAGAATAGGTTAGTAATTATTCTAAAGAAAACATTGTCTTCATCACTTAAATTTCATGTTTTTCTTGAGGTTTGCTCGCTTTTAACTAAATCGCCATGCACTTCAATGCACGGATTATTTTCTAATGGTCTTCATTTCAATGTTCTTCGTTTCAAGATATTTAAGAATTAATTCTGATAATTCCGGTAGACTTTTCGGTAACATTTTACACCGTAAAGTCGCCTGAATCCGTTTGTAAATGCAAATGTAGCAATAATGTCATGATAACGTGTAGTAATAACGCGTTATTAATAAATTATGAATAATATTCGTAGTGGGAAATGGTGAAAAAGTCACAATTACTTTGAGCGTTCGTTAAGGTCGTCAAATTATGTTGCGCCATCTTTTAACAAAACTAATAAATAATAATAAATTTAATGAAAAATATTTTAATTTATTTTAAATAAACTGTCTATTGTTTTTGAATCCCAAACTCTAATTTTTATTTGTATAGTAAATTTTACTGGATGCTTTGTCTTTAATTTCAAAATATTTTCATTTATTGTTTCCATTATTTCTTGGCTGAATATAAAAAAATATTTGTTATTAATTATTTAACTATTTAAAAACAATTTTTTAAACTATCCGCCATTCTTCGAGATCGAATACTAAAAACTCGAAAACTACAGCCTACCTGTCAAATTCGGAGTGTCTTCAGCTCGATGTGAAAAGTGTGGTTAAATAAAAAAAAAAGAAAATATAATAAGAAAAATGAAAGTGAATGGTCAATCTATTGAATCTAGTGAATGGGAATCTATTTCAACTCAGACCAAATTTTATTTCCGGGATGAGATAAACAATACAGAAGAAGAAGAAAAGTGTGGTTTTGTAAAAAAATATAAAAATAGTTTTTGACTAGTATATAAATTATTATTGTGATGTCAGTTTTCAAACTAATTTTTTTGATTTTTATATTCTATATTGCTTACCAAATTAGATCTAATTTTTTGTTAACTTTTGCATCGTATTTATGATCTTTAACATACGTATGCCATTTTGTGTATTGAATGATTATGATATAATTGACTTGTTTTTATCTTTTAATAATTTTAGAATATTTTCAGTATGATATCGAAATTAGATGTGTTTATTTTTGGAGCCAGTGGTTCTATTGGAAAGTATACAGGGTATGAAACTGTTAGAGAACGTGATGACGTCACTTGGGGAATTGCTGGAAGATCTAAAGATAAATTGTTGAAAGTTTTGAGAGAAATGCAAAATAAAAGTGGTATTGATTTATCTATGGTTCCAATTATTTCTGCCGATCTTAGAGACCCAGTTTCTTTGGCAGAAATGACTGCAAAATGTAAAGTTGTTGTTATTGCTCTGGACCGTACCGATTCTTTGGTGAGCAAGTTGTTAAAACTTGTATTAATTCTGGAACCCATCACGTTGATGCTAGTGGTGAACGATTTAGCAAAGGAAAAAGGCGTATATATAAATAACCTTCATTTTTTTAATTTAAAATTTAATTGCCAAATTATTCATATATTCTATGTGATTTGTGAGTATCATTTTTGGAAAAACAATTTGAAGGTAAATTACATTCCGTTGAGACTTATTTATCAACACGGGAGGATGGTCCCTCCACATTATGGAACTTGATAATCAGCTGTGTATGCTGATGAACCTCGAGGATTACGCACTCAGTTGTATAAGGAAAGTACTCCAACAATGCTCCCAAGATTGAAGAATAGGTTAGTAATTATTCTAAAGAAAACATTGTCTTCATCACTTAAATTTCATGTTTTTCTTGAGGTTTGCTCGCTTTTAACTAAATCGCCATGCACTTCAATGCACGGATTATTTTCTAATGGTCTTCATTTCAATGTTCTTCGTTTCAAGATATTTAAGAATTAATTCTGATAATTCCGGTTTCATTTTGAATAAATTTAACTTAAAATTTAAAAAATTTATTATGATTATATGATGCTATGTGTACACAAAATAAAATCATCATGAATTTATTGTCAATTCAGATTTTACCCTATCGGGTATCGGGGTTTGTTCGTAAAACGTAAATGTCACCCAACATTCGGAATTTTAACTAAATCTAGTGTATCAATAGATGTATGCGTTTCAAGATATTTAAGAAATTATTCTGATAATTCCGGTTGCATGTTGAATAAATTTAACTTAAAGTTTAAAAAAATTTATTATAATTATATGATACCTCGTGTCCACAAAACAAAATCATCATGAATTTATGTCAATTCAGATCGTAAAGCCGTATGAATCCGTTCAGAAATGCAAACTTAGCAATAATGTCATGATAACGTGTAGTAATAATAAATTTATTAATAAATTTTTAATAATATTCGTAGTGGGAAATGTTGAAAATGTGACAATTACTTTGAGCGTTCGTTAAGGTCGTCAAATTATGTTGCGCCACCTTTTAATAAAACTAATAAATAATAATAAATTTAATAAAAAATATTTTAATATATTTTAAATAAACTGTCTATTGTATCCCACTCCAATTTTAATTTATAGAGTAAATTTTTCTGGATGCTTTGTCTTTAATTTCAGTATATTTTCATTTATTGTTCCTATTATTTCTTGGCTAAAGATAAAAGAATATTTGTTATTAATTATTTATTGTTATTTAAAAACAATTATATAAATTATCCGCCATTCTTCGAGATCGAATACATAACTACTCGAAATCCTATTCCCCCACTTTACTACATTTTTGCCTATCTGTCAAATTCTGAGGGTCTTCAGCTCGACGTCAAAAGTGTGGTTAAATAAAAAAAAAAAGAGAATATAATAAGAAAAATGATGAGATAAGTAAGGACTATAAGAAAGGAAACTATTCCAACTCATACCAAATTTTATTTCCGGGATAAACAACTTTTGCATTGTATTTATGATTTTTAACATACGTATAATCACATACGTGATTTTCTTTCTATTTGATCGTTATGTATTGAATGATTATGATATAATTGACTTATTTTTATCTTTTAATCATTTTATAATATTTTCAGTATGACATCGAAATTAGGTGTGATTATTTTTGGAGCCAGTGGTTATATTGAAAAGTATACAGTTGGAGTACGTAATGACGTCACTTGGGGAATTGCTGGAAGATCTAAAGATAAATTGTTGAAAGTTTTGAGAGAAATGCAAAATAAAAGTGGTATAGATTTATCTATGGTTCCAATTATTATTGCCGATCTTAGAGACCCAGCAGAAAAAACGTAAAGTTGTTGTTAATTGCTCTGGACCGTACTGATTCTTTGGTGAGCAAGTTGTTAATACTTGTATTAGTTCTGGAACCCATCACGTTGATGTTAGTGGTGAACGATTTAGCAAAAGAAAAAGGCGTGTATATAAATAACCTTAATTTTTTTAATTTAAAATTTAATTGACAAATTATTCATATAGGTATATCAGCTTGTGATTTTGATAGTATTCTATGTAATTTGGGAGTATCATTTATCAACACGCCAGGAGCCTCGATGCATTATGGAACGATACATTATGGAACTTGGGAAACTATAAATTATTATTGTGATGTCAGTTTTCAAACTAATTTTTTTGATTTTTATATTCTATATTGCTTACCAAATTAGATCTAATTTTTTGTTAACTTTTGCATCGTATTTATGATCTTTAACATACGTATGCCATTTTGTGTATTGAATGATTATGATATAATTGACTTGTTTTTATCTTTTAATAATTTTAGAATATTTTCAGTATGATATCGAAATTAGATGTGTTTATTTTTGGAGCCAGTGGTTCTATTGGAAAGTATACAGTGTATGAAACTGTTAGAGAACGTGATGACGTCACTTGGGGAATTGCTGGAAGATCTAAAGATAAATTGTTGAAAGTTTTGAGAGAAATGCAAAATAAAAGTGGTATTGATTTATCTATGGTTCCAATTATTACTGCCGATCTTAGAGACCCAGTTTCTTTGGCAGAAATGACTGCAAAATGTAAAGTTGTTGTTAATTGCTGTGGACCGTACCGATTCTTTGGTAAGCAAGTTGTTAAAACTTGTATTAATTCTGGAACCCATCACGTTGATGTTAGTGGTGAACGATTTAGCAAAGAAAAAAGGCGTATATATAAATAACCTTCATTTTTTTAATTTAAAATTTAATTGCCAAATTATTCATATAGGTATTCAGCTTGTGATTTTGATAATATTCTATGTGATTTGTGAGTATCATTTTTGGAAAAACAATTTGAAGGTAAATTACATTCCGTTGAGACTTATTTATCAACACGGGAGGATGGTCCAACTCCAGGAGCCTCGATACATTATGGAACTTGGTAATCAGCTGTGTATGCTGATGAACCTCGAGGATTACGCACTCAGTTGTATATGGAAAGAACTCCAACAATGCTCCCAAGATTAAAGAATAGGTTATATATAGTAATTATTCTAAAGAAAACATTGCTCTATCTGTCATTTTCTAGATCTTTAATTAATAAGTTGCAAATTGTTGATATCATGTGGTGCCTACCTGGATCGGATCGTTCAGTTGTTATGAGATCTCAATGATTTTTTTATGATACGGACAAGAAACGTCCAATTTAAATGCAAGCATACATACCTTTTACCTGATAATTATATCAAGGTTCAAAAGTAGGAATGTAAATAATCGTATTATTTTACAGACTTTTAATTCGTGTGATTGGTGTAATGTTGCTTTCATTTTTGGGTTTTTTCTAAATTTGGTGGTGGTCGATAAACAATATAGAAGAAGAAGAAAAGTGTGGTTTTGTAAAAAAATATAAAAATAGTTTTTGACTAGTAGTATTGAAACTATAAATAATTATTGTGTTGTGAGTTTTCAAATTCATTTTTTTGATTTTTATATTCTATATTGCTTTCCAAATTAGATCTAATTTTTGTTAACTTTTGGATCGTATTTATGTTCTTTAACATACGTATGCCATTTGGTGTTTTGAAAGATTATGATATAATTGACTTGTTTTTATCTTTTAATAATTTTAGAATATTTTCAGTATGACATCGAAATTAGATGTGATTATTTTTGGAGCCAGTGGTTTTATTGGAAAGTATACAGTGTATGAAGCTGTTAGAGAACGTAATGACGTCACTTGGGGAATTGCTGGAAGATCTAAAGATAAATTGTTGAAAGTTTTGAGAGAAATGCAAAATAAAGGTGGTATTGATTTATGTATGGTTCCAATTATTACTGCCGATCTTAGAGACCCAGTTTCTTTGGCAGAAATGACTGCAAAATGTAAAGTTGTTGTTAATTGCTTTGGACCGTACCGATTCTTTGGTGAGCAAGTTGTTAAAACTTGTATTAATTCTGGAACCATCACGTTGATGTTAGTGGTGAACGATTTAGCAAAGGAAAAAGGCGTATAGTATATAAATAACCTTCATTGTTTTAATTTAAAATTTAATTGCCAAATTATTCATACAGTTTGTGATTTTGATAATATTCTATGTGATTTGGGAGTATCATTTTTGGAAAAACAATTTGAAGGTGAATTACATTCCGTTGAGACTTATTTATCAACACGGGAGGATGGTCTAACTCCAGGAGCCTCGAATCAGCTGTGTCTGCTGATGAACCTCGAGGATTACGCACTCAGTTGTATAAGGAAAGAACTCCAACAACGCTCCCAAGATTGAAGAATAGGTTAGTAATTATTCTAAAGAAAACATTGTCTTCATCACTTAAATTTCATGGAATAGGTTATATATAGTAATTATTCTAAAGAAAACATTGCTCTATCTGTCATTTTCTAGATCTTTAATTAATAAGTTGCAAATTGTTGATATTATGTGGTGCCTACCTTGATCGGATCGTTCAGTTGTTATGAGATCTCAATGATTTTTTTATGATACGGACAAGAAACGTCTAATTTAAATGCAAGCATACATACCTTTTGCCTAATAATTATATCAAGGTTCAAAAGTAGGAATGTAAATAATCGTATTATTTTACAGACTTTTAATTCGTGTGATTGGTGTAATGTTGCTTTCATTTTTGGGTTTTTTCTAAATTTGGTGGTGGTCGATAAACAATATAGAAGAAGAAGAAAAGTGTGGTTTTGTAAAAAAATATAAAAGTTGTGAGTTTTCAAATTCATTTTTTTGATTTTTATATTCTATATTGCTTTCCAAATTAGATCTAATTTTTGTTAACTTTTGGATCATATTTATGTTCTTTAACATACGTATGCCATTTGGTGTTTTGAACGATTATGATATAATTGACTTGTTTTTATCTTTTAATAATTTTAGAATATTTTCAGTATGACATCGAAATTAGATGTGATTATTTTTGGAGCCAGTGGTTTTATTGGAAAGTATACAGTGTATGAAGCTGTTAGAGAACGTAATGACGTCACTTGGGGAATTGCTGGAAGATCTAAAGATAAATTGTTGAAAGTTTTGAGAGAAATGCAAAATAAAGGTGGTATTGATTTATCTATGGTTCCAATTATTACTGCCGATCTTAGAGACCCAGTTTCTTTGGCAGAAATGACTGCAAAATGTAAAGTTGTTGTTAATTGCTTTGGACCGTACCGATTCTTTGGTGAGCAAGTTGTTAAAACTTGTATTAATTCTGGAACCATCACGTTGATGTTAGAGGTGAACGATTTAGCAAAGGAAAAAGGCGTATAGTATATAAATAACCTTCATTGTTTTAATTTAAAATTTAATTGCCAAATTATTCATACAGTTTGTGATTTTGATAATATTCTATGTGATTTGGGAGTATCATTTTTGGAAAAACAATTTGAAGGTGAATTACATTCCGTTGAGACTTATTTATCAACACGGGAGGATGGTCTAACTCCAGTAGCCTCGAATCAGCTGTGTATGCTGATGAACCTCGAGGATTACGCACTCAGTTGTATAAGGAAAGAACTCCAACAATGCTCCCAAGATTGAAGAATAGGTTAGTAATTATTCTAAAGAAAACATTGTCTTCATCACTTAAATTTCATGTTTTTCTTGAGGTTTGCTCGCTTTTAACTAAATCGCCATGCACTTCAATGCACGGATTATTTTCTAATGGTCTTCATTTCAATGTTCTTCGTTTCAAAATATTTAAGAATTAATTCTGATAATTCCGGTTTCATGTTGAATAAATTTAACTTAAAATTTATAAAATTTATTATGATTATATGATGCGATGTGTACACAAAATAAAATCATCATGAATTTATTGTCAATTCAGATTTTACCCTATCGGGTATCGGGGTTTGTTCGTAAAACGTAAATGTCACCTACCTAGTAGACTTTTCGGTAACATTTTACACCGTAAAGTCGCCTGAATCCGTTTGTAAATGCAAATGTAGCAGTAATGTCATGATAACGTGTAGTAATAACGCGTTATTAATAAATTATGAATAATATTCGTAGTGGGAAATGGTGAAAAAGTCACAATTACTTTGAGCGTTCGTTAAGGTCGTCAAATTATGTTGCGCCATCTTTTAACAAAACTAATAAATAATAATAAATTTAATAAAAAATATTTTAATTTATTTTAAATAAACTGTCTATTGTTTTTGAATCCCAAACTCTAATTTTTATTTGTATAGTAAATTTTACTGGATGCTTTGTCTTTAATTTCAAAATATTTTCATTTATTGTTTCCATTATTTCTTGGCTGAATATAAAAAAATATTTGTTATTAATTATTTAACTATTTAAAAACAATTTTTTAAACTATCCGCCATTCTTCGATATCGAATACTAAAAACTCGAAAACTACAGCCTACCTGTCAAATTCGGAGTGTCTTCAGCTCGATGTGAAAAGTGTGGTTAAATAAAAAAAAAAGAAAATATAATAAGAAAAATGAAAGTGAATGGTCAATCTATTGAATCTAGTGAATGGGAATCTATTTCAACTCAGACCAAATTTTATTTCCGGGATGAGATAAACAATACAGAAGAAGAAGAAAAGTGTGGTTTTGTAAAAAAATATAAAAATAGTTTTTGACTAGTATATAAATTATTATTGTGATGTCAGTTTTCAAACTAATTTTTTTGATTTTTATATTCTATATTGCTTACCAAATTAGATCTAATTTTTTGTTAACTTTTGCATCGTATTTATGATCTTTAACATACGTATGCCATTTTGTGTATTGAATGATTATGATATAATTGACTTGTTTTTATCTTTTAATAATTTTAGAATATTTTCAGTATGATATCGAAATTAGATGTGTTTATTTTTGGAGCCAGTGGTTCTATTGGAAAGTATACAGGGTATGAAACTGTTAGAGAACGTGATGACGTCACTTGGGGAATTGCTGGAAGATCTAAAGATAAATTGTTGAAAGTTTTGAGAGAAATGCAAAATAAAAGTGGTATTGATTTATCTATGGTTCCAATTATTACTGCCGATCTTAGAGACCCAGTTTCTTTGGCAGAAATGACTGCAAAATGTAAAGTTGTTGTTAATTGCTGTGGACCGTACCGATTCTTTGGTGAGCAAGTTGTTAAAACTTGTATTAATTCTGGAACCCATCACGTTGATGTTAGTGGTGAACGATTTAGCAAAGGAAAAAGGCGTATATATATATAACCTTCATTTTTTTAATTTAAAATTTAATTGCCAAATTATTAATATAGGTATACATTCTATCAGCTTGTGATTTTGATAATATTCTATGTGATTTGTGAGTATCATTTTTGGAAAAACAATTTGAAGGTAAATTACATTCCGTTGAGACTTATTTATCAACACGGGAAGATGGTCCAACTCCAGGAGCCTCGATACATTATGGAACTTGGTAATCAGCTGTGTATGCTGATGAACCTCGAGGATTACGCACTCAGTTGTATAAGGAAAGAACTCCAACAATGCTCCCAAGATTGAAGAATAGGTTATATATAGTAATTATTCTAAAGAAAACATTGCTCTATCTGTCATTTTCTAGATCTTTAATTAATAAGTTGCAAATTGTTGATATCATGTGGTGCCTACCTGGATCGGATCGTTCAGTTGTTATGAGATCTCAATGATTTTTTTATGATACGGACAAGAAACGTCCAATTTAAATGCAAGCATACATACCTTTTTCCTAATAATTATATCAAGGTTCAAAAGTAGGAATGTAAATAATCGTATTAATTTACAGACTTTTTAGTCTTTAGAATATTTTTAGTATGAGCAAGTTGTTAAAACTTGTATTAATTCTGGAACCATCACGTTGATGTTAGTGGTGAACGATTTAGCAAAGGAAAAAGGCGTATAGTATATAAATAACTTTCATTGTTTTAATTTAATTGCCAAATTATTCATACAGCTTGTGATTTTGATAATATTCTATGTGATTTGGGAGTATCATTTTTGGAAAAACAATTTGAAGGTGAATTACATTCCGTTGAGACTTATTTATCAACACGGGAGGATGGTCTAACTCCAGGAACTTGGGAATCAGCTGTGTATGCTGATGAACCTCGAGGATTACGCACTCAGTTGTATAAGGAAAGAACTCCAACAATGCTCCCAAGATTGAAGAATAGGTTAGTAATTATTCTAAAGAAAACATTGTCTTCATCACTTAAATTTCATGTTTTTCTTGAGGTTTGCTCGCTTTTAACTAAATCGCCATGCACTTCAATGCACGGATTATTTTCTAATGGTCTTCATTTCAATGTTCTTCGTTTCAAGATATTTAAGAATTAATTCTGATAATTCCGGTTTCATTTTGAATAAATTTAACTTAAAATTTAAAAAATTTATTATGATTATATGATGCTATGTGTACACAAAATAAAATCATCATGAATTTATTGTCAATTCAGATTTTACCCTATCGGGTATCGGGGTTTGTTCGTAAAACGTAAATGTCACCTAACATTCGGAATTTTAACTAAATCTAGTGTATCAATAGATGTATGCGTTTCAAGATATTTAAGAAATTATTCGGATAATTTCGGTTGCATGTTGAATAAATTTAACTTAAAGTTTAAAAAAAAATTTATTATAATTATATGATACCTCGTGTCCACAAAACAAAATCATCATGAATTTATGTCAATTCAGATCGTAAAGCCGTATGAATCCGTTCATAAATGCAAACTTAGCAATAATGTCATGATAACGTGTAGTAATAATAAATTTATTAATAAATTTTTAATAATATTCGTAGTGGGAAATGTTGAAAAAGTGACAATTACTTTGAACGTTAAGTCGACAAATTATGTTGCGCCACCTTTTAATAAAACTAATAAATAATAATAAATTTAATAAAAAATATTTTAATATATTTTAAATAAACTGTCTATTGTATCCCACTCCAATTTTAATTTATAGAGTAAATTTTTCTGGATGCTTTGTCTTTAATTTCAGTATATTTTCATGTATTGTTCCTATTATTTCTTGGCTGAAGATAAAAGAATATTTGTTATTAATTATTTATTGTTATTTAAAAGCAATTATATAAATTATCCGCCATTCTTCGAGATCGAATACATAACTACTCGAAATCCTATTCCCCCACTTTACTACATTTTTGCCTATCTGTCAAATTCTGAGGGTCTTCAGCTCGACGTCAAAAGTGTGGTTAAATAAAAAAAAAAAGAGAATATAATAAGAAAAATGATGAGATAAGTAAGGACTATAAGAAAGGAAACTATTCCAACTCATACCAAATTTTATTTCCGGGATAAACAACTTTTGCATTGTATTTATGATTTTTAACATACGTATAATCACATACGTGATTTTCTTTCTATTTGATCGTTATGTATTGAATGATTATTATATAATTGACTTATTTTTATCTTTTAATCATTTTATAATATTTTCAGTATGACATCAAAATTAGGTGTGATTATTTTTGGAGCCAGTGGTTATATTGAAAAGTATACAGTTGGAGTACGTAATGACGTCACTTGGGGAATTGCTGGAAGATCTAAAGATAAATTGTTGAAAGTTTTGAGAGAAATGCAAAATAAAAGTGGTATAGATTTATCTATGGTTCCAATTATTATTGCCGATCTTAGATACCCAGCAGAAAAAACGTAAAGTTGTTGTTAATTGCTCTGGACCGTACTGATTCTTTGGTGAGCAAGTTGTTAATACTTGTATTAATTCTGGAACCCATCACGTTGATGTTAGTGGTGAACGATTTAGCAAAAGAAAAAGGCGTGTATATAAATAACCTTCATTTTTTTAATTTAAAATTTAATTGACAAATTATTCATATAGGTATATCAGCTTGTGATTTTGATAGTATTCTATGTAATTTGGGAGTATCATTTATCAACACGCCAGGAGCCTCGATGCATTATGGAACGATACATTATGGAACTTGGGAAACTATAAATTATTATTGTGATGTCAGTTTTCAAACTAATTTTTTTGATTTTTATATTCTATATTGCTTACCAAATTAGATCTAATTTTTTGTTAACTTTTGCATCGTATTTATGATCTTTAACATACGTATGCCATTTTGTGTATTGAATGATTATGATATAATTGACTTGTTTTTATCTTTTAATAATTTTAGAATATTTTCAGTATGATATCGAAATTAGATGTGTTTATTTTTGGAGCCAGTGGTTCTATTGGAAAGTATACAGGGTATGAAACTGTTAGAGAACGTGATGACGTCACTTGGGGAATTGCTGGAAGATCTAAAGATAAATTGTTGAAAGTTTTGAGAGAAATGCAAAATAAAAGTGGTATTGATTTATCTATGGTTCCAATTATTACTGCCGATCTTAGAGACCCAGTTTCTTTGGCAGAAATGACTGCAAAATGTAAAGTTGTTGTTAATTGCTGTGGACCGTACCGATTCTTTGGTAAGCAAGTTGTTAAAACTTGTATTAATTCTGGAACCCATCACGTTGATGTTAGTGGTGAACGATTTAGCAAAGAAAAAAGGCGTATATATAAATAACCTTCATTTTTTTAATTTAAAATTTAATTGCCAAATTATTCATATAGGTATTCAGCTTGTGATTTTGATAATATTCTATGTGATTTGTGAGTATCATTTTTGGAAAAACAATTTGAAGGTAAATTACATTCCGTTGAGACTTATTTATCAACACGGGAGGATGGTCCAACTCCAGGAGCCTCGATACATTATGGAACTTGGTAATCAGCTGTGTATGCTGATGAACCTCGAGGATTACGCACTCAGTTGTATATGGAAAGAACTCCAACAATGCTCCCAAATTTAAAGAAAAGGTTATATATAGTAATTATTCTAAAGAAAACATTGCTCTATCTGTCATTTTCTAGATCTTTAATTAATAAGTTGCAAATTGTTGATATTATGTGGTGCCTACCTGGATCGGATCGTTCAGTTGTTATGAGATCTCAATGATTTTTTTATGATACGGACAAGAAACGTCCAATTTAAATGCAAGCATACATACCTTTTACCTAATAATTATATCAAGGTTCAAAAGTAGGAATGTAAATAATCGTATTATTTTACAGACTTTTAATTCGTGTGATTGGTGTAATGTTGCTTTCATTTTTGGGTTTTTTCTAAATTTGGTGGTGGTCGATAAACAATATAGAAGAAGAAGAAAAGTGTGGTTTTGTAAAAAAATATAAAAATAGTTTTTGACTAGTAGTATTGAAACTATAAATAATTATTGTGTTGTGAGTTTTCAAATTCATTTTTTTGATTTTTATATTCTATATTGCTTTCCAAATTAGATCTAATTTTTGTTAACTTTTGGATCGTATTTATGTTCTTTAACATACGTATGCCATTTGGTGTTTTGAACGATTATGATATAATTGACTTGTTTTTATCTTTTAATAATTTTAGAATATTTTCAGTATGACATCGAAATTAGATGTGATTATTTTTGGAGCCAGTGGTTTTATTGGAAAGTATACAGTGTATGAAGCTGTTAGAGAACGTAATGACGTCACTTGGGGAATTGCTGGAAGATCTAAAGATAAATTGTTGAAAGTTTTGAGAGAAATGCAAAATAAAGGTGGTATTGATTTATCTATGGTTCCAATTATTACTGCCGATCTTAGAGACCCAGTTTCTTTGGCAGAAATGACTGCAAAATGTAAAGTTGTTGTTAATTGCTTTGGACCGTACCGATTCTTTGGTGAGCAAGTTGTTAAAACTTGTATTAATTCTGGAACCATCACGTTGATGTTAGTGGTGAACGATTTAGCAAAGGAAAAAGGCGTATAGTATATAAATAACATTCATTGTTTTAATTTAAAATTTAATTGCCAAATTATTCATACAGTTTGTGATTTTGATAATATTCTATGTGATTTGGGAGTATCATTTTTGGAAAAACAATTTGAAGGTGAATTACATTCCGTTGAGACTTATTTATCAACACGGGAGGATGGTCTAACTCCAGGAGCCTCGAATCAGCTGTGTATGCTGATGAACCTCGAGGATTACGCACTCAGTTGTATAAGGAAAGTACTCCAACAATGCTCCCAAGATTGAAGAATAGGTTAGTAATTATTCTAAAGAAAACATTGTCTTCATCACTTAAATTTCATGTTTTTCTTGAGGTTTGCTCGCTTTTAACTAAATCGCCATGCACTTCAATGCACGGATTATTTTCTAATGGTCTTCATTTCAATGTTCTTCGTTTCAAGATATTTAAGAATTAATTCTGATAATTCCGGTTTCATTTTGAATAAATTTAACTTAAAATTTAAAAAATTTATTATGATTATATGATGCTATGTGTACACAAAATAAAATCATCATGAATTTATTGTCAATTCAGATTTTACCCTATCGGGTATCGGGGTTTGTTCGTAAAACGTAAATGTCACCCAACATTCGGAATTTCAACTAAATCTAGTGTATCAATAGATGTATGCGTTTCAAGATATTTAAGAAATTATTCTGATAATTCCGGTTGCATGTTGAATAAATTTAACTTAAAGTTTAAAAAAATTTATTATAATTATATGATACCTCGTGTCCACAAAACAAAATCATCATGAATTTATGTCAATTCAGATCGTAAAGCCGTATGAATCCGTTCAGAAATGCAAACTTAGCAATAATGTCATGATAACGTGTAGTAATAATAAATTTATTAATAAATTTTTAATAATATTCGTAGTGGGAAATGTTGAAAATGTGACAATTACTTTGAGCGTTCGTTAAGGTCGTCAAATTATGTTGCGCCACCTTTTAATAAAACTAATAAATAATAATAAATTTAATAAAAAATATTTTAATATATTTTAAATAAACTGTCTATTGTATCCCACTCCAATTTTAATTTATAGAGTAAATTTTTCTGGATGCTTTGTCTTTAATTTCAGTATATTTTCATTTATTGTTCCTATTATTTCTTGGCTAAAGATAAAAGAATATTTGTTATTAATTATTTATTGTTATTTAAAAACAATTATATAAATTATCCGCCATTCTTCGAGATCGAATACATAACTACTCGAAATCCTATTCCCCCACTTTACTACATTTTTGCCTATCTGTCAAATTCTGAGGGTCTTCAGCTCGACGTCAAAAGTGTGGTTAAATAAAAAAAAAAAGAGAATATAATAAGAAAAATGATGAGATAAGTAAGGACTATAAGAAAGGAAACTATTCCAACTCATACCAAATTTTATTTCCGGGATAAACAACTTTTGCATTGTATTTATGATTTTTAACATACGTATAATCACATACGTGATTTTCTTTCTATTTGATCGTTATGTATTGAATGATTATGATATAATTGACTTATTTTTATCTTTTAATCATTTTATAATATTTTCAGTATGACATCGAAATTAGGTGTGATTATTTTTGGAGCCAGTGGTTATATTGAAAAGTATACAGTTGGAGTACGTAATGACGTCACTTGGGGAATTGCTGGAAGATCTAAAGATAAATTGTTGAAAGTTTTGAGAGAAATGCAAAATAAAAGTGGTATAGATTTATCTATGGTTCCAATTATTATTGCCGATCTTAGAGACCCAGCAGAAAAAACGTAAAGTTGTTGTTAATTGCTCTGGACCGTACTGATTCTTTGGTGAGCAAGTTGTTAATACTTGTATTAGTTCTGGAACCCATCACGTTGATGTTAGTGGTGAACGATTTAGCAAAAGAAAAAGGCGTGTATATAAATAACCTTAATTTTTTTAATTTAAAATTTAATTGACAAATTATTCATATAGGTATATCAGCTTGTGATTTTGATAGTATTCTATGTAATTTGGGAGTATCATTTATCAACACGCCAGGAGCCTCGATGCATTATGGAACGATACATTATGGAACTTGGGAAACTATAAATTATTATTGTGATGTCAGTTTTCAAACTAATTTTTTTGATTTTTATATTCTATATTGCTTACCAAATTAGATCTAATTTTTTGTTAACTTTTGCATCGTATTTATGATCTTTAACATACGTATGCCATTTTGTGTATTGAATGATTATGATATAATTGACTTGTTTTTATCTTTTAATAATTTTAGAATATTTTCAGTATGATATCGAAATTAGATGTGTTTATTTTTGGAGCCAGTGGTTCTATTGGAAAGTATACAGTGTATGAAACTGTTAGAGAACGTGATGACGTCACTTGGGGAATTGCTGGAAGATCTAAAGATAAATTGTTGAAAGTTTTGAGAGAAATGCAAAATAAAAGTGGTATTGATTTATCTATGGTTCCAATTATTACTGCCGATCTTAGAGACCCAGTTTCTTTGGCAGAAATGACTGCAAAATGTAAAGTTGTTGTTAATTGCTGTGGACCGTACCGATTCTTTGGTAAGCAAGTTGTTAAAACTTGTATTAATTCTGGAACCCATCACGTTGATGTTAGTGGTGAACGATTTAGCAAAGAAAAAAGGCGTATATATAAATAACCTTCATTTTTTTAATTTAAAATTTAATTGCCAAATTATTCATATAGGTATTCAGCTTGTGATTTTGATAATATTCTATGTGATTTGTGAGTATCATTTTTGGAAAAACAATTTGAAGGTAAATTACATTCCGTTGAGACTTATTTATCAACACGGGAGGATGGTCCAACTCCAGGAGCCTCGATACATTATGGAACTTGGTAATCAGCTGTGTATGCTGATGAACCTCGAGGATTACGCACTCAGTTGTATATGGAAAGAACTCCAACAATGCTCCCAAGATTAAAGAATAGGTTATATATAGTAATTATTCTAAAGAAAACATTGCTCTATCTGTCATTTTCTAGATCTTTAATTAATAAGTTGCAAATTGTTGATATCATGTGGTGCCTACCTGGATCGGATCGTTCAGTTGTTATGAGATCTCAATGATTTTTTTATGATACGGACAAGAAACGTCCAATTTAAATGCAAGCATACATACCTTTTACCTGATAATTATATCAAGGTTCAAAAGTAGGAATGTAAATAATCGTATTATTTTACAGACTTTTAATTCGTGTGATTGGTGTAATGTTGCTTTCATTTTTGGGTTTTTTCTAAATTTGGTGGTGGTCGATAAACAATATAGAAGAAGAAGAAAAGTGTGGTTTTGTAAAAAAATATAAAAATAGTTTTTGACTAGTAGTATTGAAACTATAAATAATTATTGTGTTGTGAGTTTTCAAATTCATTTTTTTGATTTTTATATTCTATATTGCTTTCCAAATTAGATCTAATTTTTGTTAACTTTTGGATCGTATTTATGTTCTTTAACATACGTATGCCATTTGGTGTTTTGAAAGATTATGATATAATTGACTTGTTTTTATCTTTTAATAATTTTAGAATATTTTCAGTATGACATCGAAATTAGATGTGATTATTTTTGGAGCCAGTGGTTTTATTGGAAAGTATACAGTGTATGAAGCTGTTAGAGAACGTAATGACGTCACTTGGGGAATTGCTGGAAGATCTAAAGATAAATTGTTGAAAGTTTTGAGAGAAATGCAAAATAAAGGTGGTATTGATTTATGTATGGTTCCAATTATTACTGCCGATCTTAGAGACCCAGTTTCTTTGGCAGAAATGACTGCAAAATGTAAAGTTGTTGTTAATTGCTTTGGACCGTACCGATTCTTTGGTGAGCAAGTTGTTAAAACTTGTATTAATTCTGGAACCATCACGTTGATGTTAGTGGTGAACGATTTAGCAAAGGAAAAAGGCGTATAGTATATAAATAACCTTCATTGTTTTAATTTAAAATTTAATTGCCAAATTATTCATACAGTTTGTGATTTTGATAATATTCTATGTGATTTGGGAGTATCATTTTTGGAAAAACAATTTGAAGGTGAATTACATTCCGTTGAGACTTATTTATCAACACGGGAGGATGGTCTAACTCCAGGAGCCTCGAATCAGCTGTGTCTGCTGATGAACCTCGAGGATTACGCACTCAGTTGTATAAGGAAAGAACTCCAACAACGCTCCCAAGATTGAAGAATAGGTTAGTAATTATTCTAAAGAAAACATTGTCTTCATCACTTAAATTTCATGGAATAGGTTATATATAGTAATTATTCTAAAGAAAACATTGCTCTATCTGTCATTTTCTAGATCTTTAATTAATAAGTTGCAAATTGTTGATATTATGTGGTGCCTACCTTGATCGGATCGTTCAGTTGTTATGAGATCTCAATGATTTTTTTATGATACGGACAAGAAACGTCTAATTTAAATGCAAGCATACATACCTTTTGCCTAATAATTATATCAAGGTTCAAAAGTAGGAATGTAAATAATCGTATTATTTTACAGACTTTTAATTCGTGTGATTGGTGTAATGTTGCTTTCATTTTTGGGTTTTTTCTAAATTTGGTGGTGGTCGATAAACAATATAGAAGAAGAAGAAAAGTGTGGTTTTGTAAAAAAATATAAAAGTTGTGAGTTTTCAAATTCATTTTTTTGATTTTTATATTCTATATTGCTTTCCAAATTAGATCTAATTTTTGTTAACTTTTGGATCGTATTTATGTTCTTTAACATACGTATGCCATTTGGTGTTTTGAACGATTATGATATAATTGACTTGTTTTTATCTTTTAATAATTTTAGAATATTTTCAGTATGACATCGAAATTAGATGTGATTATTTTTGGAGCCAGTGGTTTTATTGGAAAGTATACAGTGTATGAAGCTGTTAGAGAACGTAATGACGTCACTTGGGGAATTGCTGGAAGATCTAAAGATAAATTGTTGAAAGTTTTGAGAGAAATGCAAAATAAAGGTGGTATTGATTTATCTATGGTTCCAATTATTACTGCCGATCTTAGAGACCCAGTTTCTTTGGCAGAAATGACTGCAAAATGTAAAGTTGTTGTTAATTGCTTTGGACCGTACCGATTCTTTGGTGAGCAAGTTGTTAAAACTTGTATTAATTCTGGAACCATCACGTTGATGTTAGAGGTGAACGATTTAGCAAAGGAAAAAGGCGTATAATATATAAATAACCTTCATTGTTTTAATTTAAAATTTAATTGCCAAATTATTCATACAGTTTGTGATTTTGATAATATTCTATGTGATTTGGGAGTATCATTTTTGGAAAAACAATTTGAAGGTGAATTACATTCCGTTGAGACTTATTTATCAACACGGGAGGATGGTCTAACTCCAGTGGCCTCGAATCAGCTGTGTATGCTGATGAACCTCGAGGATTACGCACTCAGTTGTATAAGGAAAGAACTCCAACAATGCTCCCAAGATTGAAGAATAGGTTAGTAATTATTCTAAAGAAAACATTGTCTTCATCACTTAAATTTCATGTTTTTCTTGAGGTTTGCTCGCTTTTAACTAAATCGCCATGCACTTCAATGCACGGATTATTTTCTAATGGTCTTCATTTCAATGTTCTTCGTTTCAAAATATTTAAGAATTAATTCTGATAATTCCGGTTTCATGTTGAATAAATTTAACTTAAAATTTATAAAATTTATTATGATTATATGATGCGATGTGTACACAAAATAAAATCATCATGAATTTATTGTCAATTCAGATTTTACCCTATCGGGTATCGGGGTTTGTTCGTAAAACGTAAATGTCACCTACCTAGTAGACTTTTCGGTAACATTTTACACCGTAAAGTCGCCTGAATCCGTTTGTAAATGCAAATGTAGCAGTAATGTCATGATAACGTGTAGTAATAACGCGTTATTAATAAATTATGAATAATATTCGTAGTGGGAAATGGTGAAAAAGTCACAATTACTTTGAGCGTTCGTTAAGGTCGTCAAATTATGTTGCGCCATCTTTTAACAAAACTAATAAATAATAATAAATTTAATAAAAAATATTTTAATTTATTTTAAATAAACTGTCTATTGTTTTTGAATCCCAAACTCTAATTTTTATTTGTATAGTAAATTTTACTGGATGCTTTGTCTTTAATTTCAAAATATTTTCATTTATTGTTTCCATTATTTCTTGGCTGAATATAAAAAAATATTTGTTATTAATTATTTAACTATTTAAAAACAATTTTTTAAACTATCCGCCATTCTTCGATATCGAATACTAAAAACTCGAAAACTACAGCCTACCTGTCAAATTCGGAGTGTCTTCAGCTCGATGTGAAAAGTGTGGTTAAATAAAAAAAAAAGAAAATATAATAAGAAAAATGAAAGTGAATGGTCAATCTATTGAATCTAGTGAATGGGAATCTATTTCAACTCAGACCAAATTTTATTTCCGGGATGAGATAAACAATACAGAAGAAGAAGAAAAGTGTGGTTTTGTAAAAAAATATAAAAATAGTTTTTGACTAGTATATAAATTATTATTGTGATGTCAGTTTTCAAACTAATTTTTTTGATTTTTATATTCTATATTGCTTACCAAATTAGATCTAATTTTTTGTTAACTTTTGCATCGTATTTATGATCTTTAACATACGTATGCCATTTTGTGTATTGAATGATTATGATATAATTGACTTGTTTTTATCTTTTAATAATTTTAGAATATTTTCAGTATGATATCGAAATTAGATGTGTTTATTTTTGGAGCCAGTGGTTCTATTGGAAAGTATACAGGGTATGAAACTGTTAGAGAACGTGATGACGTCACTTGGGGAATTGCTGGAAGATCTAAAGATAAATTGTTGAAAGTTTTGAGAGAAATGCAAAATAAAAGTGGTATTGATTTATCTATGGTTCCAATTATTACTGCCGATCTTAGAGACCCAGTTTCTTTGGCAGAAATGACTGCAAAATGTAAAGTTGTTGTTAATTGCTGTGGACCGTACCGATTCTTTGGTGAGCAAGTTGTTAAAACTTGTATTAATTCTGGAACCCATCACGTTGATGTTAGTGGTGAACGATTTAGCAAAGGAAAAAGGCGTATATATATATAACCTTCATTTTTTTAATTTAAAATTTAATTGCCAAATTATTAATATAGGTATACATTCTATCAGCTTGTGATTTTGATAATATTCTATGTGATTTGTGAGTATCATTTTTGGAAAAACAATTTGAAGGTAAATTACATTCCGTTGAGACTTATTTATCAACACGGGAAGATGGTCCAACTCCAGGAGCCTCGATACATTATGGAACTTGGTAATCAGCTGTGTATGCTGATGAACCTCGAGGATTACGCACTCAGTTGTATAAGGAAAGAACTCCAACAATGCTCCCAAGATTGAAGAATAGGTTATATATAGTAATTATTCTAAAGAAAACATTGCTCTATCTGTCATTTTCTAGATCTTTAATTAATAAGTTGCAAATTGTTGATATCATGTGGTGCCTACCTGGATCGGATCGTTCAGTTGTTATGAGATCTCAATGATTTTTTTATGATACGGACAAGAAACGTCCAATTTAAATGCAAGCATACATACCTTTTTCCTAATAATTATATCAAGGTTCAAAAGTAGGAATGTAAATAATCGTATTAATTTACAGACTTTTTAGTCTTTAGAATATTTTTAGTATGAGCAAGTTGTTAAAACTTGTATTAATTCTGGAACCATCACGTTGATGTTAGTGGTGAACGATTTAGCAAAGGAAAAAGGCGTATAGTATATAAATAACTTTCATTGTTTTAATTTAATTGCCAAATTATTCATACAGCTTGTGATTTTGATAATATTCTATGTGATTTGGGAGTATCATTTTTGGAAAAACAATTTGAAGGTGAATTACATTCCGTTGAGACTTATTTATCAACACGGGAGGATGGTCTAACTCCAGGAACTTGGGAATCAGCTGTGTATGCTGATGAACCTCGAGGATTACGCACTCAGTTGTATAAGGAAAGAACTCCAACAATGCTCCCAAGATTGAAGAATAGGTTAGTAATTATTCTAAAGAAAACATTGTCTTCATCACTTAAATTTCATGTTTTTCTTGAGGTTTGCTCGCTTTTAACTAAATCGCCATGCACTTCAATGCACGGATTATTTTCTAATGGTCTTCATTTCAATGTTCTTCGTTTCAAGATATTTAAGAATTAATTCTGATAATTCCGGTTTCATTTTGAATAAATTTAACTTAAAATTTAAAAAATTTATTATGATTATATGATGCTATGTGTACACAAAATAAAATCATCATGAATTTATTGTCAATTCAGATTTTACCCTATCGGGTATCGGGGTTTGTTCGTAAAACGTAAATGTCACCTAACATTCGGAATTTTAACTAAATCTAGTGTATCAATAGATGTATGCGTTTCAAGATATTTAAGAAATTATTCGGATAATTTCGGTTGCATGTTGAATAAATTTAACTTAAAGTTTAAAAAAAAATTTATTATAATTATATGATACCTCGTGTCCACAAAACAAAATCATCATGAATTTATGTCAATTCAGATCGTAAAGCCGTATGAATCCGTTCATAAATGCAAACTTAGCAATAATGTCATGATAACGTGTAGTAATAATAAATTTATTAATAAATTTTTAATAATATTCGTAGTGGGAAATGTTGAAAAAGTGACAATTACTTTGAACGTTAAGTCGACAAATTATGTTGCGCCACCTTTTAATAAAACTAATAAATAATAATAAATTTAATAAAAAATATTTTAATATATTTTAAATAAACTGTCTATTGTATCCCACTCCAATTTTAATTTATAGAGTAAATTTTTCTGGATGCTTTGTCTTTAATTTCAGTATATTTTCATGTATTGTTCCTATTATTTCTTGGCTGAAGATAAAAGAATATTTGTTATTAATTATTTATTGTTATTTAAAAGCAATTATATAAATTATCCGCCATTCTTCGAGATCGAATACATAACTACTCGAAATCCTATTCCCCCACTTTACTACATTTTTGCCTATCTGTCAAATTCTGAGGGTCTTCAGCTCGACGTCAAAAGTGTGGTTAAATAAAAAAAAAAAGAGAATATAATAAGAAAAATGATGAGATAAGTAAGGACTATAAGAAAGGAAACTATTCCAACTCATACCAAATTTTATTTCCGGGATAAACAACTTTTGCATTGTATTTATGATTTTTAACATACGTATAATCACATACGTGATTTTCTTTCTATTTGATCGTTATGTATTGAATGATTATTATATAATTGACTTATTTTTATCTTTTAATCATTTTATAATATTTTCAGTATGACATCAAAATTAGGTGTGATTATTTTTGGAGCCAGTGGTTATATTGAAAAGTATACAGTTGGAGTACGTAATGACGTCACTTGGGGAATTGCTGGAAGATCTAAAGATAAATTGTTGAAAGTTTTGAGAGAAATGCAAAATAAAAGTGGTATAGATTTATCTATGGTTCCAATTATTATTGCCGATCTTAGATACCCAGCAGAAAAAACGTAAAGTTGTTGTTAATTGCTCTGGACCGTACTGATTCTTTGGTGAGCAAGTTGTTAATACTTGTATTAATTCTGGAACCCATCACGTTGATGTTAGTGGTGAACGATTAAGCAAAAGAAAAAGGCGTGTATATAAATAACCTTCATTTTTTTAATTTAAAATTTAATTGACAAATTATTCATATAGGTATATCAGCTTGTGATTTTGATAGTATTCTATGTAATTTGGGAGTATCATTTATCAACACGCCAGGAGCCTCGATGCATTATGGAACGATACATTATGGAACTTGGGAAACTATAAATTATTATTGTGATGTCAGTTTTCAAACTAATTTTTTTGATTTTTATATTCTATATTGCTTACCAAATTAGATCTAATTTTTTGTTAACTTTTGCATCGTATTTATGATCTTTAACATACGTATGCCATTTTGTGGTTCTATTGGAAAGTATACAGTGTATGAAACTGTTAGAGAACGTAATGACGTCACTTGGGGAATTGCTGGAAGATCTAAAGATAAATTGGTGAAAGTTTTGAGAGAAATGCAAAATAAAAGTGATATTGATTCCAATTAGTTAGTGGTATTGGTTCCAATTATTACTGCCGATCTTAGAGACCCAGTTTCTTTGGCAGAAATGACTGCAAAATGTAAAGTTGTTGGTTATTGCTGTGGACCGTACCGATTCTTTGGTGAGCAAGTTGTTAAAACTATTATTAATTCTGGAACCCATCACGTTGATGTTAGTGGTGAACGATTTAGCAAAGGAAAAAGGCGTGTATATAAATAACCTTCATTTTTTTAATTTAAAATTTAATTGACAAATTATTCATATAGGTATATCAGCTTGTGATTTTGATAGTATTGTATGTAATTTGGGAGTATCATTTATCAACACGCCAGGAGCCTCGATGCATTATGGAACGATACATTATGGAACTTGGGAATCAGCTGTGTATGCTGATGAACTTCGAGGATTACACACTCAGTTGTATAAGGAAAGAACTCCTACAATGCACCCAAGATTGAAGAATAGGTTATATATAGTAATTATTCTAAAGAAAACATTGCTCTATCTGACATTTTCTAGATCTTTAATTAATAAGTTGCAAATTGTTGATATCATGTGGTGCCTACCTGGATCGGATCGTTCAGTTGTTATGAGATCTCAATGATTTTTTTATGATACGGACAAGAAACGTCCAATTTAAATGCAAGCATACATACCTTTTACCTAATAATTATATCAAGGTTCAAAAGTAGGAATGTAAATAATCGTATTATTTTACAGACTTTTAATTCGTGTGATTGGTGTAATGTTGCTTTCATTTTTGGGTTTTTTCTAAATTTGGTGGTGGTCGATAAACAATATAGAAGAAGAAGAAAAGTGTGGTTTTGTAAAAAAATATAAAAATAGTTTTTGACTAGTAGTATTGAAACTATAAATAATTATTGTGTTGTGAGTTTTCAAATTCATTTTTTTGATTTTTATATTCTATATTGCTTACCAAATTAGATCTAATTTTTGTTAACTTTTGCGTCGTATTTATGATCTTTAACATACGTATGCCATTTTGTGTATTGAATGATTATGATATAATTGACTTGTTTTTATCTTTTAATAATTTTAGAATATTTTCAGTATGATATCGAAATTAGATGTGTTTATTTTTGGAGCCAGTGGTTCTATTGGAAAGTATACAGTGTATGAAACTGTTAGAGAACGTGATGACGTCACTTGGGGAATTGCTGGAAGATCTAAAGATAAATTGTTGAAAGTTTTGAGAGAAATGCAAAATAAAAGTGGTATTGATTTATCTATGGTTCCAATTATTTCTGCCGATCTTAGAGACCCAGTTTCTTTGGCAGAAATGACTGCAAAATGTAAAGTTGTTGTTAATTGCTGTGGACCGTACCGATTCTTTGGTGAGCAAGTTGTTAAAACTTGTATTAATTCTGGAACCCATCACGTTGATGTTAGTGGTGAACGATTTAGCAAAGGAAAAAGGCGTATATATAATAACCTTCATTTTTTTAATTTAAAATTTAATTGCCAAATTATTCATACAGTTTGTGATTTTGATAATATTCTATGTGATTTGGGAGTATCATTTTTGGAAAAACAATTTGAAGGTGAAGTACATTCCGTTGAGACTTATTTATCAACACGGGAGGATGGTCTAACTCCAGGAGCCTCGAATCAGCTGTGTATGCTGATGAACCTCGAGGATTACGCACTCAGTTGTATAAGGAAAGAACTCCAACAATGCTCCCAAGATTGAAGAATAGGTTAGTAATTATTCTAAAGAAAACATTGTCTTCATCACTTAAATTTCATGTTTTTCTTGAGGTTTGCTCGCTTTTAACTAAATCGCCATGCACTTCAATGCACGGATTATTTTCTAATGGTCTTCATTTCAATGTTCTTCGTTTCAAGATATTTAAGAATTAATTCTGATAATTCCGGTTTCATGTTGAATAAATTTAACTTAAAATTTAAAAAATTTATTATGATTATATGATGCGATGTGTACACAAAATAAAATCATCATGAATTTATTGTCAATTCAGATTTTACCCTATCGGGTATCGGGGTTTGTTCGTAAAACGTAAATGTCACCTACCTAGTAGACTTTTCGGTAACATTTTACACCGTAAAGTCGCCTGAATCCGTTTGTAAATGCAAATGTAGCAATAATGTCATGATAACGTGTAGTAATAACGCGTTATTAATAAATTATGAATAATATTCGTAGTGGGAAATGGTGAAAAAGTCACAATTACTTTGAGCGTTCGTTAAGGTCGTCAAATTATGTTGCGCCATCTTTTAACAAAACTAATAAATAATAATAAATTTAATGAAAAATATTTTAATTTATTTTAAATAAACTGTCTATTGTTTTTGAATCCCAAACTCTAATTTTTATTTGTATAGTAAATTTTACTGGATGCTTTGTCTTTAATTTCAAAATATTTTCATTTATTGTTTCCATTATTTCTTGGCTGAATATAAAAAAATATTTGTTATTAATTATTTAACTATTTAAAAACAATTTTTTAAACTATCCGCCATTCTTCGAGATCGAATACTAAAAACTCGAAAACTACAGCCTACCTGTCAAATTCGGAGTGTCTTCAGCTCGATGTGAAAAGTGTGGTTAAATAAAAAAAAAAGAAAATATAATAAGAAAAATGAAAGTGAATGGTCAATCTATTGAATCTAGTGAATGGGAATCTATTTCAACTCAGACCAAATTTTATTTCCGGGATGAGATAAACAATACAGAAGAAGAAGAAAAGTGTGGTTTTGTAAAAAAATATAAAAATAGTTTTTGACTAGTATATAAATTATTATTGTGATGTCAGTTTTCAAACTAATTTTTTTGATTTTTATATTCTATATTGCTTACCAAATTAGATCTAATTTTTTGTTAACTTTTGCATCGTATTTATGATCTTTAACATACGTATGCCATTTTGTGTATTGAATGATTATGATATAATTGACTTGTTTTTATCTTTTAATAATTTTAGAATATTTTCAGTATGATATCGAAATTAGATGTGTTTATTTTTGGAGCCAGTGGTTCTATTGGAAAGTATACAGGGTATGAAACTGTTAGAGAACGTGATGACGTCACTTGGGGAATTGCTGGAAGATCTAAAGATAAATTGTTGAAAGTTTTGAGAGAAATGCAAAATAAAAGTGGTATTGATTTATCTATGGTTCCAATTATTTCTGCCGATCTTAGAGACCCAGTTTCTTTGGCAGAAATGACTGCAAAATGTAAAGTTGTTGTTATTGCTGTGGACCGTACCGATTCTTTGGTGAGCAAGTTGTTAAAACTTGTATTAATTCTGGAACCCATCACGTTGATGCTAGTGGTGAACGATTTAGCAAAGGAAAAAGGCGTATATATAAATAACCTTCATTTTTTTAATTTAAAATTTAATTGCCAAATTATTCATATAGGTATACATTCTATCAGCTTGAGATTTTGATAATATTCTATGTGATTTGTGAGTATCATTTTTGGAAAAACAATTTGAAGGTAAATTACATTCCGTTGAGACTTATTTATCAACACGGGAGGATGGTCCCTCCACATTATGGAACTTGATAATCAGCTGTGTATGCTGATGAACCTCGAGGATTACGCACTCAGTTGTATAAGGAAAGAACTCCAACAATGCTCCCAAGATTAAAGAATAGGTTATATATAGTAATTATTCTAAAGAAAACATTGCTCTATCTGTCATTTTCTAGATCTTTAATTAATAAGTTGCAAATTGTTGATATCATGTGGTGCCTACCTGGATCGGATCGTTCAGTTGTTATGAGATCTCAATGATTTTTTTATGATACGGACAAGAAACGTCCAATTTAAATGCAAGCATACATACCTTTTACCTAATAATTATATCAAGGTTCAAAAGTAGGAATGTAAATAATCGTATTATTTTACAGACTTTTAATTCGTGTGATTGGTGTAATGTTGCTTTCATTTTTGGGTTTTTTCTAAATTTGGTGGTGGTCGATAAACAATATAGAAGAAGAAGAAAAGTGTGGTTTTGTAAAAAAATATAAAAATAGTTTTTGACTAGTAGTATTGAAACTATAAATAATTATTGTGTTGTGAGTTTTCAAATTCATTTTTTTGATTTTTATATTCTATATTGCTTTCCAAATTAGATCTAATTTTTGTTAACTTTTGGATCGTATTTATGTACTTTAACATACGTATGCCATTTGGTGTTTTGAATGATTATGATATAATTGACTTGTTTTTATCTTTTAATAATTTTAGAATATTTTCAGTATGACATCGAAATTAGATGTGATTATTTTTGGAGCCAGTGGTTTTATTGGAAAGTATACAGTGTATGAAGCTGTTAGAGAACGTAATGACGTCACTTGGGGAATTGCTGGAAGATCTAAAGATAAATTGTTGAAAGTTTTGAGAGAAATGCAAAATAAAGGTGGTATTGATTTATCTATGGTTCCAATTATTACTGCCGATCTTAGAGACCCAATTTCTTTGGCAGAAATGACTGCAAAATGTAAAGTTGTTGTTAATTGCTTTGGACCGTACCCATTCTTTGGTGAGCAAGTTGTTAAAACTTGTATTAATTCTGGAACCATCACGTTGATGTTAGTGGTGAACGATTTAGCAAAGGAAAAAGGCGTATAGTATATAAATAACCTTCATTGTTTTAATTTAAAATTTAATTGCCAAATTATTCATACAGTTTGTGATTTTGATAATATTCTATGTGATTTGGGAGTATCATTTTTGGAAAAACAATTTGAAGGTGAATTACATTCCGTTGAGACTTATTTATCAACACGGGAGAATGGTCTAACTCCAGGAGCCTCGAATCAGCTGTGTATGCTGATGAACCTTGAGGATTACGCACTCAGTTGTATAAGGAAAGAACTCCAACAATGCTCCCAAGATTGAAGAATAGGTTAGTAATTATTCTAAAGAAATCATTGTCTTCATCACTTAAATTTCATGTTTTTCTTGAGGTTTGCTCGCTTTTAACTAAATCGCCATGCACTTCAATGCACGGATTATTTTCTAATGGTCTTCATTTCAATGTTCTTCGTTTCAAGATATTTAAGAATTAATTCTGATAATTCCGGTTTCATGTTGAATAAATTTAACTTAAAATTTAAAAAATTTATTATGATTATATGATGCGATGTGTACACAAAATAGAATCATCATGAATTTATTGTCAATTCAGATTTTACCCTATCGGGTATCGGGGTTTGTTCGTAAAACGTAAATGTCACCTAACTAGTAGACTTTTCGGTAACATTTTACACCGTAAAGTCGCCTGAATCCGTTTGTAAATGCAAATGTAGCAATAATGTCATGATAACGTGTAGTAATAACGCGTTATTAATAAATTATGAATAATATTCGTAGTGGGAAATGGTGAAAAAGTCACAATTACTTTGAGCGTTCGTTAAGGTCGTCAAATTATGTTGCGCCATCTTTTAACAAAACTAATAAATAATAAATTTAATAAAAAATATTTTAATTTATTTTAAATAAACTGTCTATTGTTTTTGAATCCCAAACTCCAATTTTTATTTGTATAGTAAATTTTACTGGATGCTTTGTCTTTAATTTCAAAATATTTTCATTTATTGTTTCCATTATTTCTTGGCTGAATATAAAAAAATATTTGTTATTAATTATTTAACTATTTAAAAACAATTTTTTAAACTATCCGCCATTCTTCGAGATCGAATACTAAAAACTCGAAAACTACAGCCTACCTGTCAAATTCGGAGTGTTTTCAGCTCGATGTGAAAAGTGTGGTTAAATAAAAAAAAAAGAAAATATAATAAGAAAAATGAAAGTGAATGGTCAATCTATTGAATCTAGTGAATGGGAATCTATTTCAACTCCGACCAAATTTTATTTCCGGGATGAGATAAACAATACAGAAGAAGAAGAAAAGTGATATCGAAATTAGATGTGTTTATTTTTGGAGCCAGTGGTTCTATTGGAAAGTATACAGGGTATGAAACTGTTAGAGATCGTGATGATGTCACTTGGGGAATTGCTGGAAGATCTAAAGATAAATTGTTGAAAGTTTTGAGAGAAATGCAAAATAAAAGTGGTATTGATTTATCTATGGTTCCAATTATTTCTGCCGATCTTAGAGACCCAGTTTCTTTGGCAGAAATCACTGCAAAATGTAAAGTTGTTGTTATTGCTGTGGACCGTACCGATTCTTTGGTGAGCAAGTTGTTAAAACTTGAATTAATTCTGGAACCCATCACGTTGATGTTAGTGGTGAACGATTTAGCAAAGGAAAAAGGCGTATATATATATAACCTTCATTTTTTTAATTTAAAATTTAATTGCCAAATTATTAATATAGGTATACATTCTATCAGCTTGTGATTTTGATAATATTCTATGTGATTTGTGAGTATCATTTTTGGAAAAACAATTTGAAGGTAAATTACATTCCGTTGAGACTTATTTATCAACACGGGAGGATGGTCCAACTCCAGGAGCCTCGATACATTATGGAACTTGGTAATCAGCTGTGTATGCTGATGAACCTCGAGGATTACGCACTCAGTTGTATATGGAAAGAACTCCAACAATGCTCCCAAATTTAAAGAATAGGTTATATATAGTAATTATTCTAAAGAAAACATTGCTCTATCTGTCATTTTCTAGATCTTTAATTAATAAGTTGCAAATTGTTGATATTATGTGGTGCCTACCTGGATCGGATCGTTCAGTTGTTATGAAATCTCAATGATTTTTTTATGATACGGACAAGAAACGTCCAATTTAAATGCAAGCATACATACCTTTTACCTAATAATTATATCAAGGTTCAAAAGTAGGAATGTAAATAATCGTATTATTTTACAGACTTTTAATTCGTGTGATTGGTGTAATGTTGCTTTCATTTTTGGATTTTTTCTAAATTTGGTGGTGGTCGATAAACAATATAGAAGAAGAAGAAAAGTGTGGTTTTGTAAAAAAATATAAAAATAGTTTTTGACTAGTAGTATTGAAACTATAAATAATTATTGTGTTGTGAGTTTTCAAATTCATTTTTTTGATTTTTATATTCTATATTGCTTTCCAAATTAGATCTAATTTTTGTTAACTTTTGGATCGTATTTATGTTCTTTAACATACGTATGCCATTTGGTGTTTTGAACGATTATGATATAATTGACTTGTTTTTATCTTTTAATAATTTTAGAATATTTTCAGTATGACATCGAAATTAGATGTGATTATTTTTGGAGCCAGTGGTTTTATTGGAAAGTATACAGTGTATGAAGCTGTTAGAGAACGTAATGACGTCACTTGGGGAATTGCTGGAAGATCTAAAGATAAATTGTTGAAAGTTTTGAGAGAAATGCAAAATAAAGGTGGTATTGATTTATCTATGGTTCCAATTATTACTGCCGATCTTAGAGACCCAGTTTCTTTGGCAGAAATGACTGCAAAATGTAAAGTTGTTGTTAATTGCTTTGGACCGTACCGATTCTTTGGTGAGCAAGTTGTTAAAACTTGTATTAATTCTGGAACCATCACGTTGATGTTAGTGGTGAACGATTTAGCAAAGGAAAAAGGCGTATAGTATATAAATAACATTCATTGTTTTAATTTAAAATTTAATTGCCAAATTATTCATACAGTTTGTGATTTTGATAATATTCTATGTGATTTGGGAGTATCATTTTTGGAAAAACAATTTGAAGGTGAATTACATTCCGTTGAGACTTATTTATCAACACGGGAGGATGGTCTAACTCCAGGAGCCTCGAATCAGCTGTGTATGCTGATGAACCTCGAGGATTACGCACTCAGTTGTATAAGGAAAGTACTCCAACAATGCTCCCAAGATTGAAGAATAGGTTAGTAATTATTCTAAAGAAAACATTGTCTTCATCACTTAAATTTCATGTTTTTCTTGAGGTTTGCTCGCTTTTAACTAAATCGCCATGCACTTCAATGCACGGATTATTTTCTAATGGTCTTCATTTCAATGTTCTTCGTTTCAAGATATTTAAGAATTAATTCTGATAATTCCGGTTTCATTTTGAATAAATTTAACTTCAAATTTAAAAAATTTATTATGATTATATGATGGTATGTGTACACAAAATAAAATCATCATGAATTTATTGTCAATTCAGATTTTACCCTATCGGGTATCGGGGTTTGTTCGTAAAACGTAAATGTCACCCAACATTCGGAATTTTAACTAAATCTAGTGTATCAATAGATGTATGCGTTTCAAGATATTTAAGAAATTATTCTGATAATTCCGGTTGCATGTTGAATAAATTTAACTTAAAGTTTAAAAAAATTTATTATAATTATATGATACCTCGTGTCCACAAAACAAAATCATCATGAATTTATGTCAATTCAGATCGTAAAGCCGTATGAATCCGTTCAGAAATGCAAACTTAGCAATAATGTCATGATAACGTGTAGTAATAATAAATTTATTAATAAATTTTTAATAATATTCGTAGTGGGAAATGTTGAAAATGTGACAATTACTTTGAACGTTCGTTAAGTCGACAAATTATGTTGCGCCACCTTTTAATAAAACTAATAAATAATAATAAATTTAATAAAAAATATTTTAATATATTTTAAATAAACTGTCTATTGTATCCCACTCCAATTTTAATTTATAGAGTAAATTTTTCTGGATGCTTTGTCTTTAATTTCAGTATATTTTCATTTATTGTTCCTATTATTTCTTGGCTAAAGATAAAAGAATATTTGTTATTAATTATTTATTGTTATTTAAAAACAATTATATAAATTATCCGCCAGTCTTCGAGATCGAATACATAACTACTCGAAATCCTATTCCCCCACTTTACTACATTTTTGCCTATCTGTCAAATTCTGAGGGTCTTCAGCTCGACGTCAAAAGTGTGGTTAAATAAAAAAAAAAAGAGAATATAATAAGAAAAATGATGAGATAAGTAAGGACTATAAGAAAGGAAACTATTCCAACTCATACCAAATTTTATTTCCGGGATAAACAACTTTTGCATTGTATTTATGATTTTTAACATACGTATAATCACATACGTGATTTTCTTTCTATTTGATCGTTATGTATTGAATGATTATGATATAATTGACTTATTTTTATCTTTTAATCATTTTATAATATTTTCAGTATGACATCAAAATTAGGTGTGATTATTTTTGGAGCCAGTTGTTATATTGAAAAGTATACAGTTGGAGTACGTAATGACGTCACTTGGGGAATTGCTGGAAGATCTAAAGATAAATTGTTGAAAGTTTTGAGAGAAATGCAAAATAAAAGTGGTATAGATTTATCTATGGTTCCAATTATTATTGCCGATCTTAGAGACCCAGCAGAAAAAACGTAAAGTTGTTGTTAATTGCTCTGGACCGTACTGATTCTTTGGTGAGCAAGTTGTTAATACTTGTATTAGTTCTGGAACCCATCACGTTGATGTTAGTGGTGAACGATTTAGCAAAAGAAAAAGGCGTGTATATAAATAACCTTAATTTTTTTAATTTAAAATTTAATTGACAAATTATTCATATAGGTATATCAGCTTGTGATTTTGATAGTATTCTATGTAATTTGGGAGTATCATTTATCAACACGCCAGGAGCCTCGATGCATTATGGAACGATACATTATGGAACTTGGGAAACTATAAATTATTATTGTGATGTCAGTTTTCAAACTAATTTTTTTGATTTTTATATTCTATATTGCTTACCAAATTAGATCTAATTTTTTGTTAACTTTTGCATCGTATTTATGATCTTTAACATACGTATGCCATTTTGTGTATTGAATGATTATGATATAATTGACTTGTTTTTATCTTTTAATAATTTTAGAATATTTTCAGTATGATATCGAAATTAGATGTGTTTATTTTTGGAGCCAGTGGTTCTATTGGAAAGTATACAGTGTATGAAACTGTTAGAGAACGTGATGACGTCACTTGGGGAATTGCTGGAAGATCTAAAGATAAATTGTTGAAAGTTTTGAGAGAAATGCAAAATAAAAGTGGTATTGATTTATCTATGGTTCCAATTATTACTGCCGATCTTAGAGACCCAGTTTCTTTGGCAGAAATGACTGCAAAATGTAAAGTTGTTGTTAATTGCTGTGGACCGTACCGATTCTTTGGTAAGCAAGTTGTTAAAACTTGTATTAATTCTGGAACCCATCACGTTGATGTTAGTGGTGAACGATTTAGCAAAGAAAAAAGGCGTATATATAAATAACCTTCATTTTTTTAATTTAAAATTTAATTGCCAAATTATTCATATAGGTATTCAGCTTGTGATTTTGATAATATTCTATGTGATTTGTGAGTATCATTTTTGGAAAAACAATTTGAAGGTAAATTACATTCCGTTGAGACTTATTTATCAACACGGGAGGATGGTCCAACTCCAGGAGCCTCGATACATTATGGAACTTGGTAATCAGCTGTGTATGCTGATGAACCTCGAGGATTACGCACTCAGTTGTATATGGAAAGAACTCCAACACTGCTCCCAAGATTAAAGAATAGGTTATATATAGTAATTATTCTAAAGAAAACATTGCTCTATCTGTCATTTTCTAGATCTTTAATTAATAAGTTGCAAATTGTTGATATCATGTGGTGCCTACCTGGATCGGATCGTTCAGTTGTTATGAGATCTCAATGATTTTTTTATGATACGGACAAGAAACGTCCAATTTAAATGCAAGCATACATACCTTTTACCTGATAATTATATCAAGGTTCAAAAGTAGGAATGTAAATAATCGTATTATTTTACAGACTTTTAATTCGTGTGATTGGTGTAATGTTGCTTTCATTTTTGGGTTTTTTCTAAATTTGGTGGTGGTCGATAAACAATATAGAAGAAGAAGAAAAGTGTGGTTTTGTAAAAAAATATAAAAATAGTTTTTGACTAGTAGTATTGAAACTATAAATAATTATTGTGTTGTGAGTTTTCAAATTCATTTTTTTGATTTTTATATTCTATATTGCTTTCCAAATTAGATCTAATTTTTGTTAACTTTTGGATCGTATTTATGTTCTTTAACATACGTATGCCATTTGGTGTTTTGAAAGATTATGATATAATTGACTTGTTTTTATCTTTTAATAATTTTAGAATATTTTCAGTATGACATCGAAATTAGATGTGATTATTTTTGGAGCCAGTGGTTTTATTGGAAAGTATACAGTGTATGAAGCTGTTAGAGAACGTAATGACGTCACTTGGGGAATTGCTGGAAGATCTAAAGATAAATTGTTGAAAGTTTTGAGAGAAATGCAAAATAAAGGTGGTATTGATTTATCTATGGTTCCAATTATTACTGCCGATCTTAGAGACCCAGTTTCTTTGGCAGAAATGACTGCAAAATGTAAAGTTGTTGTTAATTGCTTTGGACCGTACCGATTCTTTGGTGAGCAAGTTGTTAAAACTTGTATTAATTCTGGAACCATCACGTTGATGTTAGTGGTGAACGATTTAGCAAAGGAAAAAGGCGTATAGTATATAAATAACATTCATTGTTTTAATTTAAAATTTAATTGCCAAATTATTCATACAGTTTGTGATTTTGATAATATTCTATGTGATTTGGGAGTATCATTTTTGGAAAAACAATTTGAAGGTAAATTACATTCCGTTGAGACTTATTTATCAACACGGGAAGATGGTCCAACTCCAGGAGCCTCGATACATTATGGAACTTGGTAATCAGCTGTGTATGCTGATGAACCTCGAGGATTACGCACTCAGTTGTATAAGGAAAGAACTCCAACAATGCTCCCAAGATTGAAGAATAGGTTATATATAGTAATTATTCTAAAGAAAACATTGCTCTATCTGTCATTTTCTAGATCTTTAATTAATAAGTTGCAAATTGTTGATATCATGTGGTGCCTACCTGGATCGGATCGTTCAGTTGTTATGAGATCTCAATGATTTTTTTATGATAACGGACAAGAAACGTCCAATTTAAATGCAAGCATACATACCTTTTTCCTAATAATTATATCAAGGTTCAAAAGTAGGAATGTAAATAATCGTATTAATTTACAGACTTTTTAGTCTTTAGAATATTTTTAGTATGAGCAAGTTGTTAAAACTTGTATTAATTCTGGAACCATCACGTTGATGTTAGTGGTGAACGATTTAGCAAAGGAAAAAGGCGTATAGTATATAAATAACTTTCATTGTTTTAATTTAATTGCCAAATTATTCATACAGCTTGTGATTTTGATAATATTCTATGTGATTTGGGAGTATCATTTTTGGAAAAACAATTTGAAAGTGAATTACATTCCGTTGAGACTTATTTATCAACACGGGAGGATGGTCTAACTCCAGGAACTTGGGAATCAGCTGTGTATGCTGATGAACCTCGAGGATTACGCACTCAGTTGTATAAGGAAAGAACTCCAACAATGCTCCCAAGATTGAAGAATAGGTTAGTAATTATTCTAAAGAAAACATTGTCTTCATCACTTAAATTTCATGTTTTTCTTGAGGTTTGCTCGCTTTTAACTAAATCGCCATGCACTTCAATGCACGGATTATTTTCTAATGGTCTTCATTTCAATGTTCTTCGTTTCAAGATATTTAAGAATTAATTCTGATAATTCCGGTTTCATGTTGAATAAATTTAACTTAAAATTTAAAAAAATTATTATGATTATATGATGCGATGTGTACACAAAATAGAATCATCATGAATTTATTGTCAATTCAGATTTTACCCTATCGGGTATCGGGGTTTGTCCGTAAAACGTAAATGTCACCTAACTAGTAGACTTTTCGGTAACATTTTACACCGTAAAGTCGCCTGAATCCGTTTGTAAATGCAAATGTAGCAATAATGTCATGATAACGTGTAGTAATAACGCGTTATTAATAAATTATGAATAATATTCGTAGTGGGAAATGGTGAAAAAGTCACAATTACTTTGAGCGTTCGTTAAGGTCGTCAAATTATGTTGCGCCATCTTTTAACAAAACTAATAAATAATAAATTTAATAAAAAATATTTTAATTTATTTTAAATAAACTGTCTATTGTTTTTGAATCCCAAACTCCAATTTTTATTTGTATAGTAAATTTTACTGGATGCTTTGTCTTTAATTTCAAAATATTTTCATTTATTGTTTCCATTATTTCTTGGCTGAATATAAAAAAATATTTGTTATTAATTATTTAACTATTTAAAAACAATTTTTTAAACTATCCGCCATTCTTCGAGATCGAATACTAAAAACTCGAAAACTACAGCCTACCTGTCAAATTCGGAGTGTTTTCAGCTCGATGTGAAAAGTGTGGTTAAATAAAAAAAAAAGAAAATATAATAAGAAAAATGAAAGTGAATGGTCAATCTATTGAATCTAGTGAATGGGAATCTATTTCAACTCCGACCAAATTTTATTTCCGGGATGAGATAAACAATACAGAAGAAGAAGAAAAGTGATATCGAAATTAGATGTGTTTATTTTTGGAGCCAGTGGTTCTATTGGAAAGTATACAGGGTATGAAACTGTTAGAGATCGTGATGATGTCACTTGGGGAATTGCTGGAAGATCTAAAGATAAATTGTTGAAAGTTTTGAGAGAAATGCAAAATAAAAGTGGTATTGATTTATCTATGGTTCCAATTATTTCTGCCGATCTTAGAGACCCAGTTTCTTTGGCAGAAATCACTGCAAAATGTAAAGTTGTTGTTATTGCTGTGGACCGTACCGATTCTTTGGTGAGCAAGTTGTTAAAACTTGAATTAATTCTGGAACCCATCACGTTGATGTTAGTGGTGAACGATTTAGCAAAGGAAAAAGGCGTATATATATATAACCTTCATTTTTTTAATTTAAAATTTAATTGCCAAATTATTAATATAGGTATACATTCTATCAGCTTGTGATTTTGATAATATTCTATGTGATTTGTGAGTATCATTTTTGGAAAAACAATTTGAAGGTAAATTACATTCCGTTGAGACTTATTTATCAACACGGGAGGATGGTCCAACTCCAGGAGCCTCGATACATTATGGAACTTGGTAATCAGCTGTGTATGCTGATGAACCTCGAGGATTACGCACTCAGTTGTATATGGAAAGAACTCCAACAATGCTCCCAAATTTAAAGAATAGGTTATATATAGTAATTATTCTAAAGAAAACATTGCTCTATCTGTCATTTTCTAGATCTTTAATTAATAAGTTGCAAATTGTTGATATTATGTGGTGCCTACCTGGATCGGATCGTTCAGTTGTTATGAAATCTCAATGATTTTTTTATGATACGGACAAGAAACGTCCAATTTAAATGCAAGCATACATACCTTTTACCTAATAATTATATCAAGGTTCAAAAGTAGGAATGTAAATAATCGTATTATTTTACAGACTTTTAATTCGTGTGATTGGTGTAATGTTGCTTTCATTTTTGGATTTTTTCTAAATTTGGTGGTGGTCGATAAACAATATAGAAGAAGAAGAAAAGTGTGGTTTTGTAAAAAAATATAAAAATAGTTTTTGACTAGTAGTATTGAAACTATAAATAATTATTGTGTTGTGAGTTTTCAAATTCATTTTTTTGATTTTTATATTCTATATTGCTTTCCAAATTAGATCTAATTTTTGTTAACTTTTGGATCGTATTTATGTTCTTTAACATACGTATGCCATTTGGTGTTTTGAACGATTATGATATAATTGACTTGTTTTTATCTTTTAATAATTTTAGAATATTTTCAGTATGACATCGAAATTAGATGTGATTATTTTTGGAGCCAGTGGTTTTATTGGAAAGTATACAGTGTATGAAGCTGTTAGAGAACGTAATGACGTCACTTGGGGAATTGCTGGAAGATCTAAAGATAAATTGTTGAAAGTTTTGAGAGAAATGCAAAATAAAGGTGGTATTGATTTATCTATGGTTCCAATTATTACTGCCGATCTTAGAGACCCAGTTTCTTTGGCAGAAATGACTGCAAAATGTAAAGTTGTTGTTAATTGCTTTGGACCGTACCGATTCTTTGGTGAGCAAGTTGTTAAAACTTGTATTAATTCTGGAACCATCACGTTGATGTTAGTGGTGAACGATTTAGCAAAGGAAAAAGGCGTATAGTATATAAATAACATTCATTGTTTTAATTTAAAATTTAATTGCCAAATTATTCATACAGTTTGTGATTTTGATAATATTCTATGTGATTTGGGAGTATCATTTTTGGAAAAACAATTTGAAGGTGAATTACATTCCGTTGAGACTTATTTATCAACACGGGAGGATGGTCTAACTCCAGGAGCCTCGAATCAGCTGTGTATGCTGATGAACCTCGAGGATTACGCACTCAGTTGTATAAGGAAAGTACTCCAACAATGCTCCCAAGATTGAAGAATAGGTTAGTAATTATTCTAAAGAAAACATTGTCTTCATCACTTAAATTTCATGTTTTTCTTGAGGTTTGCTCGCTTTTAACTAAATCGCCATGCACTTCAATGCACGGATTATTTTCTAATGGTCTTCATTTCAATGTTCTTCGTTTCAAGATATTTAAGAATTAATTCTGATAATTCCGGTTTCATTTTGAATAAATTTAACTTCAAATTTAAAAAATTTATTATGATTATATGATGGTATGTGTACACAAAATAAAATCATCATGAATTTATTGTCAATTCAGATTTTACCCTATCGGGTATCGGGGTTTGTTCGTAAAACGTAAATGTCACCCAACATTCGGAATTTTAACTAAATCTAGTGTATCAATAGATGTATGCGTTTCAAGATATTTAAGAAATTATTCTGATAATTCCGGTTGCATGTTGAATAAATTTAACTTAAAGTTTAAAAAAATTTATTATAATTATATGATACCTCGTGTCCACAAAACAAAATCATCATGAATTTATGTCAATTCAGATCGTAAAGCCGTATGAATCCGTTCAGAAATGCAAACTTAGCAATAATGTCATGATAACGTGTAGTAATAATAAATTTATTAATAAATTTTTAATAATATTCGTAGTGGGAAATGTTGAAAATGTGACAATTACTTTGAACGTTCGTTAAGTCGACAAATTATGTTGCGCCACCTTTTAATAAAACTAATAAATAATAATAAATTTAATAAAAAATATTTTAATATATTTTAAATAAACTGTCTATTGTATCCCACTCCAATTTTAATTTATAGAGTAAATTTTTCTGGATGCTTTGTCTTTAATTTCAGTATATTTTCATTTATTGTTCCTATTATTTCTTGGCTAAAGATAAAAGAATATTTGTTATTAATTATTTATTGTTATTTAAAAACAATTATATAAATTATCCGCCAGTCTTCGAGATCGAATACATAACTACTCGAAATCCTATTCCCCCACTTTACTACATTTTTGCCTATCTGTCAAATTCTGAGGGTCTTCAGCTCGACGTCAAAAGTGTGGTTAAATAAAAAAAAAAAGAGAATATAATAAGAAAAATGATGAGATAAGTAAGGACTATAAGAAAGGAAACTATTCCAACTCATACCAAATTTTATTTCCGGGATAAACAACTTTTGCATTGTATTTATGATTTTTAACATACGTATAATCACATACGTGATTTTCTTTCTATTTGATCGTTATGTATTGAATGATTATGATATAATTGACTTATTTTTATCTTTTAATCATTTTATAATATTTTCAGTATGACATCAAAATTAGGTGTGATTATTTTTGGAGCCAGTTGTTATATTGAAAAGTATACAGTTGGAGTACGTAATGACGTCACTTGGGGAATTGCTGGAAGATCTAAAGATAAATTGTTGAAAGTTTTGAGAGAAATGCAAAATAAAAGTGGTATAGATTTATCTATGGTTCCAATTATTATTGCCGATCTTAGAGACCCAGCAGAAAAAACGTAAAGTTGTTGTTAATTGCTCTGGACCGTACTGATTCTTTGGTGAGCAAGTTGTTAATACTTGTATTAGTTCTGGAACCCATCACGTTGATGTTAGTGGTGAACGATTTAGCAAAAGAAAAAGGCGTGTATATAAATAACCTTAATTTTTTTAATTTAAAATTTAATTGACAAATTATTCATATAGGTATATCAGCTTGTGATTTTGATAGTATTCTATGTAATTTGGGAGTATCATTTATCAACACGCCAGGAGCCTCGATGCATTATGGAACGATACATTATGGAACTTGGGAAACTATAAATTATTATTGTGATGTCAGTTTTCAAACTAATTTTTTTGATTTTTATATTCTATATTGCTTACCAAATTAGATCTAATTTTTTGTTAACTTTTGCATCGTATTTATGATCTTTAACATACGTATGCCATTTTGTGTATTGAATGATTATGATATAATTGACTTGTTTTTATCTTTTAATAATTTTAGAATATTTTCAGTATGATATCGAAATTAGATGTGTTTATTTTTGGAGCCAGTGGTTCTATTGGAAAGTATACAGTGTATGAAACTGTTAGAGAACGTGATGACGTCACTTGGGGAATTGCTGGAAGATCTAAAGATAAATTGTTGAAAGTTTTGAGAGAAATGCAAAATAAAAGTGGTATTGATTTATCTATGGTTCCAATTATTACTGCCGATCTTAGAGACCCAGTTTCTTTGGCAGAAATGACTGCAAAATGTAAAGTTGTTGTTAATTGCTGTGGACCGTACCGATTCTTTGGTAAGCAAGTTGTTAAAACTTGTATTAATTCTGGAACCCATCACGTTGATGTTAGTGGTGAACGATTTAGCAAAGAAAAAAGGCGTATATATAAATAACCTTCATTTTTTTAATTTAAAATTTAATTGCCAAATTATTCATATAGGTATTCAGCTTGTGATTTTGATAATATTCTATGTGATTTGTGAGTATCATTTTTGGAAAAACAATTTGAAGGTAAATTACATTCCGTTGAGACTTATTTATCAACACGGGAGGATGGTCCAACTCCAGGAGCCTCGATACATTATGGAACTTGGTAATCAGCTGTGTATGCTGATGAACCTCGAGGATTACGCACTCAGTTGTATATGGAAAGAACTCCAACACTGCTCCCAAGATTAAAGAATAGGTTATATATAGTAATTATTCTAAAGAAAACATTGCTCTATCTGTCATTTTCTAGATCTTTAATTAATAAGTTGCAAATTGTTGATATCATGTGGTGCCTACCTGGATCGGATCGTTCAGTTGTTATGAGATCTCAATGATTTTTTTATGATACGGACAAGAAACGTCCAATTTAAATGCAAGCATACATACCTTTTACCTGATAATTATATCAAGGTTCAAAAGTAGGAATGTAAATAATCGTATTATTTTACAGACTTTTAATTCGTGTGATTGGTGTAATGTTGCTTTCATTTTTGGGTTTTTTCTAAATTTGGTGGTGGTCGATAAACAATATAGAAGAAGAAGAAAAGTGTGGTTTTGTAAAAAAATATAAAAATAGTTTTTGACTAGTAGTATTGAAACTATAAATAATTATTGTGTTGTGAGTTTTCAAATTCATTTTTTTGATTTTTATATTCTATATTGCTTTCCAAATTAGATCTAATTTTTGTTAACTTTTGGATCGTATTTATGTTCTTTAACATACGTATGCCATTTGGTGTTTTGAAAGATTATGATATAATTGACTTGTTTTTATCTTTTAATAATTTTAGAATATTTTCAGTATGACATCGAAATTAGATGTGATTATTTTTGGAGCCAGTGGTTTTATTGGAAAGTATACAGTGTATGAAGCTGTTAGAGAACGTAATGACGTCACTTGGGGAATTGCTGGAAGATCTAAAGATAAATTGTTGAAAGTTTTGAGAGAAATGCAAAATAAAGGTGGTATTGATTTATCTATGGTTCCAATTATTACTGCCGATCTTAGAGACCCAGTTTCTTTGGCAGAAATGACTGCAAAATGTAAAGTTGTTGTTAATTGCTTTGGACCGTACCGATTCTTTGGTGAGCAAGTTGTTAAAACTTGTATTAATTCTGGAACCATCACGTTGATGTTAGTGGTGAACGATTTAGCAAAGGAAAAAGGCGTATAGTATATAAATAACATTCATTGTTTTAATTTAAAATTTAATTGCCAAATTATTCATACAGTTTGTGATTTTGATAATATTCTATGTGATTTGGGAGTATCATTTTTGGAAAAACAATTTGAAGGTAAATTACATTCCGTTGAGACTTATTTATCAACACGGGAAGATGGTCCAACTCCAGGAGCCTCGATACATTATGGAACTTGGTAATCAGCTGTGTATGCTGATGAACCTCGAGGATTACGCACTCAGTTGTATAAGGAAAGAACTCCAACAATGCTCCCAAGATTGAAGAATAGGTTATATATAGTAATTATTCTAAAGAAAACATTGCTCTATCTGTCATTTTCTAGATCTTTAATTAATAAGTTGCAAATTGTTGATATCATGTGGTGCCTACCTGGATCGGATCGTTCAGTTGTTATGAGATCTCAATGATTTTTTTATGATAACGGACAAGAAACGTCCAATTTAAATGCAAGCATACATACCTTTTTCCTAATAATTATATCAAGGTTCAAAAGTAGGAATGTAAATAATCGTATTAATTTACAGACTTTTTAGTCTTTAGAATATTTTTAGTATGAGCAAGTTGTTAAAACTTGTATTAATTCTGGAACCATCACGTTGATGTTAGTGGTGAACGATTTAGCAAAGGAAAAAGGCGTATAGTATATAAATAACTTTCATTGTTTTAATTTAATTGCCAAATTATTCATACAGCTTGTGATTTTGATAATATTCTATGTGATTTGGGAGTATCATTTTTGGAAAAACAATTTGAAGGTGAATTACATTCCGTTGAGACTTATTTATCAACACGGGAGGATGGTCTAACTCCAGGAACTTGGGAATCAGCTGTGTATGCTGATGAACCTCGAGGATTACGCACTCAGTTGTATAAGGAAAGAACTCCAACAATGCTCCCAAGATTGAAGAATAGGTTAGTAATTATTCTAAAGAAAACATTGTCTTCATCACTTAAATTTCATGTTTTTCTTGAGGTTTGCTCGCTTTTAACTAAATCGCCATGCACTTCAATGCACGGATTATTTTCTAATGGTCTTCATTTCAATGTTCTTCGTTTCAAGATATTTAAGAATTAATTCTGATAATTCCGGTTTCATGTTGAATAAATTTAACTTAAAATTTAAAAAATTTATTATGATTATATGATGCGATGTGTACACAAAATAAAATCATCATGAATTTATTGTCAATTCAGATTTTACCCTATCGGGTATCGGGGTTTGTTCGTAAAACGTAAATGTCACCTACCTAGTAGACTTTTCGGTAACATTTTACACCGTAAAGTCGCCTGAATCCGTTTGTAAATGCAAATGTAGCAATAATGTCATGATAACGTGTAGTAATAACGCGTTATTAATAAATTATGAATAATATTCGTAGTGGGAAATGGTGAAAAAGTCACAATTACTTTGAGCGTTCGTTAAGGTCATCAAATTATGTTGCGCCATCTTTTAACAAAACTAATAAATAATAATAAATTTAATAAAAAATATTTTAATTTATTTTAAATAAACTGTCTATTGTTTTTGAATCCCAAACTCTAATTTTTATTTGTATAGTAAATTTTACTGGATGCTTTGTCTTTAATTTCAAAATATTTTCATTTATTGTTTCCATTATTTCTTGGCTGAATATAAAAAAATATTTGTTATTAATTATTTAACTATTTAAAAACAATTTTTTAAACTATCCGCCATTCTTCGAGATCGAATACTAAAAACTCGAAAACTACAGCCTACCTGTCAAATTCGGAGTGTCTTCAGCTCGATGTGAAAAGTGTGGTTAAATAAAAAAAAAAAAAATATAATAAGAAAAATGAAAGTGAATGGTCAATAAGTAAGGAATCTATTTCAACTCAGACCAAATTTTATTTCCTGGATGAGATAAACAATACTAGTAGTATTGAAACTATAAATTATTATTGTGATGTCAGTTTTCAAACTAATTTTTTTGATTTTTATATTCTATATTGCTTACCAAATTAGATCTAATTTTTTGTTAACTTTTGCATCGTATTTATGATCTTTAACATACGTATGCCATTTTGTGTATTGAATGATTTATGATATAATTGACTTGTTTTTATCTTTTAATAGTTTTAGAATATTTTCAGTATGATATCGAAATTAGATGTGTTTATTTTTGGAGCCAGTGGTTCTATTGGAAAGTATACAGGGTATGAAACTGTTAGAGAACGTGATGACGTCACTTGGGGAATTGCTGGAAGATCTAAAGATAAATTGTTGAAAGTTTTGAGAGAAATGCAAAATAAAAGTGGTATAGATTTATCTATGGTTCCAATTATTACTGCCGATCTTAGAGACCCAGTTTCTTTGGCAGAAATGACTGCAAAATGTAAAGTTGTTGTTAATTGCTCTGGACCGTACTGATTCTTTGGTGAGCAAGTTGTTAATACTTGTATTAATTCTGGAACCCATCACGTTGATGTTAGTGGTGAACGATTTAGCAAAAGAAAAAGGCGTGTATATAAATAACCTTCATTTTTTTAATTTAAAATTTAATTGACAAATTATTCATATAGGTATATCAGCTTGTGATTTTGATAGTATTCTATGTAATTTGGGAGTATCATTTATCAACACGCCAGGAGCCTCGATGCATTATGGAACGATACATTATGGAACTTGGGAAACTATAAATTATTATTGTGATGTCAGTTTTCAAACTAATTTTTTTGATTTTTATATTCTATATTGCTTACCAAATTAGATCTAATTTTTTGTTAACTTTTGCATCGTATTTATGATCTTTAACATACGTATGCCATTTTGTGTATTGAATGATTATGATATAATTGACTTGTTTTTATCTTTTAATAATTTTAGAATATTTTCAGTATGATATCGAAATTAGATGTGTTTATTTTTGGAGCCAGTGGTTCTATTGGAAAGTATACAGGGTATGAAACTGTTAGAGAACGTGATGACGTCACTTGGGGAATTGCTGGAAGATCTAAAGATAAATTGTTGAAAGTTTTGAGAGAAATGCAAAATAAAGGTGGTATTGATTTATCTATGGTTCCAATTATTACTGCGGATCTTAGAGACCCAGTTTCTTTGGCAGAAATGACTGCAAAATGTAAAGTTGTTGTTAATTGCTTTGGACCGTACCGATTCTTTGGTGAGCAAGTTGTTAAAACTTGTATTAATTCTGGAACCATCACGTTGATGTTAGTGGTGAACGATTTAGCAAAGGAAAAAGGCGTATAGTATATAAATAACCTTCATTGTTTTAATTTAAAATTTAATTGCCAAATTATTCATACAGTTTGTGATTTTGATAATATTCTATGTGATTTGGGAGTATCATTTTTGGAAAAACAATTTGAAGGTGAATTACATTCCGTTGAGACTTATTTATCAACACGGGAGGATGGTCTAACTCCAGGAGCCTCGAATCAGCTGTGTATGCTGATGAACCTCGAGGATTACGCACTCAGTTGTATAAGGAAAGAACTCCAACAACGCTCCCAAGATTGAAGAATAGGTTAGTAATTATTCTAAAGAAAACATTGTCTTCATCACTTAAATTTCATGGAATAGGTTATATATAGTAATTATTCTAAAGAAAACATTGCTCTATCTGTCATTTTCTAGATCTTTAATTAATAAGTTGCAAATTGTTGATATTATGTGGTGCCTACCTGGATCGGATCGTTCAGTTGTTATGAGATCTCAATGATTTTTTTATGATACGGACAAGAAACGTCCAATTTAAATGCAAGCATACATACCTTTTGCCTAATAATTATATCAAGGTTCAAAAGTAGGAATGTAAATAATCGTATTATTTTACAGACTTTTAATTCGTGTGATTGGTGTAATGTTGCTTTCATTTTTGGGTTTTTTCTAAATTTGGTGGTGGTCGATAAACAATATAGAAGAAGAAGAAAAGTGTGGTTTTGTAAAAAAATATAAAAATAGTTTTTGACTAGTAGTATTGAAACTATAAATAATTATTGTGTTGTGAGTTTTCAAATTCATTTTTTTGATTTTTATATTCTATATTGCTTTCCAAATTCATTTTTTTGATTTTTATATTCTATATTGCTTTCCAAATTAGATCTAATTTTTGTTAACTTTTGGATCGTATTTATGTTCTTTAACATACGTATGCCATTTGGTGTTTTGAACGATTATGATATAATTGACTTGTTTTTATCTTTTAATAATTTTAGAATATTTTCAGTATGATATCGAAATTAGATGTGTTTATTTTTGGAGCCAGTGGTTCTATTGGAAAGTATACAGTGTATGAAACTGCTGGAAGATCTAAAGATAAATTGTTGAAAGTTTTGAGAGAAATGCAAAATAAAAGTGGTATTGATTTATCTATGGTTCCAATTATTTCTGCCGATCTTAGAGACCCAGTTTCTTTGGCAGAAATGACTGCAAAATGTAAAGTTGTTGTTAATTGCTGTGGACCGTACCGATTCTTTGGTGAGCAAGTTGTTAAAACTTGTATTAATTCTGGAACCCATCACGTTGATGTTAGTGGTGAACGATTTAGTAAAGGAAAAAGGCGTATATATAAATAACCTTAATTTTTTTAATTTAAAATTTAATTGCCAAATTATTCATATAGGTATACATTCTATCAGCTTGTGATTTTGATAATATTCTATGTGATTTGTGAGTATCATTTTTGGAAAAACAATTTGAAGGTAAATTACATTCCGTTGAGACTTATTTATCAACACGGGAAGATGGTCCAACTCCAGGAGCCTCGATACATTATGGAACTTGGTAATCAGCTGTGTATGCTGATGAACCTCGAGGATTACGCACTCAGTTGTATAAGGAAAGAACTCCAACAATGCTCCCAAGATTGAAGAATAGGTTATATATAGTAATTATTCTAAAAAAAACATTGCTCTATCTGTCATTTTCTAGATCTTTAATTAATAAGTTGCAAATTGTTGATATCATGTGGTGCCTACCTGGATCGGATCGTTCAGTTGTTATGAGATCTCAATGATTTTTTTATGATACGGACAAGAAACGTCCAATTTAAATGCAAGCATACATACCTTTTTCGTAATAATTATATCAAGGTTCAAAAGTAGGAATGTAAATAATCGTATTAATTTACAGACTTTTTAGTCTTTAGAATATTTTTAGTATGAGCAAGTTGTTAAAACTTGTATTAATTCTGGAACCATCACGTTGATGTTAGTGGTGAACGATTTAGCAAAGGAAAAAGGCGTATAGTATATAAATAACTTTCATTGTTTTAATTTAATTGCCAAATTATTCATACAGCTTGTGATTTTGATAATATTCTATGTGATTTGGGAGTATCATTTTTGGAAAAACAAATTGAAGGTGAATTACATTCCGTTGAGACTTATTTATCAACACGGGAGGATGGTCTAACTCCAGGAGCCTCGAATCAGCTGTGTATGCTGATGAACCTCGAGGATTACGCACTCAGTTGTATAAGGAAAGAACTCCAACAATGCTCCCAAGATTGAAGAATAGGTTAGTAATTATTCTAAAGAAAACATTGTCTTCATCACTTAAATTTCATGTTTTTTTTATGAGGTTTGCTCGCTTTTAACTAAATCGCCATGCACTTCAATGCACGGATTATTTTCTAATGGTCTTCATTTCAATGTTCTTCGTTTCAAGATATTTAAGAATTAATTCTGATAATTCCGGTTTCATGTTGAATAAATTTAACTTAAAATTTAAAAAATTTATTATGATTATATGATGCGATGTGTACACAAAATAAAATCATCATGAATTTATTGTCAATTCAGATTTTACCCTATCGGGTATCGGGGTTTGTTCGTAAAACGTAAATGTCACCTACCTAGTAGACTTTTCGGTAACATTTTACACCGTAAAGTCGCCTGAATCCGTTTGTAAATGCAAATGTAGCAATAATGTCATGATAACGTGTAGTAATAACGCGTTATTAATAAATTATGAATAATATTCGTAGTGGGAAATGGTGAAAAAGTCACAATTACTTTGAGCGTTCGTTAAGGTCGTCAAATTATGTTGCGCCATCTTTTAACAAAACTAATAAATAATAATAAATTTAATAAAAAATATTTTAATTTATTTTAAATAAACTGTCTATTGTTTTTGAATCCCAAACTCTAATTTTTATTTGTATAGTAAATTTTACTGGATGCTTTGTCTTTAATTTCAAAATATTTTCATTTATTGTTTCCATTATTTCTTGGCTGAATATAAAAAAATATTTGTTATTAATTATTTAACTATTTAAAAACAATTTTTTAAACTATCCGCCATTCTTCGAGATCGAATACTAAAAACTCGAAAACTACAGCCTACCTGTCAAATTCGGAGTGTCTTCAGCTCGATGTGAAAAGTGTGGTTAAATAAAAAAAAAAAGAAAATATAATAAGAAAAATGAAAGTGAATGGTCAATAAGTAAGGAATCTATTTCAACTCAGACCAAATTTTATTTCCGGGATGAGATAAACAATACAGAAGAAGAAGAAAAGTGTGGTTTTGTAAAAAAATATAAAAATAGTTTTTGACTAGTATATAAATTATTATTGTGATGTCAGTTTTCAAACTAATTTTTTTGATTTTTATATTCTATATTGCTTACCAAATTAGATCTAATTTTTTGTTAACTTTTGCATCGTATTTATGATCTTTAACATACGTATGCCATTTTGTGTATTGAATGATTATGATATAATTGACTTGTTTTTATCTTTTAATAATTTTAGAATATTTTCAGTATGATATCGAAATTAGATGTGTTTATTTTTGGAGCCAGTGGTTCTATTGGAAAGTATACAGGGTATGAAACTGTTAGAGAACGTGATGACGTCACTTGGGGAATTGCTGGAAGATCTAAAGATAAATTGTTGAAAGTTTTGAGAGAAATGCAAAATAAAAGTGGTATTGATTTATCTATGGTTCCAATTATTTCTGCCGATCTTAGAGACCCAGTTTCTTTGGCAGAAATGACTGCAAAATGTAAAGTTGTTGTTAATTGCTCTGGACCGTACTGATTCTTTGGTGAGCAAGTTGTTAATACTTGTATTAATTCTGGAACCCATCACGTTGATGTTAGTGGTGAACGATTTAGCAAAAGAAAAAGGCGTGTATATAAATAACCTTCATTTTTTTAATTTAAAATTTAATTGACAAATTATTCATATAGGTATATCAGCTTGTGATTTTGATAGTATTCTATGTAATTTGGGAGTATCATTTATCAACACGCCAGGAGCCTCGATGCATTATGGAACGATACATTATGGAACTTGGGAAACTATAAATTATTATTGTGATGTCAGTTTTCAAACTAATTTTTTTGATTTTTATATTCTATATTGCTTACCAAATTAGATCTAATTTTTTGTTAACTTTTGCATCGTATTTATGATCTTTAACATACGTATGCCATTTTGTGTATTGAATGATTATGATATAATTGACTTGTTTTTATCTTTTAATAATTTTAGAATATTTTCAGTATGATATCGAAATTAGATGTGTTTATTTTTGGAGCCAGTGGTTCTATTGGAAAGTATACAGGGTATGAAACTGTTAGAGAACGTGATGACGTCACTTGGGGAATTGCTGGAAGATCTAAAGATAAATTGTTGAAAGTTTTGAGAGAAATGCAAAATAAAGGTGGTATTGATTTATCTATGGTTCCAATTATTTCTGCCGATCTTAGAGACCCAGTTTCTTTGGCAGAAATGACTGCAAAATGTAAAGTTGTTGTTAATTGCTCTGGACCGTACTGATTCTTTGGTGAGCAAGTTGTTAAAACTTGTATTAATTCTGGAACCATCACGTTGATGTTAGTGGTGAACGATTTAGCAAAGGAAAAAGGCGTATAGTATATAAATAACATTCATTGTTTTAATTTAAAATTTAATTGCCAAATTATTCATACAGTTTGTGATTTTGATAATATTCTATGTGATTTGGGAGTATCATTTTTGGAAAAACAATTTGAAGGTGAATTACATTCCGTTGAGACTTATTTATCAACACGGGAGGATGGTCTAACTCCAGGAGCCTCGAATCAGCTGTGTATGCTGATGAACCTCGAGGATTACGCACTCAGTTGTATAAGGAAAGAACTCCAACAACGCTCCCAAGATTGAAGAATAGGTTAGTAATTATTCTAAAGAAAACATTGTCTTCATCACTTAAATTTCATGGAATAGGTTATATATAGTAATTATTCTAAAGAAAACATTGCTCTATCTGTCATTTTCTAGATCTTTAATTAATAAGTTGCAAATTGTTGATATTATGTGGTGCCTACCTGGATCGGATCGTTCAGTTGTTATGAGATCTCAATGATTTTTTTATGATACGGACAAGAAACGTCCAATTTAAATGCAAGCATACATACCTTTTGCCTAATAATTATATCAAGGTTCAAAAGTAGGAATGTAAATAATCGTATTATTTTACAGACTTTTAATTCGTGTGATTGGTGTAATGTTGCTTTCATTTTTGGGTTTTTTCTAAATTTGGTGGTGGTCGATAAACAATATAGAAGAAGAAGAAAAGTGTGGTTTTGTAAAAAAATATAAAAATAGTTTTTGACTAGTAGTATTGAAACTATAAATAATTATTGTGTTGTGAGTTTTCAAATTCATTTTTTTGATTTTTATATTCTATATTGCTTTCCAAATTCATTTTTTTGATTTTTATATTCTATATTGCTTTCCAAATTAGATCTAATTTTTGTTAACTTTTGGATCGTATTTATGTTCTTTAACATACGTATGCCATTTGGTGTTTTGAACGATTATGATATAATTGACTTGTTTTTATCTTTTAATAATTTTAGAATATTTTCAGTATGATATCGAAATTAGATGTGTTTATTTTTGGAGCCAGTGGTTCTATTGGAAAGTATACAGTGTATGAAACTGCTGGAAGATCTAAAGATAAATTGTTGAAAGTTTTGAGAGAAATGCAAAATAAAAGTGGTATTGATTTATCTATGGTTCCAATTATTTCTGCCGATCTTAGAGACCCAGTTTCTTTGGCAGAAATGACTGCAAAATGTAAAGTTGTTGTTAATTGCTGTGGACCGTACCGATTCTTTGGTGAGCAAGTTGTTAAAACTTGTATTAATTCTGGAACCCATCACGTTGATGTTAGTGGTGAACGATTTAGTAAAGGAAAAAGGCGTATATATAAATAACCTTAATTTTTTTAATTTAAAATTTAATTGCCAAATTATTCATATAGGTATACATTCTATCAGCTTGTGATTTTGATAATATTCTATGTGATTTGTGAGTATCATTTTTGGAAAAACAATTTGAAGGTAAATTACATTCCGTTGAGACTTATTTATCAACACGGGAAGATGGTCCAACTCCAGGAGCCTCGATACATTATGGAACTTGGTAATCAGCTGTGTATGCTGATGAACCTCGAGGATTACGCACTCAGTTGTATAAGGAAAGAACTCCAACAATGCTCCCAAGATTGAAGAATAGGTTATATATAGTAATTATTCTAAAGAAAACATTGCTCTATCTGTCATTTTCTAGATCTTTAATTAATAAGTTGCAAATTGTTGATATCATGTGGTGCCTACCTGGATCGGATCGTTCAGTTGTTATGAGATCTCAATGATTTTTTTATGATACGGACAAGAAACGTCCAATTTAAATGCAAGCATACATACCTTTTTCGTAATAATTATATCAAGGTTCAAAAGTAGGAATGTAAATAATCGTATTAATTTACAGACTTTTTAGTCTTTAGAATATTTTTAGTATGAGCAAGTTGTTAAAACTTGTATTAATTCTGGAACCATCACGTTGATGTTAGTGGTGAACGATTTAGCAAAGGAAAAAGGCGTATAGTATATAAATAACTTTCATTGTTTTAATTTAATTGCCAAATTATTCATACAGCTTGTGATTTTGATAATATTCTATGTGATTTGGGAGTATCATTTTTGGAAAAACAAATTGAAGGTGAATTACATTCCGTTGAGACTTATTTATCAACACGGGAGGATGGTCTAACTCCAGGAGCCTCGAATCAGCTGTGTATGCTGATGAACCTCGAGGATTACGCACTCAGTTGTATAAGGAAAGAACTCCAACAATGCTCCCAAGATTGAAGAATAGGTTAGTAATTATTCTAAAGAAAACATTGTCTTCATCACTTAAATTTCATGTTTTTTTTATGAGGTTTGCTCGCTTTTAACTAAATCGCCATGCACTTCAATGCACGGATTATTTTCTAATGGTCTTCATTTCAATGTTCTTCGTTTCAAGATATTTAAGAATTAATTCTGATAATTCCGGTTTCATGTTGAATAAATTTAACTTAAAATTTAAAAAATTTATTATGATTATATGATGCGATGTGTACACAAAATAAAATCATCATGAATTTATTGTCAATTCAGATTTTACCCTATCATTTTCGGTAACATTTTACACCGTAAAGTCGCCTGAATCCGTTTGTAAATGCAAATGTAGCAATAATGTCATGATAACGTGTAGTAATAACGCGTTATTAATAAATTATGAATAATATTCGTAGTGGGAAATGGTGAAAAAGTCACAATTACTTTGAGCGTTCGTTAAGGTCGTCAAATTATGTTGCGCCATCTTTTAACAAAACTAATAAATAATAAATTTAATAAAAAATATTTTAATTTATTTTAAATAAACTGTCTATTGTTTTTGAATCCCAAACTCTAATTTTTATTTGTATAGTAAATTTTACTGGATGCTTTGTCTTTAATTTCAAAATATTTTCATTTATTGTTTCCATTATTTCTTGGCTGAATATAAAAAAATATTTGTTATTAATTATTTAACTATTTAAAAACAATTTTTTAAACTATCCGCCATTCTTCGAGATCGAATACTAAAAACTCGAAAACTACAGCCTACCTGTCAAATTCGGAGTGTCTTCAGCTCGATGTGAAAAGTGTGGTTAAATAAAAAAAAAAAGAAAATATAATAAGAAAAATGAAAGTGAATGGTCAATAAGTAAGGAATCTATTTCAACTCAGACCAAATTTTATTTCCGGGATGAGATAAACAATACAGAAGAAGAAGAAAAGTGTGGTTTTGTAAAAAAATATAAAAATAGTTTTTGACTAGTATATAAATTATCATTGTGATGTCAGTTTTCAAACTAATTTTTTTGATTTTTATATTCTATATTGCTTACCAAATTAGATCTAATTTTTTGTTAACTTTTGCATCGTATTTATGATCTTTAACATACGTATGCCATTTTGTGTATTGAATGATTATGATATAATTGACTTGTTTTTATCTTTTAATAATTTTAGAATATTTTCAGTATGATATCGAAATTAGATGTGTTTATTTTTGGAGCCAGTGGTTCTATTGGAAAGTATACAGGGTATGAAACTGTTAGAGAACGTGATGACGTCACTTGGGGAATTGCTGGAAGATCTAAAGATAAATTGTTGAAAGTTTTGAGAGAAATGCAAAATAAAAGTGGTATTGATTTATCTATGGTTCCAATTATTTCTGCCGATCTTAGAGACCCAGTTTCTTTGGCAGAAATGACTGCAAAATGTAAAGTTGTTGTTAATTGCTCTGGACCGTACTGATTCTTTGGTGAGCAAGTTGTTAATACTTGTATTAATTCTGGAACCCATCACGTTGATGTTAGTGGTGAACGATTTAGCAAAAGAAAAAGGCGTGTATATACATAACCTTCATTTTTTTAATTTAAAATTTAATTGACAAATTATTCATATAGGTATATCAGCTTGTGATTTTGATAGTATTCTATGTAATTTGGGAGTATCATTTATCAACACGCCAGGAGCCTCGATGCATTATGGAACGATACATTATGGAACTTGGGAAACTATAAATTATTATTGTGATGTCAGTTTTCAAACTAATTTTTTTGATTTTTATATTCTATATTGCTTACCAAAATAGATCTAATTTTTTGTTAACTTTTGCATCGTATTTATGATCTTTAACATACGTATGCCATTTTGTGTATTGAATGATTATGATATAATTGACTTGTTTTTATCTTTTAATAATTTTAGAATATTTTCAGTATGATATCGAAATTAGATGTGTTTATTTTTGGAGCCAGTGGTTCTATTGGAAAGTATACAGGGTATGAAACTGTTAGAGAACGTGATGACGTCACTTGGGGAATTGCTGGAAGATCTAAAGATAAATTGTTGAAAGTTTTGAGAGAAATGCAAAATAAAGGTGGTATTGATTTATCTATGGTTCCAATTATTACTGCGGATCTTAGAGACCCAGTTTCTTTGGCAGAAATGACTGCAAAATGTAAAGTTGTTGTTAATTGCTTTGGACCGTACCGATTCTTTGGTGAGCAAGTTGTTAAAACTTGTATTAATTCTGGAACCATCACGTTGATGTTAGTGGTGAACGATTTAGCAAAGGAAAAAGGCGTATAGTATATAAATAACCTTCATTGTTTTAATTTAAAATTTAATTGCCAAATTATTCATACAGTTTGTGATTTTGATAATATTCTATGTGATTTGGGAGTATCATTTTTGGAAAAACAATTTGAAGGTGAATTACATTCCGTTGAGACTTATTTATCAACACGGGAGGATGGTCTAACTCCAGGAGCCTCGAATCAGCTGTGTATGCTGATGAACCTCGAGGATTACGCACTCAGTTGTATAAGGAAAGAACTCCAACAACGCTCCCAAGATTGAAGAATAGGTTAGTAATTATTCTAAAGAAAACATTGTCTTCATCACTTAAATTTCATGGAATAGGTTATATATAGTAATTATTCTAAAGAAAACATTGCTCTATCTGTCATTTTCTAGATCTTTAATTAATAAGTTGCAAATTGTTGATATTATGTGGTGCCTACCTGGATCGGATCGTTCAGTTGTTATGAGATCTCAATGATTTTTTTATGATACGGACAAGAAACGTCCAATTTAAATGCAAGCATACATACCTTTTGCCTAATAATTATATCAAGGTTCAAAAGTAGGAATGTAAATAATCGTATTATTTTACAGACTTTTAATTCGTGTGATTGGTGTAATGTTGCTTTCATTTTTGGGTTTTTTCTAAATTTGGTGGTGGTCGATAAACAATATAGAAGAAGAAGAAAAGTGTGGTTTTGTAAAAAAATATAAAAATAGTTTTTGACTAGTAGTATTGAAACTATAAATAATTATTGTGTTGTGAGTTTTCAAATTCATTTTTTTGATTTTTATATTCTATATTGCTTTCCAAATTCATTTTTTTGATTTTTATATTCTATATTGCTTTCCAAATTAGATCTAATTTTTGTTAACTTTTGGATCGTATTTATGTTCTTTAACATACGTATGCCATTTGGTGTTTTGAACGATTATGATATAATTGACTTGTTTTTATCTTTTAATAATTTTAGAATATTTTCAGTATGATATCGAAATTAGATGTGTTTATTTTTGGAGCCAGTGGTTCTATTGGAAAGTATACAGTGTATGAAACTGCTGGAAGATCTAAAGATAAATTGTTGAAAGTTTTGAGAGAAATGCAAAATAAAAGTGGTATTGATTTATCTATGGTTCCAATTATTTCTGCCGATCTTAGAGACCCAGTTTCTTTGGCAGAAATGACTGCAAAATGTAAAGTTGTTGTTAATTGCTGTGGACCGTACCGATTCTTTGGTGAGCAAGTTGTTAAAACTTGTATTAATTCTGGAACCCATCACGTTGATGTTAGTGGTGAACGATTTAGTAAAGGAAAAAGGCGTATATATAAATAACCTTAATTTTTTTAATTTAAAATTTAATTGCCAAATTATTCATATAGGTATACATTCTATCAGCTTGTGATTTTGATAATATTCTATGTGATTTGTGAGTATCATTTTTGGAAAAACAATTTGAAGGTAAATTACATTCCGTTGAGACTTATTTATCAACACGGGAAGATGGTCCAACTCCAGGAGCCTCGATACATTATGGAACTTGGTAATCAGCTGTGTATGCTGATGAACCTCGAGGATTACGCACTCAGTTGTATAAGGAAAGAACTCCAACAATGCTCCCAAGATTGAAGAATAGGTTATATATAGTAATTATTCTAAAGAAAACATTGCTCTATCTGTCATTTTCTAGATCTTTAATTAATAAGTTGCAAATTGTTGATATCATGTGGTGCCTACCTGGATCGGATCGTTCAGTTGTTATGAGATCTCAATGATTTTTTTATGATACGGACAAGAAACGTCCAATTTAAATGCAAGCATACATACCTTTTTCGTAATAATTATATCAAGGTTCAAAAGTAGGAATGTAAATAATCGTATTAATTTACAGACTTTTTAGTCTTTAGAATATTTTTAGTATGAGCAAGTTGTTAAAACTTGTATTAATTCTGGAACCATCACGTTGATGTTAGTGGTGAACGATTTAGCAAAGGAAAAAGGCGTATAGTATATAAATAACTTTCATTGTTTTAATTTAATTGCCAAATTATTCATACAGCTTGTGATTTTGATAATATTCTATGTGATTTGGGAGTATCATTTTTGGAAAAACAAATTGAAGGTGAATTACATTCCGTTGAGACTTATTTATCAACACGGGAGGATGGTCTAACTCCAGGAGCCTCGAATCAGCTGTGTATGCTGATGAACCTCGAGGATTACGCACTCAGTTGTATAAGGAAAGAACTCCAACAATGCTCCCAAGATTGAAGAATAGGTTAGTAATTATTCTAAAGAAAACATTGTCTTCATCACTTAAATTTCATGTTTTTTTTATGAGGTTTGCTCGCTTTTAACTAAATCGCCATGCACTTCAATGCACGGATTATTTTCTAATGGTCTTCATTTCAATGTTCTTCGTTTCAAGATATTTAAGAATTAATTCTGATAATTCCGGTTTCATGTTGAATAAATTTAACTTAAAATTTAAAAAATTTATTATGATTATATGATGCGATGTGTACACAAAATAAAATCATCATGAATTTATTGTCAATTCAGATTTTACCCTATCATTTTCGGTAACATTTTACACCGTAAAGTCGCCTGAATCCGTTTGTAAATGCAAATGTAGCAATAATGTCATGATAACGTGTAGTAATAACGCGTTATTAATAAATTATGAATAATATTCGTAGTGGGAAATGGTGAAAAAGTCACAATTACTTTGAGCGTTCGTTAAGGTCGTCAAATTATGTTGCGCCATCTTTTAACAAAACTAATAAATAATAAATTTAATAAAAAATATTTTAATTTATTTTAAATAAACTGTCTATTGTTTTTGAATCCCAAACTCTAATTTTTATTTGTATAGTAAATTTTACTGGATGCTTTGTCTTTAATTTCAAAATATTTTCATTTATTGTTTCCATTATTTCTTGGCTGAATATAAAAAAATATTTGTTATTAATTATTTAACTATTTAAAAACAATTTTTTAAACTATCCGCCATTCTTCGAGATCGAATACTAAAAACTCGAAAACTACAGCCTACCTGTCAAATTCGGAGTGTCTTCAGCTCGATGTGAAAAGTGTGGTTAAATAAAAAAAAAAAGAAAATATAATAAGAAAAATGAAAGTGAATGGTCAATAAGTAAGGAATCTATTTCAACTCAGACCAAATTTTATTTCCGGGATGAGATAAACAATACAGAAGAAGAAGAAAAGTGTGGTTTTGTAAAAAAATATAAAAATAGTTTTTGACTAGTATATAAATTATTATTGTGATGTCAGTTTTCAAACTAATTTTTTTGATTTTTATATTCTATATTGCTTACCAAATTAGATCTAATTTTTTGTTAACTTTTGCATCGTATTTATGATCTTTAACATTCGTATGCCATTTTGTGTATTGAATGATTATGATATAATTGACTTGTTTTTATCTTTTAATAATTTTAGAATATTTTCAGTATGATATCGAAATTAGATGTGTTTATTTTTGGAGCCAGTGGTTCTATTGGAAAGTATACAGGGTATGAAACTGTTAGAGAACGTGATGACGTCACTTGGGGAATTGCTGGAAGATCTAAAGATAAATTGTTGAAAGTTTTGAGAGAAATGCAAAATAAAAGTGGTATTGATTTATCTATGGTTCCAATTATTTCTGCCGATCTTAGAGACCCAGTTTCTTTGGCAGAAATGACTGCAAAATGTAAAGTTGTTGTTAATTGCTCTGGACCGTACTGATTCTTTGGTGAGCAAGTTGTTAATACTTGTATTAATTCTGGAACCCATCACGTTGATCTTAGTGGTGAACGATTTAGCAAAAGAAAAAGGCGTGTATATAAATAACCTTCATTTTTTTAATTTAAAATTTAATTGACAAATTATTCATATAGGTATATCAGCTTGTGATTTTGATAGTATTCTATGTAATTTGGGAGTATCATTTATCAACACGCCAGGAGCCTCGATGCATTATGGAACGATACATTATGGAACTTGGGAAACTATAAATTATTATTGTGATGTCAGTTTTCAAACTAATTTTTTTGATTTTTATATTCTATATTGCTTACCAAATTAGATCTAATTTTTTGTTAACTTTTGCATCGTATTTATGATCTTTAACATACGTATGCCATTTTGTGTATTGAATGATTATGATATAATTGACTTGTTTTTATCTTTTAATAATTTTAGAATATTTTCAGTATGATATCGAAATTAGATGTGTTTATTTTTGGAGCCAGTGGTTCTATTGGAAAGTATACAGGGTATGAAACTGTTAGAGAACGTGATGACGTCACTTGGGGAATTGCTGGAAGATCTAAAGATAAATTGTTGAAAGTTTTGAGAGAAATGCAAAATAAAAGTGGTATTGATTTATCTATAGTTCCAATTATTTCTGCCGATCTTAGAGACCCAGTTTCTTTGGCAGAAATGACTGCAAAATGTAAAGTTGTTGTTAATTGCTGTGGACCGTACCGATTCTTTGGTGAGCAAGTTGTTAAAACTTGTATTAATTCTGGAACCATCACGTTGATGTTAGTGGTGAACGATTTAGCAAAGGAAAAAGGCGTATATATAAATAACCTTAATTTTTTTAATTTAAAATTTAATTGCCAAATTATTCATATAGGTATACATTCTATCAGCTTGTGATTTTGATAATATTCTATGTGATTTGTGAGTATCATTTTTGGAAAAACAATTTGAAGGTAAATTACATTCCGTTGAGACTTATTTATCAACACGGGAAGATGGTCCAACTCCAGGAGCCTCGATACATTATGGAACTTGGTAATCAGCTGTGTATGCTGATGAACCTCGAGGATTACGCACTCAGTTGTATAAGGAAAGAACTCCAACAATGCTCCCAAGATTGAAGAATAGGTTATATATAGTAATTATTCTAAAGAAAACATTGCTCTATCTGTCATTTTCTAGATCTTTAATTAATAAGTTGCAAATTGTTGATATCATGTGGTGCCTACCTGGATCGGATCGTTCAGTTGTTATGAGATCTCAATATTTTTTTATGATACGGACAAGAAACGTCCAATTTAAATGCAAGCATACATACCTTTTTCGTAATAATTATATCAAGGTTCAAAAGTAGGAATGTAAATAATCGTATTAATTTACAGACTTTTTAGTCTTTAGAATATTTTTAGTATGAGCAAGTTGTTAAAACTTGTATTAATTCTGGAACCATCACGTTGATGTTAGTGGTGAACGATTTAGCAAAGGAAAAAGGCGTATAGTATATAAATAACTTTCATTGTTTTAATTTAATTGTCAAATTATTCATACAGCTTGTGATTTTGATAATATTCTATGTGATTTGGGAGTATCATTTTTGGAAAAACAATTTGAAGGTGAATTACATTCCGTTGAGACTTATTTATCAACACGGGAGGATGGTCTAACTCCAGGAACTTGGGAATCAGCTGTGTATGCTGATGAACCTCGAGGATTACGCACTCAGTTGTATAAGGAAAGAACTCCAACAATGCTCCCAAGATTGAAGAATAGGTTAGTAATTATTCTAAAGAAAACATTGTCTTCATCACTTAAATTTCATGTTTTTCTTGAGGTTTGCTCGCACTTCAATGCACGGATTATTTTCTAATGGTCTTCATTTCAATGTTCTTCGTTTCAAGATATTTAAAAATTAATTCTGATAATTCCGGCTTCATGTTGAATAAATTTAACTTAAAATTTAAAAAATTTATTATGATTATATGATGCGATGTGTACACAAAATAAAATCATCATGAATTTATTGTCAATTCAGATTTTACCCTATCGGGTATCGGGGTTTGTTCGTAAAACGTAAATGTCACCTACCTAGTAGACTTTTCGGTAACATTTTACACCGTAAAGTCGCCTGAATCCGTTTGTAAATGCAAATGTAGCAATAATGTCATGATAACGTGTAGTAATAACGCGTTATTAATAAATTATGAATAATATTCGTAGTGGGAAATGGTGAAAAAGTCACAATTACTTTGAGCGTTCGTTAAGGTCGTCAAATTATGTTGCGCCATCTTTTAACAAAACTAATAAATAATAAATTTAATAAAAAATATTTTAATTTATTTTAAATAAACTGTCTATTGTTTTTGAATCCCAAACTCTAATTTTTATTTGTATAGTAAATTTTACTGGATGCTTTGTCTTTAATTTCAAAATATTTTCATTTATTGTTTCCATTATTTCTTGGCTGAATATAAAAAAATATTTGTTATTAATTATTTAACTATTTAAAAACAATTTTTTAAACTATCCGCCATTCTTCGAGATCGAATACTAAAAACTCGAAAACTACAGCCTACCTGTCAAATTCGGAGTGTCTTCAGCTCGATGTGAAAAGTGTGGTTAAATAAAAAAAAAAAAAAAAATATAATAAGAAAAATGAAAGTGAATGGTCAATAAGTAAGGAATCTATTTCAACTCAGACCAAATTTTATTTCCTGGATGAGATAAACAATACTAGTAGTATTGAAACTATAAATTATTATTGTGATGTCAGTTTTCAAACTAATTTTTTTGATTTTTATATTCTATATTGCTTACCAAATTAGATCTAATTTTTTGTTAACTTTTGCATCGTATTTATGATCTTTAACATACGTATGCCATTTTGTGTATTGAATGATTATGATATAATTGACTTGTTTTTATCTTTTAATAATTTTAGAATATTTTCAGTATGATATCGAAATTAGATGTGTTTATTTTTGGAGCCTGTGCTCTTAAGATAAATTGTTGAAAGTTTTGAGAGAAATGCAAAATAAAAGTGGTATTGATTTATCTATAGTTCCAATTATTTCTGCCGATCTTAGAGACCCAGTTTCTTTGGCAGAAATGACTGCAAAATGTAAAGTTGTTGTTAATTGCTGTGGACCGTACCGATTCTTTGGTGAGCAAGTTGTTAAAACTTGTATTAATTCTGGAACCCATCACGTTGATGTTAGTGGTGAACGATTTAGCAAAGGAAAAAGGCGTATATATAAATAACCTTCATTTTATTAATTTAAAATTTAGCAACTTTCTATATAGGATTCATATTTTTGCAACATCTCTAAGTTGCTCATTTTGACGTTCCGTGGTACACAATTTTTTTATTTTTTTTATTTTTATAGAAACATAGGTTTGCCTTAACGTCTCGCAAAAGTAAAAAAAATTTTTTTTGGCAAATATCTTATGCTCAATTTCAAGACAATTAAATTGAGCAACTTTCTATATAGGATTCATATTTTTGCAACATCTCTAAGTTGCTCATTTTGACGTTCCGTGGTACACAATTTTTTTTATTTTTATAGAAACATAGGTTCGCCTTAACGTCTCGCAAAAGTCAAAAAAATTTTTTTTGCCAAATATCTTATAGGATTCATATTTTTGCAACATCTCTAAGTTGCTCATTTTGACGTTCCGTGGTACACAATTTTTTCTATTTTTTTTATTTTTATAGAAACATAGGTTCGCCTTAACGTCTCGCGAAAGTAAAAAAAATTTTTTTTGGCAAATATCTGATGCTCAATTTGAAGACAATTAAATTGAGCAACTTTCTATATAAGATTCATATTTTTGCAACATCTCTAAGTTGCTCATTTTGACGTTCCGTGGTACACAATTTTTTCTATTTTTTTTATTTTTATAGAAACATAGATTCGCCTTAACGTCTCGCAAAAGTCAAAAAAAATTTTTTTGGCAAATATCTGATGCTCAATTTGAAGACAATTAAATTGAGCAACTTTCTATATAAGATTCATATTTTTGCAACATCTCTAAGTTGCTCATTTTGACGTTCCGTGGTACACAATTTTTTTATTTTTTTTATTTTTATAGAAACATAGGTTCGCCTTAACGTCTCGCGAAAGTCAAAAAAATTTTTTTTGCCAAATATCTTATGCTCAATTTGAAGACAATTAAATTGCGCAACTTTCTATATAGGATTTATATTTTTGCAACATCTCTAAGTTGCTCATTTTGACGTTCCGTTAATACACAATTTTTTTTTTTTTTTTTATTTTTATAGAAACATAGGTTCGCCTTAACGTCTCGCAAAAGTAAAAAAAAAAATTTTTTGCCAAATATCTTATGCTTAATTTAAAGACAATTAAATTGAGCAACTTTCTATATAGGATTCATATTTTTGCAACATCTCTAAGTTGCTCATTTTGACGTTCCGTGGTACACAATTTTTTTTATTTTTTTTTTTTTTTATAGAAACATAGGTTTGCCTTAACGTCTCGCAAAAGTAAAAAAAAATTTTTTTGGCAAATATCTGATGCTCAATTTGAAGACAATTAAATTGAGCAACTTTCTATATAGGATTCATGTTTTTGCAACATCTCTAAGTTGCTCATTTTGACGTTCCGTGGTACATAATTTTTTTTATTTTTTTTATTTTTATAGAAACATAGGTTCGCCTTAACGTCTCGCAAAAGTAAAAAAAATTTTTTTTGGCAAATATCTTATGCTCAATTTGAAGACAATTAAATTGAGCAACTTTCAGTATAGGATTCATATTTTTGCAACATCTCTAAGTTGCTCATTTTGACGTTCCGTGGTACATAATTTTTTTTATTTTTATAGAAACATAGGTTCGCCTTAACGTCTCGCAAAAGTCAAAAAAAAATTTTTTGCCAAATATCTTATGCTCAATTTAAAGACAATTAAATTGAGCAACTTTCTATATAGGATTCATATTTTTGCAACATCTCTAAGTTGCTCATTTTGACGTTCCGTGGTACACAATTTTTTTTATTTTTTTGTTTTTATAGAAACATAGGTTCGCCTTAACGTCTCGCAAAAGTAAAAAAAAATTTTTTTGGCAAATATCTGATGCTCAATTTGAAGACAATTAAATTGAGCAACTTTCTATATAGGATTCATATTTTTGCAACATCTCTAAGTTGCTCATTTTGACGTTCCGTGGTACATAATTTTTTTTATTTTTTTTATTTTTATAGAAACATAGGTTCGCCTTAACGTCTCGCAAAAGTCAAAAAAAAATTTTTTGCACAATTTTTTTATTTTTTTTATTTTTATAGAAACATAGGTTCGCCTTAAGGTCTCGCGAAAGTCAAAAAAATTTTTTTTGACAAATATCTTATGCTCAATTTGAAGACAATTAAATTGAGCAACTTTCTATATAGGATTCATATTTTTGCAACATTTCTAAGTTGCTCATTTTGACGTTCCGTGGTACACAATTTTTTTTATTTTTATAGAAACATAGGTTCGCCTTAACGTCTCGGAAAAGTCAAAAAATTTTTTTTTGCCAAATATCTGATGCTCAATTTGAAGACAATTAAATTGAGCAACTTTCTATATAGGATTCATATTTTTGCAACATCTCTAAGTTGCTCATTTTTACGTTCCGTGGTACACAATTTTTTATTTTTTTTATTTTTATAGAAACATAGGTCTGCCTTAACGTCTCGCAAAAGTAAAAAAAAAAATTTTTGGCAAATATCTTATGCTCCATTTGAAGACAATTAAATTGAGCAACTTTCAATATAGGATTCATATTTTTGCAACATCTCTAAGTTGCTCATTTTGACGTTCCGTGGTACACAATTTTTTTTATTTTTTTTATTTTTATAGAAACATAGGTTCGCCTTAACGTCTCGCAAAAGTCAAAAAATAATTTTTTGCCAAATATCTGATGCTCAGTTTGAAGACAATTTAATTGAGCAACTTTCTGTGTAGGATTCATATTTTTGCAACATCTCTAAGTTGCTCATTTTGACGTTCCGTGGTACACAATTTTTTTTATTTTTTTTATTTTTATAGAAACATAGGTTCGCCTTAACGTCTCGCAAAAGTCAAAAAAAATTTTTTTGCCAAATATCTTATGCTCAATTTCAAGACAATTAAATTGAGCAACTTTCTATATAGGATTCATATTTTTGCAACATCTCTAAGTTGCTCATTTTGACGTTCCGTGGTACACAATTTTTTTTATTTTTTTTATTTTTATAGAAACATAGGTTCGCCTTAACGTCTCGCAAAAGTCAAAAAAAAATTTTTTGCCAAATATCTTATGCTCAATTTGAAGACAATTAAATTGAGCAACTTTCTATATAGGATTCATATTTTTGCAACATCTCTAAGTTGCTCATTTTGACGTTCCGTGGTACACAATTTTTTTATTTTTTTTATTTTTATAGAAACATAAGTTCGCCTTAACGTCTCGCAAAAGTAAAAAAAAAATTTTTTGGCAAATATCTGATGCTCAATTTGAAGACAATTAAATTGAGCAACTTTCTATATAGGATTCATATTTTTGCAACATCTCTAAGATGCTCATTTTGACGTTCCGTGGTACACAATTTTTTTATTTTTTTTATTTTTATAGATACATAAGTTCGCCTTAACGTCTCGCAAAAGTAAAAAAAAATTTTTTTGGCAAATATCTGATGCTCAATTTGAAGACAATTAAATTGAGCAACTTTCTATATAGGATTCATATTTTTGCAACATCTCTAAGTTGCTCATTTTGACGTTCCGTGGTACACAATTTTTTTTTATTTTTTTTATTTTTATAGAAACATAGGTTCGCCTTAACGTCTCGCGAAAGTCAAAAAAAATTTTTTTTGCCAAATATCTTATGCTCAATTTGAAGACAATTAAATTGCGCAACTTTCTATATAGGATTTATATTTTTGCAACATCTCTAAGTTGCTCATTTTGACGTTCCGTGGTACACAATTTTTTTTATTTTTTTTATTTTTATAGAAACATAGGTTCGCCTTAACGTCTCGCAAAAGTCAAAAAAATTTTTTTTGCCAAATATCTTATGCTCAATTTGAAGACAATTAAATTGAGCCACTTTCTATATAGGATTCATATTTTTGCAACATCTCTAAGTTGCTCATTTTGACGACCCGTGGTACACAATTTTTTTTATTTTTATAGAAACATAGGTTTGCCTTAACGTCTCGCAAAAGTCAAAAAAAGTTTTTTAGCCAAATATCTTATGCTCAATTTGAAGACAATTAAATTGAGCAACTTTCTATATAGGATTCATATTTTTGCAACATCTCTAAGTTGATCATTTTGACGTTCCGTGGTACACAATTTTTTTTTTTTTTATTTTTATAGAAACATAGGTTCGCCTTAACGTCTCGCAAAAGTCAAAAAAATTTTTTTTGCTAAATATCTTATGCTCAATTTAAAGACAATTAAATTGAGCAACTTTCTATATAGGATTCATATTTTTGCAACATCTCTAAGTTGCTCATTTTGACGTTCCGTGGTACACAATTTTTTTATTTTTTTTTTTTTTATAGAAACATAGGTTCGCTTTAACGTCTCGCAAAAGTAAAAAAAAATTTTTTTGGCAAATATCTGATACTCAATTTGAAGACAATTAAATTGAGCAACTTTCTATATAGGATTCATATTTTTGCAACATCTCTAAGTTGCTCATTTTGACGTTCCGTGGTACATAATTTTTTTTATTTTTATAGAAACATAGGTTCGCCTTAACGTCTCGCAAAAGTAAAAAAAATTTTTTTTGGCAAATATCTGATACTCAATTTGAAGACAATTAAATTGAGCAACTTTCTATATAGGATTCATATTTTTGCAACATCTCTAAGTTGCTCATTTTGACGTTCCGTGGTACACAATTTTTTTTATTTTTTTTATTTTTATAGAAACATAGGTTCGCCTTAACGTCACGCAAAAGTAAAAAAAATTTTTTGTGCCAAATATCTTATGCTCAATTTGAAGACAATTAAATTGCGCAACTTTCTATATAAAATTTATATTTTTGCAACATCTCTAAGTTGCTCATTTTGACGTTCCGTGGTACACAATTTATTTTATTTTTTTTATTTTTATAGAAACATAGGTTCGCCTTAACGTCTCGCGAAAGTCAAAAAAAATTTTTTTGCCAAATATCTTATGCTCAATTTTAAGACAATTAAATTGCGCAACTTTCTATATAGGATTAATATTTTTGCAACATCTCTAAGTTGCTCATTTTGACGTTCCGTGGTACACAATTTTTTTATTTTTTTTATTTTTATAGAAACATAGGTTCGCCTCAACGTTTTGCAAAACTCAAAAAAAATTTTTTTGTCAAATATCTTGTGCTTAATTTAAAGACAATTAAATTGAGCAACTTTCTATATAGGATTCATATTTTTGCAACATCTCTAAGTTGCTCATTTTGACGTTCCGTGGTACACAATTTTTTTATTTTTTTTATTTTTATAGAAACATAGGTTCGCCTTAACGTCTCGCAAAAGTCAAAAAAAATTTTTTTGTCAAATATCTTATGCTCAATTTAAAGAGAATTAAATTGAGCAACTTTCTATATAGGATTCATCGTTTTGCAACATCTCTAAGTTGCTCATTTTGACGTTCCGTGGTACACAATTTATTTTATTTTTTTTATTTTTATAGAAACATAGGTTCGCCTTAACGTCTCGCAAAAGTCAAAAAAAAATTTTTTGCCAAATATCTTTCGCTCAATTGAAAGACAATTAAATTGAGCAACTTTCTATATAGGATTCATATTTTTGCAACATCTCTAAGTTGCTCATTTTGACGTTCCGTGGTAAACAATTTTTTTATTTTTTTTATTTTTATAGAAACATAAGTTCGCCTTAACGTCTCGCAAAAGTAAAAAAAATTTTTTTTGGCAAATATCTGATGCTCAATTTAAAGACAATTAAATTGAGCAACTTTCTATATAGGATTCATATTTTTGCAACATCTCTAAGTTGCTCATTTTGACGTTCCGTGGTACACAATTTTTTATTTTTTTTTTTATTTTTATAGAAACATAGGTTTGCCTTAACGTCTCGCGAAAGTCAAAAAAATTTTTTTTGCCAAATATCTTATGCTCAATTTGAAGACAATTAAATTGCGCAACTTTCTATATAGGATTTATATTTTTGCAACATCTCTAAGTTGCTCGTTTTGACGATCCGTGGTACACAATTTTTTTTATTTTTATAGAAACATAGGTTTGCCTTAACGTCTCGCAAAAGTAAAAAAAAATTTTTTAGCCAAATATCTTATGCTCAATTTAAAGACAATTAAATTGAGCAACTTTCTATATAGAATTCATATTTTTGCAACATCTCTAAGTTGCTCATTTTGACGTTCCGTGGTACACAATTTTTTTTATTTTTATAGAAACATATGTTCGCCTTAACGTCTCGCAAAAGTCAAAAAAAAATGTTTTGCCAAATATCTTATGCTCAATTTGAAGACAATTAAATTGAGCAAATTTCTATATAGGATTCATATTTTTGCAACATCTCTAAGTTGATCATTTTGACGTTCCGTGGTACACAATTTTTTTATTTTTTTTATTTTTATAGAAACATAGGTTCGCCTTAACGTCTCGCAAAAGTCAAAAAAAATTTTTTTGCTAAATATCTTATGCTCAATTTAAAGACAATTAAATTGAGCAACTTTCTATATAGGATTCATATTTTTGCAACATCTCTAAGTTGCTCATTTTGAAGTTCCGTGGTACACAATTTTTTTATTTTTTTTATTTTTATTGAAACATAGGTTCGCCTTAACGTCTCGCAAAAGTCAAAAAAAATTTTTTTGCCAAATATCTTATGCTCAATTTAAAGACAATTAAATTGAACAACTTTCTATATAGGATTCATATTTTTGCAACATCTCTAAGTTGCTCATTTTGACGTTCCGTGGTACACAATTTTTTTTATTTTTTTTATTTTTATAGAAACATAGGTTCGCCTTAACGTCTCGCAAAAGTAAAAAAAAATTTTTTTGGCAAATATCTGATGCTCAATTTGAGGACAATTAAATTGAGCAACTTTCTATATAGGATTCATATTTTTGCAACATCTTTAAGTTGCTCATTTTGACGTTCCGTGGTACATAAATTTTTTTATTTTTTTTATTTTTATAGAAACATAGGTTCGCCTTAACGTCTCGCAAAAGTAAAAAAAAATTTTTTTGGCAAATATCTTAAGCTTAGTTTGAAGACAATTAAATTGAGCAACTTTCTATATAGGATTCATATTTTTGCAACATCTCTAAGTTGCTCATTGTGACGTTCCGTGGTACACAATTTTTTTTTATTTTTTTATTTTTATAGAAACGTAGGTTCGCCTTAACGTCTCGCAAAAGTCAAAAAAAATTTTTTTGCCAAATATCTTATGCTCAATTTGAAGACAATTAAATTGAGCAACTTTCTATATAGGATTCATATTTTTGCAACATCTCTAAGTTGCTCATTTTGACGTTCCGTGGTACACAATTTTTTATTTTTTTTTTATTTTTATAGAAACATAGGTTCGCCTTAACGTCTCGCAAAAGTCAAAAAATTTTTTTTTGCCAAATATCTTATGCTCAATTTGAAGACAATTCAATTGAGCAACTTTCTTTATAGGATTCATATTTTTGCAACATCTCTAAGTTGCTCATTTTGACGTTCCGTGGTACACAATTTTTTTTATTTTTTTTATTTTTATAGAAACATAGGTTCGCCTTAACGTCTCGCAAAAGTCAAAAAAATTTTTTTTGCCAAATATCTTATGCTCAATTTAAAGACAATTAAATTGAACAACTTTCTATATAGGATTCATATTTTTGCAACATCTCTAAGTTGCTCATTTTGACGTTCCGTGGTACACAATTTTTTTTATTTTTATAGAAACATAGGTTCGCCTTAACGTCTCGCAAAAGTAAAAAAAAATTTTTTTGGCAAATATCTTATGCTCAATTTAAAGACAATTAAATTGAGCAACTTTCTATATAGGATTCATATTTTTGCAACATCTCTAAGTTGCTCATTTTGACGTTCCGTGGTACACAATTTTTTTTATTTTTTTTATTTTTATAGAAACATAGGTTCGCCTTAACGTCTCGCAAAAGTCAAAAAAATTTTTTTTGCCAAATATCTTAAGCTTAGTTTGAAGACAATTAAATTGAGCAACTTTCTATATAGGATTCATATTTTTGCAACATCTCTAAGTTGCTCATTTTGACGTTCCGTGGTACACAATTTTATTATTTTTTTTATTTTTATAGAAACATAGGTTCGCCTTAAGGTCTCGCGAAAGTCAAAAAAATTTTTTTTGCCTCAATTTGAAGACAATTAATTTGCGCAACTTTCTATATAGGATTTATATTTTTGCAACATCTCTAAGTTGCTCATTTTGACGATCCGTGGTACACAATTTTTTTTATTTTTTTTATTTTTATAGAAACATAGGTTTGCCTTAACGTCTCGCAAAAGTCAAAAAAAATTTTTTGGCCAAATATCTTATGCTCAATTTAAAGACAATTAAATTGAGCAACTTTCTATATAGAATTAATATTTTTGCAACATCTCTAAGTTGCTCATTTTGACGTTCCGTGGTACACAATTTTTTTTATTTTTATAGAAACATAGGTTCGCCTTAACGTCTCGCAAAAGTAAAAAAAAATTTTTTGCCAAATATCTTATGCTCAATTTAAAGACAATTAAATTCAGCAACTTTCTATATAGGATTCTTATTTTTGCAACATCTCTAAGTTGCTCATTTTGACGTTCCGTGGTACACAATTTTTTTTATTTTTTTTATTTTTATAGAAACATAGGTTCGCCTTAACGTCTCGCAAAAGTCAAAAAAATTTTTTTTGCTAAATATCTTATGCTCAATTTAAATACAATTAAATTGAGCAACTTTCTATATAGGATTCATATTTTTGCAACATCTCTAAGTTGCTCATTTTGACGTTCCGTGGTACACAATTTTTTTTATTTTTTTTATTTTTATAGAAACATAGGTTCGCCTTAACGTCTCGCAAAAGTCAAAAAAAATTTTTTTGCTAAATATCTTATGCTCAATTTAAATACAATTAAATTGAGCAACTTTCTATATAGGATTCATATTTTTGCAACATCTCTAAGTTGCTCATTTTGACGTTCCGTGGTACACAATTTTTTTTATTTTTTTTTATTTTTATAGAAACATAGGTTCGCCTTAACGTCTCGCAAAAGTAAAAAAAAAATTTTTTGGCAAATATCTGATGCTCAATTTGAGGACAATTAAATTGAGCAACTTTCTATATAGGATTCATATTTTTGCAACATCTTTAAGTTGCTCATTTTGACGTTCCGTGGTACATAAATTTTTTTATTTTTTTTATTTTTATAGAAACATAGGTTCGCCTTAACGTCTCGCAAAAGTAAAAAAAAATTTTTTTGGCAAATATCTTAAGCTTAGTTTGAAGACAATTAAATTGAGCAACTTTCTATATAGGATTCATATTTTTGCAACATCTCTAAGTTGCTCATTTTGACGTTCCGTGGTACACAATTTTTTTATTTTTTTTATTTTTATAGAAACATAGGTTCGCCTTAACGTCTCGCGAAAGTCAAAAAAATTTTTTTTGCCTCAATTTGAAGACAATTAAATTGCGCAACTTTCTATATAGGATTTATATTTTTGCAACATCTCTAAGTTGCTCATTTTGACGATCCGTGGTACACAATTTTTTTTATTTTTTTTATTTTTATAGAAACATAGGTTTGCCTTAACGTCTCGCAAAAGTAAAAAAAAATTTTTTGGCCAAATATCTTATGCTCAATTTAAAGACAATTAAATTGAGCAAGTTTCTATATAGAATTCATATTTTTGCAACATCTCTAAGTTGCTCATTCTAACGTTCCGTGGTACACAATTTTTTTTATTTTTTTTATTTTTATAGAAACATAGGTTCGCCTTAACGTCTCGCAAAAGTAAAAAAAATTTTTTTTGGCAAATATCTTATGCTCAGTTTGAAGACAATTAAATTGAGCAACTTTCTATATAAGATTCATATTTTTGCAACATCTCTAAGTTGCTCATTTTGACGATCCGTGGTACACAATTTTTTTATTTTTTTTTATTTTTATAGAAACATAGGTTCGCCTTAACGTCTCGCAAATGTAAAAAAAAATTTTTTTGGCAAATATCTTAAGCTCAGTTTGAAGACAATTAAATTGAGCAACTTTCTATATAGGATTCATATTTTTGCAACATCTCTAAGTTGCTCATTTTGACGTTCCGTGGTACACAATTTTTTTATTTTTTTTATTTTTATAGAAACATAGGTTTGCCTCAACGTCTCGCAAAAGTCAAAAAAATTTTTTTTGCCAAATATCTTATGCTCAATTTGAAGACAATTAAATTGAGCAACTTTCTATATAGGATTCATATTTTTGCAACATCTCTAAGTTGCTCATTTTGACGTTCCGTGGTACACAATTTATTTTTTTTTTTTTATTTTTATAGAAACATAGGTTCGCCTTAACGTCTCGCAAAAGTCAAAAAAAATTTTTTTTGCCAAATATCTTTCGCTCAATTGAAAGACAATTAAATTGAGCAACTTTCTATATAGGATTCATATTTTTGCAACATCTCTAAGTTGCTCATTTTGACGTTCCGTGGTAAACAATTTTTTTATTTTTTTTATTTTTATAGAAACATAAGTTCGCCTTAACGTCTCGCAAAAGTAAAAAAAAAATTTTTTGGCAAATATCTGATGCTCAATTTGAAGACAATTAAATTGAGCAACTTTCTATATAGGATTCATATTTTTGCAACATCTCTAAGTTGCTCATTTTGACGATCCGTGGTACACAATTTTTTTTATTTTTTTTATTTTTATAGAAACATAGGTTTGCCTTAACGTCTCGCAAAAGTCAAAAAAAGTTTTTTAGCCAAATATCTTATGCTCAATTTGAAGACAATTAAATTGAGCAACTTTCTATATAGGATTAATATTTTTGCAACATCTCTAAGTTGATCATTTTGACGTTCCGTGGTACACAATTTATTTTATTTTTTTTATTTTTATAGAAACATAGGTTCGCCTTAACGTCTCACGAAAGTCAAAAAAATTTTTTTTGCCAAATATCTTATGCTCAATTTTAAGACAATTAAATTGCGCAACTTTCTATATAGGATTAATATTTTTGCAACATCTCTAAAATGCTCATTTTGACGTTCCGTGGTACACAATTTTTTTATTTTTTTTATTTTTATGGAAACATAGGTTCGCCTCAACGTTTTGCAAAAGTCAAAAAAAATTTTTTTGTCAAATATCTTATGCTCAATTTAAAGACAATTAAATTGAGCAACTTTCTATATAGGATTCATATTTTTGCAACATCTCTAAGTTGCTCATTTTGACGTTCCGTGGTAAACAATTTTTTTATTTTTTTTATTTTTATAGAAACATAAGTTCGCCTTAACGTCTCGCAAAAGTAAAAAAAAAATTTTTTGGCAAATATCTGATGCTCAATTTGAAGACAATTAAATTGAGCAACTTTCTATATAGGATTCATATTTTTGCAACATCTCTAAGTTGCTCATTTTGACGTTCCGTGGTACACAATTTTTTTATTTTTTTTATTTTTATAGAAACATAGGTTCGCCTTAACGTCTCGCGAAAGTCAAAAAAATTTTTTTGCTAAATATCTTATGCTCAATTTAAAGACAATTAAATTGAGCAACTTTCTATATAGGATTCATATTTTTGCAACATCTCTAAGTTGCTCATTTTTACGTTCCGTGGTACACAATTTTTTTATTTTTTTTATTTTTATAGAAACATAGGTTCGCCTTAACGTCTCGCAAAAGTCAAAAAAAATTTTTTAGCCAAATATCTTACGCTCAATTTAAAGACAATTAAATTGAGCAACTTTCTATATAGAATTCATATTTTTGCAACATCTCTAAGTTGCTCATTTTGACGTTCCGTGGTACACAATTTTTTTTATTTTTTTTATTTTTATAGAAACATATGTTCGCCTTAACGTCTCGCAAAAGTCAAAAAAAAATGTTTTGCCAAATATCTTATGCTCAATTTGAAGACAATTAAATTGAGCAACTTTCTATATAGGATTCATATTTTTGCAACATCTCTAAGTTGCTCATTTTGACGTTCCGTGGTACACAATTTTTTTATTTTTTTTATTTTTATAGAAACATAGGTTCGCCTCAACGTCTCGCAAAAGTCAAAAAAAATTTTTTTGCCAAATATCTTATGCTCAGTTTAAAGACAATTAAATTGAACAACTTTCTATATAGGATTCATATTTTTGCAACATCTCTAAGTTGCTCATTTTGACGTTCCGTGGTACACAATTTTTTTTTTTTTTTTATTTTTATAGAAACATAGGTTCGCCTTAACGTCTCGCAAAAGTCAAAAAAATTTTTTTTGCCAAATATCTTATGCTCAATTTGAAGACAATTAAATTGCGCAACTTTCTATATAAAATTTATATTTTTGCAACATCTCTAAGTTGCTCATTTTGACGTTCCGTGGTACACAATTTATTTTATTTTTTTTATTTTTATAGAAACATAGGTTCGCCTTAACGTCTCGCGAAAGTCAAAAAAATTTTTTTTGCCAAATATCATATGCTCAATTTTAAGACAATTAAATTGCGCAACTTTCTATATAGGATTAATATTTTTGCAACATCTCTAAGTTGCTCATTTTGACGTTCCGTGGTACACAATTTTTTTATTTTTTTTATTTTTATAGAAACATAGGTTCGCCTCAACGTCTCGCAAAAGTCAAAAATTTTTTTTTTGTCAAATATCTTATGCTCAATTTAAAGACAATTAAATTGAGCAACTTTCTATATAGGATTCATATTTTTGCAACATCTCTAAGTTGCTCATTTTGACGTTCCGTGGTACACAATTTATTTTATTTTTTTTATTTTTATAGAAACATAGGTTCGCCTTAACGTCTCGCAAAAGTCAAAAAAAATTTTTTTGCCAAATATCTTTTGCTCAATTGAAAGACAATTAAATTGAGCAACTTTCTATATAGGATTCATATTTTTGCAACATCTCTAAGTTGCTCATTTTGACGTTCCGTGGTAAACAATTTTTTTATTTTTTTTATTTTTATAGAAACATAAGTTCGCCTTAACGTCTCGCAAAAGTAAAAAAAAATTTTTTTGGCAAATATCTGATGCTCAATTTGAAGACAATTAAATTGAGCAACTTTCTATATAGGATTCATATTTTTGCAACAACTCTAAGTTGCTCATTTTGACGTTCCGTAGTACACAATTTTTTTTTTTTTTTTTATTTTTATAGAAACATAGGTTTGCCTTAACGTCTCGCAAAAGTCAAAAAATTTTTTTTTGCCAAATATCTTATGTTCAGTTTAAAGACAATTAAATTGAGCAACTTTCTATATAGGATTTATATTTTTGCAACATCTCTAAGTTGCTCATTTTGACGTTCCGTGGTACACAATTTTTTTTATTTTTTTTATTTTTATAGAAACATAGGTTCGCCTTAACGTCTCGCAAAAGTAAAAAAAAAATTTTTTGGCAAATATCTGATGCTCAATTTGAAGACAATTAAATTGAGCAACTTTCTATATAGGATTCATATTTTTGCAACATCTCTAAGTTGCTCATTTTGACGTTCCGTGGTACACAATTTTTTTATTTTTTTTATTTTTATAGAAACATAAGTTCGCCTTAACGTCTCGCAAAAGTAAAAAAAAATTTTTTTGGCAAATATTTGATGCTCAATTTGAAGACAATTAAATTGAGCAACTTTCTATATAGGATTCATATTTTTGCAACATCTCTAAGTTGCTCATTTTGACGTTCCGTGGTACACAATTTTTTTATTTTTTTTATTTTTATAGAAACATAGGTTTGCCTTAACGTCTCGCGAAAGTCAAAAAAAAATTTTTTTGCCCAATATCTTATGCTCAATTGGAAGACAATTAAATTGCGCAACTTTCTATATAGGATTTATATTTTTGCAACATCTCTAAGTTGCTCATTTTGACGTTCCGTGGTACACAATTTTTTTTTATTTTTTTATTTTTATAGAAACATAGGTTCGCCTTAACGTCTCGCAAAAGTCAAAAAATTTTTTTTTGCCAAATATCTTATGCTCAATTTGAAGACAATTAAATTGAGCAACTTTCTATATAAGATTCTTATTTTTGCAACATCTCTAAGTTGCTCATTTTGACGTTCCGTGGTACACAATTTTTTATTTTTTTTTTATTTTTATAGAAACATAGGTTCGCCTTAACGTCTCGCAAAAGTCAAAAAAAAATTTTTTGCCAAATATCTTATGCTCAGTTTAAAAACAATTAAATTGAGCAACTTTCTATATAGGATTCATATTTTTGCAACATCTTTAAGTTGCTCATTTTGACGTTCCGTGGTACATAATTTTTTTTATTTTTATAGAAACATAGGTTCGCCTTAACGTCTCGCAAAAGTAAAAAAAAATTTTTTTGGCAAATATCTTAAGCTTAGTTTGAAGACAATTAAATTGAGCAACTTTCTATGTAGGATTCATATTTTTGCAACATCTCTAAGTTGCTCATTTTGACGTTCCGTGGTACACAATTTTTTTATTTTTTTTATTTTTATTGAAACATAGGTTCGCCTTAACGTCTCGCGAAAGTCAAAAACAATTTTTTTGCCTCAATTTGAAGACAATTAAATTGCGCAACTTTCTATATAGGATTTATATTTTTGCAACATCTCTAAGTTGCTCATTTTGACGTTCCGTGGTACACAATTTTTTTTATTTTTATAGAAACATAGGTTCGCCTTAACGTCTCGCAAAAGTCAAAAAATTTTTTTTTGCCAAATATCTTATGCTCAATTTAAAGACAATAAAATTGAGCAACTTTCTATATAGGATTCATATTTTTGCAACATCTCTAAGTTGCTCATTTTGACGTTCCGTGGTACATAATTTTTTTTATTTTTTTTATTTTTATTGAAACATAGAATCGCCTTAACGTCTCGCAAAAGTAAAAAAAAATTTTTTTGGCAAATATCTTATGCTCAATTTGAAGACAATTAAATTGAGCAACTTTCTATATAGGATTCATATTTTTGCAACATCTCTAAGTTGCTCATTTTGACGTTCCGTGGTACACAATTTTTTTATTTTTTTTATTTTTATAGAAACATAGGTTCGCCTTAACGTCTCGCAAAAGTAAAAAAAAATTTTTTTGGCAAATATCTTATGCTCAATTTGACGACAATTAAATTGAGCAACTTTCTATATAGGATTCATATTTTTGCAACATCTCTAAGTTGGTCATTTTGACGATCCGTGGTACAAAATTTTTTTTTTTTTTTTTTTTTTTATAGAAACATAGGTTCGCCTTAACGTCTCGCAAAAGTAAAAAAAATTTTTTTTGGCAAATATCTTATGCTCAATTTGAAGACAAGTAAATTGAGCAACTTTCTATATAGGATTCATATTTTTGCAGCATCTCTAAGTTGCTCATTTTGACGTTCCGTGGTACACAATTTTTTTCATTTTTTTTATTTTTATAGAAACATAGGTTCGCCTTAACGTCTCGCAAAAGTCAAAAAAAATTTTGAAGACAATTAAATTGAGCAACTTTCTATATAGGATTCATATTTTTGCAACATCTCTAAGTTGCTCATTTTGACGTTCCGTGGTACACAATTTTTTTATTTTTTTTATTTTTATAGAAACATAGGTTCGCCTAACGTCTCGCAAAAGTAAAAAAAATTTTTTTTGGAAAATATCTTATGCTCAATTTGAAGACAATTAAATTGAGCAACTTTCTATTAAGGATTCATATTCTCGCAAAAGTCAAAAAAAAATTTTTTGCCAAATATCTTATGCTCAATTTGAAGACAATTAAATTGAGCAACTTTCTATATAGGATTCATATTTTTGCAACATCTCTAAGTTGCTCATTTTGACGTTCCGTGGTACACAATTTTTTTTATTTTTTTTATGTTTATAGAAACATTGGTTCGCCTTAACGTCTCGCAAAAGTAAAAAAAAATTTTTTTGGCAAATATCTTATGCTCAATTTGAAGACAATTAAATTGAGCAACTTTCTATATGGGATTCATATTTTTGCAACATCTCTAAGTTGCTCATTTTGACGTTCCGTGGTACACAATTTTTTTATTTTTTTTATTTTTATAGAAACATAGGTTCGCCTTAACGTCTCGCAAAAGTAAAAAAAAAATTTTTTGGAAAATATCTTATGCTCAATTTGAAGACAATTAAATTGAGCAACTTTCTATTAAGGATTCATATTCTCGCAAAAGTAAAAAAATTTTTTTTTGCCAAATATCTTATGCTCAATTTGAAGACAATTAAATTGAGCAACTTTCTATATAGGATTCATATTTTTGCAACATCTCTAAGTTGCTCATTTTGACGTTCCGTGGTACACAATTTTTTTATTTTTTTTATTTTTATAGAAACATAGGTTTGCCTTAACGTCTCGCGAAAGTCAAAAAAAATTTTTTTTGCCCAATATCTTATGCTCAATTGGAATACAATTAAATTGCGCAACTTTCTATATAAGATTCTTATTTTTGCAACATCTCTAAGTTGCTCATTTTGACGTTCCGTGGTACACAATTTTTTATTTTTTTTTTATTTTTATAGAAACATAGGTTCGCCTTAACGTCTCGCAAAAGTCAAAAAAAATTTTTTTGCCAAATATCTTATGCTCAGTTTAAAAACAATTAAATTGAGCAACTTTCTATATAGGATTCATATTTTTGCAACATCTTTAAGTTGCTCATTTTGACGTTCCGTGGTACATAATTTTTTTTATTTTTTTTATTTTTATAGAAACATAGGTTCGCCTTAACGTCTCGCAAAAGTAAAAAAAAATTTTTTTGGCAAATATCTTAAGCTTAGTTTGAAGACAATTAAATTGAGCAACTTTCTATGTAGGATTCATATTTTTGCAACATCTCTAAGTTGCTCATTTTGACGTTCCGTGGTACACAATTTTTTTATTTTTTTTATTTTTATTGAAACATAGGTTCGCCTTAACGTCTCGCGAAAGTCAAAAACAATTTTTTTGCCTCAATTTGAAGACAATTAAATTGCGCAACTTTCTATATAGGATTTATATTTTTGCAACATCTCTAAGTTGCTCATTTTGACGTTCCGTGGTACACAATTTTTTTATTTTTTTTATTTTTATAGAAACATAGGTTCGCCTTAACGTCTCGCAAAAGTAAAAAAAAATTTTTTTGGCAAATATCTTATGCTCAGTTTGAAGACAATTAAATTGAGCAACTTTCTATATAGGATTCATATTTTTGCAACATGTCTAAGTTGCTCATTTTGACGTTCCGTGGTACACAATTTTTTTAATTTTTTTTATTTTTATAGAAACATAGGTTCGCCTCAACGTCTCGCAAAAGTCAAAAAAATTTTTTTTGCCAAATATCTTATGCTCGATTTAAAGACAATTAAATTGAGCAACTTTCTATATAGGATTCATATTTTTGCAACATCTCTAAGTTGCTCATTTTGACGTTCCGTGGTACACAATTTTTTTTATTTTTATAGAAACATAGGTTCGCCTTAACGTCTCGCAAAAGTCAAAAAAATTTTTTTTGCCAAATATCTTATGCTCAATTTAAAGACAATAAAATTGATCAACTTTCTAGGTAGGATTCATATTTTTGCAACATCTCTAAGTTGCTCATTTTGACGTTCCGTGGTACATAATTTTTTTTATTTTTTTTATTTTTATAGAAACATAGAATCGCCTTAACGTCTCGCAAAAGTAAAAAAAAATTTTTTTGGCAAATATCTTATGCTCAATTTGAAGACAATTAAATTGAGCAACTTTCTATATAGGATTCATATTTTTGCAACATCTCTAAGTTGCTCATTTTGACGTTCCGTGGTACACAATTTTTTAATTTTTTTATAGAAACATAGGTTCGCCTTAACGTCTCGCAAAAGTAAAAAAAAATTTTTTTGGCAAATATCTTATGCTCAATTTGACGACAATTAAATTGAGCAACTTTCTATATAGGATTCATATTTTTGCAACATCTCTAAGTTGGTCATTTTGACGATCCGTGGTACAAAATTTTTTTTTTTTTTTTTTTTTTTATAGAAACATAGGTTCGCCTTAACGTCTCGCAAAAGTAAAAAAAATTTTTTTTGGCAAATATCTTATGCTCAATTTGAAGACAAGTAAATTGAGCAACTTTCTATATAGGATTCATATTTTTGCAGCATTTTTAAGTTGCTCATTTTGACGTTCCGTGGTACACAATTTTTTTCATTTTTTTTATTTTTATAGAAACATAGGTTCGCCTTAACGTCTCGCAAAAGTCAAAAAAAATTTTGAAGACAATTAAATTGAGCAACTTTCTATATTGGATTCATATTTTTGCAACATCTCTAAGTTGCTCATTTTGACGTTCCGTGGTACACAATTTTTTTATTTTTTTTATTTTTATAGAAACATAGGTTCGCCTAACGTCTCGCAAAAGTAAAAAAAAATTTTTTTGGAAAATATCTTATGCTCAATTTGAAGACAATTAAATTGAGCAACTTTCTATTAAGGATTCATATTCTCGCAAAAGTCAAAAAAAAATTTTTTGCCAAATATCTTATGCTCAATTTGAAGACAATTAAATTGAGCAACTTTCTATATAGGATTCATATTTTTGCAACATCTCTAAGTTGCTCATTTTGACGTTCCGTGGTACACAATTTTTTTTATTTTTTTTATGTTTATAGAAACATTGGTTCGCCTTAACGTCTCGCAAAAGTAAAAAAAAATTTTTTTGGCAAATATCTTATGCTCAATTTGAAGACAATTAAATTGAGCAACTTTCTATATAGGATTCATATTTTTGCAACATCTCTAAGTTGCTCATTTTGACGTTCCGTGGTACACAATTTTTTTATTTTTTTTATTTTTATAGAAACATAGGTTCGCCTTAACGTCTCGCAAAAGTAAAAAAAAAATTTTTTGGAAAATATCTTATGCTCAATTTGAAGACAATTAAATTGAGCAACTTTCTATTAAGGATTCATATTCTCGCAAAAGTAAAAAAAATTTTTTTTGCCAAATATCTTATGCTCAATTTGAAGACAATTAAATTGAGCAACTTTCTATATAGGATTCATATTTTTGCAACATCTCTAAGTTGCTCATTTTGACGTTCCGTGATACACAATTTTTTTTATTTTTTTTATTTTTATAGAAACATAGGTTCAAAAAATTTTTTTTTGCCAAATATCTTATGCTCAATTTAAAGACAATACAATTGAGCAACTTTCTATATAGGATTCATATTTTTGCAACATCTATAAGTTGCTCATTTTGACGTTCCGTGGTACACAATTTTTTTATTTTTTTTATTTTTATAGAAACATAAGTTCGCCTTAACGTCTCGCAAAAGTAAAAAAAAATTTTTTTGGCAAATATCTGATGCTCAATTTGAAGACAATTTAATTGAGCAACTTTCTGTATAGGATTCATATTTTTGCAACATCTCTAAGTTGCTCATTTTGACGTTCCGTGGTACATAATTTTTTTTATTTTTATAGAAACATAGGTTCGCCTTAACGTCTCGCAAAAGTAAAAAAAAATTTGTTTGGCAAATATCTTATGCTCAATTTGAAGACAATTAAGTTGAGCAACTTTCTATTTAGGATTCATATTTTTGCAACATCTCTAAGTTGGTCATTTTGACGATCCGTGGTACACAATTTTTTTATTTTTTTTTTATTTTTATAGAAACATAGGTTCGCCTTAACGTCTCGCAAAAGTAAAAAAAAAAATTTTTGGCAAATATCTTATGCTCAATTTGAAGACAATTAAATTGAGCAACTTTCTATATAGGATTCATATTTTTGCAACATCTCTAAGTTGCTCATTTTGACGTTCCGTGGTACACAATTTTTTTATTTTTTTTTATTTTTATAGAAACATAGGTTCGCCTCAACGTCTCGCAAAAGTCAAAAAAATTTTTTTTGCCAAATATCTTATGCTCAATTTAAAGCTAATTAAATTGAGCAACTTTTTATAGAGGATTCATATTTTTGCAACATCTCTAAGTTGCTCATTTTGACGTTCCGTGGTACACAATTTTTTTTATTTTTTTTTATTTTTATAGAAACATAGGTTCGCCTTAACGTCTCGCAAAAGTCAAAAAAAATTTTTTTGCTTAATATCTTATGCTCAATTTAAAGACAATTAAATTGAGCAACTTTCTATATATGATTCATATTTTTGCAACATCTCTAAGTTGCTCATTTTGACGTTCCGTGGTACACAATTTTTTTATTTTTTTTATTTTTATAGAAACATAAGTTCGCCTTAACGTCTCGCAAAAGTAAAAAAAATTTTTTTTGGCAAATATCTGATGCTCAATTTGAAGACAATTAAATTTAGCAACTTTCTATATAGGATTCATATTTTTGCAACATCTCTAAGTTGCTCATTTTGACGTTCCGTGGTACACAATTTTTTTATTTTTTTTATTTTTATAGAAACATAAGTTCGCCATAACGTCCCGCGAAAGTCAAAAAAATTTTTTTTGCCAAATATCTTAAGCTCAATTTGAAGACAATTAAATTGCGCAACTTTCTATATAGGATTTATATTTTTGAAACATCTCTAAGTTGCTCATTTTGACGTTCCGTGGTACACAATTTTTTTATTTTTTTTAATTTTTATAGAAACATAGGTTCGCCTTAACGTCTCGCGAAAGTAAAAAAATTTTTTTTTGCCAAATATCTTATGCTCAATTTGAAGACAATTAAATTGCGCAACTTTCTATATAGGATTTATATTTTTGCAACATCTATAAGTTGCTCATTTTGACGTTCCGTGGTTCACAATTTTTTATTTTTTTTTATTTTTATAGAAACATAGGTTCGCCTTAACGTCTCGCAAAAGTAAAAAAAAATTTTTTTGGCAAATATCTGATGCTCAATTTGAAGACAATTAAATTGAGCAACTTTCTGTATAGGATACATATTTTTGCAACATCTCTAAGTTGCTCATTTTGACGTTCCGTGGTACACAATTTTTTTATTTTTTTTATTTTTATAGAAACATAGGTTCGCCTTAACGTCTCGCGAAAGTCAAAAAAATTTTTTTTGGCAAATATCTTATGCTCAATTTGAAGACAATTAAATTGAGCAACTTTCTATATAGGATTCATATTTTTGCAAAATCTCTAAGTTGCTCATTTTGACGTTCCGTGGTACACAATTTTTTTATTTTTTTTATTTTTATAGAAACATTGGTTCGCCTTAACGTCTCGCGAAAGTCAAAAAAAATTTTTTTGGCAAATATCTTATGCTCAATTTGAAGACAATTAAATTGAGCAACTTTCTATATAAGATTCATATTTTTGCAACATCTCTAAGTTGCTCATTTTGACGTTCCGTGGTACACAATTTTTTTATTTTTTTTTTTTTATAGAAACATTGGTTCGCCTTAACGTCTCGCGAAAGTCAAAAAAATTTTTTTTGGCAAATATCTTATGCTCAATTTGAAGACAATTAAATTGAGCAACTTTCTATATAGGATTCATATTTTTGCAACATCTCTAAGTTGCTCATTTTGACGATCCGTGGTACACAATTTTTTTATTTTTTTTATTTTTATAGAAACATAGGTTCGCCTTAACGTCTCGCAAAAGTAAAAAAAAATTTTTTGGCAAATATCTGATGCTCAATTTGAAGACAATTAAATTGAGCAACTTTCTATATAGGATTCATATTTTTGCAACATCTCTAAGTTGCTCATTTTGACGTTCCGTGGTACACAATTTTTTTATTTTTTTTATTTTTATAGAAACATTGGTTCGCCTTAACGTCTCGCGAAAGTCAAAAAAATTTTTTTTGGCAAATATCTTATGCTCAATTTGAAGACAATTAAATTGAGCAACTTTCTATATAGGATTCATATTTTTGCAACATCTCTAAGTTGCTCATTTTGACGTTCCGTGGTACACAATTTTTTTATTTTTTTTATTTTTATAGAAACATAGGTTCGCCTTAACGTCTCGCGAAAGTCAAAAAAATTTTTTTTGGCAAATATCTTATGCTCAATTTGAAGACAATTAAATTGAGCAACTTTCTATATAGGATTCATATTTTTGCAACATCTCTAAGTTGCTCATTTTGACGTTCTGTGTTACACAATTTTTTTATTTTTTTTATTTTTATAGAAACATAGGTTCGCCTTAACATCTCGCAAAAGTAAAAAAAAATTTTTTGGCAAATATCTGATGCTCAATTTAAAGACAATTAAATTGAGCAACTTTCTATATAGGATTCATATTTTTGCAACATCTCTAAGTTGCTCATTTTGACGTTCCGTGGTACACAATTTTTTTATTTTTTTTATTTTTATAGAAACATTGGTTCGCCTTAACGTCTCGCGAAAGTCAAAAAAATTTTTTTTGCCAAATATCTTATGCTCAATTTAAAGACAATTAAATTGAGCAACTTTCTATATAGGATTCATATTTTTGCAACATCTCTAAGTTGGTCATTTTGACGATACGTGGTACAAAATTTTTTTATTTTTATAGAAACATAGGTTCGCCTTAACGTCTCGCAAAAGTCAAAAAATTTTTTTGGCAAATATCTGATGCTCAATTTGAAGACAATTAAATTGAGCAACTTTCTATATAGGATTCATATTTTTGCAACATCTCTAAGTTGCTCATTTTGACGTTCCGTGGTACACAATTTTTTTATTTTTTTTATTTTTATAGAAACATTGGTTCGCCTTAACGTCTCGCGAAAGTCAAAAAAATTTTTTTTGCCAAATATCTTATGCTCAATTTAAAGACAATTAAATTGAGCAACTTTCTATATAGGATTAATATTTTTGCAACATCTCTAAGTTGCTCATTTTGACGTTCCGTGGTACATAATTTTTTTTGATTTTTTTTATTTTTATAGAAACATAGGTTCGCCTTAACGTCTCGCAAAAGTAAAAAAAAAATTTTTTGGCAAATATCTTATGCTCAATTTGAAGACAATTAAATTGAGCAACTTTCTATATAGGATTCATATTTTTGCAACATCTCTAAGTTGCTCATTTTGACGTTCCGTGGTACACAATTTTTTTTATTTTTTTTATTTTTATAGAAACATAGGTTCGCCTTAACGTCTCGCAAAAGTAAAAAAAAATTTTTTTGCCAAATATCTTATGCTCAATTTAAAGACAATTAAATTGAGCAACTTTCTATATAGGATTCATATTTTTGCAACATCTCTAAGTTGGTCATTTTGACGATCCGTGGTACAAATTTTTTTTATTTTTTTTTATTTTTATAGAAACATAGGTTCGCCTTAACGTCTCGCAAAAGTAAAAAAAAATTTTTGGCAAATATCTTATGCTCAATTTAAAGACAATTAAATTGAGCAACTTTCTATATAGGATTCATATTTTTGCAATATCTCTAAGTTGCTCATTTTGACGTTCCGTGGTACATAATTTTTTTTATTTTTATAGAAACATAGGTTCGCCTTAACGTCTCGCAAAAGTAAAAAAAAATTTTTTTTGGCAAATATCTTATGCTCAATTTGAAGACAATTAAATTGAGCAACTTTCTATATAGGATTCATATTTTTGCAACATCTCTAAGTTGCTCATTTTGACGTTCCGTGGTACACAATTTTTTTTATTTTTTTTATTTTTATAGAAACATAGGTTCGCCTCAACGTCTCGCAAAAGTCAAAAAAATTTTTTTTGCCAAATATCTTATGCTCAATTTAAAGACAATTAAATTGAGCAACTTTCTATATAGGATTCATATTTTTGCAACATCTCTAAGTTGCTCATTTTGACGTTCCGTGGTACACAATTTTTTTATTTTTTTTATTTTTATAGAAACATAAGTTCGCCTTAACGTTTAGCAAAAGTAAAAAAAAATTTTTTTGGCAAATATCTTATGCTCAATTTGAAGACAATTAAATTGAGCAACTTTCTATATAGGATTCATATTTTTGCAACATCTCTAAGTTGCTCATTTTGACGTTCCGTGGTACACAATTTTTTTATTTTTTTTTATTTTTATAGAAACATAGGTTCGCCTTAACGTCTCGCAAAAGTAAAAAAAAATTTTTTTGGAAAATATCTTATGCTCAATTTGAAGACAATTAAATTGAGCAACTTTCTATTAGGGATTCATATTCTCGCAAAAGTAAAAAAAAATTTTTTTGCCAAATATCTTATGCTCAATTTGAAGACAATTAAATTGAGCAACTTTCTATATAGGATTCATATTTTTGCAACATCTCTAAGTTGCTCATTTTGACGTTCCGTGGTACACAATTTTTTTATTTTTTTTATTTTTATAGAAACATAGGTTCAAAAAAATTTTTTTTGCCAAATATCTTATGCTCAATTTAAAGACAATTAAATTGAGCAACTTTCTATATAGGATTCATATTTTTGCAACATCTCTAAGTTGCTCATTTTGACGTTCCGTGGTACACAATTTTTTTATTTTTTTTATTTTTATAGAAACATAGGTTCGCCTTAACGTCTCGCAAAAGTATAAAATTTTTTTTTTTTTTGGCAAATATCTTATGCTCAATTTGAAGACAATTAAATTGAGCAACTTTCTATGTAGGATTCATATTTTTGCAACATCTCTAAGTTGCTCATTTTGACGTTCCGTGGTACACAATTTTTTTATTTTTTTTATTTTTATAGAAACAAAGGTTCGCCTTAACGTCTCGCAAAAGTAAAAAAAAATTTTTTTGGAAAATATCTTATGCTCAATTTGAAGACAATTAAATTGAGCAACTTTCTATAAATAAATTGCGCAACTTTCTATATAAGATTTATATTTTTGCAACATCTCTAAGTTGCTCATTTTGACGTTCCGTTGTACACAATTTTTTTATTTTTTTTTATTTTTATAGAAACATAGGTTCGCCTTAACGTCTCGCAAAAGTAAAAAAATTTTTTTTTGGCAAATATCTGATGCTCAATTTGAAGACAATTAAATTGAGCAACTTTCTATATAGAATTCATATTTTTGCAACATCTCTAAGTTGCTCATTTTGACGTTCCGTGGTACATAATTTTTTTTATTTTTATAGAAACATAGGTTCGCCTTAACGTCTCGCAAAAGTAAAAAAAAATTTGTTTGGCAAATATCTTATGCTCAATTTGAAGACAATTAAGTTGAGCAACTTTCTATATAGGATTCATATTTTTGCAACATCTCTAAGTTGCTCATTTTGACGTTCCGTGGTACACAATTTTTTATTATTTTTTTATTTTTATAGAAACATAGGTTCGCCTTAACGTCTCGCAAAAGTCAAAAAAATTTTTTTGCCAAATATCTTATGCTCAATTTGAAGACAATTAAATTGAGCAACTTTCTATATAGGATTCATATTTTTGCAACATCTCTAAGTTGCTCATTTTGACGTTCCGTGGTACACAATTTTTTTTATTTTTTTTATTTTTATAGAAACATAGGTTCGCCTTAACGTCTCGCAAAAGTCAAAAAAAAATTTTCTGCCAAATATCTTATGCTCAATTTAAAGACAATTAAATTGAGCAACTTTCTATATAGGATTCATTTTTTTGCAACATCTCTAAGTTGGTCATTTTGACGATCCGTGGTACACAATTTTTTTATTTTTTTTATTTTTATAGAAACATAGGTTCGCCTCAACGTCTCGCAAAAGTCAAAAAAATTTTTTTTGCCAAATATCTTATGCTCAATTTAAAGAAAATTAAATTGAGCAACTTTCTATAGAGGATTCATATTTTTGCAACATCTCTAAGTTGCTCATTTTGACGTTCCGTGGTACACAATTTTTTTTATTTTTATAGAAACATAGGTTCGCCTTAACGTCTCGCAAAAGTCAAAAAATTTTTTTTTGCCAAATATCTTATGCTCAATTTGAAGACAATTAAATTGAGCAACTTTCTATATAGGATTCATATTTTTGCAACATCTCTAAGTTGCCCATTTTGACGATCCGTGGTACACAATTTTTTTATTTTTTTTATTTTTATAGAAAGATAAGTTCGCCTTAACGTCTCGCGAAAGTCAAAAAATTTTTTTTTGCCAAATATCTTATGCTCAATTTGAAGACAAATAAATTGCGCAACTTTCTATATAGGATTTATATTTTTGCAACATCTCTAAGTTGCTCATTTTGACGTTCCGTGGTTCACAATTTTTTATTTTATTTTTATTTTTATAGAAACATAGGTTCGCCTTAACGTCTCGCAAAAGTAAAAAATTTTTTTTTTGGAAAATATCTGATGCTCAATTTGAAGACAATTAAATTGAGCAACTTTCTATATAGAATTCATATTTTTGCAACATCTCTAAGTTGCTCATTTTGACGTTCCGTGGTACATAATTTTTTTTATTTTTATAGAAACATAGGTTCGCCTTAACGTCTCGCAAAAGTAAAAAAAAATTTGTTTGGCAAATATCTTATGCTCAATTTGAAGACAATTAAGTTGAGCAACTTTCTATATAGGATTCATTTTTTTGCAACATCTCTAAGTTGGTCATTTTGACGATCCGTGGTACACAATTTTTTTATTTTTTTTTATTTTTATAGAAACATAGGTTCGCCTTAACGTCTCGCAAAAGTAAAAAAAAAAAATTTTGGCAAATATCTTAAGCTCAATTTGAAGACAATTAAATTGAGCAACTTTCTATATAGGATTCATATTTTTGCAACATTTCTAAGTTGCTCATTTTGACGTTCCGTGGTACACAATTTTTTTATTTTTTTTATTTTTATAGAAACATAGGTTCGCCTTAACGTCTCGCAAAAGTTAAAAAAAAAAAATTTTTTTGGCAAATATCTGATGCTCAATTTGAAGACAATTAAATTGAGCAACTTTCTATATAGGATTCATATTTTTGCAACATCTCTAAGTTGCTCATTTTGACGTTCCGTGGTACACAATTTTTTATTTTTTTTTTATTTTTATAGAAACATAGGTTCGCCTTAACGTCTCGCAAAAGTAAAAAAATTTTTTTTGCCAAATATCTTATGCTCAATTTGAAGACAATTAAATTGAGCAACTTTCTATATAGGATTCATATTTTTGCAACATCTCTAAGTTGCTCATTTTGACGTTCCGTGGTACACAATTTTTTTATTTTTTTTATTTTTATAGAAACATAGGTTCAAAAAATTTTTTTTTGCCAAATATCTTATGCTCAATTTAAAGACAATTAAATTGAGCAACTTTCTATATAGGATTCATATTTTTGCAACATCTCTAAGTTGCTCATTTTGACGTTCCGTGGTACACAATTTTTTTATTTTTTTTATTTTTATAGAAACATCTGATGCTCAATTTGAAGACAATTAAATTGAGCAACTTTCTATATAGGATTCATATTTTTGCAACATCTCTAAGTTGCTCATTTTGACGTTCCGTGGTACACAATTTTTTTATGCTCAATTTGAAGACAATTAAATTGAGCAACTTTCTATATAGGATTCATATTTTTGCAACATCTCTAAGTTGCTCATTTTGACGTTCCGTGGTACACAATTTTTTTATTTTTTTTATTTTTATAGAAACATTGGTTCGCCTTAACGTCTCGCGAAAGTCAAAAAAATTTTTTTTTGCCAAATATCTTATGCTCAATTTAAAGACAATTAAATTGAGCAACTTTCAATATAGGATTAATATTTTTGCAACATCTCTAAGTTGCTCATTTTGACGTTCCGTGGTACATAATTTTTTTTATTTTTATAGAAACATAGGTTCGCCTTAACGTCTCGCAAAAGTAGAAAAAATTTTTTTTTTCAAATATCTTATGCTCAATTTGAAGACAATTAAATTGAGCAACTTTCTATATAGGATTCATATTTTTGCAACATCTCTAAGTTGCTCATTTTGACGTTCCGTGGTACACAATTTTTTTATTTTTTTTTTTTTTATAGAAACATAGGTTCGCCTTAACGTCTCGCAAAAGTAAAAAAAAATTTTTTTGGCAAATATCTTATGCTCAATTTGAAGACAATTAAATTGAGCAACTTTCTATATAGGATTCATATTTTTGCAACATCTCTAAGTTGGTCATTTTGACGATCCTTGGTACAACATTTTTTTTTTTTTTTTTTTTTTTATAGAAACATAGGTTCGCCTTAACGTCTCGCAAAAGTAAAAAAAATTTTTTTTGGCAAATATCTTATGCTCAATTTGAAGACAATTAAATTGAGCAACTTTCTATATAGGATTCATATTTTTGCAACATCTCTAAGTTGCTCATTTTGACGTTCCGTGGTACACAATTTTTTTATTTTTTTTATTTTTATAGAAACATAGGTTCGCCTTAACGTCTCGCAAAAGTAAAAAAAAAATTTTTTGGAAAATATCTTATGCTCAATTTGAAGACAATTAAATTGAGCAACTTTCTATTAAGGATTCATATTCTCGCAAAAGTAAAAAAAATTTTTTTTGCCAAATATCTTATGCTCAATTTGAAGACAATTAAATTGAGCAACTTTCTATATAGGATTCATATTTTTGCAACATCTCAAAGTTGCTCATTTTGACGTTCCGTGATACACAATTTTTTTTATTTTTTTTATTTTTATAGAAACATAGGTTCGCCTTAACGTCTCGCAAAAGTAAAAAAAAATTTTTTTGGCAAATATCTTATGCTCAATTTGAAGACAATTAAATTGAGCAACTTTCTATATAGGATTCATATTTTTGCAACATCTCTAAGTTGCTCATTTTGACGTTCCGTGGTACACAATTTTTTTATTTTTATAGAAACATAGGTTCGCCTCAACGTCTCGCAAAAGTCAAAAAATTTTTTTTTGCCAAATATCTTATGCTCAATTTAAAGCTAATTAAATTGAGCAACTTTTTATAGCGGATTCATATTTATGCAACATCTCTAAGTTGCTCATTTTGACGTTCCGTGGTACACAATTTTTTTTATTTTTTTTATTTTTATAGAAACATAGGTTCGCCTTAACGTCTCGCAAAAGTCAAAAAAATTTTTTTTGCTTAATATCTTATGCTCAATTTGAAGACAATTAAATTGAGCAACTTTCTATATAGGATTCATGTTTTTGCAACATCTCTAAGTTGCTCATTTTGACGTTCCGTGGTACACAATTTTTTAATTTTTTTTATTTTTATAGAAACATAGGTTCGCCTTAACGTTTCGCAAAAGTAAAAAAAAAATTTTTTGGCAAATATCTTATGCTCAATTTGAAGACAATTAAATTGAGCAACTTTCTATATAGGATTCATATTTTTGCAACATCTCTAAATTGCTCATTTTGACGTTCCGTGGTACACAATTTTTTTTTTTTTTTTTTTTTTATAGAAACATAGGTTCGCCTTAACGTCTCGCAAAAGTCAAAAAAATTTTTTTTGCCAAATATCTTATGCTCAATTTGAAGACAATTAAATTGAGCAACTTTCTATATAGGATTCATATTTTTGCAACATCTCTAAGTTGCTCATTTTGACGTTCCGTGGTACACAATTTTTTTATTTTTTTTATTTTTATAGAAACATTGGTTCGCCTTAACGTCTCGCGAAAGTCAAAAAAATTTTTTTTGCTTAATATCTTATGCTCAATTTAAAGACAATTAAATTGAGCAACTTTCTATTAAGGATTCATATTCTCGCAAAAGTCAAAAAATTTTTTTTTGCCAAATATCTTATGCTCAATTTGAAGACAATTAAATTGAGCAACTTTCTATATAGGATTCATATTTTTGCAACATCTCTAAGTTGCTCATTTTGACGTTCCGTGGTACACAATTTTTTTATTTTTTTTATTTTTATAGAAACATAGGTTCGCCTTAACGTCTCGCAAAAGTCAAAAAAATTTTTTTTGCTTAATATCTTATGCTCAATTTGAAGACAATACAATTGAGCAACTTTCTATATAGGATTCATATTTTTGCAACATCTATAAGTTGCTCATTTTGACGTTCCGTGGTACACAATTTTTTTATTTTTTTTATTTTTATAGAAACATAAGTTCGCCTTAACGTCTCGCAAAAGTAAAAAAAAATTTTTTTGGCAAATATCTGATGCTCAATTTGAAGACAATTAAATTGAGCAACTTTCTATATAGGATTTATATTTTTGAAACATCTATAAGTTGCTCATTTTGACGTTCCGTGGTACACAATTTTTTTATTTTTTTTATTTTTATAGAAACATAAGTTCGCCTTAACGTCTCGCAAAAGTAAAAAAAATTTTTTTTGGCAAATATCTGATGCTCAATTTGAAGACAATTTAATTGAGCAACTTTCTGTATAGGATTCATAATTTTGCAACATCTCTAAGTTGCTCATTTTGACGTTCCGTGGTACATAATTTTTTTTATTTTTATAGAAACATAGGTTCGCCTTAACGTCTCGCAAAAGTAAAAAAAAAAATTTTTGGCAAATATCTTATGCTCAATTTGAAGACAATTAAATTGAGCAACTTTCTATATAGGATTCATATTTTTGCAACATCTCTAAGTTGCTCATTTTGACGTTCCGTGGTACACAATTTTTTTATTTTTTTTTATTTTTATAGAAACATAGGTTCGCCTCAACGTCTCGCAAAAGTCAAAAAAAAATTTTTTGCCAAATATCTTATGCTCAATTTAAAGCTAATTAAATTGAGCAACTTTTTATAGAGGATTCATATTTTTGCAACATCTCTAAGTTGCTCATTTTGACGTTCCGTGGTACACAATTTTTTTTATTTTTTTTATTTTTATAGAAACATAGGTTCGCCTTAACGTCTCGCAAAAGTCAAAAAAAATTTTTTTGCTTAATATCTTATGCTCAATTTGAAGACAATTAAATTGAGCAACTTTCTATATATGATTCATATTTTTGCAACATCTCTAAGTTGCTCATTTTGACGTTCCGTGGTACACAATTTTTTTATTTTTTTTATTTTTATAGAAACATAAGTTCGCCTTAACGTCCCGCGAAAGTCAAAAAAATTTTTTTTGCCAAATATCTTAAACTCAATTTGAAGACAATTAAATTGCGCAACTTTCTATATAGGATTCATATTTTTGAAACATTTTTAAGTTGCTCATTTTGACGTTCCGTGGTACACAATTTTTTTATTTTTTTTTATTTTTATAGAAACATAGGTTCGCCTTAACGTCTCGCGAAGGTAAAAAAATTTTTTTTTGCCAAATATCTTATGCTCAATTTGAAGACAATTAAATTGCGCAACTTTCTATATAGGATTTATGTTTTTGCAACATCTATAAGTTGCTCATTTTGACGTTCCGTGGTTCACAATTTTTTATTTTTTTTTTATTTTTATAGAAACATAGGTTCGCCTTAACGTCTCGCAAAAGTAAAAAAAAATTTTTTTGGCAAATATCTGATGCTCAATTTGAAGACAATTAAATTGAGCAACTTTCTGTATAGGATTCATATTTTTGCAACATCTCTAAGTTGCTCATTTTGACGTTCCGTGGTACATAATTTTTTTTATTTTTATAGAAACATAGGTTCGCCTTAACGTCTCGCAAAAGTAAAAAAAAATTTTTTTGGCAAATATCTGATGCTCAATTTGAAGACAATTAAATTGAGCAACTTTCTGTATAGGATTCATATTTTTGCAACATTTCTAAGTTGCTCATTTTGACGTTCCGTGGTACACAATTTTTTTATTTTTTTTATTTTTATAGAAACATAGGTTCGCCTTAACGTCTCGCGAAAGTCAAAAAAATTTTTTTTGGCAAATATCTTATGCTCAATTTGAAGACAATTAAATTGAGCAACTTTCTATATAGGATTCATATTTTTGCAACATCTGTAAGTTGCTCATTTTGACGTTCCGTGGTACACAATTTTTTTATTTTTTTTATTTTTATAGAAACATTGGTTCGCCTTAACGTCTCGCGAAAGTCAAAAAAATTTTTTTTGGCAAATATCTTATGCTCAATTTGAAGACAATTAAATTGAGCAACTTTCTATATAGGATTCATATTTTTGCAACATCTCTAAGTTGCTCATTTTGACGTTCCGTGGTACACAATTTTTTTATTTTTTTTATTTTTATAGAAACATTGGTTCGCCTTAACGTCTCGCGAAAGTCAAAAAAATTTTTTTTGGCAAATATCTTATGCTCAATTTGAAGACAATTAAATTGAGCAACTTTCTATATAGGATTCATATTTTTGCAACATCTCTAAGTTGCTCATTTTGACGATCCGTGGTTCACAATTTTTTTATTTTTTTTATTTTTATAGAAACATAGGTTCGCCTTAACGTCTCGCAAAAGTAAAAAAAAATTTTTTGGCAAATATCTGATGCTCAATTTGAAGACAATTAAATTGAGCAACTTTCTATATAGGATTCATATTTTTGCAACATCTCTAAGTTGCTCATTTTGACGTTCCGTGGTACACAATTTTTTTATTTTTTTTATTTTTATAGAAACATTGGTTCGCCTTAACGTCTCGCGAAAGTCAAAAAAATTTTTTTTGGCAAATATCTTATGCTCAATTTGAAGACAATTAAATTGAGCAACTTTCTATATAGGATTCATATTTTTGCAACATCTCTAAGTTGCTCATTTTGACGTTCCGTGGTACACAATTTTTTTATTTTTTTTATTTTTATAGAAACATAGGTTCGCCTTAACGTCTCGCGAAAGTCAAAAAAATTTTTTTTGGCAAATATCTTATGCTCAATTTGAAGACAATTAAATTGAGCAACTTTCTATATAAGATTCATATTTTTGCAACATCTCTAAGTTGCTCATTTTGACGTTCCGTGTTACACAATTTTTTTATTTTTTTTATTTTTATAGAAACATAGGTTCGCCTTAACATCTCGCAAAAGTCAAAAAAAATTTTTTGGCAAATATCTGATGCTCAATTTAAAGACAATTAAATTGAGCAACTTTCTATATAGGATTCATATTTTTGCAACATCTCTAAGTTGCTCATTTTGACGATCCGTGGTACACAATTTTTTTATTTTTTTTATTTTTATAGAAACATTGGTTCGCCTTAACGTCTCGCGAAAGTCAAAAAAATTTGTTTTGCCAAATATCTTATGCTCAATTTAAAGACAATTAAATTGAGCAACTTTCCATATAGGATTCATATTTTTGCAACATCTCTAAGTTGGTCATTTTGACGATACGTGGTACAAAATTTTTTTATTTTTTTTTATTTTTATAGAAACATAGGTTCGCCTTAACGTCTCGCAAAAGTAAAAAAAAATTTTTTTGGCAAATATCTTATGCTCAATTTGAAGACAATTAAATTGAGCAACTTTCTATATAGGATTCATATTTTTGCAACATCTCTAAGTTGCTCATTTTGACGTTCCGTGGTACACAATTTTTTTATTTTTATAGAAACATAGGTTCGCCTTAACGTCTCGCAAAAGTCAAAAAATTTTTTTGGCAAATATCTGATGCTCAATTTGAAGACAATTAAATTGAGCAACTTTCTATATAGGATTCATATTTTTGCAACATCTCTAAGTTGCTCATTTTGACGTTCCGTGGTACACAATTTTTTTATTTTTTTTATTTTTATAGAAACATTGGTTCGCCTTAACGTCTCGCGAAAGTCAAAAAATTTTTTTTTGCCAAATATCTTATGCTCAATTTAAAGACAATTAAATTGAGCAACTTTCTATATAGGATTAATATTTTTGCAACATCTCTAAGTTGCTCATTTTGACGTTCCGTGGTACATAATTTTTTTTATTTTTTTTATTTTTATAGAAACATAGGTTCGCCTTAACGTCTCGCAAAAGTAAAAAAAAAATTTTTTGGCAAATATCTTATGCTCAATTTGAAGACAATTAAATTGAGCAACTTTCTATATAGGATTCATATTTTTGCAACTCCTCTAAGTTGCTCATTTTGACGTTCCGTGGTACACAATTTTTTTATTTTTTTTAATTTTTATAGAAACATAGGTTCGCCTTAACGTCTCGCAAAAGTAAAAAAAAATTTTTTTGGCAAATATCTTATGCTCAATTTGAAGACAATTAAATTGAGCAACTTTCTATATAGGATTCATATTTTTGCAACATCTCTAAGTTGCTCATTTTGACGATACGTGGTACAAAATTTTTTTATTTTTTTTTATTTTTATAGAAACATAGGTTCGCCTTAACGTCTCGCAAAAGTAAAAAAAAAATTTTTTGGCAAATATCTTATGCTCAATTTGAAGACAATTAAATTGAGCAACTTTCTATATAGGATTCATATTTTTGCAACATCTCTAAGTTGCTCATTTTGACGTTCCGTGGTACACAATTTTTTTTATTTTTTTTATTTTTATAGAAACATAGGTTCGCCTTAACGTCTCGCAAAAGTAAAAAAAATTTTTTTTGCCAAATATCTTATGCTCAATTTAAAGACAATTAAATTGAGCAACTTTCTATATAGGATTCATATTTTTGCAACATCTCTAAGTTGGTCATTTTGACGATCCGTGGTACAATTTTTTTTTATTTTTATAGAAACATAGGTTCGCCTTAACGTCTCGCAAAAGTAAAAAAAAATTTTTGGCAAATATCTTATGCTCAATTTGAAGACAATTAAATTGAGCAACTTTCTATATAGGATTCATATTTTTGCAACATCTCTAAGTTGCTCATTTTGACGTTCCGTGGTACATAATTTTTTTTATTTTTATAGAAACATAGGTTCGCCTTAACGTCTCGCAAAAGTAAAAAAAAATTTTTTTTGGCAAATATCTTATGCTCAGTTTGAAGACAATTAAATTGAGCAACTTTCTATATAGGATTCATATTTTTGCAACATCTCTAAGTTGCTCATTTTGACGTTCCGTGGTACACAATTTTTTTATTTTTTTTATTTTTATAGAAACATAAGTTCGCCTTAACGTGTAGCAAAAGTAAAAAAAAATTTTTTTGGCAAATATCTTATGCTCAATTTGAAGACAATTAAATTGAGCAACTTTCTATATAGGATTCATATTTTTGCAACATCTCTAAGTTGCTCATTTTGACGTTCCGTGGTACACAATTTTTTTATTTTTTTTATTTTTATAGAAACATAGGTTCGCCTTAACGTCTCGCAAAAGTAAAAAAAAAATTTTTTGGAAAATATCTTATGCTCAATTTGAAGACAATTAAATTGAGCAACTTTCTATTAGGGATTCATATTCTCGCAAAAGTAAAAAAATTTTTTTTTGCCAAATTACTTATGCTCAATTTGAAGACAATTAAATTGAGCAACTTTCTATATAGGATTCATATTTTTGCAACATCTCTAAGTTGCTCATTTTGACGTTCCGTGGTACACAATTTTTTTATTTTTTTTATTTTTATAGAAACATAGGTTCAAAAAATTTTTTTTTGCCAAATATCTTATGCTCAATTTAAAGACAATTAAATTGAGCAACTTTCTATATAGGATTCATATTTTTGCAACATCTCTAAGTTGCTCATTTTGACGTTCCGTGGTACACAATTTTTTTATTTTTTTTATTTTTATAGAAACATAGGTTCGCCTTAACGTCTCGCAAAAGTATAAAATTTTTTTTTTTTGGCAAATATCTTATGCTCAATTTGAAGACAATTAAATTGAGCAACTTTCTATGTAGGATTCATATTTTTGCAACATCTCTAAGTTGCTCATTTTGAAGTTCCGTGGTACACAATTTTTTATTTTTTTTTTATTTTTATAGAAACATAGGTTCGCCTTAACGTCTCGCATAAGTCAAAAAAAATTTTTTGCCAAATATCTTATGCTCAATTTGAAGACAATTAAATTGAGCAACTTTCTATATAGGATTCATATTTTTGCAACATCTCTAAGTTGCTCATTTTGACGTTCCGTGGTACACAATTTTTTTATTTTTTTTATTTTTATAGAAACATAGGTTCGCCTCAACGTCTCGCAAAAGTCAAAAAAATTTTTTTTGCCAAATATCTTATGCTCAATTTAAAGAAAATTAAATTGAGCAACTTTCTATATAGAATTCATATTTTTGCAACATCTCTAAGTTGCTCATTTTGACGTTCCGTGGTACATAATTTTTTTTATTTTTATAGAAACATAGGTTCGCCTTAACGTCTCGCAAAAGTAAAAAAATTTTTTTTTGGCAAATATCTGATGCTCAATTTGAAGACAATTAAATTGAGCAACTTTCTATATAGAATTCATATTTTTGCAACATCTCTAAGTTGCTCATTTTGACGTTCCGTGGTACATAATTTTTTTTATTTTTATAGAAACATAGGTTCGCCTTAACGTCTCGCAAAAGTCAAAAAATTTTTTTTGCGAAATATCTTATGCTCAATTTGAAGGCAATTAAATTGAGCAACTTTCTATATAGGATTCATATTTTTGCAACATCTCTAAGTTGCTCATTTTGACGTTCCGTGGTACACAATTTTTTTTATTTTTTTTATTTTTATAGAAACATAGGTTCGCCTTAACGTCTCGCAAAAGTCAAAAAAAAATTTTCTGCCAAATATCTTATGCTCAATTTAAAGACAATTAAATTGAGCAACTTTCTATATAGGATTCATTTTTTTGCAACATCTCTAAGTTGGTCATTTTGACGATCCGTGGTACACAATTTTTTTATTTTTTTTATTTTTATAGAAACATAGGTTCGCCTCAACGTCTCGCAAAAGCCAAAAAAATTTTTTTTGCCAAATATCTTATGCTCAATTTAAAGAAAATTAAATTGAGCAACTTTCTATAGAGGATTCATATTTTTGCAACATCTCTAAGTTGCTCATTTTTTATAAAAATAAAAAAAATTATGTACCACGGAACGTCAAAATGAGCAACTTAGAGATGTTGCAAAAATATGAATTCTATATAGAAAGTTGCTCAATTTAATTGTCTTCAAATTGAGCATCAGATATTTGCCAAAAAAAAATTTTTTTACTTTTGCGAGACGTTAAGGCGAACCTATGTTTCTATAAAAATAAAAAAAAATAAAAAAATTTATGTTTCTATAAAAATAAAAAAAATTATGTACCACGGAACGTCAAAATGAGCAACTTAGAGATGTTGCAAAAATATGAATTCTATATAGAAAGTTGCGCAATTTAATTGTCTTCAAATTGAGCGTCAGATATTTGCCAAAAAAAATTTTTTTTACTTTTGCGAGACGTTAAGGCGAACCTATGTTTCTATAAAAATAAAAAAAAAATAAAAAATTGTGAACCACGGAACGTCAAAATGAGCAACTTAGAGATGTTGCAAAAATATAAATCCTATATAGAAAGTTGCGCAATTTAATTGTCTTCAAATTGAGCATAAGATATTTGGCAAAAGAAATTTTTTTTACTTTCGCGAGACGTTAAGGCGAACCTATGTTTCTATAAAAATAAAAAAAAAATAAAAAATTGTGAACCACGGAACGTCAAAATGAGCAACTTAGAGATGTTGCAAAAATATAAATCCTATATAGAAAGTTGCGCAATTTAATTGTCTTCAAATTGAGCATAAGATATTTGGCAAAAAAATTTTTTTTGACTTTTGCGAGACGTTAAGGCGAACCTATGTTTCTATAAAAATAAAAAAAATAAAAAAAATTGTGTACAACGGAACGTCAAAATGAGCAACTTAGAGATGTTGCAAAAATATGAATCCTATATAGAAAGTTGCTCAATTTAATTGTATGCAAATTGAGCATAAGATTTTGACCTTCCGTGGTACACAATTTTTTTTTTATTTTTATTTTTATTTTTATAGAAACATAGGTTCGCCTTAACGTCTCGCAAAAGTCAAAAAAAATTTTTTTTGCCAAATACCTGATGCTCAATTTGAAGACAATTAAATTGAGCAACTTTCTATATAGGATTCATATTTTTGCAACATCTCTAAGTTGCTCATTTCGACGTTCCGTGGTACACAATTTTTTTTATTTTTTTTATTTTTATAGAAACATAGGTTTGCCTTAACGTCTCGCAAAAGTAAAAAAAATTTTTTTTGGCAAATATCTTATGCTCAATTTGAAGACAATTAAATTGAGCAACTTTCTATACAGGATTCATATTTTTGCAACATCTCTAAGTTGCTCATTTTGACGTTCCGTGGTACACAATTTTTTCATTTTTTTTATTTTTATAGAAACATAGGTTTGCCTTAACGTCTCGCAAATATCTTATGCTCAATTTAAAGACATATAAATTGAGCAACTTTCTATATAGGATTCATATTTTTGCAACATCTCTAAGTTGCTCATTTTGACGTTCCGTGGTACACAATTTTTTTTATTTTTATAGAAACATAGGTTCGCCTTAACGTCTCGCAAAAGTCAAAAAAATTTTTTTTGCAAAATATATTATGCTCAATTTAAAGACAATTAAATTGATCAACTTTCTATATAGGATTCATATTTTTGCAACATCTCTAAGTTGCTCATTTTGACGTTCCGTGGTACACAATTTTTTTTATTTTTTTTATTTTTATAGAAACATAGGTTCGCCTTAACGTCTCGCAAAAGTCAAAAAAATTTTTTTTGCCAAATATCTTATGCTCAATTTAAAGACAATTAAATTGCGCAACTTTCTATATAGGATTTATATTTTTGCAACATCTCTAAGTTGCTCATTTTGACGTTCCGTGGTACACAATTTTTTTTTTTATTTTTATTTTTATAGAAGTATAGGTTCGCCTTAACGTCTCGCAAAAGTCAAAAAAATTTTTTTTGCCAAATACCTTATGCTCAATTTGAAGACAATTAAATTGAGCAACTTTCTATATAGGATTCATTTATTTGCAACATCTCTAAGTTGCTCATTTTGACGTTCCGTGGTACACAATTTTTTTTATTTTTTTTATTTTTATAGAAACATAGGTTCGCCTTAACGTCTCGCAAAAGTCAAAAAAAATTTTTTTGCCAAATATCTTATGCTCAATTTAAAGACAATTAAATTGCGCAACTTTCTATATAGGATTTATATTTTTGCAACATCTCTAAGTTGCTCATTTTGACGTTCCGTGGTACACAATTTTTTTTTTATTTTTATTTTTATAGAAACATAGGTTCGCCTTAACGTCTCGCAAAAGTCAAAAAAATTTTTTTTGCCAAATACCTTATGCTCAATTTGAAGACAATTAAATTGAGCAACTTTCTATATAGGATTCATTTATTTGCAACATCTCTAAGTTGCTCATTTTGACGTTCCGTGGTACACAATTTTTTTTATTTTTTTTATTTTTATAGAAACATAGGTTCGCCTTAACGTCTCGCAAAAGTCAAAAAAAATTTTTTTGCCAAATATCTTATGCTCAATTTAAAGACAATTAAATTGATCAACTTTCTATATAGGATTCAAATTTTTGCAACATCTCTAAGTTGCTCATTTTGACGTTCCGTGGTACACAATTTTTTTTATTTTTATAGAAACATAGGTTCGCCTTAACGTCTCGCAAAAGTCAAAAAAATTTTTTTTGCCAAATATCTTATGTTCAATTTAAAGACAATTAAATTGCGCAACTTTCTATATAGGATTTATATTTTTGCAACATCTCTAAGTTGCTCATTTTGACGTTCCGTGGTACACAATTTTTTCTTTTATTTTTATTTTTATAGCAACTTAGAGATGTTGCAAAAATATGAATTCTATATAGAAAGTTGCTCAATTTAATTGTCTTCAAATTGAGCATCAGATATTTGCCAAAAAAAAATTTTTTTACTTTTGCGAGACGTTAAGGCGAACCTATGTTTCTATAAAAATTAAAAAAAATAAAAAAATTTATGTTTCTATAAAAATAAAAAAAATTATGTACCACGGAACGTCAAAATGAGCAACTTAGAGATGTTGCAAAAATATGAATTCTATATAGAAAGTTGCTCAATTTAATTGTCTTCAAATTGAGCGTCAGATATTTGCCAAAAAAAAATTTTTTTACTTTTGCGAGACGTTAAGGCGAACCTATGTTTCTATAAAAATAAAAAAAAAATAAAAAATTGTGAACCACGGAACGTCAAAATGAGCAACTTAGAGATGTTGCAAAAATATAAATCCTATATAGAAAGTTGCGCAATTTAATTGTCTTCAAATTGAGCGTAAGATATTTGGCAAAAGAAATTTTTTTTACTTTCGCGAGACGTTAAGGCGAACCTATGTTTCTATAAAAATAAAAAAAATTGTGTACAACGGAACGTCAAAATGAGCAACTTAGAGATGTTGCAAAAATATGAATCCTATATAGAAAGTTGCTCAATTTAATTGTCTTCAAATTGAGCATAAGATATTTGGCAAAAAAATTTTTTTTGACTTTTGCGAGACGTTAAGGCGAACCTATGTTTCTATAAAAATAAAAAAAATAAAAAAATTGTGTACAACGGAACGTCAAAATGAGCAACTTAGAGATGTTGCAAAAATATGAATCCTATATAGAAAGTTGCTCAATTTAATTGTATGCAAATTGAGCATAAGATTTTGACCTTCCGTGGTACACAATTTTTTTTTTTTTTTTATTTTTATAGAAACATAGGTTCGCCTTAACGTCTCGCAAAAGTCAAAAAAAATTTTTTTTGCCAAATATCTGATGCTCAATTTGAAGACAATTAAATTGAGCAACTTTCTATATAGGATTCATATTTTTGCAACATCTCTAAGTTGCTCATTTCGACGTTCCGTGGTACACAATTTTTTTTATTTTTTTTATTTTTATAGAAACATAGGTTTGCCTTAACGTCTCGCAAAAGTAAAAAAAATTTTTTTTGGCAAATATCTTATGCTCAATTTGAAGACAATTAAATTGAGCAACTTTCTATACAGGATTCATATTTTTGCAACATCTCTAAGTGGCTCATTTTGACGTTCCGTGGTACACAATTTTTTTATTTTTTTTATTTTTATAGAAACATAGGTTTGCCTTAACGTCTCGCAAATATCTTATGCTCAATTTAAAGACATATAAATTGAGCAACTTTCTATATAGGATTCATATTTTTGCAACATCTCTAAGTTGCTCATTTTGACGTTCCGTGGTACACAATTTTTTTTATTTTTATAGAAACATAGGTTCGCCTTAACGTCTCGCAAAAGTCAAAAAAAAATTTTTTGCAAAATATATTATGCTCAATTTAAAGACAATTAAATTGATCAACTTTCTATATAGGATTCATATTTTTGCAACATCTCTAAGTTGCTCATTTTGACGTTCCGTGGTACACAATTTTTTTTATTTTTTTTATTTTTATAGAAACATAGGTTCGCCTTAACGTCTCGCAAAAGTCAAAAAAATTTTTTTTGCCAAATATCTTATGCTCAATTTAAAGACAATTAAATTGCGCAACTTTCTATATAGGATTTATATTTTTGCAACATCTCTAAGTTGCTCATTTTGACGTTCCGTGGTACACAATTTTTTTTTTTATTTTTATTTTTATAGAAACATAGGTTCGCCTTAACGTCTCGCAAAAGTCAAAAAAATTTTTTTTGCCAAATACCTTATGCTCAATTTGAAGACAATTAAATTGAGCAACTTTCTATATAGAATTCATTTATTTGCAACATCTCTAAGTTGCTCATTTTGACGTTCCGTGGTACACAATTTTTTTTATTTTTTTTATTTTTATAGAAACATAGGTTCGCCTTAACGTCTCGCAAAAGTCAAAAAATTTTTTTTTGCCAAATATCTTATGCTCAATTTAAAGACAATTAAATTGCGCAACTTTCTATATAGGATTTATATTTTTGCAACATCTCTAAGTTGCTCATTTTGACGTTCCGTGGTACACATTTTTTTTATTTTTTTTAATTTTTATAGAAACATAGGTTCGCCTTAACGTCTCGCAAAAGTCAAAAAAATTTTTTTTGCCAAATATCTTATGCTTAGTTTGAAGACAATTAAATGGAGCAACTTTCTATATAGGATTCATTTATTTGCAAAATCTCTAAGTTGCTCATTTTGACGTTCCGTGGTACACAATTTTTTTATTTTTTTTATTTTTATAGAAACATAGGTTCGCCTTAACGTCTCGCAAAAGTAAAAAATTTTTTTTTTGGCAAATATCTGATGCTCAATTTGAAGACAATTAAATTGAGCAACTTTCTATATAGGATTCATGATTTTGCAACATCTCTAAGTTGCTCATTTTGACGTTCCGTGGTACACAATTTTTTTATTTTTTTTATTTTTATAGAAACATAGGTTCGCCTTAACGTCTCGCAAAAGTCAAAAATTTTTTTTTTGCCAAATACCTTATGCTCAATTTGAAGACAATTAAATTGAGCAACTTTCTATATAGGATTCATTTATTTGCAAAATCTCTAAGTTGCTCATTTTGACGTTCCGTGGTACACAATTTTTTTTATTTTTTTTATTTTTATAGAAACATAGGTTCGCCTTAACGTCTCGCAAAAGTCAAAATCTTATGCTCAATTTAAAGACAATTAAATTGAGCAACTTTCTATATAGGATTCATATTTTTGCAACATCTCTAAGTTGCTCATTTTGACGTTCCGTGGTACACAATTTTTTTATTTTTTTTATTTTTATAGAAACATAGGTTCGCCTTAACGTCTCGCAAAAGTCAAAAAAATTTTTTTTGCCAAATATCTTATGCTCAATTTGAAGACAATTAAATTGAGCAACTTTCTATATAGGATTCATATTTTTGCAACATCTCTAAGTTGCTCATTTTGACGTTCCGTGGTACACAATTTTTTTATTTTTTTTATTTTTATAGAAACATAGGTTTGCCTTAACGTCTCGCAAAAGTAAAAAAAAAAATTTTTGGCAAATATCTGATGCTCAATTTGAAGACAATTAAATTGAGCAACTTTCTATATAAGATTTATATTTTTGCAACATCTCTAAGTTGCTCATTTTGACGTTCCGTGGTACACAATTTTTTTATTTTTTTTATTTTTATAGAAACATAGGTTCGCCTTAACTTCTCGCGAAAGTCAAAAAATTTTTTTTTGACAAATATCTTATGTTCAATTTAAAGACAATTAAATTGCGCAACTTTCTATATAGGATTTATATTTTTGCAACATCTCTAAGTTGCTCATTTTGACGTTCCGTGGTACACAATTTTTTTTATTTTTATAGAAACATAGGTTCGCCTTAACGTCTCGCAAAAGTCAAAAAATTTTTTTTTGCCAAATATCTTATGTTCAATTTAAAGACAATTAAATTGCGCAACTTTCTATATAGGATTTATATTTTTGCAACATCTCTAAGTTGCTCATTTTGACGTTCCGTGGTACACAATTTTTTCTTTTATTTTTATTTTTATAGCAACTTAGAGATGTTGCAAAAATATGAATTCTATATAGAAAGTTGCTCAATTTAATTGTCTTCAAATTGAGCATCAGATATTTGCCAAAAAAAAATTTTTTTACTTTTGCGAGACGTTAAGGCGAACCTATGTTTCTATAAAAATTAAAAAAAATAAAAAAATTTATGTTTCTATAAAAATAAAAAAAATTATGTACCACGGAACGTCAAAATGAGCAACTTAGAGATGTTGCAAAAATATGAATTCTATATAGAAAGTTGCTCAATTTAATTGTCTTCAAATTGAGCGTCAGATATTTGCCAAAAAAAAATTTTTTTACTTTTGCGAGACGTTAAGGCGAACCTATGTTTCTATAAAAATAAAAAAAAAATAAAAAATTGTGAACCACGGAACGTCAAAATGAGCAACTTAGAGATGTTGCAAAAATATAAATCCTATATAGAAAGTTGCGCAATTTAATTGTCTTCAAATTGAGCGTAAGATATTTGGCAAAAGAAATTTTTTTTACTTTCGCGAGACGTTAAGGCGAACCTATGTTTCTATAAAAATAAAAAAAATTGTGTACAACGGAACGTCAAAATGAGCAACTTAGAGATGTTGCAAAAATATGAATCCTATATAGAAAGTTGCTCAATTTAATTGTCTTCAAATTGAGCATAAGATATTTGGCAAAAAAATTTTTTTTGACTTTTGCGAGACGTTAAGGCGAACCTATGTTTCTATAAAAATAAAAAAAATAAAAAAATTGTGTACAACGGAACGTCAAAATGAGCAACTTAGAGATGTTGCAAAAATATGAATCCTATATAGAAAGTTGCTCAATTTAATTGTATGCAAATTGAGCATAAGATTTTGACCTTCCGTGGTACACAATTTTTTTTTTTTTTTTATTTTTATAGAAACATAGGTTCGCCTTAACGTCTCGCAAAAGTCAAAAAAAATTTTTTTTGCCAAATATCTGATGCTCAATTTGAAGACAATTAAATTGAGCAACTTTCTATATAGGATTCATATTTTTGCAACATCTCTAAGTTGCTCATTTCGACGTTCCGTGGTACACAATTTTTTTTATTTTTTTTATTTTTATAGAAACATAGGTTTGCCTTAACGTCTCGCAAAAGTAAAAAAAATTTTTTTTGGCAAATATCTTATGCTCAATTTGAAGACAATTAAATTGAGCAACTTTCTATACAGGATTCATATTTTTGCAACATCTCTAAGTGGCTCATTTTGACGTTCCGTGGTACACAATTTTTTTATTTTTTTTATTTTTATAGAAACATAGGTTTGCCTTAACGTCTCGCAAATATCTTATGCTCAATTTAAAGACATATAAATTGAGCAACTTTCTATATAGGATTCATATTTTTGCAACATCTCTAAGTTGCTCATTTTGACGTTCCGTGGTACACAATTTTTTTTATTTTTATAGAAACATAGGTTCGCCTTAACGTCTCGCAAAAGTCAAAAAAAAATTTTTTGCAAAATATATTATGCTCAATTTAAAGACAATTAAATTGATCAACTTTCTATATAGGATTCATATTTTTGCAACATCTCTAAGTTGCTCATTTTGACGTTCCGTGGTACACAATTTTTTTTATTTTTTTTATTTTTATAGAAACATAGGTTCGCCTTAACGTCTCGCAAAAGTCAAAAAAATTTTTTTTGCCAAATATCTTATGCTCAATTTAAAGACAATTAAATTGCGCAACTTTCTATATAGGATTTATATTTTTGCAACATCTCTAAGTTGCTCATTTTGACGTTCCGTGGTACACAATTTTTTTTTTTATTTTTATTTTTATAGAAACATAGGTTCGCCTTAACGTCTCGCAAAAGTCAAAAAAATTTTTTTTGCCAAATACCTTATGCTCAATTTGAAGACAATTAAATTGAGCAACTTTCTATATAGAATTCATTTATTTGCAACATCTCTAAGTTGCTCATTTTGACGTTCCGTGGTACACAATTTTTTTTATTTTTTTTATTTTTATAGAAACATAGGTTCGCCTTAACGTCTCGCAAAAGTCAAAAAATTTTTTTTTGCCAAATATCTTATGCTCAATTTAAAGACAATTAAATTGCGCAACTTTCTATATAGGATTTATATTTTTGCAACATCTCTAAGTTGCTCATTTTGACGTTCCGTGGTACACATTTTTTTTATTTTTTTTAATTTTTATAGAAACATAGGTTCGCCTTAACGTCTCGCAAAAGTCAAAAAAATTTTTTTTGCCAAATATCTTATGCTTAGTTTGAAGACAATTAAATGGAGCAACTTTCTATATAGGATTCATTTATTTGCAAAATCTCTAAGTTGCTCATTTTGACGTTCCGTGGTACACAATTTTTTTATTTTTTTTACTTTTATAGAAACATAGGTTCGCCTTAACGTCTCGCAAAAGTAAAAAATTTTTTTTTTGGCAAATATCTGATGCTCAATTTGAAGACAATTAAATTGAGCAACTTTCTATATAGGATTCATGATTTTGCAACATCTCTAAGTTGCTCATTTTGACGTTCCGTGGTACACAATTTTTTTATTTTTTTTATTTTTATAGAAACATAGGTTCGCCTTAACGTCTCGCAAAAGTCAAAAATTTTTTTTTTGCCAAATACCTTATGCTCAATTTGAAGACAATTAAATTGAGCAACTTTCTATATAGGATTCATTTATTTGCAAAATCTCTAAGTTGCTCATTTTGACGTTCCGTGGTACACAATTTTTTTTATTTTTTTTATTTTTATAGAAACATAGGTTCGCCTTAACGTCTCGCAAAAGTCAAAATCTTATGCTCAATTTAAAGACAATTAAATTGAGCAACTTTCTATATAGGATTCATATTTTTGCAACATCTCTAAGTTGCTCATTTTGACGTTCCGTGGTACACAATTTTTTTATTTTTTTTATTTTTATAGAAACATAGGTTCGCCTTAACGTCTCGCAAAAGTCAAAAAAATTTTTTTTGCCAAATATCTTATGCTCAATTTGAAGACAATTAAATTGAGCAACTTTCTATATAGGATTCATATTTTTGCAACATCTCTAAGTTGCTCATTTTGACGTTCCGTGGTACACAATTTTTTTATTTTTTTTATTTTTATAGAAACATAGGTTTGCCTTAACGTCTCGCAAAAGTAAAAAAAAAAATTTTTGGCAAATATCTGATGCTCAATTTGAAGACAATTAAATTGAGCAACTTTCTATATAAGTTTTATATTTTTGCAACATCTCTAAGTTGCTCATTTTGACGTTCCGTGGTACACAATTTTTTTATTTTTTTTATTTTTATAGAAACATAGGTTCGCCTTAACTTCTCGCGAAAGTCAAAAAAATTTTTTTTGACAAATATCTTATGCTCAATTTGAAGACAATTTAATTGCGCAACTTTCTTTATAGGATTTATATTTTTGCAACATCTCTAAGTTGCTCATTTTGACCTTCCGTGGTACACAATTTTTATTTTTTTTTTATTTTTATAGAAACATAGATCGCCTTAACGTCTCGCAAAAGTAAAAAAAATTTTTTTTGCCAAATATCTTATGCTCAATTTAAAGACAATTAAATTGCGCAACTTTCTATATAGGATTTATATTTTTGCAACATCTCTAAATTGCTCATTTTGACGTTCCGTGGTACACAATTTTTTTATTTTTTTTATTTTTATAGAAACATAGGTTCGCCTTAACGTCTCGCGAAAGTCAAAAAATTTTTTTTTGCCAAATATCTTATGCTCAATTTGAAGACAATTAAATTGCGCAACTTTCTATATAGGATTTATATTTTTGCAACATCTCTAAGTTGCTCATTTTGACGTTCCGTGGTACACAATTTTTTATTTTTTTTTTATTTATATAGAAACATAGGTTCGCCTTAACGTCTCGCAAAAGTCAAAAAAATTTTTTTTGCCAAATACTTTATGCTCAATTTGAAGACAATTAAATTGAGAAACTTTCTATATAGGATTCATATTTTTGCAACATCTCTAAGTTGCTCATTTTGACGTTCCGTGGTACATAATTTTTTTTATTTTTATAGAAACATAGGTTCGCCTTAACGTCTCGCAAAAGTAAAAAATTTTTTTTTGCCAAATACTTTATGCTCAATTTGAAGACAATTAAATTGAGCAACTTTCTATATAGGATTCATATTTTTGCAACATCTCTAAGTTGCTCATTTTGACGTTCCGTGGTACACAATTTTTTTTATTTTTTTTATTTCTATAGAAACATAGGTTCGCCTTAACGTCTCGCAAAAGTCAAAAAAAAATTTTTTGCCAAATATCTTATGCTCAATTTAAAGACAATTAAATTGAGCAACTTTCTATATAGGATTCATATTTTTGCAACATCTCTAAGTTGCTCATTTTGACGTTCCGTGGTACACAATTTTTTTTATTTTTATAGAAACATAGGTTCGCCTTAACGTCTCGCAAAAGTAAAAAAATTTTTTTTTGGCAAATGTCTTATGCTCAATTTGAAGACAATTAAATTGAGCAACTTTCTATTTAGGATTCATATTTTTGCAACATCTCTAAGTTGCTCATTTTGACGTTCCGTGGTACACAATTTTTTTATTTTTTTTATTTTTATAGAAACATAGGTTCGCCTCAACGTCTCGCAAAAGTCAAAAAAATTTTTTTTGCCAAATTTCTTATGCTCAATTTAAAGACAATTAAATTGAGCAACTTTCTATATAGGATTCATATTTTTGCAACATCTCTAAGTTGCTCATTTTGACGTTCCGTGGTACACAATTTATTTTATTTTTTTTATTTTTATAGAAACATAGGTTCGCCTTAACGTCTCGCAAAAGTCAAAAAAAATTTTTTTGCCAAATATCTTTTGCTCAATTGAAAGACAATTAAATTGAGCAACTTTCTATATAGAATTCATATTTTTGCAACATCTCTAAGTTGCTCATTTTGACGTTCCTTTGTACACAATTTTTTTATTTTTTTTATTTTTATAGAAACATAAGTTCGCCTTAACGTCTCGCAAAAGTAAAAAAAAAATTTTTTGGCAAATATCTGATGCTCAATTTGAAGACAATTAAATTGAGCAACTTTCTATATAGGATTCATATTTTTGCAACATCTCTAAGTCGCTCATTTTGACGTTCCGTGGTACACAATTTTTTTTTTTTTTTTTAATTTTATAGAAACATAGGTTCGCCTTAACGTCTCGCAAAAGTCAAAAAAATTTTTTTTGCCAAATACCTTATGCTCAATTTAAAGACAATTAAATTGAGCAACTTTCTATATAGGATTCATATTTTTGCAACATCTCTAAGTTGCTCATTTTGACGTTCCGTGGTACACAATTTTTTTTATTTTTATAGAAACATAGGTTCGCCTTAACGTCTCGCAAAAGTAAAAAAAATTTTTTTTGCCCAATATCTTATGCTCAATTTAAAGACAATTAAATTGAGCATTTTTCTATATAGGATTCATATTTTTGCAACATCTCTAAGTTGCTCATTTTGACGTTCCGTGGTACACAATTTTTTTTATTTTTATAGAAACATAGGTTCGCCTTAACGTCTCGCAAAAGTAAAAAAAAATTTTTTTGGCAAATATCTTATGCTCAATTTGAAGACAATTAAATTGAGCAACTTTCTATATAGGATTCATATTTTTGCAACATCTCTAAGTTGCTCATTTTGACGTTCCGTGGTACACAATTTTTTTTATTTTTTTTATTTTTATAGAAACATAGGTTCGCCTTAACGTCTCGCAAAAGTCAAAAAAAATTTTTTTGCCAAATATCTTATGCTCAATTTGAAGACAATTAAATTGAGCAACTTTCTATATAGGATTCATATTTTTGCAACATCTCTAAGTTGCTCATTTTGACGTTCCGTGGTACACAATTTTTTTTTATTTTTATAGAAACATAGGTTCGCCTTAACGTCTCGCAAAAGTAAAAAAAAAAATTTTTGGCAAATATCTGATGCTCAATTTGAAGACAATTAAATTGAGCAACTTTCTATATAGGATTCATATATTTGCAACATCTCTAAGTTGCTCATTTTGACGTTCCGTGGTACACAATTTTTTTTTTTTTTTTATTTTTATAGAAACATAGGTTCGCCTTAACGTCTCGCAAAAGTAAAAAATTTTTTTTTTGGCAAATATCTTATGCTCAATTTGAAGACAATTAAATTGAGCAACTTTCTATATAGGATTCATGTTTTTGCAACATCTCTAAGTTGCTCATTTTGACGTTCCGTGGTACACAATTTTTTTATTTTTTTTATTTTTATAGAAACATAGGTTCGCCTTAACGTCTCGCAAAAGTAAAAAAAAATTTTTTTGGCAAATATCTTATGCTCAATTTGAAGACAATTAAATTGAGCAACTTTCTATTTAGAATTCATTTTTTTGCAACATCTCTAAGTTGCTCATTTTGACGTTCCGTGGTACACAATTTTTTTATTTTTTTTATTTCTATAGAAACATAGGTTCGCCTCAACGTCTCGCAAAAGTCAAAAAAATTTTTTTTGCCAAATTTCTTATGCTCAATTTAAAGACAATTAAATTGAGCAACTTTCTATATAGGATTCATATTTTTGCAACATCTCTAAGTTGCTCATTTTGACGTTCCGTGGTACACAATTTATTTTATTTTTATAGAAACATAGGTTCGCCTTACCGTCTCGCAAAAGTCAAAAAATTTTTTTTTGCCAAATATCTTTTGCTCAATTGAAAGACAATTAAATTGAGCAACTTTCTATATAAAATTCATATTTTTGCAACATCTCTAAGTTGCTCATTTTGACGTTCCGTGGTACACAATTTTTTTATTTTTTTTATTTTTATAGAAACATAAGTTCGCCTTAACGTCTCGCAAAAGTAAAAAAAAAAATTTTTGGCAAATATCTGATGCTCAATTTGAAGACACTTAAATTGAGCAACTTTCTATATAGGATTCATATTTTTGCAACATCTCTAAGTCGTTCATTTTGACGTTCCGTGGTACACAATTTTTTTATTTTTTTTTATTTTTATAGAAACATAGGTTCGCCTTAACGTCTCGCAAAAGTCAAAAAAAATTTTTTTGCCAAATATCTTATGCTCAATTTTAAGACAATTAAATTGAGCAACTTTCTATATAGGATTCATATTTTTGCAACATCTCTAAGTTGCTCATTTTGACGTTCCGTGGTACACAATTTTTTTTATTTTTTTTATTTTCATAGAAACATAGGTTCGCCTTAACGTCTCGCAAAAGTCAAAAAAATTTTTTTTGCCAAATATCTTATGCTCAATTTTAAGACAATTAAATTGAGCAACTTTCTATATAGGATTCATATTTTTGCAACATCTCTAAGTTGCTCATTTTGACGTTCCGTGGTACACAATTTTTTTTATTTTTATAGAAACATAGGTTCGCCTTAACGTCTCGTAAAAGTAAAAAAAAATTTTTTTGGCAAATATCTTATGCTCATTTTGAAGACAATTAAATTGAGCAACTTTCTATATAGGATTCATATTTTTGCAACATCTCTAAGTTGCTCATTTTGACGTTCCGTGGTACACAATTTTTTTTATTTTTTTTATTTTTATAGAAACATAGGTTCGCCTTAACGTCTCGCAAAAGTCAAAAAAATTTTTTTTGCCAAATATCTTATGCTCAATTTAAAGACAATTAAATTGAGCAACTTTCTATATAGGATTCATATTTTTGCAACATCTCTAAGTTGCTCATTTTGACGTTCCGTGGTACAAATTTTTTTTTATTTTTATAGAAACATAGGTTCGCTTTAACGTCTCGCAAAAGTAAAAAAAAAATTTTTTGGCAAATATCTGATGCTCAATTTGAAGACAATTAAATTGAGCAACTTTCTATATAGGATTCATATTTTTGCAACATCTCTAAGTCGCTCATTTTGACGTTCCGTGGTACACAATTTATTTTATTTTTATAGAAACATAGGTTCGCCTTAACGTCTCGCAAAAGTCAAAAAAATTTTTTTTGCCAAATATCTTTTGCTCAATTGAAAGACAATTAAATTGAGCAACTTTCTATATAAAATTCATATTTTTGCAACATCTCTAAGTTGCTCATTTTGACGTTCCGTGGTACACAATTTTTTTATTTTTTTTATTTTTATAGAAACATAAGTTCGCCTTAACGTCTCGCAAAAGTAAAAAAAAAAATTTTTGGCAAATATCTGATGCTCAATTTGAAGACACTTAAATTGAGCAACTTTCTATATAGGATTCATATTTTTGCAACATCTCTAAGTTGCTCATTTTGACGTTCCGTGGTACATAATTTTTTTTATTTTTTTTATTTTTATAGAAACATAGGTTCGCCTTAACGTCTCGCAAAAGTAAAAAAAAAAATTTTTGGCAAATATCTGATGCTCAATTTGAAGACAATTAAATTGAGCAACTTTCTATATAGGATTCATGTTTTTGCAACATCTCTAAGTTGCTCATTTTGACGTTCCGTGGTACATAATTTTTTTTATTTTTTTTATTTTTATAGAAACATAGGTTCGCCTTAACGTCTCGCAAAAGTAAAAAATTTTTTTTTTGGCAAATATCTTATGCTCAATTTGAAGACAATTAAATTGAGCAACTTTCTATATAGGATTCATGTTTTTGCAACATCTCTAAGTTGCTCATTTTGACGTTCCGTGGTACACAATTTTTTTATTTTTTTTATTTTTATAGAAACATAGGTTCGCCTTAACGTCTCGCAAAAGTAAAAAAAAATTTTTTTGGCAAATATCTTATGCTCAATTTGAAGACAATTAAATTGAGCAACTTTCTATTTAGAATTCATTTTTTTGCAACATCTCTAAGTTGCTCATTTTGACGTTCCGTGGTACACAATTTTTTTATTTTTTTTATTTCTATAGAAACATAGGTTCGCCTCAACGTCTCGCAAAAGTCAAAAAAATTTTTTTTGCCAAATTTCTTATGCTCAATTTAAAGACAATTAAATTGAGCAACTTTCTATATAGGATTCATATTTTTGCAACATCTCTAAGTTGCTCATTTTGACGTTCCGTGGTACACAATTTATTTTATTTTTATAGAAACATAGGTTCGCCTTACCGTCTCGCAAAAGTCAAAAAATTTTTTTTTGCCAAATATCTTTTGCTCAATTGAAAGACAATTAAATTGAGCAACTTTCTATATAAAATTCATATTTTTGCAACATCTCTAAGTTGCTCATTTTGACGTTCCGTGGTACACAATTTTTTTATTTTTTTTATTTTTATAGAAACATAAGTTCGCCTTAACGTCTCGCAAAAGTAAAAAAAAAAATTTTTGGCAAATATCTGATGCTCAATTTGAAGACACTTAAATTGAGCAACTTTCTATATAGGATTCATATTTTTGCAACATCTCTAAGTCGTTCATTTTGACGTTCCGTGGTACACAATTTTTTTATTTTTTTTTATTTTTATAGAAACATAGGTTCGCCTTAACGTCTCGCAAAAGTCAAAAAAAATTTTTTTGCCAAATATCTTATGCTCAATTTTAAGACAATTAAATTGAGCAACTTTCTATATAGGATTCATATTTTTGCAACATCTCTAAGTTGCTCATTTTGACGTTCCGTGGTACACAATTTTTTTTATTTTTTTTATTTTCATAGAAACATAGGTTCGCCTTAACGTCTCGCAAAAGTCAAAAAAATTTTTTTTGCCAAATATCTTATGCTCAATTTTAAGACAATTAAATTGAGCAACTTTCTATATAGGATTCATATTTTTGCAACATCTCTAAGTTGCTCATTTTGACGTTCCGTGGTACACAATTTTTTTTATTTTTATAGAAACATAGGTTCGCCTTAACGTCTCGTAAAAGTAAACAAAAATTTTTTTGGCAAATATCTTATGCTCATTTTGAAGACAATTAAATTGAGCAACTTTCTATATAGGATTCATATTTTTGCAACATCTCTAAGTTGCTCATTTTGACGTTCCGTGGTACACAATTTTTTTTATTTTTTTTATTTTTATAGAAACATAGGTTCGCCTTAACGTCTCGCAAAAGTCAAAAAAATTTTTTTTGCCAAATATCTTATGCTCAATTTAAAGACAATTAAATTGAGCAACTTTCTATATAGGATTCATATTTTTGCAACATCTCTAAGTTGCTCATTTTGACGTTCCGTGGTACAAAATTTTTTTTATTTTTATAGAAACATAGGTTCGCTTTAACGTCTCGCAAAAGTAAAAAAAAAATTTTTTGGCAAATATCTGATGCTCAATTTGAAGACAATTAAATTGAGCAACTTTCTATATAGGATTCATATTTTTGCAACATATCTAAGTCGCTCATTTTGACGTTCCGTGGTACACAATTTATTTTATTTTTATAGAAACATAGGTTCGCCTTAACGTCTCGCAAAAGTCAAAAAAATTTTTTTTGCCAAATATCTTTTGCTCAATTGAAAGACAATTAAATTGAGCAACTTTCTATATAAAATTCATATTTTTGCAACATCTCTAAGTTGCTCATTTTGACGTTCCGTGGTACACAATTTTTTTATTTTTTTTATTTTTATAGAAACATAAGTTCGCCTTAACGTCTCGCAAAAGTAAAAAAAAAAATTTTTGGCAAATATCTGATGCTCAATTTGAAGACAATTAAATTGAGCAACTTTCTATATAGGATTCATATTTTTGCAACATCTCTAAGTCGCTCATTTTGACGTTCCGTGGTACACAATTTTTTTTTTTTTTTTTATTTTTATAGAAACATAGGTTCGCCTTAACGTCTCGCAAAAGTCAAAAAAAATTTTTTTGCCAGATATCTTATGCTCAATTTTAAGACAATTAAATTGAGCAACTTTCTATATAGGATTCATATTTTTGCAACATCTCTAAGTTGCTCATTTTGACGTTCCGTGGTACACAATTTTTTTTATTTTTTTTATTTTTATAGAAACATAGGTTCGCCTTAACGTCTCGCAAAAGTCAAAAAAAATTTTTTTGCCAAATATCTTATGCTCAATTTTAAGACAATTAAATTGAGCAACTTTCTATATAGGATTCATATTTTTGCAACATCTCTAAGTTGCTCATTTTGACGTTCCGTGGTACACAATTTTTTTTATTTTTATAGAAACATAGGTTCGCCATAACGTCTCGTAAAAGTAAAAAAAATTTTTTTTGGCAAATATCTTATGCTCATTTTGAAGACAATTAAATTGAGCAACTTTCTATATAGGATTCATATTTTTGCAACATCTCTAAGTTGCTCATTTTGACGTTCCGTGGTACACAATTTTTTTTATTTTTTTTATTTTTATAGAAACATAGGTTCGCCTTAACGTCTCGCAAAAGTCAAAAAAATTTTTTTTGCCAAATATCTTATGCTCAATTTAAAGACAATTAAATTGAGCAACTTTCTATATAGGATTCATATTTTTGCAACATCTCTAAGTTGCTCATTTTGACGTTCCGTGGTACAAATTTTTTTTTATTTTTATAGAAACATAGGTTCGCCTTAACGTCTCGCAAAAGTAAAAAAAAAAATTTTTGGCACATATCTGATGCTCAATTTGAAGACAATTAAATTGAGCAACTTTCTATATAGGATTCATATTTTTGCAACATCTCTAAGTTGCTCATTTTGACGTTCCGTGGTACAAATTTTTTTTTATTTTTATAGAAACATAAGTTCGCCTTAACGTCTCGCAAAAGTAAAAAAAAATTTTTTTGGCAAATATCTTATGCTCAATTTGAAGACAATTAAATTGAGCAACTTTCTATTTAGAATTCATTTTTTTGCAACATCTCTAAGTTGCTCATTTTGACGTTCCGTGGTACACAATTTTTTTATTTTTTTTATTTCTATAGAAACATAGGTTCGCCTTAACGTCTCGCGAAAGTCAAAAAATTTTTTTTTGCCAAATATCTTATGCTCAATTTGAAGACAATTAAATTGAGCAACTTTCTATATAGGATTTATATTTTTGCAACATCTCTAAGTTGCTCATTTTGACGTTCCGTGGTACACAATTTTTTTATTTTTTTTTATTTTTATAGAAACATAGGTTCGCCTTAACGTCTCGCAAAAGTCAAAAAATTTTTTTTTGCCAAATACCTTATGCTCAATTTGAAGACAATTAAATTGAGCAACTTTCTATATAGGATTCATGTTTTTGCAACATCTCTAAGTTGCTCATTTTGACGTTCCGTGGTACACAATTTTTTTTTTTTTTTTATTTTTATAGAAACATAGGTTCGCCTTAACGTCTCGCAAAAGTCAAAAAAAATTTTTTTGCCAAATATCTTATGCTTAGTTTGAAGACAATTAAATGGAGCAACTTTCTATATAGGATTAATATATTTGCAACATCTCTAAGTTGCTCATTTTGACGTTCCGTGGTACACAATTTTTTTTTTTTTTTTATTTTTATAGAAACATAGGTTCGCCTTAACGTCTCGCAAAAGTAAAAAAAAATTTTTTTGGCAAATATTTGATGTTCAATTTAAAGACAATTAAATTGAGCAACTTTCTATATAGGATTCATGTTTTTGCAACATCTCTAAGTTGCTCATTTTGACGTTCCGTGGTACATAATTTTTTTTATTTTTTTTATTTTTATAGAAACATAGGTTCGCCTTAACGTCTCGCAAAAGTAAAAAATTTTTTTTTTGGCAAATATCTTATGCTCAATTTAAAGACAATTAAATTGAGCAACTTTCTATATAGGATTCATATTTTTGCAACATCTCTAAGTTGCTCATTTTGACGTTCCGTGGTACACAATTTTTTTTTTTTTTTATTTTTATAGAAACATAGGTTCGCCTTAACGTCTCGCAAAAGTCAAAAAAAATTTTTTTGCCAAATATCTTATGCTTAGTTTGAAGACAATTAAATGGAGCAACTTTCTATATAGGATTCATATATTTGCAACATCTCTAAGTTGCTCATTTTGACGTTCCGTGGTACACAATTTTTTTTTTTTTTTTATTTTTATAGAAACATAGGTTCGCCTTAACGTCTCGCAAAAGTCAAAAATTTTTTTTTTGCCAAATACCTTATGCTCAATTTGAAGACAATTAAATTGAGCAACTTTCTATATAGGATTCATTTATTTGCAAAATCTCTAAGTTGCTCATTTTGACGTTCCGTGGTACACAATTTTTTATTTTTTTTTTATTTTTATAGAAACATAGGTTCGCCTTAACGTCTCGCAAATGTCAAAAAAAAATTTTTTGCCAAATATCTTACGCTCAATTTGAAGACAATTAAATTGAGCAACTTTCTATATAGGATTCATATTTTTGCAACATCTCTAAGTTGCTCATTTTGACGTTCCGTGGTACACAATTTTTTTTTTTTTTTTATTTTTATAGAAACATAGGTTCGCCTTAACGTCTCGCAAAAGTCAAAAAAATTTTTTTTGCCAAATATCTTATGCTCAATTTTAAGACAATTAAATTGAGCAACTTTCTATATAGGATTCATATTTTTGCAACATCTCTAAGTTGCTCATTTTGACGTTCCGTGGTACACAATTTTTTTTATTTTTATAGAAACATAGGTTCGCCATAACGTCTCGTAAAAGTAAAAAAAATTTTTTTTGGCAAATATCTTATGCTCATTTTGAAGACAATTAAATTGAGCAACTTTCTATATAGGATTCATATTTTTGCAACATCTCTAAGTTGCTCATTTTGACGTTCCGTGGTACACAATTTTTTTTATTTTTTTTATTTTTATAGAAACATAGGTTCGCCTTAACGTCTCGCAAAAGTCAAAAAAAATTTTTTTGCCAAATATCTTATGCTCAATTTAAAGACAATTAAATTGAGCAACTTTCTATATAGGATTCATATTTTTGCAACATCTCTAAGTTGCTCATTTTGACGTTCCGTGGTACAAATTTTTTTTTATTTTTATAGAAACATAGGTTCGCCTTAACGTCTCGCAAAAGTAAAAAAAAAAATTTTTGGCACATATCTGATGCTCAATTTGAAGACAATTAAATTGAGCAACTTTCTATATAGGATTCATATTTTTGCAACATCTCTAAGTTGCTCATTTTGACGTTCCGTGGTACAAATTTTTTTTTATTTTTATAGAAACATAAGTTCGCCTTAACGTCTCGCAAAAGTAAAAAAAAATTTTTTTGGCAAATATCTTATGCTCAATTTGAAGACAATTAAATTGAGCAACTTTCTATTTAGAATTCATTTTTTTGCAACATCTCTAAGTTGCTCATTTTGACGTTCCGTGGTACACCATTTTTTTATTTTTTTTATTTCTATAGAAACATAGGTTCGCCTTAACGTCTCGCGAAAGTCAAAAAATTTTTTTTTGCCAAATATCTTATGCTCAATTTGAAGACAATTAAATTGAGCAACTTTCTATATAGGATTTATATTTTTGCAACATCTCTAAGTTGCTCATTTTGACGTTCCGTGGTACACAATTTTTTTATTTTTTTTTATTTTTATAGAAACATAGGTTCGCCTTAACGTCTCGCAAAAGTCAAAAAATTTTTTTTTGCCAAATACCTTATGCTCAATTTGAAGACAATTAAATTGAGCAACTTTCTATATAGGATTCATGTTTTTGCAACATCTCTAAGTTGCTCATTTTGACGTTCCGTGGTACACAATTTTTTTTTTTTTTTTATTTTTATAGAAACATAGGTTCGCCTTAACGTCTCGCAAAAGTCAAAAAAAATTTTTTTGCCAAATATCTTATGCTTAGTTTGAAGACAATTAAATGGAGCAACTTTCTATATAGGATTCATATATTTGCAACATCTCTAAGTTGCTCATTTTGACGTTCCGTGGTACACAATTTTTTTTTTTTTTTTATTTTTATAGAAACATAGGTTCGCCTTAACGTCTCGCAAAAGTAAAAAAAAATTTTTTTGGCAAATATTTGATGTTCAATTTAAAGACAATTAAATTGAGCAACTTTCTATATAGGATTCATGTTTTTGCAACATCTCTAAGTTGCTCATTTTGACGTTCCGTGGTACATAATTTTTTTTATTTTTTTTATTTTTATAGAAACATAGGTTCGCCTTAACGTCTCGCAAAAGTAAAAAATTTTTTTTTTGGCAAATATCTTATGCTCAATTTAAAGACAATTAAATTGAGCAACTTTCTATATAGGATTCATATTTTTGCAACATCTCTAAGTTGCTCATTTTGACGTTCCGTGGTACACAATTTTTTTTTTTTTTTTATTTTTATAGAAACATAGGTTCGCCTTAACGTCTCGCAAAAGTCAAAAAAAATTTTTTTGCCAAATATCTTATGCTTAGTTTGAAGACAATTAAATGGAGCAACTTTCTATATAGGATTCATATATTTGCAACATCTCTAAGTTGCTCATTTTGACGTTCCGTGGTACACAATTTTTTTTTTTTTTTTATTTTTATAGAAACATAGGTTCGCCTTAACGTCTCGCAAAAGTAAAAAAAAAATTTTTTGGCAAATATCTGATGCTCAATTGAAAGACAATTAAATTGAGCAACTTTCTATATAGAATTCATATTTTTGCAACATCTCTAAGTTGCTCATTTTGACGTTCCGTGGTACACAATTTTTTTATTTTTTTTATTTTTATAGAAACATAAGTTCGCCTTAACGTCTCGCAAAAGTAAAAAAAAAAATTTTTGGCAAATATCTGATGCTCAATTTGAAGACAATTAAATTGAGCAACTTTCTATATAGGATTCATATTTTTGCAACATCTCTAAGTTGCTCATTTTGACGTTCCGTGGTACAAATTTTTTTTTATTTTTATAGAAACATAAGTTCGCCTTAACGTCTCGCAAAAGTAAAAAAAAATTTTTTTGGCAAATATCTTATGCTCAATTTGAAGACAATTAAATTGAGCAACTTTCTATTTAGAATTCATTTTTTTGCAACATCTCTAAGTTGCTCATTTTGACGTTCCGTGGTACACAATTTTTTTATTTCTATAGAAACATAGGTTCGCCTTAACGTCTCGCGAAAGTCAAAAAATTTTTTTTTGCCAAATATCTTATGCTCAATTTGAAGACAATTAAATTGAGCAACTTTCTATATAGGATTTATATTTTTGCAACATCTCTAAGTTGCTCATTTTGACGTTCCGTGGTACACAATTTTTTTATTTTTTTTTATTTTTATAGAAACATAGGTTCGCCTTAACGTCTCGCAAAAGTCAAAAAATTTTTTTTTGCCAAATACCTTATGCTCAATTTGAAGACATTTAAATTGAGCAACTTTCTATATAGGATTCATGTTTTTGCAACATCTCTAAGTTGCTCATTTTGACGTTCCGTGGTACACAATTTTTTTTTTTTATTTATTTTTATAGAAACATAGGTTCGCCTTAACGTCTCGCAAAAGTCAAAAAAAATTTTTTTGCCAAATATCTTATGCTTAGTTTGAAGACAATTAAATGGATCAACTTTCTATATAGGATTCATATATTTGCAACATCTCTAAGTTGCTCATTTTGACGTTCCGTGGTACACAATTTTTTTTATTTTTTTATTTTTATAGAAACATAGGTTCGCCTTAACGTCTCGCAAAAGTAAAAAAAAATTTTTTTGGCAAATATTTGATGTTCAATTTAAAGACAATTAAATTGAGCAACTTTCTATATAGGATTCATGTTTTTGCAACATCTCTAAGTTGCTCATTTTGACGTTCCGTGGTACATAATTTTTTTTATTTTTTTTATTTTTATAGAAACATAGGTTCGCCTTAACGTCTCGCAAAAGTAAAAACATTTTTTTTTGGCAAATATCTTATGCTCAATTTAAAGACAATTAAATTGAGCAACTTTCTATATAGGATTCATATTTTTGCAACATCTCTAAGTTGCTCATTTTGACGTTCCGTGGTACACAATTTTTATTTTTTTTTTATTTTTATAGAAACATAGGTTCGCCTTAACGTCTCGCAAAAGTCAAAAAAAATTTTTTTGGCAAATATCTGATGTTCAATTTAAAGACAATTAAATTGAGCAACTTTCTATATAGGATTCATGTTTTTGCAACATCTCTAAGTTGCTCATTTTGACGTTCCGTGGTACATAATTTTTTTTATTTTTTTTATTTTTATAGAAACATAGGTTCGCCTTAACGTCTCGCAAAAGTAAAAAAATTTTTTTTTGGCAAATATCTTATGCTCAATTTGAAGACAATTAAATTGAGCAACTTTCTATATAGGATTCATGTTTTTGCAACATCTCTAAGTTGCTCATTTTGACGTTCCGTGGTACACAATTTTTTTATTTTTTTTATTTTTATAGAAACATAGGTTCGCCTTAACGTCTCGCAAAAGTAAAAAAAATTTTTTTTGGCAAATATCTTATGCGCAATTTGAAGACAATTAAATTGAGCAACTTTCTATATAGGATTCATATTTTTGCAACATCTCTAAGTTGCTCATTTTGACGTTCCGTGGTACAAATTTTTTTTTATTTTTATAGAAACATAGGTTCGCCTTAACGTCTCGCAAAAGTAAAAAAAAAATTTTTTGGCAAATATCTGATGCTCAATTTGAAGACAATTAAATTGAGCAACTTTCTATATAGGATTCATATTTTTGCAACATCTCTAAGTCGCTCATTTTGACGTTCCGTGGTACACAATTTATTTTATTTTTATAGAAACATAGGTTCGCCTCAACGTCTCGCAAAAGTCAAAAAAATTTTTTTTGCCAAATATCTTTTGCTCAATTGAAAGACATTTAAATTGAGCAACTTTCTATATAGAATTCATATTTTTGCAACATCTCTAAGTTGCTCATTTTGACGTTCCGTGGTACACAATTTTTTTATTTTTTTTATTTTTATAGAAACATAAGTTCGCCTTAACGTCTCGCAAAAGTAAAAAAAAAAATTTTTGGCAAATATCTGATGCTCAATTTGAAGACAATTAAATTGAGCAACTTTCTATATAGGATTCATATTTTTGCAACATCTCTAAGTCGCTCATTTTGACGTTCCGTGGTACACAATTTTTTTTTTTTTTTTTATTTTTATAGAAACATAGGTTCGCCTTAACGTCTCGCAAAAGTCAAAAAAAATTTTTTTGCCAGATATCTTATGCTCAATTTTAAGACAATTAAATTGAGCAACTTTCTATATAGGATTCATATTTTTGCAACATCTCTAAGTTGCTCATTTTGACGTTCCGTGGTACACAATTTTTTTTATTTTTTTTATTTTTATAGAAACATAGGTTCGCCTTAACGTCTCGCAAAAGTCAAAAAAAATTTTTTTGCCAAATATCTTATGCTCAATTTTAAGACAGTTAAATTGAGCAACTTTCTATATAGGATTCATATTTTTGCAACATCTCTAAGTTGCTCATTTTGACGTTCCGTGGTACACAATTTTTTTTATTTTTATAGAAACATAGGTTCGCCATAACGTCTCGTAAAAGTAAAAAAAATTTTTTTTGGCAAATATCTTATGCTCATTTTGAAGACAATTAAATTGAGCAACTTTCTATATAGGATTCATATTTTTGCAACATCTCTAAGTTGCTCATTTTGACGTTCCGTGGTACACAATTTTTTTTATTTTTTTTATTTTTATAGAAACATAGGTTCGCCTTAACGTCTCGCAAAAGTCAAAAAAAATTTTTTTGCCAAATATCTTATGCTCAATTTAAAGACAATTAAATTGAGCAACTTTCTATATAGGATTCATATTTTTGCAACATCTCTAAGTTGCTCATTTTGACGTTCCGTGGTACAAATTTTTTTTTATTTTTATAGAAACATAGGTTCGCCTTAACGTCTCGCAAAAGTAAAAAAAAAAATTTTTGGCACATATCTGATGCTCAATTTGAAGACAATTAAATTGAGCAACTTTCTATATAGGATTCATATTTTTGCAACATCTCTAAGTTGCTCATTTTGACGTTCCGTGGTACAATTTTTTTTTTATTTTTATAGAAACATAGGTTCGCCTTAACGTCTCGCAAAAGTAAAAAAAAATTTTTTTGGCAAATATCTTATGCTCAATTTGAAGACAATTAAATTGAGCAACTTTCTATTTAGAATTCATTTTTTTGCAACATCTCTAAGTTGCTCATTTTGACGTTCCGTGGTACACAATTTTTTTATTTTTTTTATTTCTATAGAAACATAGGTTCGCCTTAACGTCTCGCGAAAGTCAAAAAATTTTTTTTTGCCAAATATCTTATGCTCAATTTGAAGACAATTAAATTGAGCAACTTTCTATATAGGATTTATATTTTTGCAACATCTCTAAGTTGCTCATTTTGACGTTCCGTGGTACACAATTTTTTTTTTTTTTTTATTTTTATAGAAACATAGGTTCGCCTTAACGTCTCGCAAAAGTAAAAAAAAATTTTTTTGGCAAATATTTGATGTTCAATTTAAAGACAATTAAATTGAGCAACTTTCTATATAGGATTCATGTTTTTGCAACATCTCTAAGTTGCTCATTTTGACGTTCCGTGGTACATAATTTTTTTTATTTTTTTTATTTTTATAGAAACATAGGTTCGCCTTAACGTCTCGCAAAAGTAAAAAATTTTTTTTTTGGCAAATATCTTATGCTCAATTTAAAGACAATTAAATTGAGCAACTTTCTATATAGGATTCATATTTTTGCAACATCTCTAAGTTGCTCATTTTGACGTTCCGTGGTACACAATTTATTTTATTTTTATAGAAACATAGGTTCGCCTTAACGTCTCGCAAAAGTCAAAAAAATTTTTTTTGCCAAATATCTTTTGCTCAATTTTAAGACAATTAAATTGAGCAACTTTCTATATAGGATTCATATTTTTGCAACATCTCTAAGTTGCTCATTTTGACGTTCCGTGGTACACAATTTTTTTTATTTTTTTTATTTTTATAGAAACATAGGTTCGCCTTAACGTCTCGCAAAAGTCAAAAAAAAATTTTTTGCCAAATATCTTATGCTCAATTTAAAGACAATTAAATTGAGCAACTTTCTATATAGGATTCATATTTTTGCAACATCTCTAAGTTGCTCATTTTGACGTTCCGTGGTACAAATTTTTTTTTATTTTTATAGAAACATAGGTTCGCCTTAACGTCTCGCAAAAGTAAAAAAAAAAATTTTTGGCAAATATCTGATGCTCAATTTGAAGACAATTAAATTGAGCAACTTTCTATATAGGATTCATATTTTTGCAACATCTCTAAGTTGCTCATTTTGACGTTCCGTGGTACAAATTTTTTTTTATTTTTATAGAAACATAGGTTCGCCTTAACGTCTCGCAAAAGTAAAAAAAAATTTTTTTGGCAAATATCTTATGCTCAATTTGAAGACAATTAAATTGAGCAACTTTCTATTTAGAATTCATTTTTTTGCAACATCTCTAAGTTGCTCATTTTGACGTTCCGTGGTACACAATTTTTTTATTTTTTTTATTTCTATAGAAACATAGGTTCGCCTCAACGTCTCGCAAAAGTCAAAAAAATTTTTTTTGCCAAATTTCTTATGCTCAATTTAAAGACAATTAAATTGAGCAACTTTCTATATAGGATTCATATTTTTGCAACATCTCTAAGTTGCTCATTTTGACGTTCCGTGGTACACAATTTATTTTATTTTTATAGAAACATAGGTTCGCCTTAACGTCTCGCAAAAGTCAAAAAAATTTTTTTTGCCAAATATCTTTTGCTCAATTGAAAGACAATTAAATTGAGCAACTTTCTATATAGAATTCATATTTTTGCAACATCTCTAAGTTGCTCATTTTGACGTTCCGTTGTACACAATTTTTTTATTTTTTTTATTTTTATAGAAACATAAGTTCGCCTTAACGTCTCGCAAAAGTAAAAAAAAAAATTTTTGGCAAATATCTGATGCTCAATTTGAAGACAATTAAATTGAGCAACTTTCTATATAGGATTCATATTTTTGCAACATCTCTAAGTCGCTCATTTTGACGTTCCGTGGTACACAATTTTTTTTTTTTTTTTTATTTTTATAGAAACATAGGTTCGCCTTAACGTCTCGCAAAAGTCAAAAAATTTTTTTTTGCCAAATACCTTATGCTCAATTTAAAGACAATTAAATTGAGCAACTTTCTATATAGGATTCATATTTTTGCAACATCTCTAAGTTGCTCATTTTGACGTTCCGTGGTACACAATTTTTTTTATTTTTTTTATTTTTATAGAAACATAGGTTCGCCTTAACGTCTCGCAAAAGTCAAAAAATTTTTTTTTGCCAAATATCTTATGCTCAATTTTAAGACAATTAAATTGAGCAACTTTCTATATAGGATTCATATTTTTGCAACATCTCTAAGTTGCTCATTTTGACGTTCCGTGGTACACAATTTTTTTTATTTTTATAAAAACATAGGTTCGCCTTAACGTCTCGTAAAAGTAAAAAAAATTTTTTTTGGCAAATATCTTATGCTCATTTTGAAGACAATTAAATTGAGCAACTTTCTATAGAGGATTCATATTTTTGCAACATCTCTAAGTTGCTCATTTTGACGTTCCGTGGTACACAATTTTTTTTATTTTTTTTATTTTTATAGAAACATAGGTTCGCCTTAACGTCTCGCAAAAGTCAAAAAAAAATTTTTTGCCAAATATCTTATGCTCAATTTAAAGACAATTAAATTGAGCAACTTTCTATATAGGATTCATATTTTTGCAACATCTCTAAGTTGCTCATTTTGACGTTCCGTGGTACAAATTTTTTTTTATTTTTATAGAAACATAGGTTCGCCTTAACGTCTCGCAAAAGTAAAAAAAAAAAATTTTGGCAAATATCTGATGCATAATTTGAAGACAATTAAATTGAGCAACTTTCTATATAGGATTCATATTTTTGCAACATCTCTAAGTTGCTCATTTTGACGTTCCGTGGTACACAATTTTTTTATTTTTTTCATTTTTATAGAAACATAGGTTCGCCTTAACGTCTCGCAAAAGTAAAAAAAATTTTTTTTGCCAAATATTTTATGCTCAATTTAAAGACAATTAAATTGAGCAACTTTCTATATAGGATTCATATTTTTGCAACATTTTTAAGTTGCTCATTTTGACGTTCCGTGGTACACAATTTTTTTTATTTTTATAGAAACATAGGTTCGCCTTAACGTCTCGTAAAAGTAAAAAAAATTTTTTTTGGCAAATATCTTATGCTCATTTTGAAGACAATTAAATTGAGCAACTTTCTATATAGGATTCATATTTTTGCTAGTCTCGCAAATTATATCATATTTTTTATAGTCTCGCAAAAGTCAAAAGAAATTTTTTTGCCAAATATCTTATGCTCAGTTTGAAGACAATTAACTTGAGCAACTTTCTATATAGGATTCATATTTTTGCAACATCTCTAAAATGCTCATTTTGACGTTCCGTGGTACACAATTTTTTATTTTTTTTTTATTTTTATAGAAACATAGGTTCGCCTTAACGTCTCGCAAAAGTCAAAAAAGAATTTTTTTGCCAAATATCTTATGCTCAGTTTGAAGACAATTAAATTGAGCAACTTTCTATATAGGATTCATATTTTTGCAACATCTCTAAGTTGCTCATTTTGAAGTTCCGTGGTACACAATTTTTTATTTATTTTTTTTTTTTATAGAAACATAGGATCGCCTTAACGTCTCGCAAAAGTCAAAAAAAAATTTTTTTTGCCAAATATCTTATGCTCAGTTTGAAGACAATTAAATTGCGCAACTTTCTATATAAGATTCATATTTTTGCAACATTTCTAAGTTGCTCATTTTGACGTTCCGTGGGACACAATTTTTTATTTTTTTTTTATTTTTATAGAAACATAGGTTCGCCTTAACGTCTCGCAATAGTAAAAAATTTTTTTTTTGCCAAATATCTTATGCTCAATTTGAAGACAATTAAATTGAGCAACTTTCTATATAGGATTCATATTTTTGCAACATCTCTAAGTTGCTCATTTTGACGTTCCGTGGTACACAATTTTTTATTTTTTTTTTATTTTTATAGAAACATAGGTTCGCCTTAACGTCTCGCAAAGGTCAAAAAAAAATTTTTTGATAAATATCTTATGCTCAATTTGAAGACAATTAAATTGAGCAACTTTCTATATAGGATTCATATTTTTGCAACATCTCTAAGTTGCTCATTTTGACGTTCCGTTGTACACAATTTTTTATTTTTTTTTCATTTTTATAGAAACATAGGTTCGCCTTAACGTCTCGCAAAAGTAAAAAAAATTTTTTTTGCCAAATATCTTATGCTCAATTTGAAGACAATTAAATTAAGCAACTTTCTATATCAGATTCATATTTTTGCAACATCTCTAAGTTGCTCATTTTGACGTTCCGTGGTACACAATTTTTTATTTTTTTTTTATTTTTATAGAAACATAGGTTCGCCTTAACGTCTCGCAAAAGTCAAAAAAAATTTTTTTGCCAAATATCTTATGCTCAATTTGAAGACAATTAAATTGAGCAACTTTCTATATAGAATTCATATTTTTGCAACATCTCTAAGTTGCTCATTTTGACGTTCCGTGGTACACAATTTTTTATTTTTTTTTTATTTTTACAGAAACATAGGTTCGCCTTAACGTCTCGCAAAAATAAAAAATTTTTTTTTTGCCAAATATCTTATGCTCAATTTGAAGACAATTAAATTGAGCAACTTTCTATATAGGATTCATATTTTTGCAACATCTCTAAGTTGCTCATTTTGACGTTCCGTGGTACACAATTTTTTATTTTTTTTTTATTTTTACAGAAACATAGGTTCGCCTTAACGTCTCGCAAAAGTAAAAAATTTTTTTTTTGCCAATTATCTTATGCTCAATTTGAAGACAATTAAATTGAGCAACTTTCTATATAAGATTCATATTTTTGCAACATCTTTAAGTTGCTCATTTTGACGTTCCGTGGGACACAATTTTTTATTTTTTTTTTATTTTTATAGAAACATAGGTTCGCCTTAACGTCGTGCAAAAGTAAAAAATTTTTTTTTTGCCAAATATCTTATGCTCAATTTGAAGACAATTAAATTGAGCAACTTTCTATATAGGATTCATATTTTTGCAACATCTCTAAGTTGCTCATTTTGACGTTCCGTGGTACACAATTTTTTATTTTTTTTTTATTTTTATAGAAACATAGGTTCGCCTTAACGTCTCGCAAAAGTAAAAAATTTTTTTTTTGCCAAATATCTTATGCTCAATTTGAAGACAATTAAATTGAGCAACTTTCTATATAAGATTCATATTTTTGCAACATCTCTAAGTTGCTCATTTTGACGTTCCGTGGGACACAATTTTTTATTTTTTTTTTATTTTTATAGAAACATAGGTTCGCCTTAACGTCTCGCAAAAGTCAAAAAAATTTTTTTTGCCAAATATCTTATGCTCAATTTGAAGACAATTAAATTGAGCAACTTTCTATATAGAATTCATATTGTTGCAACATCTCTAAGTTGCTCATTTTGACGTTCCGTTGTACACAATTTTTTATTTATTTTTTACTTTTACAGAAACATAGGTTCGCCTTAACGTCTCGCAAAAGTAAAAAAAAATTTTTTTGCCAAATATCTGATGCTCAATTTGAAGACAATTAAATTGAGCAACTTTCTATATAGGATTCATATTTTTGCAACATCTCTAAGTTGCTCATTTTGACGTTCCGTGGTACACAATTTTTTATTTTTTTTTTATTTTTACAGAAACATAGGTTCGCCTTAACGTCTCGCAAAAGTAAAAAAATTTTTTTTGCCAAATATCTTATGCTCAATTTGAAGACAATTAAATTGCGCAACTTTCTATATAGGATTCATATTTTTGCAACATCTCTAAGTTGCTCATTTTGACGTTCCGTTGTACACAATTTTTTATTTTTTTTTTATTTTTATAGAAACAAAGGTTCGCCTTAACGTCTCGCAAAAGTAAAAAAAATTTTTTTTGCCAAATATCTTATGCTCAATTTGAAGACAATTAAATTGAGCAACTTTCTATATAGGATTCATATTTTTGCAACATCTCTAAGTTGCTCATTTTGACGTTCCGTGGTACACAATTTTTTATTTTTTTTTTATTTTTATAGAAACATAGGTTCGCCTTAACGTCTCGCAAAAGTCAAAAAAATTTTTTTTGCCAAATATCTTATGCTCAATTTGAAGACAATTAAATTGCGCAATTTTCTATATAGGATTCATATTTTTGAAACATCTCTAAGTTTCTCATTTAGACGTTCCGTTGTACACAATTTTTTATTTTTTTTCTATTTTTACAGAAACATACGTTCGCCTTAACGTCTCGCAAAAGTCAAAAAAAAATTTTTGACAAAATCTCTGATGCTCAATTTGAAGACAATTAAATTGCGCAACTTTCTATATAGGATTCATATTTTTGCAACATCTCTAAGTTGCTTATTTTGACGTTCCGTGGTACACAATTTTTTATTTTTTTTTTATTTTTATAGCAACATAGGTTTGCCTTAACGTCTCGCAAAAATCAAAAAAAATTTTTTTTCCAAATATCTTCTGCTCAATTTGAAGACAATTAAATTGCGCAACTTTCTATATAGGATTCATATTTTTACAACATCTCTAAGTTGCTCATTTTGACGTTCCGTGGTACACATTTTTTTATTTTTTTTTTATTTTTATAGAAACATAGGTTCGCCTTAACGTCTCGCAAAAGTAAAAAAAATTTTTTTTGCCAAATATCTTATGCTCAATTTGAAGACAATTAAATTGAGCAACTTTCTATATCAGATTCATATTTTTGCAACATCTCTAAGTTGCTCATTTTGACGTTCCGTGGTACACAATTTTTTATTTTATTTTTATTTTTATAGAAACATAGGTTCGCCTTAACGTCTCGCAAAAGTCAAAAAAAATTTTTTTGCCAAATATCTTATGCTCAATTTGAAGACAGTTAAATTGCGCAACTTTCTATATAGAATTCATATTTTTGCAACATCTCTAAGTTGCTCATTTTGACGTTCCGTTGTACACAATTTTTTATTTTTTTTTATTTTTATAGAAACATAGGTTCGCCTTAACGTCTCGCAAAAGTAAAAAAAAATTTTTTTGCCAAATATCTTATGCTCAATTTGAAGACAATTAAATTGAGCAACTTTCTATATCAGATTCATATTTTTGCAACATCTCTAAGTTGCTCATTTTGACGTTCCGTGGTACACAATTTTTTATTTTTTTTTTATTTTTACAGAAACATAGGTTCGCCTTAACGTCTCGCAAAATTAAAAAAAAATTTTTTTGCCAAATATCTTATTCTTAATTTGAAGACAGTTAAATTGCGCAACTTTCTATATAGGATTCATATTGTTGCAACATTTCTAAGTTGCTCATTTTGACGTTCCGTTGTACACAATTTTTTATTTATTTTTTATTTTTACAGAAACATACGTTCGCCTTAACGTCTCGCAAAATTAAAAAAAAATTTTTTTGCCAAATATCTGATGCTCAATTTGAAGACAATTAAATTGAGCAACTTTCTATATAGGATTCATATTTTTGCAACATCTCTAAGTTGCTCATTTTGACGTTCCGTGGTACACAATTTTTTATTTTTTTTTTATTTTTATAGAAACATAGGTTCGCCTTAACGTCTCGCAAAAGTAAGAAAATTTTTTTTTGCCAAATATCTTATGCTCAATTTGAAGACAATTAAATTGAGCAATTTTCTATATAGGATTCATATTTTTGCAACATCTCTAAGTTGCTCATTTTGACGTTCCGCGGTACACAATTTTTTATTTTTATTTTTTTTTTATAGAAACATAGGTTCGCCTTAACGTCTCGCAAAAGTAAAAAAAAATTTTTTTGCCAAATATCTGATGCTCAATTTGAAGACAATTAAATTGAGCAACTTTCTATATAGGATTCATATTTTTGCAACATCTCTAAGTTGCTCATTTTGACGTTCCGTGGTACACAATTTTTTATTTTTTTTTTATTTTTATAGAAACATAGGTTCGCCTTAACGTCTCGCAAAAGTAAGAAAATTTTTTTTTGCCAAATATCTTATGCTCAATTTGAAGACAATTAAATTGAGCAACTTTCTATATAGGATTCATATTTTTGCAACATCTCTAAGTTGCTCATTTTGACGTTTCGTGGTACACAATTTTTTACTTTTTTTTATTTTTACAGAAACATAGGTTCGCTTTAACGTCTCGCAAAAGTCAAAAAAAATTTTTTTGCCATATATCTGATGCTCAATTTGAAGACAATTAAATTGCGCAACTTTCTATATAGGATTCATATTTTTGCAACATCTCTAAGTTGCTCATTTAGACGTTCCGTTGTACACCATTTTTTATTTTTTTTTTATTTTTATAGAAACATAGGTTCGCCTTAACGTCTCGCAAAAGTTAAAAAAAATTTTTTTTGCCAAATATCTTATGCTCAATTTGAAAACAATTAAATTGAGCAACTTTCTATATCAGATTCATATTTTTGCAACATCTCTAAGTTGCTCATTTTGACGTTCCGTGGTACACAATTTTTTATTTTTTTTTTTATTTTTATAGAAACATAGGTTCACCTTAACGTCTCGCAAAAGTCAAAAAAAATTTTTTTGCCAAATATCTTATGCTCAATTTGAAGACAATTAAATTGGGCAACTTTCTATATAGAATTTATATTTTTGCAACATCTCTAAGTTGCTCATTTTGACGTTCCGTGGTACACAATTTTTTATTTTTTTTTTATTTTTACAGAAACATAGGTTCGCCTTAACGTCTCGAAAAAGTAAAAAAAATTTTTTTTGCCAAATATCTTATGCTCAATTTGAAGACAGTTAAATTGCGCAACTTTCTATATAGGATTCATATTTTTGCAACATCTCTAAGTTGCTCATTTTGACGTTCCGTGGTACACAATTTTTTATTTATTTTTTACTTTTACAGAAACATAGGTTCGCCTTAACGTCTCGCAAAAGTAAAAAAAAATTTTTTTGCCAAATATCTGATGCTCAATTTGAAGACAATTAAATTGAGCAACTTTCTATATAGGATTCATATTTTTGCAACATCTCTAAGTTGCTCATTTTGACGTTCCGTGGTACACAATTTTTTATTTTTTTTTTATTTTTACAGAAACATAGGTTCGCCTTAACGTCTCGCAAAAGTAAAAAAATTTTTTTTGCCAAATATCTTATGCTCAATTTGAAGACAATTAAATTGCGCAACTTTCTATATAGGATTCATATTTTTGCAACATCTCTAAGTTGCTCATTTTGACGTTCCGTTGTACACAATTTTTTATTTTTTTTTTATTTTTATAGAAACAAAGGTTCGCCTTAACGTCTCGCAAAAGTAAAAAAAATTTTTTTTGCCAAATATCTTATGCTCAATTTGAAGACAATTAAATTGAGCAACTTTCTATATAGGATTCATATTTTTGCAACATCTCTAAGTTGCTCATTTTGACGTTCCGTGGTACACAATTTTTTATTTTTTTTTTATTTTTATAGAAACATAGGTTCGCCTTAACGTCTCGCAAAAGTCAAAAAAAATTTTTTTGCCAAATATCTTATGCTCAATTTGAAGACAATTAAATTGCGCAATTTTCTATATAGGATTCATATTTTTGAAACATCTCTAAGTTTCTCATTTAGACGTTCCGTTGTACACAATTTTTTATTTTTTTTCTATTTTTACAGAAACATACGTTCGCCTTAACGTCTCGCAAAAGTCAAAAAAAAATTTTTGACAAAATCTCTGATGCTCAATTTGAAGACAATTAAATTGCGCAACTTTCTATATAGGATTCATATTTTTGCAACATCTCTAAGTTGCTTATTTTGACGTTCCGTGGTACACAATTTTTTATTTTTTTTTTATTTTTATAGCAACATAGGTTTGCCTTAACGTCTCGCAAAAATCAAAAAAAATTTTTTTTCCAAATATCTTCTGCTCAATTTGAAGACAATTAAATTGCGCAACTTTCTATATAGGATTCATATTTTTACAACATCTCTAAGTTGCTCATTTTGACGTTCCGTGGTACACATTTTTTTATTTTTTTTTTATTTTTATAGAAACATAGGTTCGCCTTAACGTCTCGCAAAAGTAAAAAAAATTTTTTTTGCCAAATATCTTATGCTCAATTTGAAGACAATTAAATTGAGCAACTTTCTATATCAGATTCATATTTTTGCAACATCTCTAAGTTGCTCATTTTGACGTTCCGTGGTACACAATTTTTTATTTTATTTTTATTTTTATAGAAACATAGGTTCGCCTTAACGTCTCGCAAAAGTCAAAAAAAATTTTTTTGCCAAATATCTTATGCTCAATTTGAAGACAGTTAAATTGCGCAACTTTCTATATAGAATTCATATTTTTGCAACATCTCTAAGTTGCTCATTTTGACGTTCCGTTGTACACAATTTTTTATTTTTTTTTATTTTTATAGAAACATAGGTTCGCCTTAACGTCTCGCAAAAGTAAAAAAAAATTTTTTTGCCAAATATCTTATGCTCAATTTGAAGACAATTAAATTGAGCAACTTTCTATATCAGATTCATATTTTTGCAACATCTCTAAGTTGCTCATTTTGACGTTCCGTGGTACACAATTTTTTATTTTTTTTTTATTTTTACAGAAACATAGGTTCGCCTTAACGTCTCGAAAAAGTAAAAAAAAATTTTTTTGCCAAATATCTTATTCTTAATTTGAAGACAGTTAAATTGCGCAACTTTCTATATAGGATTCATATTGTTGCAACATTTCTAAGTTGCTCATTTTGACGTTCCGTTGTACACAATTTTTTATTTATTTTTTATTTTTACAGAAACATACGTTCGCCTTAACGTCTCGCAAAATTAAAAAAAAATTTTTTTGCCAAATATCTGATGCTCAATTTGAAGACAATTAAATTGAGCAACTTTCTATATAGGATTCATATTTTTGCAACATCTCTAAGTTGCTCATTTTGACGTTCCGTGGTACACAATTTTTTATTTTTTTTTTATTTTTATAGAAACATAGGTTCGCCTTAACGTCTCGCAAAAGTAAGAAAATTTTTTTTTGCCAAATATCTTATGCTCAATTTGAAGACAATTAAATTGAGCAATTTTCTATATAGGATTCATATTTTTGCAACATCTCTAAGTTGCTCATTTTGACGTTCCGCGGTACACAATTTTTTATTTTTATTTTTTTTTTATAGAAACATAGGTTCGCCTTAACGTCTCGCAAAAGTAAAAAAAAATTTTTTTGCCAAATATCTGATGCTCAATTTGAAGACAATTAAATTGAGCAACTTTCTATATAGGATTCATATTTTTGCAACATCTCTAAGTTGCTCATTTTGACGTTCCGTGGTACACAATTTTTTATTTTTTTTTTATTTTTATAGAAACATAGGTTCGCCTTAACGTCTCGCAAAAGTAAGAAAATTTTTTTTTGCCAAATATCTTATGCTCAATTTGAAGACAATTAAATTGAGCAACTTTCTATATAGGATTCATATTTTTGCAACATCTCTAAGTTGCTCATTTTGACGTTTCGTGGTACACAATTTTTTACTTTTTTTTATTTTTACAGAAACATAGGTTCGCTTTAACGTCTCGCAAAAGTCAAAAAAAATTTTTTTGCCATATATCTGATGCTCAATTTGAAGACAATTAAATTGCGCAACTTTCTATATAGGATTCATATTTTTGCAACATCTCTAAGTTGCTCATTTAGACGTTCCGTTGTACACCATTTTTTATTTTTTTTTTATTTTTATAGAAACATAGGTTCGCCTTAACGTCTCGCAAAAGTTAAAAAAAATTTTTTTTGCCAAATATCTTATGCTCAATTTGAAAACAATTAAATTGAGCAACTTTCTATATCAGATTCATATTTTTGCAACATCTCTAAGTTGCTCATTTTGACGTTCCGTGGTACACAATTTTTTATTTTTTTTTTTATTTTTATAGAAACATAGGTTCACCTTAACGTCTCGCAAAAGTCAAAAAAAATTTTTTTGCCAAATATCTTATGCTCAATTTGAAGACAATTAAATTGGGCAACTTTCTATATAGAATTTATATTTTTGCAACATCTCTAAGTTGCTCATTTTGACGTTCCGTGGTACACAATTTTTTATTTTTTTTTTATTTTTACAGAAACATAGGTTCGCCTTAACGTCTCGAAAAAGTAAAAAAAATTTTTTTTGCCAAATATCTTATGCTCAATTTGAAGACAGTTAAATTGCGCAACTTTCTATATAGGATTCATATTTTTGCAACATCTCTAAGTTGCTCATTTTGACGTTCCGTGGTACACAATTTTTTATTTATTTTTTACTTTTACAGAAACATAGGTTCGCCTTAACGTCTCGCAAAAGTAAAAAAAAATTTTTTTGCCAAATATCTGATGCTCAATTTGAAGACAATTAAATTGAGCAACTTTCTATATAGGATTCATATTTTTGCAACATCTCTAAGTTGCTCATTTTGACGTTCCGTGGTACACAATTTTTTATTTTTTTTTTATTTTTACAGAAACATAGGTTCGCCTTAACGTCTCGCAAAAGTAAAAAAATTTTTTTTGCCAAATATCTTATGCTCAATTTGAAGACAATTAAATTGCGCAACTTTCTATATAGGATTCATATTTTTGCAACATCTCTAAGTTGCTCATTTTGACGTTCCGTTGTACACAATTTTTTATTTTTTTTTTATTTTTATAGAAACAAAGGTTCGCCTTAACGTCTCGCAAAAGTAAAAAAAATTTTTTTTGCCAAATATCTTATGCTCAATTTGAAGACAATTAAATTGAGCAACTTTCTATATAGGATTCATATTTTTGCAACATCTCTAAGTTGCTCATTTTGACGTTCCGTGGTACACAATTTTTTATTTTTTTTTTATTTTTATAGAAACATAGGTTCGCCTTAACGTCTCGCAAAAGTCAAAAAAAATTTTTTTGCCAAATATCTTATGCTCAATTTGAAGACAATTAAATTGCGCAATTTTCTATATAGGATTCATATTTTTGAAACATCTCTAAGTTTCTCATTTAGACGTTCCGTTGTACACAATTTTTTATTTTTTTTCTATTTTTACAGAAACATACGTTCGCCTTAACGTCTCGCAAAAGTCAAAAAAAAATTTTTGACAAAATCTCTGATGCTCAATTTGAAGACAATTAAATTGCGCAACTTTCTATATAGGATTCATATTTTTGCAACATCTCTAAGTTGCTTATTTTGACGTTCCGTGGTACACAATTTTTTATTTTTTTTTTATTTTTATAGCAACATAGGTTTGCCTTAACGTCTCGCAAAAATCAAAAAAAATTTTTTTTCCAAATATCTTCTGCTCAATTTGAAGACAATTAAATTGCGCAACTTTCTATATAGGATTCATATTTTTACAACATCTCTAAGTTGCTCATTTTGACGTTCCGTGGTACACATTTTTTTATTTTTTTTTTATTTTTATAGAAACATAGGTTCGCCTTAACGTCTCGCAAAAGTAAAAAAAATTTTTTTTGCCAAATATCTTATGCTCAATTTGAAGACAATTAAATTGAGCAACTTTCTATATCAGATTCATATTTTTGCAACATCTCTAAGTTGCTCATTTTGACGTTCCGTGGTACACAATTTTTTATTTTATTTTTATTTTTATAGAAACATAGGTTCGCCTTAACGTCTCGCAAAAGTCAAAAAAATTTTTTTTGCCAAATATCTTATGCTCAATTTGAAGACAGTTAAATTGCGCAACTTTCTATATAGAATTCATATTTTTGCAACATCTCTAAGTTGCTCATTTTGACGTTCCGTTGTACACAATTTTTTATTTTTTTTTATTTTTATAGAAACATAGGTTCGCCTTAACGTCTCGCAAAAGTAAAAAAAAAATTTTTTGCCAAATATCTTATGCTCAATTTGAAGACAATTAAATTGAGCAACTTTCTATATCAGATTCATATTTTTGCAACATCTCTAAGTTGCTCATTTTGACGTTCCGTGGTACACAATTTTTTATTTTTTTTTTATTTTTACAGAAACATAGGTTCGCCTTAACGTCTCGAAAAAGTAAAAAAAATTTTTTTTGCCAAATATCTTATTCTTAATTTGAAGACAGTTAAATTGCGCAACTTTCTATATAGGATTCATATTGTTGCAACATTTCTAAGTTGCTCATTTTGACGTTCCGTTGTACACAATTTTTTATTTATTTTTTATTTTTACAGAAACATACGTTCGCCTTAACGTCTCGCAAAATTAAAAAAAAATTTTTTTGCCAAATATCTGATGCTCAATTTGAAGACAATTAAATTGAGCAACTTTCTATATAGGATTCATATTTTTGCAACATCTCTAAGTTGCTCATTTTGACGTTCCGTGGTACACAATTTTTTATTTTTTTTTTATTTTTATAGAAACATAGGTTCGCCTTAACGTCTCGCAAAAGTAAGAAAATTTTTTTTTGCCAAATATCTTATGCTCAATTTGAAGACAATTAAATTGAGCAATTTTCTATATAGGATTCATATTTTTGCAACATCTCTAAGTTGCTCATTTTGACGTTCCGCGGTACACAATTTTTTATTTTTATTTTTTTTTTATAGAAACATAGGTTCGCCTTAACGTCTCGCAAAAGTAAAAAAAAATTTTTTTGCCAAATATCTTATGCTCAATTTGAAAACAGTTAAATTGCGCAACTTTCTATATAGGATTCATATTTTTGCAACATCTCTAAGTTGCTCATTTTGACGTTCCGTGGTACACAATTTTTTATTTTTTTTTTATTTTTATAGAAACATAGGTTCGCCTTAACGTCTCGCAAATGTCAAAAAAAAATTTTTTGCCAAATATCTTACGCTCAATTTGAAGACAATTAAATTGAGCAACTTTCTATATAGGATTCATATTTTTGCAACATCTCAAAGTTGCTCATTTTGACGTTCCGTGGTACACAATTTTTTATTTTTTTTTTATTTTTACAGAAACATAGGTTCGTCTTAACGTCTCGCAAAAGTAAAAAATTTTTTTTTTGCCAAATATCTTATGCTCAATTTGAAGACAATTAAATTGAGCAACTTTCTATATAGGATTCATATTTTTGCAACATCTCTAAGTTGCTCATTTTGACGTTTCGTGGTACACAATTTTTTACTTTTTTTTATTTTTACAGAAACATAGGTTCGCTTTAACGTCTCGCAAAAGTCAAAAAAAATTTTTTTGCCATATATCTGATGCTCAATTTGAAGACAATTAAATTGCGCAACTTTCTATATAGGATTCATATTTTTGCAACATCTCTAAGTTGCTCATTTAGACGTTCCGTTGTACACCATTTTTTATTTTTTTTTTATTTTTATAGAAACATAGGTTCGCCTTAACGTCTCGCAAAAGTTAAAAAAAAATTTTTTTGCCAAATATCTTATTCTCAATTTGAAAACAATTAAATTGAGCAACTTTCTATATCAGATTCATATTTTTGCAACATCTCTAAGTTGCTCATTTTGACGTTCCGTGGTACACAATTTTTTATTTTTTTTTTTATTTTTATAGAAACATAGGTTCACCTTAACGTCTCGCAAAAGTAAAAAAAAATTTTTTTGCCAAATATCTTATGCTCAATTTGAAGACAATTAAATTGGACAACTTTCTATATAGAATTTATATTTTTGCAACATCTCTAAGTTGCTCATTTTGACGTTCCGTGGTACACAATTTTTTATTTTTTTTTTATTTTTACAGAAACATAGGTTCGCCTTAACGTCTCGAAAAAGTAAAAAAAAAATTTTTTGCCAAATATCTTATGCTCAATTTGAAGACAGTTAAATTGCGCAACTTTCTATATAGGATTCATATTTTTGCAACATCTCTAAGTTGCTCATTTTGACGTTCCGTGGTACACAATTTTTTATTTTTTTTTTATTTTTATAGAAACATAGGTTCGCCTTAACGTCTCGCAAAAGTAAAAAAAATTTTTTTTGCCAAATATCTTCTGCTCAATTTGAAGACAATTATATTGAGCAACTTTCTATATAGGATTCATATTTTTGCAACATCTCTAAGTTGCTCATTTTGACGTTCCGTGGTACACAATTTTTTATTTTTTTTTTATTTTTATAGAAACATACGTTCGCCTTAACGTCTCGCAAAAGTCAAAAAAAATTTTTTTTGCCAAATATCTTTTGCTCAATTTGAAGACAATTAAATTGAGCAACTTTCTTTATAGAATTCATATTTTTGCAACATCTCTAAGTTGCTCATTTTGACGTTCCGTGGTACACAATTTTTTATTTTTTTTTTATTTTTATAGAAACATACGTTCGCCTTAACGTCTCGCAAAAGTCAAAAAAAGAATTTTTTTGCCAAATATCTTTTGCTCAATTTGAAGACAATTAAATTGAGCAACTTTCAATATAGAATTCATATTTTTGCAACATCTCTAAGTTGCTCATTTTGACGTTCCGTGGTACACAATTTTTTATTTTTTTTTTATTTTTATAGAAACATAGGTTCGCCTTAACGTCTCGCAAAAGTCAAAAAAAATTTTTTTGCCAAATATCTTATGCTCAATTTGAAGACAATTAAATTGAGCAACTTTCTTTATAGAATTCATATTTTTGCAACATCTCTAAGTTGCTCATTTTGACGTTCCGTGGTACACAATTTTTTATTTTTTTTTTATTTTTATAGAAACATACGTTCGCCTTAACGTCTCGCAAAAGTCAAAAAAAATTTTTTTTGCCAAATATCTTTTGCTCAATTTGAAGACAATTAAATTGAGCAACTTTCTTTATAGAATTCATATTTTTGCAACATCTCTAAGTTGCTCATTTTGACGTTCCGTGGTACACAATTTTTTTTTTTTTTTTTTTTTTTAGAAACATACGTTCGCCTTAACGTCTCGCAAAAGTCAAAAAAAAAATTTTTTGCCAAATATCTTTTGCTCAATTTGAAGACAATTAAATTGAGCAACTTTCTTTATAGAATTCATATTTTTGCAACATCTCTAAGTTGCTCATTTTGACGTTCCGTGGTACACAATTTTTTATTTTTTTTTTATTTTTATAGAAACATACGTTCGCCTTAACGTCTCGCAAAAGTCAAAAAAAGAATTTTTTTGCCAAATATCTTTTGCTCAATTTGAAGACAATTAAATTGAGCAACTTTCAATATAGAATTCATATTTTTGCAACATCTCTAAGTGGTACACAATTTTTTATTTTTTTTTTTATTTTTATAGAAACATACGTTCGCCTTAACGTCTCGCAAAAGTAAAAAAAAAATTTTTTTGCCAAATATCTTTTGCTCAATTTGAAGACAATTAAATTGAGCAACTTTCTATATAGAATTCATATTTTTGCAACATCTCTAAGTTGCTCATTTTGACGTTCCGTGGTACACAATTTTTTATTTTTTTTTTATTTTTATAGAAACATACGTTCGCCTTAACGTCTCGAAAAAGTAAAAAAATTTTTTTTTGCCAAATATCTTATGCTCAATTTGAAGACAATTAAATTGAGCAACTTTCTTTATAGAATTCATATTTTTGCAACATCTCTAAGTTGCTCATTTTGACGTTCCGTGGTACACAATTTTTTATTTTATTTTTATTTTTATAGAAACATAGGTTCGCCTTAACGTCTCGCAAAAGTCAAAAAAAATTTTTTTGCCAAATATCTTATGCTCAATTTGAAGACAATTAAATTGAGCAACTTTCTATATAGAATTCATATTTTTGCAACATCTCTAAGTTGCTCATTTTGACGTTCCGTTGTACACAATTTTTTATTTATTTTTTATTTTTACAGAAACATACGTTCGCCTTAACGTCTCGCAAAATTAAAAAAAATTTTTTTTGCCAAATATCTTATGCTCAATTTGAAGACAATTAAATTGAGCAACTTTCTATATAGGATTCATATTTTTGCAACATCTCTAAGTTGCTCATTTTGACGTTCCGTGGTACACAATTTTTTATTTTTATAAAAACATAGGTTCGCCTTAACGTCTCGCAAAAGTCAAAAAAATTTTTTTTGCCAAATATCTTACGCTCAATTTGAAGACAATTAAATTGAGCAACTTTCTTTATAGAATTCATATTTTTGCAACATCTCTAAGTTGCTCATTTTGACGTTCCGTGGTACACAATTTTTTATTTTTTTTTTATTTTTATAGAAACATAGGTACGCCTTAACGTCTCGCAAAAGTCAAAAAAATTTTTTTTGCCAAATATCTTATGCTCAATTTGAAGACAATTAAATTGAGCAACTTTCTTTAGAGAATTCATATTTTTGCAACATCTCTAAGTTGCTCATTTTGACGTTCCGTGGTACACAATTTTTTATTTTTTTTTTATTTTTATAGAAACATACGTTTGCCTTAACGTCTCGCAAAAGTCAAAAAAATTTTTTTTTGCCAAATATCTTTTGCTCAATTTGAAGACAATTAAATTGAGCAACTTTCTTTATAGAATTCATATTTTTGCAACATCTCTAAGTTGCTCATTTTGACGTTCCGTGGTACACAATTTTTTATTTTTTTTTTATTTTTATAGAAACATACGTTCGCCTTAACGTCTCGCAAAAGTCAAAAAAAAATTTTTTTGCCAAATGTCTTTTGCTCAATTTGAAGACAATTCAATTGAGCAACTTTCAATATAGAATTCATATTTTTGCAACATCTCTAAGTTGCTCATTTTGACGTTCCGTGGTACACAATTTTTTATTTTTTTTTTATTTTTATAGAAACATACGTTCGCCTTAACGTCTCGCAAAAGTCAAAAAAAATTTTTTTGCCAAATATCTTATGCTCAGTTTGAAGACAATTAAATTGAGCAACTTTCAATATAGAATTCATATTTTTGCAACATCTCTAAGTTGCTCATTTTGACGTTCCGTGGTACACAATTTTTTATTTTTTTTTTATTTTTATAGAAACATAGGTTCGCCTTAACGTCTCGCAAAAGTCAAAAAAATTTTTTTTGCCAAATATCTTACGCTCAATTTGAAGACAATTAAATTGAGCAACTTTCTTTATAGAATTCATATTTTTGCAACATCTCTAAGTTGCTCATTTTGACGTTCCGTGGTACACAATTTTTTATTTTTTTTTTATTTTTATAGAAACATAGGTACGCCTTAACGTCTCGCAAAAGTCAAAAAATTTTTTTTTGCAAAATGCTCAATTTGAAGACAATTAAATTGAGCAACTTTCTTTATAGAATTCATATTTTTGCAACATCTCTAAGTTGCTCATTTTGACGTTCCGTGGTACACAATTTTTTATTTTTTTTTTATTTTTATAGAAACATAGGTTCGCCTTAACGTCTCGCAAAAGTCAAAAAAATTTTTTTTGTCAAATATCTTATGCTCAATTTGAAGACAATTAAATTGAGCAACTTTCTTTATAGAATTCATATTTTTGCAACATCTCTAAGTTGCTCATTTTGACGTTCCGTGGTACACAATTTTTAATTTTTTTTTTATTTTTATAGAAACATACGTTCGCCTTAACGTCTCGCAAAAGTCAAAAAAATTTTTTTTGCCAAATATCTTATGCTCAATTTGAAGACAATTAAATTGAGCAACTTTCTTTATAGAATTCATATTTTTGCAACATCTCTAAGTTGCTCATTTTGACGTTCCGTGGTACACAATTTTTTATTTTTTTTTTATTTTTATAGAAACATACGTTCGCCTTAACGTCTCGCAAAAGTCAAAAAAAGATTTTTTGCCAAATATCTTATGCTCAATTTGAAGACAATTAAATTGAGCAACTTTCTTTATAGAATTCATATTTTTGCAACATCTCTAAGTTGCTCATTTTGACGTTCCGTGGTACACAATTTTTTATTTTTTTTTTATTTTTATAGAAACATAGGTTCGCCTTAACGTCTCGCAAAAGTCAAAAAAAATTTTTTTGCCAAATATCTTATGCTCAATTTGAAGACAATTAAATTGAGCAACTTTCTTTATAGAATTCATATTTTTGCAACATCTCTAAGTTGCTCATTTTGACGTTCCGTGGTACACAATTTTTTATTTTTTTTTTATTTTTATAGAAACATACGTTCGCCTTAACGTCTCGCAAAAGTCAAAAAAAATTTTTTTTGCCAAATATCTTTTGCTCAATTTGAAGACAATTAAATTGAGCAACTTTCTTTATAGAATTCATATTTTTGCAACATCTCTAAGTTGCTCATTTTGACGTTCCGTGGTACACAATTTTTTTTTTTTTTTTTTTTTTTAGAAACATACGTTCGCCTTAACGTCTCGCAAAAGTAAAAAAAAAAATTTTTTGCCAAATATCTTTTGCTCAATTTGAAGACAATTAAATTGAGCAACTTTCTTTATAGAATTCATATTTTTGCAACATCTCTAAGTTGCTCATTTTGACGTTCCGTGGTACACAATTTTTTATTTTTTTTTTATTTTTATAGAAACATACGTTCGCCTTAACGTCTCGCAAAAGTCAAAAAAAGAATTTTTTTGCCAAATATCTTTTGCTCAATTTGAAGACAATTAAATTGAGCAACTTTCAATATAGAATTCATATTTTTGCAACATCTCTAAGTGGTACACAATTTTTTATTTTTTTTTTTATTTTTATAGAAACATACGTTCGCCTTAACGTCTCGCAAAAGTAAAAAAAAAATTTTTTTGCCAAATATCTTTTGCTCAATTTGAAGACAATTAAATTGAGCAACTTTCTATATAGAATTCATATTTTTGCAACATCTCTAAGTTGCTCATTTTGACGTTCCGTGGTACACAATTTTTTATTTTTTTTTTATTTTTATAGAAACATACGTTCGCCTTAACGTCTCGAAAAAGTAAAAAAAATTTTTTTTGCCAAATATCTTATGCTCAATTTGAAGACAATTAAATTGAGCAACTTTCTTTATAGAATTCATATTTTTGCAACATCTCTAAGTTGCTCATTTTGACGTTCCGTGGTACACAATTTTTTATTTTATTTTTATTTTTATAGAAACATAGGTTCGCCTTAACGTCTCGCAAAAGTCAAAAAAAATTTTTTTGCCAAATATCTTATGCTCAATTTGAAGACAATTAAATTGAGCAACTTTCTATATAGAATTCATATTTTTGCAACATCTCTAAGTTGCTCATTTTGACGTTCCGTTGTACACAATTTTTTATTTATTTTTTATTTTTACAGAAACATACGTTCGCCTTAACGTCTCGCAAAATTAAAAAAAAATTTTTTTGCCAAATATCTGATGCTCAATTTGAAGACAATTAAATTGAGCAACTTTCTATATAGGATTCATATTTTTGCAACATCTCTAAGTTGCTCATTTTGACGTTCCGTGGTACACAATTTTTTATTTTTTTTTTATTTTTATAGAAACATAGGTTCGCCTTAACGTCTCGCAAAAGTAAGAAAAATTTTTTTTGCCAAATATCTTATGCTCAATTTGAAGACAATTAAATTGAGCAACTTTCTATATAGGATTCATATTTTTGCAACATCTCTAAGTTGCTCATTTTGACGTTCCGTGGTACACAATTTTTTATTTTTATAAAAACATAGGTTCGCCTTAACGTCTCGCAAAAGTCAAAAAAATTTTTTTTGCCAAATATCTTACGCTCAATTTGAAGACAATTAAATTGAGCAACTTTCTTTATAGAATTCATATTTTTGCAACATCTCTAAGTTGCTCATTTTGACGTTCCGTGGTACACAATTTTTTATTTTTTTTTTATTTTTATAGAAACATAGGTACGCCTTAACGTCTCGCAAAAGTCAAAAAAATTTTTTTTGCCAAATATCTTATGCTCAATTTGAAGACAATTAAATTGAGCAACTTTCTTTAGAGAATTCATATTTTTGCAACATCTCTAAGTTGCTCATTTTGACGTTCCGTGGTACACAATTTTTTATTTTTTTTTTATTTTTATAGAAACATACGTTTGCCTTAACGTCTCGCAAAAGTCAAAAAAATTTTTTTTTGCCAAATATCTTTTGCTCAATTTGAAGACAATTAAATTGAGCAACTTTCTTTATAGAATTCATATTTTTGCAACATCTCTAAGTTGCTCATTTTGACGTTCCGTGGTACACAATTTTTTATTTTTTTTTTATTTTTATAGAAACATACGTTCGCCTTAACGTCTCGCAAAAGTCAAAAAAAATTTTTTTTGCCAAATGTATTTTGCTCAATTTGAAGACAATTCAATTGAGCAACTTTCAATATAGAATTCATATTTTTGCAACATCTCTAAGTTGCTCATTTTGACGTTCCGTGGTACACAATTTTTTATTTTTTTTTTATTTTTATAGAAACATACGTTCGCCTTAACGTCTCGCAAAAGTCAAAAAAAATTTTTTTGCCAAATATCTTATGCTCAGTTTGAAGACAATTAAATTGAGCAACTTTCAATATAGAATTCATATTTTTGCAACATCTCTAAGTTGCTCATTTTGACGTTCCGTGGTACACAATTTTTTATTTTTTTTTTATTTTTATAGAAACATAGGTTCGCCTTAACGTCTCGCAAAAGTCAAAAAAATTTTTTTTGCCAAATATCTTACGCTCAATTTGAAGACAATTAAATTGAGCAACTTTCTTTATAGAATTCATATTTTTGCAACATCTCTAAGTTGCTCATTTTGACGTTCCGTGGTACACAATTTTTTATTTTTTTTTTATTTTTATAGAAACATAGGTACGCCTTAACGTCTCGCAAAAGTCAAAAAATTTTTTTTTGCAAAATGCTCAATTTGAAGACAATTAAATTGAGCAACTTTCTTTATAGAATTCATATTTTTGCAACATCTCTAAGTTGCTCATTTTGACGTTCCGTGGTACACAATTTTTTATTTTTTTTTTATTTTTATAGAAACATAGGTTCGCCTTAACGTCTCGCAAAAGTCAAAAAAATTTTTTTTGTCAAATATCTTATGCTCAATTTGAAGACAATTAAATTGAGCAACTTTCTTTATAGAATTCATATTTTTGCAACATCTCTAAGTTGCTCATTTTGACGTTCCGTGGTACACAATTTTTAATTTTTTTTTTATTTTTATAGAAACGTACGTTCGCCTTAACGTCTCGCAAAAATCAAAAAAAAATTTTTTTGCCAAATATCTTTTGCTCAATTTGAAGACAATTAAATTGAGCAACTTTCTTTATAGAATTCATATTTTTGCAACATCTCTAAGTTGCTCATTTTGACGTTCCGTGGTACACAATTTTTTATTTTTTTTTTATTTTTATAGAAGCATACGTTCGCCTTAACGTCTCGCAAAAGTAAAAAAAAAAATTTTTTTGCCAAATATCTTTTGCTCAATTTGAAGACAATTAAATTGAGCAACTTTCAATATAGAATTCATATTTTTGCAACATCTCTAAGTTGCTCATTTTGACGTTCCGTGGTACACAATTTTTTATTTTTTTTTTATTTTTATAGAAACATACGTTCGCCTTAACGTCTCGCAAAAGTCAAAAAAAATTTTTTTTGCCAAACTTCTTTTGCTCAATTTGAAGACAATTAAATTGAGCAACTTTCTTTATAGAATTCATATTTTTGCAACATCTCTAAGTTGCTCATTTTGACGTTCCGTGGTACACAATTTTTTTTTTTTTATTTTATTTTTATAGAAACATAGGTTCGCCTTAACGTCTCGCAAAAGTCAAAAAAATTTTTTTTGTAAAATATCTTATGCTCAATTTGAAGACAATTAAATTGAGCTACTTTTTTTATAGAATTCATATTTTTGCAACATCTCTAAGTTGCTCATTTTGACGTTCCGTGGTACACAATTTTTTATTTTTTTTTTATTTTTATAGAAACATACGTTCGCCTTAACGTCTCGCAAATGTCGAAAAAAAATTTTTTTGCCAAATATCTTTTGCTCAATTTGAAGACAATTAAATTGAGAAAATTTCTTTATAGAATTCATATTTTTGCAACATCTCTAAGTTGCTCATTTTGACGTTCCGTGGTACACAATTTTTTATTTTTTTTTTATTTTTATAGAAACATAGGTTCGCCTTAACGTCTCGCAAAAGTCAAAAAAAAATTTTTTGCCAAATATCTTATGCTCAATTTGAAGACAATTAAATTGAGAAACTTTCTTTATAGAATTCATATTTTTGCAACATCTCTAAGTTGCTCATTTTGACGTTCCGTGGTACACAATTTTTTATTTTTTTTTTATTTTTATAGAAACATACGTTCGCCTTAACGTCTCGCAAAAATCAAAAAAAAAAATTTTTTTGCCAAATATCTTTTGCTCAATTTGAAGACAATTAAATTGAGCAACTTTCAATATAGAATTCATGTTTTTGCAGCATCTCTAAGTTGCTCATTTTGACGTTCCGTGGTACACAATTTTTTATTTTTATAGAAACATACGTTCGCCTTAACGTCTCGCAAAAGTAAAAAAAATTTTTTTTTGCCAAATATCTTTTGCTCAATTCAAAGACAATTAAATTGAGCAACTTTCTATATAGAATTCATATTTTTGCAACATCTCTAAGTTGCTCATTTTGACGTTCCGTGGTACACAATTTTTTATTTTTTTTTTATTTTTATAGAAACATACGTTCGCCTTAACGTCTCGCAAAAGTCAAAAAAAAATTTTTTTGCCAAATATCTTTTGCTCAATTTGAAGACAATTAAATTGAGCAACTTTCTTTATAGAATTCATATTTTTGCAACATCTCTAAGTTGCTCATTTTGACGTTCCGTGGTACACAATTTTTTATTTTTTTTTTATTTTTATAGAAACATAGGTTCGCCTTAACGTCTCGCAAAAGTCAAAAAAAATTTTTTTTGCCAAATATCTTTTGCTCAATTTGAAGACAATTAAATTGAGCAACTTTCAATATAAAATTCATATTTTTGCAACATCTCTAAGTTGCTCATTTTGACGTTCCGTGGTACACAATTTTTTATTTTTTTATTATTTTTATAGAAACACAGGTTCGCCTTAACGTCTCGCAAAAATCAAAAAAAAAATTTTTGGCAAATATCTTATGCTTAGTTTGAAGACAATTAAATTGCGCAACTTTCTATATAGGATTTATATTTTTGCAACATCTCTAAGTTGCTCATTTTGACGTTCCGTGGTACACAATTTTTTATTTTTTTTTTATTTTTATAGAAACATACGTTCGCCTTAACGTCTCGCAAAAGTCAAAAAAAATTTTTTTTGCCAAATATCTTTTGCTCAATTTGAAGACAATTAAATTGAGCAACTTTCTTTGTAGAATTCATATTTTTTCAACATCTTTAAGTTGCTCATTTTGACGTTCCGTGGTACACAATTTTTTATTTTTTTTTAATTTTTATAGAAACATACGTTCGCCTTAACGTCTCGCAAAAGTCAAAAAAAATTTTTTTTGCCAAATATCTTTTGCTCAATTTGAAGACAATTAAATTGAGCAACTTTCTTTATAGAATTCATATTTTTTCAACATCTCTAAGTTGCTCATTTTGACGTTCCGTGGTACACAATTTTTTATTTTTTTTTTATTTTTATAGAAACATACGTTCGCCTTAACGTCTCGCAAAAGTCAAAAAAATTTTTTTTTGCCAAATATCTTTTGCTCAATTTGAAGACAATTAAATTGAGCAACTTTTTTTATAGAATTCATATTTTTTCAACATCTCTAAGTTGCTCATTTTGACGTTCCGTGGTACACAATTTTTTATATTTTTTTTATTTTTATAGAAACATACGTTCGCCTTAACGTCTCGCAAAAGTCAAAAAAAATTTTTTTTGCCAAATATCTTTTGCTTAATTTAAAGACAATTAAATTGAGCAACTTTCAATATAGAATTCATATTTTTGCAACATCTCTAAGTTGCTCATTTTGACGTTCCGTGGTACACAATTTTTTATTTTTTTTTTATTTTTATAGAAACATAGGTTCGCCTTAACGTCTCGCAAAAATCAAAAAAAAAATTTTTGGCAAATATCTTATGCTCAGTTTGAAGACAATTAAATTGCGCAACTTTCTATATAGGATTCATATTTTTGCAACATCTCTAAGTTGCTCATTTTGACGTTCCGTGGTACACAATTTTTTATTTTTTTTTTATTTTTATAGAAACATACGTTCGCCTTAACGTCTCGCAAAAGTCAAAAAAAATTTTGTTGCCAAATATCTTATGCTCAATTTGAAGACAATTAAATTGAGCAACTTTCTATATAGAATTCATATTTTTGCAACATCTCTAAGTTGCTCATTTTGACGTTCCGTGGTACACAATTTTTTATTTTTTTTTTATTTTTATAGAAACATACGTTCGCCTTAACGTCTCGCAAAAGTCAAAAAAAATTTTTTTGCCAAATATCTTATGCTCAATTTGAAGACAATTAAATTGAGCAACTTTCTTTATAGAATTCATATTTTTGCAACATCTCTAAGTTGCTCATTTTGACGTTCCGTGGTACACAATTTTTTATTTTTTTTTTATTTTTATAGAAACATACGTTCGCCTTAACGTCTCGCAAAAATCAAAAAAAAAATTTTTTTTGCCAAATATCTTTTGCTCAATTTGAAGACAATTAAATTGAGCAACTTTCAATATAGAATTCATGTTTTTGCAGCATCTCTAAGTTGCTCATTTTGACGTTCCGTGGTACACAATTTTTTATTTTTATAGAAACATACGTTCGCCTTAACGTCTCGCAAAAGTAAAAAAAATTTTTTTTTGCCAAATATCTTTTGCTCAATTCAAAGACAATTAAATTGAGCAACTTTCTATATAGAATTCATATTTTTGCAACATCTCTAAGTTGCTCATTTTGACGTTCCGTGGTACACAATTTTTTATTTTTTTTTTATTTTTATAGAAACATACGTTCGCCTTAACGTCTCGCAAAAGTCAAAAAAAAATTTTTTTGCCAAATATCTTTTGCTCAATTTGAAGACAATTAAATTGAGCAACTTTCTTTATAGAATTCATATTTTTGCAACATCTCTAAGTTGCTCATTTGGACGTTCCGTGGTACACAATTTTTTATTTTTTTTTTATTTTTATAGAAACATAGGTTCGCCTTAACGTCTCGCAAAAGTCAAAAAAAATTTTTTTTGCCAAATATCTTTTGCTCAATTTGAAGACAATTAAATTGAGCAACTTTCAATATAAAATTCATATTTTTGCAACATCTCTAAGTTGCTCATTTTGACGTTCCGTGGTACACAATTTTTTATTTTTATAGAAACTTAGGTTCGCCTTAACGTCTCGCAAAAATCAAAAAAAAATTTTTTGGCAAATATCTTATGCTTAGTTTGAAGACAATTAAATTGCGCAACTTTCTATATAGGATTTATATTTTTGCAACATCTCTAAAATGCTCATTTTGACGTTCCGTGGTACACAATTTTTTATTTTTTTTTTATTTTTATAGAAACATACGTTCGCCTTAACGTCTCGCAAAAGTCAAAAAAAATTTTTTTTGCCAAATATCTTTTGCTCAATTTGAAGACAATTAAATTGAGCAACTTTCTTTATAGAATTCATATTTTTTCAACATCTCTAAGTTGCTCATTTTGACGTTCCGTGGTACACAATTTTTTATTTTTTTTTTATTTTTATAGAAACATACGTTCGCCTTAACGTCTCGCAAAAGTAAAAAAAAATTTTTTTTGCCAAATATCTTTTGCTCAATTTGAAGACAATTAAATTGAGCAACTTTCTTTATAGAATTCATATTTTTTCAACATCTCTAAGTTGCTCATTTTGACGTTCCGTGGTACACAATTTTTTATTTTTTTTTTATTTTTATAGAAACATACGTTCGCCTTAACGTCTCGCAAAAGTCAAAAAAAATTTTTTTTGCCAAATATCTTTTGCTCAATTTGAAGACAATTAAATTGAGCAACTTTCTTTATAGAATTCATATTTTTTCAACATCTCTAAGTTGCTCATTTTGACGTTCCGTGGTACACAATTTTTTATTTTTTTTTTATTTTTATAGAAACATACGTTCGCCTTAACGTCTCGCAAAAGTCAAAAAAAATTTTTTTTGCCAAATATCTTTTGCTCAATTTGAAGACAATTAAATTGAGCAACTTTCAATATAGAATTCATATTTTTGCAACATCTCTAAGTTGCTCATTTTGACGTTCGGTGGTACACAATTTTTTATTTTTTTTTTATTTTTATAGAAACATAGGTTCGCCTTAACGTCTCGCAAAAGTCAAAAAAAATTTTTTTGCCAAATATCTTATGCTCAATTTGAAGACAATTAAATTGAGCAACTTTCTATATAGAACTCATATTTTTGCAACATCTCTAAGTTGCTCATTTTGACGTTCCGTGGTACACAATTTTTTATTTTTTTTTTATTTTTATAGAAACATAGGTTTGCCTTAACGTCTCGCAAAAGTCAAAAAAAAATTTTTTTGCCAAATATCTTATGCTCAATTTGAAGACAATTAAATTGAGCAACTTTCTATATAGGATTCATATTTTTGCAACATCTCTAAGTTGCTCATTTTGACGTTCCGTGGTACACAATTTTTTTTTTTTTTTTTTTTTTATAGAAACATAGGTTCGCCTTAACGTCTCGCAAAAGTTAAAAAAAATTTTTTTTGCCAAATATCTTATGCTCAGTTTGAAGACAATTAAATTGCGCAACTTTCTATATACGATTCATATTTTTGCAACATCTCTAAGTTGCTCATTTTGACGTTCCGTGGTACACAATTTTTTTTATTTTTAAAGAAACATAGGTTCGCCTTAACGTCTCGCAAAAGTCAAAAAAAAATTTTTTGGCAAATATCTTATTCTCAGTTTGAAGACAATTAAATTGAGCAACTTTCTTTATAGAATTCATATTTTTGCAACATCTCTAAGTTGCTCATTTTGACGTTCCGTGGTACACAATTTTTTATTTTTTTTTTATTTTTATAGAAACATACGTTCGCCTTAACGTCTCGCAAAAGTCAAAAAAAAATTTTTTTGCCAAATATCTTTTGCTCAATTTGAAGACAATTAAATTGAGCAACTTTCAATATAGAATTCATATTTTTGCAACATCTCTAAGTTGCTCATTTTGACGTTCCGTGGTACACAATTTTTTATTTTTTTTTTATTTTTATAGAAACATACGTTCGCTTTAACGTCTTGCAAAAGTCAAAAAAAAATTTTTTAGCCAAATATCTTTTGCTCAATTTAAAGACAATTAAATTGAGCAACTTTCTTTATAGAATTCATATTTTTGCAACATCTCTAAGTTGCTCATTTTGACGTTCCGTGGTACACAATTTTTTATTTTTTTTTTATTTTTATAGAAACATACGTTCGCCTTAACGTCTCGCAAAAGTCAAAAAAATTTTTTTTTGCCAAATATCTTTTGCTCAATTTGAAGACAATTAAATTGAGCAACTTTCTTTATAGAATTCATATTTTTGCAACATCTCTAAGTTGCTCATTTTGACGTTCCGTGGTACACAATTTTTTATTTTTTTTTTATTTTTATAGAAACATACGTTTGCCTTAACGTCTCGCAAAAGTCAAAAAAAATTTTTTTTGCCAAATATCTTTTGCTCAATTTGAAGACAATTAAATTGAGCAACTTTCTTTATAGAATTCATATTTTTGCAACATCTCTAAGTTGCTCATTTTGACGTTCCGTGGTACACAATTTTTTATTTTTTTTTTATTTTTATAGAAACATACGTTCGCCTTAACGTCTCGCAAAAGTCAAAAAAAATTTTTTTTGCCAAATATCTTTTGCTCAATTTGAAGACAATTAAATTGAGCAACTTTCAATATAGAATTCATATTTTTGCAACATCTCTAAGTTGCTCATTTTGACGTTCCGTGGTACACAATTTTTTATTTTTTTTTTATTTTTATAGAAACATACGTTCGCCTTAACGTCTCGCAAAAGTCAAAAAAAAATTTTTTTGCCAAATATCTTTTGCTCAATTTGAAGACAATTAAATTGAACAACTTTATAGAATTCATATTTTTGCAACATCTCTAAGTTGCTCATTTTGACGTTCCGTTGTACACAATTTTTTATTTTTTTTTTATTTTTATAGAAACATAGGTTCGCCTTAACGTCTCGCAAAAGTCAAAAAAAATTTTTTTTGCCAGATATCTTTTGCTCAATTTGAAGACAATTAAATTGAGCAACTTTCAATATAGAATTCATATTTTTGCAACATCTCTAAGTTGCTCATTTTGACGTTCCGTGGTACACAATTTTTTATTTTTTTTTTATTTTTATAGAAACATACGTTCGCCTTAACGTCTCGCAAAAGTGAAAAAAAATTTTTTTTGCCAAATATCTTATGCTCAATTTGAAGACAATTAAATTGAGCAACTTTCTATATAGAATTCATATTTTTGCAACATCTCTAAGTTGCTCATTTTGACGTTCCGTGGTACACAATTTTTTATTTTTTTTTTATTTTTATAGAAACATACGTTCGCCTTAACGTCTCGCAAAAGTCAAAAAAAATTTTTTTTGCCAAATATCTTTTGCTCAATTTGAAGACAATTAAATTGAGCAACTTTCTTTATAGAATTCATATTTTTGCAACATCTCTAAGTTGCTCATTTTGACGTTCCGTGGTACACAATTTTTTATTTTTTTTTTATTTTTATAGAAACATAGGTTCGTCTTAACGTCTCGCAAAAGTCAAAAAAAATTTTTTTTGCCAGATATCTTTTGCTCAATTTGAAGACAATTAAATTGAGCAACTTTCAATATAGAATTCATATTTTTGCAACATCTCTAAGTTGCTCAGTTTGACGTTCCGTGGTACACAATTTTTTATTTTTTTTTTATTTTTATAGAAACATAGGTTCGCCTTAACGTCTCGCAAAAGTCAAAAAAAAAAATTTTTGCCAAATATCTTTTGCTCAATTTGAAGACAATTAAATTGAGCAACTTTCAATATAAAATTCATATTTTTGCAACATCTCTAAGTTGCTCATTTTGACGTTCCGTGGTACACAATTTTTTATTTTTTTTTTATTTTTATAGAAACATAGGTTCGCCTTAACGTCGCGCAAAAATCAAAAAAAAATTTTTTGGCAAATATCTTATGCTCAGTTTGAAGACAATTAAATTGAGCAACTTTCAATATAGAATTCATATTTTTGCAACATCTCTAAGTTGCTCATTTTGACGTTCCGTGGTACACAATTTTTTATTTTTTTTTTATTTTTATAGAAACATACGTTCGCCTTAACGTCTCGCAAAAGTCAAAAAAAAATTTTTTTGCCAAATATCTTTTGCTCAATTTGAAGACAATTAAATTGAGCAACTTTAAATATAGAATTCATATTTTTGCAACATCTCTAAGTTGCTCATTTTGACGTTCCGTGGTACACAATTTTTTATTTTTTTTTTATTTTTATAGAAACATACGTTCGCCTTAACGTCTCGCAAAAGTCAAAAAAAAAATTTTTTTGCCAAATATCTTTTGCTCAATTTGAAGACAATTAAATTGAGCAACTTTCTATATAGAATTTAAATTTTTGCAACATCTCTAAGTTGCTCATTTTGACGTTCCGTGGTACACAATTTTTTATTTTTTTTTTATTTTTATAGAAACATACGTTCGCCTTAACGTCTCGCAAAAGTCAAAAAAAAATTTTTTTGCCAAATATCTTTTGCTCAATTTGAAGACAATTAAATTGAGCAACTTTCTATATAGAATTTAAATTTTTGCAACATCTCTAAGTTGCTCATTTTGACGTTCCGTGGTACACAATTTTTTATTTTTTTTTTATTTTTATAGAAACATAGGTTCGCCTTAACGTCTCGCAAAAATCAAAAAAAATTTTTTTGGCAAATATCTTATGCTCAGTTTGAAGACAATTAAATTGCGCAACTTTCTATATAGGATTCATATTTTTGCAACATCTCTAAGTTGCTCATTTTGACGTTCCGTGGTACACAATTTTTTATTTTTTTTTTATTTTTATAGAAACATACGTTCGCCTTAACGTCTCGCAAAAGTAAAAAAAATTTTTTTTTGCCAAATATCTTTTGCTCAATTTGAAGACAATTAAATTGAGCAACTTTCTTTATAGAATTCATATTTTTTCAACATCTCTAAGTTGCTCATTTTGACGTTCCGTGGTACACAATTTTTTATTTTTTTTTTATTTTTATAGAAACATACGTTCGCCTTAACGTCTCGCAAAAGTAAAAAAAAAATTTTTTTGCCAAATATCTTTTGCTCAATTTGAAGACAATTAAATTGAGCAACTTTCAATATAGAATTCATATTTTTGCAACATCTCTAAGTTGCTCATTTTGACGTTCCGTGGTACACAATTTTTTATTTTTTTTTTATTTTTATAGAAACATACGTTCGCCTTAACGTCTCGCAAAAGTCAAAAAAAATTTTTTTGCCAAATATCTTATGCTCAATTTGAAGACAATTAAATTGAGCAACTTTCTATATAGAATTCATATTTTTGCAACATCTCTAAGTTGCTCATTTTGACGTTCCGTGGTACACAATTTTTTATTTTTTTTTTATTTTTATAGAAACATACGTTCGCCTTAACGTCTCGCAAAAGTCAAAAAAAAATTTTTTTGCCAAATATCTTTTGCTCAATTTGAAGACAATTAAATTGAGCAACTTTCTTTATAGAATTCATATTTTTGCAACATCTCTAAGTTGCTCATTTTGACTTTCCGTGGTACACAATTTTTTATTTTTTTTTTATTTTTATAGAAACATAGGTTCGCCTTAACGTCTCGCAAAAGTCAAAAAAAAATTTTTTTGCCAAATATCTTTTGCTCAATTTGAAGACAATTAAATTGAGCAACTTTCAATATAGAATTCATATTTTTGCAACATCTCTAAGTTGCTCATTTTGACGTTCCGTGGTACACAATTTTTTATTTTTTTTTTATTTTTATAGAAACATACGTTCGCCTTAACGTCTCGCAAAAGTCAAAAAAAAATTTTTTTGCCAAATATCTTTTGCTCAATTTGAAGACAATTAAATTGAGCAACTTTCAATATAGAATTCATATTTTTGCAACATCTCTAAGTTGCTCATTTTGACGTTCCGTGGTACACAATTTTTTATTTTTTATTTTTTTTTTATTTTTATAGAAACATACGTTCGCCTTAACGTCTCGCAAAAGTCAAAAAAATTTTTTTTGCCAAATATCTTTTGCTCAATTTGAAGACAATTAAATTGAGCAACTTTCAATATAGAATTCATATTTTTGCAACATCTCTAAGTTGCTCATTTTGACGTTCCGTGGTACACAATTTTTTATTTTTTTTTTATTTTTATAGAAACATACGTTCGCCTTAACGTCTCGCAAAAGTCAAAAAAAAATTTTTTTGCCAAATATCTTTTGCTCAATTTGAAGACAATTAAATTGAGCAACTTTCAATATAGAATTCATATTTTTGCAACATCTCTAAGTTGCTCATTTTGACGTTCCGTGGTACACAATTTTTTATTTTTTTTTTATTTTTATAGAAACATACGTTCGCCTTAACGTCTCGCAAAAGTCAAAAAAAAATTTTTTTGCCAAATATCTTTTGCTCAATTTGAAGACAATTAAATTGGGCAACTTTCTATATAGAATTCATATTTTTGCAACATCTCTAAGTTGCTCATTTTGACGTTCCGTGGTACACAATTTTTTATTTTTTTTTTATTTTTATAGAAACATACGTTCGCCTTAACGTCTCGCAAAAGTCAAAAAAAAATTTTTTTGCCAAATATCTTTTGCTCAATTTGAAGACAATTAAATTGAGCTACTTTCTTTATAGAATTCATATTTTTGCAACATCTCTAAGTTGCTCATTTTGACGTTCCGTGGCACACAATTTTTTATTTTTTTTTTATTTTTATAGAAACATACGTTCGCCTTAACGTCTCGCAAAAGTAAAAAAAATTTTTTTTTGCCAAATATCTTTTGCTCAATTTGAAGACAATTAAATTGAGCAACTTTCTTTATAGAATTCATATTTTTTCAACATCTCTAAGTTGCTCATTTTGACGTTCCGTGGTACACAATTTTTTATTTTTTTTTTATTTTTATAGAAACATACGTTCGCCTTAACGTCTCGCAAAAGTCAAAAAAAATTTTTTTTGCCAAATATCTTTTGCTCAATTTGAAGACAATTAAATTGAGCAACTTTCAATATAGAATTCATATTTTTGCAACATCTCTAAGTTGCTCATTTTGACGTTCCGTGGTACACAATTTTTTATTTTTTTTTTATTTTTATAGAAACATAGGTTTGCCTTAACGTCTCGCAAAAATCAAAAAAAAATTTTTTGGCAAATATCTTATGCTCAGTTTGAAGACAATTAAATTGAGCAACTTTCTATATAGGATTCATATTTTTGCAACATCTCTAAGTTGCTCATTTTGACGTTCCGTGGTACAAAATTTTTTATTTTTTTTTTTATTTTTATAGAAACATACGTTCGCCTTAACGTCTCGCAAAAGTCAAAAAAAATTTTTTTGCCAAATATCTTATGCTCAATTTGAAGACAATTAAATTGAGCAACTTTCTATATAGAATTCATATTTTTGTAACATCTCTAAGATGCTCATTTTGACGTTCCGTGGTACACAATTTTTTATTTTTTTTTTATTTTTATAGAAACATAGGTTCGCCTTAACGTCTCGCAAAAGTCAAAAAAAATTTTTTTTGCCAAATATCTTATGCTCAATTTGAAGACAATTAAATTGAGCAACTTTCTATATAAAATTCATATTTTTGCAACATCTCTAAGTTGCTCATTTTGACGTTCCGTGGTACACAATTTTTTATTTTTTTTTTATTTTTATAGAAACATACGTTCGCCTTAACGTCTCGCAAAAGTCAAAAAAAATTTTTTTTGCCAAATATCTTTTGCTCAATTTGAAGACAATTAAATTGAGCAACTTTCTATATAGAATTCATATTTTTGCAGCATCTCTAAGTTGCTCATTTTGACGTTCCGTGGTACACAATTTTTTATTTTTTTTTTATTTTTATAGAAACATAGGTTCGCCTTAACGTCTCGCAAAAGTCAAAAAAAAATTTTTTGCCAAATATCTTATGCTCAATTTGAAGACAATTAAATTGAGCAACTTTCTATATAGAATTCATATTTTTGCAACATCTCTAAGTTGCTCATTTTGACGTTCCGTGGTACACAATTTTTTATTTTTATAGAAACATAGGTTCGCCTTAACGTCTCGCAAAAGTAAAAAAAATTTTTTTTGCCAAATATCTTATGCTCAATTTGAAGACAATTAAATTGAGCAACTTTCAATATAGAATTCATATTTTTGCAACATCTCTAAGTTGCTCATTTTGACGTTCCGTGGTACACAATTTTTTTTTTTTTTTTTTTTTTATAGAAACATAGGTTCGCAAAAGTCAAAAAAATTTTTTTTGCCAAATATCTTATGCTCAATTTGAAGACAATTAAATTGAGCAACTTTCTATATAGAATTCATATTTTTGCAACATCTCTAAGTTGCTCATTTTGACGTTCCGTGGTACACAATTTTTTTTTTTTTTTAACGTCTCGCAAAAGTCAAAAAAATTTTTTTTGCCAAATATCTTATGCTCAATTTGAAGACAATTAAATTAAGCAACTTTCTATATAGGATTCATATTTTTGCAACATCTCTAAGTTGCTCATTTTGACGTTCCGTGGTACACAATTTTTTTTTTTTTTTTTTTTTTATAGAAACATAGGTTCGCCTTAACGTCTCGCAAAAGTTAAAAAAAATTTTTTTTGCCAAATATCTTATGCTCAGACAATTAAATTGCGCAACTTTCTATATACGATTCATATTTTTGCAACATCTCTAAGTTGCTCATTTTGACGTTCCGTGGTACACAATTTTTTTTATTTTTAAAAAAACATAGGTTCGCCTTAACGTCTCGCAAAAGTCAAAAAAAATTTTTTTGGCAAATATCTTATGCTCAGTTTGAAAACAATTAAATTGCGCAACTTTCTATATAGGATTCATATTTTTGCAACATTTCTAAGTTGCTCATTTTGACGTTCGCTTTAACGTCTTGCAAAAGTCAAAAAAAATTTTTTTTGCCAAATATCTTTTGCTCAATTTGAAGACAATTAAATTGAGCAACTTTCTTTATAGAATTCATATTTTTGCAACATCTCTAAGTTGCTCATTTTGACGTTCCGTGGTACACAATTTTTTATTTTTTTTTTTTTTTTATAGAAACATACGTTCGCCTTAACGTCTCGCAAAAGTCAAAAAAAATTTTTTTTGTCAAATATCTTTTGCTCAATTTGAAGACAATTAAATTGAGCAACTTTCTTTATAGAATTCATATTTTTGCAACATCTCTAAGTTGCTCATTTTGACGTTCCGTGGTACACAATTTTTTATTTTTTTTTTATTTTTATAGAAACATACGTTCGTCTTAACGTCTCGCAAAAGTCAAAAAAAATTTTTTTTGCCAAATATCTTTTGCTCAATTTGAAGACAATTAAATTGAGCAACTTTCTTTATAGAATTCATATTTTTGCAACATCTCTAAGTTGCTCATTTTGACGTTCCGTGGTACACAATTTTTTATTTTTTTTTTATTTTTATAGAAACATAGGTTCGCCTTAACGTCTCGCAAAAGTCAAAAAAAAATTTTTTTGCCAAATATCTTTTGCTCAATTTGAAGACAATTAAATTGAGCAACTTTCAATATAGAATTCATATTTTTGCAACATCTCTAAGTTGCTCATTTTGACGTTCCGTGGTACACAATTTTTTATTTTTATAGAAACATAGGTTCGCCTTAACGTCTCGCAAAAGTCAAAAAAAAATTTTTTTGCCAAATATCTTTTGCTCAATTTGAAGACAATTAAATTGAGCAACTTTCTATATAGAATTCATATTTTTGCAACATCTCTAAGTTGCTCATTTTGACGTTCCGTGGTACACAATTTTTTATTTTTTTTTTTTTTTATAGAAACATAGGTTCGCAAAAGTCAAAAAAAATTTTTTTGCCAAATATCTTATTCTCAATTTGAAGACAATTAAATTGAGCAACTTTCTATATAGAATTCATATTTTTGCAACATCTCTAAGTTGCTCATTTTGACGTTCCGTGGTACACAATTTTTTATTTTATTTTTATTTTTATAGAAACATAGGTATGCCTTAACATCTCGCAAAAGTCAAAAAAAAATTTTTTTGCCAAATATCTTATGCTCAATTTGAAGACAATTAAATTGAGCAACTTTCTATATAGAATTCATATTTTTGCAACATCTCTAAGTTGCTCATTTTGACGTTCCGTGGTACACAATTTTTTATTTTTTTTTTATTTTTATAGAAACATAGGTTTGCCTTAACGTCTCGCAAAAGTCAAAAAAAATTTTTTTGCCAAATATCTTATGCTCAATTTGAAGACAATTAAATTGAGCAACTTTCTATATAGGATTCATATTTTTGCAACATCTCTAAGTTGCTCATTTTGACGTTCCGTGGTACACAATTTTTTTTATTTTTAAAGAAACATAGGTTCGCCTCAACGTCTCGCAAAAGTCAAAAAATTTTTTTTTGCCAAATATCTTATGCTCAATTTAAAGAAAATTAAATTGAGCAACTTTCTATATAGAATTCATATTTTTGCAACATCTCTAAGTTGCTCATTTTGACGTTCCGTGGTACACAATTTTTTTTTTTTTTTTTTTTTTTATAGAAACATACGTTCGCCTTAACGTCTCGCAAAAGTCAAAAAAAATTTTTTTTGCCAAATATCTTTTGCTCAATTTGAAGACAATTAAATTGAGCAACTTTCTATATAGAATTCATATTTTTGCAACATCTCTAAGTTGCTCATTTTGACGTTCCGTGGTACACAATTTTTTATTTTTTTTTTATTTTTATAGAAACATACGTTCGCCTTAACGTCTCGCAAAAGTCAAAAAAATTTTTTTTTGCCAAATATGTTTTGCTCAATTTGAAGACATATAAATTGAGCAACTTTCTATATAGAATTCATATTTTTGCAACATCTCTAAGTTGCTCATTTTGACGTTCCGTGGTACACAATTTTTTATTTTTTTTTAATTTTTATAGAAACATACTTTCGCCTTAACGTCTCGCAAAAGTAAAAAAAATTTTTTTTGCCAAATATCTTATGCTCAATTTGAAGACAATTAAATTGAGCAACTTTCTATATAGAATTCATATTTTTGCAACATTTCTAACTTGCTCATTTTGACGTTCCGTGGTACACAATTTTTTTTTTTTTTTTTATTTTTATAGAAACATACGTTCGCCTTAACGTCTCGCAAAAGTCAAAAAAAAATTTTTTTGCCAAATATGTTTTGCTCAATTTGAAGACATATAAATTGAGCAACTTTCTATATAGAATTCATATTTTTGCAACATCTCTAAGTTGCTCATTTTGACGTTCCGTGGTACACAATTTTTTTTTTTTTTTTTTTTTTTATAGAAACATAGGTTCGCCTTAACGTCTCGCAAAAGTTAAAAAAAAAATTTTTTGCCAAATATCTTATGCTCAGTTTGAAGACAATTAATTTGCGCAACTTTCTATATACGATTTATATTTTTGCAACATTTCTAACTTGCTCATTTTGACGTTCCGTGGTACACAATTTTTTTTTTTTTTTTTATTTTTATAGAAACATACGTTCGCCTTAACGTCTCGCAAAAGTCAAAAAAAAATTTTTTTGCCAAATATCTTTTGCTCAATTTGAAGACAATTAAATTGAGCAACTTTCTATATAGAATTCATATTTTTGCAACATCTCTAAGTTGCTCATTTTTTTTGCCAAATATCTTTTGCTCAATTTGAAGACAATTAAATTAAGCAACTTTCTATATAGAATTCATATTTTTGCAACATCTCTAAGTTGCTCATTTTGACGTTCCGTGGTACACAATTTTTTATTTTTTTTTAATTTTTATAGAAACATACTTTCGCCTTAACGTCTCGCAAAAGTAAAAAAAATTTTTTTTGCCAAATATCTTATGCTCAATTTGAAGACAATTAAATTGAGCAACTTTCTATATAGAATTCATATTTTTGCAACATTTCTAACTTGCTCATTTTGACGTTCCGTGGTACACAATTTTTTTTTTTTTTTTTATTTTTATAGAAACATACGTTCGCCTTAACGTCTCGCAAAAGTCAAAAAAAAATTTTTTTGCCAAATATGTTTTGCTCAATTTGAAGACATATAAATTGAGCAACTTTCTATATAGAATTCATATTTTTGCAACATCTCTAAGTTGCTCATTTTGACGTTCCGTGGTACACAATTTTTTTTTTTTTTTTTTTTTTTATAGAAACATAGGTTCGCCTTAACGTCTCGCAAAAGTTGAAAAAAAATTTTTTTGCCAAATATCTTATGCTCAGTTTGAAGACAATTAATTTGCGCAACTTTCTATATACGATTTATATTTTTGCAACATTTCTAACTTGCTCATTTTGACGTTCCGTGGTACACAATTTTTTTTTTTTTTTTTATTTTTATAGAAACATACGTTCGCCTTAACGTCTCGCAAAAGTCAAAAAAAAATTTTTTTGCCAAATATCTTTTGCTCAATTTGAAGACAATTAAATTGAGCAACTTTCTATATAGAATTCATATTTTTGCAACATCTCTAAGTTGCTCATTTTTTTTGCCAAATATCTTTTGCTCAATTTGAAGACAATTAAATTGAGCAACTTTCTATATAGAATTCATATTTTTGCAACATCTCTAAGTTGCTCATTTTGACGTTCCGTGGTACACAATTTTTTATTTTTTTTTTATTTTTATAGAAACATACGTTCGCCTTAACGTCTCGCAAAAGTCAAAAAAATTTTTTTTTGCCAAATATGTTTTGCTCAATTTGAAGACATATAAATTGAGCAACTTTCTATATAGAATTCATATTTTTGCAACATCTCTAAGTTGCTCATTTTGACGTTCCGTGGTACACAATTTTTTTTTTTTTTTTTTTTTTTATAGAAACATAGGTTCGCCTTAACGTCTCGCAAAAGTTAAAAAAAAATTTTTTTGCCAAATATCTTATGCTCAGTTTGAAGACAATTAATTTGCGCAACTTTCTATATACGATTTATATTTTTGCAACATTTCTAACTTGCTCATTTTGACGTTCCGTGGTACACAATTTTTTTTTTTTTTTTTATTTTTATAGAAACATACGTTCGCCTTAACGTCTCGCAAAAGTCAAAAAAAAATTTTTTTGCCAAATATCTTTTGCTCAATTTGAAGACAATTAAATTGAGCAACTTTCTATATAGAATTCATATTTTTGCAACATCTCTAAGTTGCTCATTTTTTTTGCCAAATATCTTTTGCTCAATTTGAAGACAATTAAATTAAGCAACTTTCTATATAGAATTCATATTTTTGCAACATCTCTAAGTTGCTTATTTTGACGTTCCGTGGTACACAATTTTTTATTTTTTTTTTATTTTTATAGAAACATACGTTCGCCTTAACGTCTCGCAAAAGTCAAAAAAAAATTTTTTTGCCAAATATCTTATGCTCAATTTGAAGACAATTAAATTGCGCAACTTTCTATATAGGATTCATATTTTCGCAACATCTCTAAAGTGCTCATTTTGACGTTCCGTGGTACACAATTTTTTATTTTTTATTTTTTTTTATAGAAACATAGGTTCGCCTTAACGTCTCGCAAAAGTCAAAAAAAATTTTTTTGCCAAATATCTTATGCTCAATTTGAAGAAAATTAAATTGAGCAACTTTCTATATAGAATTCATATTTTTGCAACATCTCTAAGTTGCTCATTTTGACGTTCCGTGGTACACAATTTTTTATTTTTTTTTTATTTTTATAGAAACATACGTTCGCCTTAACGTCTCGCAAAAGTCAAAAAAAATTTTTTTTGCCAAATATGTTTTGCTCAATTTGAAGACATATAAATTGAGCAACTTTCTATATAGGATTCATATTTTTGCAACATCTCTAAGTTGCTCATTTTGACGTTCCGTGGTACACAATTTTTTATTTTTTTTTAATTTTTATAGAAACATACTTTCGCCTTAACGTCTCGCAAAAGTAAAAAAAATTTTTTTTGCCAAATACCTTATGCTCAATTTGAAGACAATTAAATTGAGCAACTTTCTATATAGAATTCATATTTTTGCAACATCTCTAAGTTGCTCATTTTGACGTTCCGTGGTACACAATTTTTTTTTTTTTTTTTTTTTTTATAGAAACATAGGTTCGCCTTAACGTCTCGCAAAAGTTAAAAAAAATTTTTTTTGCCAAATATCTTATGCTCAGTTTGAAGACAATTAATTTGCGCAACTTTCTATATAGAATTCATATTTTTGCAACATCTCTAAGTTGCTCATTTTGACGTTCCGTGGTACACAATTTTTTATTTTTTTTTTATTTTTATAGAAACATACGTTCGCCTTAACGTCTCGCAAAAGTCAAAAAAAAATTTTTTTGCCAAATATCTTTTGCTCAATTTGAAGACAATTAAATTGAGCAACTTTCTATATAGAATTCATATTTTTGCAACATCTCTAAGTTGCTCATTTTGACGTTCCGTGGTACACAATTTTTTATTTTTTTTTTATTTTTATAGAAACATACGTTCGCCTTAACGTCTCGCAAAAGTCAAAAAAATTTTTTTTTGCCAAATATGTTTTGCTCAATTTGAAGACATATAAATTGAGCAACTTTCTATATAGAATTCATATTTTTGCAACATCTCTAAGTTGCTCATTTTGACGTTCCGTGGTACACAATTTTTTATTTTTTTTTAATTTTTATAGAAACATACTTTCGCCTTAACGTCTCGCAAAAGTAAAAAAAATTTTTTTTGCCAAATATCTTATGCTCAATTTGAAGACAATTAAATTGAGCAACTTTCTATATAGAATTCATATTTTTGCAACATCTCTAAGTTGCTCATTTTGACGTTCCTTGGTACACAATTTTTTTTTTTTTTTTTTTTTTTATAGAAACATAGGTTCGCCTTAACGTCTCGCAAAAGTTAAAAAAAAATTTTTTTGCCAAATATCTTATGCTCAGTTTGAAGACAATTAATTTGCGCAACTTTCTATATACGAGTTATATTTTTGCAACATTTCTAACTTGCTCATTTTGACGTTCCGTGGTACACAATTTTTTTTTTTTTTTTTATTTTTATAGAAACATAGGTTCGCCTTAACGTCTCGCAAAAGTAAAAAAAAATTGTTTTGGCAAATATCTTATGCTCACTTTGAAGACAATTAAATTGCGCAACTTTCTATATAGGATTCATATTTTTGCAACATCTCTAAGTTGCTCATTTTGACGTTCCGTGGTACACAATTTTTTTTTTTTTTTTTATTTTTATAGAAACATAGGTTCGCCTTAATGTCTCGCAAAAGTAAAAAAAAATTTTTTTGCCAAATATCTTATGCTCAATTTGAAGACAATTAAATTGCGCAACTTTCTATATAGGATTCATATTTTTGCAACATCTCTAAGTTGCTCATTTTGACGTTCCGTGGTACACAATTTTTTATTTTTTTTTTATTTTTATAGAAACATAGGTTCGCCTTAATGTCTCGCAAAAGTAAAAAAAATTTTTTTTGCCAAATATCTTATGCTCAATTTGAAGACAATTAAATTGCGCAACTTTCTATATAGGATTCATATTTTTGCAACATCTCTAAGTTGCTCATTTTGACGTTCCGTGGTACACAATTTTTTATTTTTTTTTTATTTTTATAGAAATATAGGTTCGCCTTAACGTCTCGCAAAAGTCAAAAAAAAATTTTTTGCCAAATATCTTATGCTCAATTTGAAGACAATTAAATTGAGCAACTTTCTATATAGAATTCATATTTTTGCAACATCTCTAAGTTGCTCATTTTGACGTTCCGTGGTACACAATTTTTTATTTTTTTTTTATTTTTATAGAAACATACGTTCGCCTTAACGTCTCGCAAAAGTCAAAAAAAATTTTTTTTGCCAAATATCTTTTGCTCAATTTTAAGACAATTAAATTGAGCAACTTTCTATGTAGAATTCATATTTTTGCAACATCTCTAAGTTGCTCATTTTGACGTTCCGTGGTACACAATTTTTTACTTTTTTTTTATTTTTATAGAAACATAGGTTCGCCTTAACGTCTCGCAAAAGTCAAAAAAAATTTTTTTGCCAAATATCTTATGCTCAATTTGAAGACAATTAAATTGAGCAACTTTCTATATAGAATTCATATTTTTGCAACATCTCTAAGTTGCTCATTTTGACGTTCCGTGGTACACAATTTTTTATTTTTTTTTTTATTTTTATAGAAACATAGGTTCGCCTTAACGTCTCGCAAAAGTAAAAAAAAAATTTTTTGCCAAATATCTTATGCTCAATTTGAAGACAAATTAATTGAGCAACTTTCTATATAGAATTCATATTTTTGCAACATTTCTAAGTTGCTCATTTTGACGTTCCGTGGTACACAATTTTTTTTTTTTTTATAGAAACATAGGTTCGCCTTAACGTCTCGCAAAAGTCAAAAAAAATTTTTTTGCCAAATATCTTATGCTCAATTTGAAGACAATTAAATTGAGCAACTTTCTATATAGAATTCATATTTTTGCAACATCTCTAAGTTGCTCATTTTGACGTTCCGTGGTACACAATTTTTTTTTTATTTTTTATTTTTATAGAAACATAGGTTCGCCTTAACGTCTCGCAAAAGTAAAAAAAAATTTTTTTGCCAAATATCTTATGCTCAATTTGAAGACAATTAAATTGAGCAACTTTCTATATAGGATTCATATTTTTGCAACATCTCTAAGTTGCTCATTTTGACGTTCCGTGGTACACAATTTTTTATTTTTTTTTTATTTTTATAGAAACATAGGTTCGCCTTAACGTCTCGCAAAAGTCAAAAAAATTTTTTTTGCCAAATATCTTATGCTCAGTTTGAAGACAATTAAATTGCGCAACTTTCTATTTAGGATTCATATTTTTGCAACATTTCTAAGTTGCTCATTTTGACGTTCCGTGGTACACAATTTTTTATTTTTTTTTATTTTTATAGAAACATAGGTTCGCCTTAACGTCTCGCAAAAATCAAAAAAAAAATTTTTGCCAAATATCTGATGTTCAACTAGAAGACAATTAAATTGAGCAACTTTCTATATAGGATTCATATTTTTGCAACATCTCTAAGTTGCTCATTTTGACGTTCCGTGGTACACAATTTTTTATTTTTTTTTTATTTTTATAGAAACATACGTTCGCCTTAACGTCTCGCAAAAGTCAAAAAAAAATTTTTTTGGCAAATATCTTTTGCTCAATTTTAAGACAATTAAATTGAGCAACTTTCTATGTAGAATTCATATTTTTGCAACATCTCTAAGTTGCTCATTTTGACGTTCCGTGGTACACAATTTTTTATTTTTTTTTTATTTTTATAGAAACATAGGTTCGCCTTAACGTCTCGCAAAAGTCAAAAAAATTTTTTTTGCCAAATATCTTATGCTCAATTTGAAGACAATTAAATTGAGCAACTTTCTATATAGAATTCATATTTTTGCAACATCTCTAAGTTGCTCATTTTGACGTTCCGTGGTACACAATTTTTTATTTTTTTTTTTTTTTTATAGAAACATAGGTTCGCCTTAACGTCTCGCAAAAGTCAAAAAAAAAAAAATTTTTTGCCAAATATCTTATGCTCAATTTGAAGACAATTAAATTGAGCAACTTTCTATATAGAATTCATATTTTTGCAACATCTCTAAGTTGCTCATTTTGACGTTCCGTGGTACACAATTTTTTATTTTTTATTTTTTTTTATAGAAACATAGGTTCGCCTTAACGTCTCGCAAAAGTCAAAAAAAATTTTTTTGCCAAATATCTTATGCTCAATTTGAAGACAATTAAATTGAGCAACTTTCTATATAGAATTCATATTTTTGCAACATCTCTAAGTTGCTCATTTTGACGTTCCGTGGTACACAATTTTTTATTTTTTTTTTATTTTTATAGAAACATAGGTTTGCCTTAACGTCTCGCAAAAGTCAAAAAAAATTTTTTTTGCCAAATATCTTTTGCTCAATTTGAAGACAATTAAATTGAGCAACTTTTTTTATAGAATTCATATTTTTGCAACATCTCTAAGTTGCTCATTTTGACGTTCCGTGGTACACAATTTTTTATTTTTTTTTTATTTTTATAGAAACATAGGTTCGCCTTAACGTCTCGCAAAAGTCAAAAAAAAATTTTTTTGCCAAATATCTTTTGCTCAATTTGAAGACAATTAAATTGAGCAACTTTCTATATAGGATTCATATTTTTGCAACATCTCTAAGTTGCTCATTTTGACGTTCCGTGGTACACAATTTTTTATTTTTTTTTTATTTTTATAGAAACATACGTTCGCCTTAACGTCTCGCAAAAGTCAAAAAAAAGTTTTTTTTGCCAAATATCTTTTGCTCAATTTGAAGACAATTAAATTGAGCAACTTTCTTTATAGAATTCATATTTTTGCAACATCTCTAAATTGCTCATTTTGACGTTCCGTGGTACACAATTTTTTATTTTTTTTTTATTTTTATAGAAACATAGGTTCGCCTTAACGTCTCGCAAAAATCAAAAAAAAATTTTTTGGCAAATATCTTATGCTCAGTTTGAAGACAATTAAATTGCGCAACTTTCTATATAGGATTCATATTTTTGCAACATCTTTAAGTTGCTCATTTTGACGTTCCGTGGTACACAATTTTTTATTTTTTTTTTATTTTTATAGAAACATACGTTCGCCTTAACGTCTCGCAAAAGTCAAAAAAAAATTTTTTTGCCAAATATCTTTTGCTCAATTTAAAGACAATTAAAATGAGCAACTTTCTATATAGAATTCATATTTTTGCAACATCTCTAAGTTGCTCATTTTGACGTTCCGTGGTACACAATTTTTTATTTTTTTTTTATTTTTATAGAAACATACGTTCGCCTTAACGTTTGGCAAAAGTAAAAAAAATTTTTTTTTGCCAAATATGTTTTGCTCAATTTGAAGACAATTAAATTGAGCAACTTTCAATATAGAATTCATATTTTTGCAACATCTCTAAGTTGCTCATTTTGACGTTCCGTGGTACACAATTTTTTATTTTTTTTTTATTTTTATAGAAACATACGTTCGCCTTAACGTCTCGCAAAAGTCAAAAAAAATTTTTTTTGCCAAATATCTTTTGCTCAATTTGAAGACAATTAAATTGAGCAATTTTCTATATAGAATTCATATTTTTGCAACATCTCTAAGTTGCTCATTTTGACGTTCCGTGGTACACAATTTTTTATTTTTTTTTTATTTTTATAGAAACATAGGTTCGCCTTAACGTCTCGCAAAAATCAAAAAAAAAATTTTTGGCAAATATCTTATGCTCAGTTTGAAGACAATTAAATTGCGCAACTTTCTATATAGGATTCATATTTTTGCAACATCACTAAGTTGCTCATTTTGACGTTCCGTGGTACACAATTTTTTATTTTTTTTTTATTTTTATAGAAACATACGTTCGCCTTAACGTCTCGCAAAAGTCAAAAAAATTTTTTTTTGCAAAATATCTTTTGCTCAATTTGAAGACAATTAAATTGAGCAACTTTCTTTATAGAATTCATATTTTTGCAACATTTCTAAGTTGCTCATTTTGACGTTCCGTGGTACACAATTTTTTATTTTTTTTTTATTTTTATAGAAACATACGTTCGCCTTAACGTCTCGCAAAAGTCAAAAAAAATTTTTTTTTGCCAAATATCTTTTGCTCAATTTGAAGACAATTAAATTGAGCAACTTTCTGTATAGGATTCATATTTTTGCAACATCTTTAAGTTGCTCATTTTGACGTTCCGTGGTACACAATTTTTTATTTTTTTTTTATTTTTATAGAAACATACGTTCGCCTTAACGTCTCGCAAAAGTCAAAAAAAATTTTTTTTGCCAAATATCTTTTGCTCAATTTAAAGACAATTAAATTGAGCAACTTTCTTTATAGAATTCATATTTTTGCAACATCTCTAAGTTGCTCATTTTGACGTTCCGTGGTACACAATTTTTTATTTTTTTTTTATTTTTATAGAAACATACGTTCGCCTTAACGTCTCGCAAAAGTCAAAAAAAATTTTTTTTGCCAAATATCTTTTGCTCAATTTGAAGACAATTAAATTGAGCAACTTTCTATATAGGATTCATATTTTTGCAACATCTCTAAGTTGCTCATTTTGACGTTCCGTGGTACACAATTTTTTATTTTTTTTTTATTTTTATAGAAACATACGTTCGCCTTAACGTCTCGCAAAAGTCAAAAAAAATTTTTTTTGCCAAATATCTTTTGCTCAATTTAAAGACAATTAAATTGCGCAACTTTCTATATAGGATTCATATTTTTGCAGCATTTCTAAGTTGCTCATTTTGACGTTCCGTGGTACACAATTTTTTATTTTTTTTTTATTTTTATAGAAACATACGTTCGCCTTAACGTCTCGCAAAAGTCAAAAAAAAATTTTTTTGCCAAATATCTTTTGCTCAATTTGAAGACAATTAAATTGAGCAACTTTCAATATAGAATTCATATTTTTGCAACATCTCTAAGTTGCTCATTTTGACGTTCCGTGGTACACAATTTTTTATTTTTTTTTTATTTTTATAGAAACATACGTTCGCCTTAACGTCTCGCAAAAGTCAAAAAAAATTTTTTTTGCCAAATATCTTTTGCTCAATTTGAAGACAATTAAATTGAGCAACTTTCAATATAGAATTCATATTTTTGCAACATCTCTAAGTTGCTCATTTTGACGTTCCGTGGTACACAATTTTTTATTTTTTTTTTATTTTTATAGAAACATAGGTTCGCCTTAACGTCTCGCAAAAGTCAAAAAAATTTTTTTTTGCCAAATATCTTTTGCTCAATTTGAAGACAATTAAATTGAGCAACTTTCTTTATAGAATTTATATTTTTGCAACATCTCTAAGTTGCTCATTTTGACGTTCCGTGGTACACAATTTTTTATTTTTTTTTTATTTTTATAGAAACATACGTTCGCCTTAACGTCTCGCAAAAGTCAAAAAAATTTTTTTTTGCCAAATATCTTTTGCTCAATTTGAAGACAATTAAATTGAGCAACTTTCTTTATAGAATTCATATTTTTGCAACATCTCTAAGTTGCTCATTTTGACGTTCCGTGGTACACAATTTTTTATTTTTTTTTTATTTTTATAGAAACTTAGGTTCGCCTTAACGTCTCGCAAAAATCAAAAAAAAATTTTTTGGCAAATATCTTATGCTCAATTTGAAGACAATTAAATTGAGCAACTTTCTTTATAGAATTCATATTTTTGCAACATCTCTAAGTTGCTCATTTTGACGTTCCGTGGTACACAATTTTTTATTTTTTTTTTATTTTTATAGAAACATACGTTCGCCTTAACGTCTCGCAAAAGTCAAAAAAATTTTTTTTGCCAAATATCTTTTGCTCAATTTGAAGACAATTAAATTGAGCAACTTTCTTTATAGAATTCATATTTTTGCAACATCTCTAAGTTGCTCATTTTGACGTTCCGTGGTACACAATTTTTTATTTTTTTTTTATTTTTATAGAAACATAGGTTCGCCTTAACGTCTCGCAAAAGTCAAAAAAAAATTTTTTGCCAAATATCTTATGCTCAATTTGAAGACAATTAAATTGAGCAACTTTCTATATAGAATTCATATTTTTGCAACATCTCTAAGTTGCTCATTTTGACGTTCCGTGGTACACAATTTTTTATTTTTTTTTTATATTTATAGAAACATAGGTTTGCCTTAACGTCTCGCAAAAGTCAAAAAAAAATTTTTTTGCCAAATATCTTTTGCTCAATTTGAAGACAATTAAATTGGGCAACTTTCTTTATAGAATTTATATTTTTGCAACATCTCTAAGTTGCTCATTTTGACGTTCCGTGGTACACAATTTTTTATTTTTTTTTTATTTTTATAGAAACATACGTTCGCCTTAACGTCTCGCAAAAGTCAAAAAAATTTTTTTTTGCCAAACATCTTTTGCTCAATTTGAAGACAATTAAATTGAGCAACTTTCTTTATAGAATTCATATTTTTGCAACATCTCTAAGTTGCTCATTTTGACGTTCCGTGGTACACAATTTTTTATTTTTTTTTTATTTTTATAGAAACATACGTTCGCCTTAACGTCTCGCAAAAGTCAAAAAAAAATTTTTTTGCCAAATATCTTTTGCTCAATTTGAAGACAATTAAATTGAGCAACTTTCTTTATAGAATTTATATTTTTGCAACATCTCTAAGTTGCTCATTTTGACGTTCCGTGGTACACAATTTTTTATTTTTTTTTTATTTTTATAGAAACATACGTTCGCCTTAACGTCTCGCAAAAGTCAAAAAAAATTTTTTTTGCCAAATATCTTTTGCTCAATTTGAAGACAATTAAATTGAGCAACTTTCAATATAGAATTCATATTTTTGCAACATCTCTAAGTTGCTCATTTTGACGTTCCGTGGTACACAATTTTTTATTTTTTTTTTATTTTTATAGAAACATACGTTCGCCTTAACGTCTCGCAAAAGTCAAAAAAAATTTTTTTTGCCAAATATCTTTTGCTCAATTTGAAGACAATTAAATTGAGCAACTTTCTTTATAGAATTTATATTTTTGCAACATCTCTAAGTTGCTCATTTTGACGTTCCGTGGTACACAATTTTTTATTTTTTTTTTATTTTTATAGAAACATACGTTCGCCTTAACGTCTCGCAAAAATCAAAAAAAATTTTTTTGGCAAATATCTTATGCTCAGTTTGAAGACAATTAAATTGCGCAACTTTCTATATAGGATTCATATTTTTGCAACATTTCTAAGTTGCTCATTTTGACGTTCCGTGGTACACAATTTTTTATTTTTTTTTTATTTTTATAGAAACATACGTTCGCCTTAACATCTCGCAAAAGTCAAAAAAAAAATTTTTTGCCAAATATCTTTTGCTCAATTTGAAGACAATTAAATTGAGCAACTTTCAATATAGAATTCATATTTTTGCATCCTCTCTAAGTTGCTCATTTTGACGTTCCGTGGTACACAATTTTTTATTTTTTTTTTATTTTTATAGAAACATAGGTTCGCCTTAACGTCTCGCAAAAATCAAAAAAAAAATTTTTGGGAAATATCTTATGCTCAGTTTAAAGACAATTAAATTGCGCAACTTTCTATATAGGATTCATATTTTTGCAACATCTCTAAGTTGCTCATTTTGACGTTCCGTGGTACACAATTTTTTATTTTTTTTTTATTTTTATAGAAACATACGTTCGCCTTAACGTCTCGCAAAAGTCAAAAAAATTTTTTTTTGCCAAATATCTTTTGCTCAATTTGAAGACAATTAAATTGAGCAACTTTCTTTATAGAATTCATATTTTTGCAACATCTCTAAGTTGCTCATTTTGACGTTCCGTGGTACACAATTTTTTATTTTTTTTTTATTTTTATAGAAACATACGTTCGCCTTAACGTCTCGCAAAAGTCAAAAAAAATTTTTTTTGCCAAATATCTTTTGCTCAATTTGAAGACAATTAAATTGAGCAACTTTCTTTATAGAATTTATATTTTTGCAACATCTCTAAGTTGCTCATTTTGACGTTCCGTGGTACACAATTTTTTATTTTTTTTTTATTTTTATAGAAACATACGTTCGCCTTAACGTCTCGCAAAAGTCAAAAAAAATTTTTTTTGCCAAATATCTTTTGCTCAATTTGAAGACAATTAAATTGAGCAACTTTCAATATAGAATTCATATTTTTGCAACATCTCTAAGTTGCTCATTTTGACGTTCCGTGGTACACAATTTTTTATTTTTATTTTATTTTTATAGAAACATAGGTTCGCCTTAACGTCTCGCAAAAATCAAAAAAAATTTTTTTGGCAAATATCTTATGCTCAGTTTGAAGACAATTAAATTGCGCAACTTTCTATATAGGATTCATATTTTTGCAACATTTCTAAGTTGCTCATTTTGACGTTCCGTGGTACACAATTTTTTATTTTTTTTTTATTTTTATAGAAACATAGGTTCGCCTTAACGTCTCGCAAAAGTAAAAAAAATTTTTTTTTGCCAAATATCTTTTGCTCAATTTGAAGACAATTAAATTGAGCAACTTTCTTTATAGAATTCATATTTTTGCAACATCTCTAAGTTGCTCATTTTGACGTTCCGTGGTACACAATTTTTTATTTTTTTTTTATTTTTATAGAAACTTAGGTTCGCCTTAACGTCTCGCAAAAATCAAAAAAAAATTTTTTGGCAAATATCTTATGCTCAATTTGAAGACAATTAAATTGAGCAACTTTCTTTATAGAATTCATATTTTTGCAACATCTCTAAGTTGCTCATTTTGACGTTCCGTGGTACACAATTTTTTATTTTTTTTTTATTTTTATAGAAACATACGTTCGCCTTAACGTCTCGCAAAAGTCAAAAAAAAATTTTTTTGTCAAATATCTTTTGCTCAGTTTGAAGACAATTAAATTGCGCAACTTTCTATATAGGATTCATATTTTTGCAACATCTCTAAGTTGCTCATTTTGACGTTCCGTGGTACACAATTTTTTATTTTTTTTTTATTTTTATAGAAACATACGTTCGCCTTAACGTCTCGCAAAAGTCAAAAAAAATTTTTTTTGCCAAATATCTTTTGCTCAATTTGAAGACAATTAAATTGAGCAACTTTCTTTATAGAATTCATATTTTTGCAACATCTCTAAGTTGCTCATTTTGACGTTCCGTGGTACACAATTTTTTATTTTTTTTTTATTTTTATAGAAACATAGGTTCGCCTTAACGTCTCGCAAAAGTCAAAAAAAATTTTTTTGCCAAATATCTTATGCTCAATTTGAAGACAATTAAATTGAGCAACTTTCTTTATAGAATTCATATTTTTGCAACATCTCTAAGTTGCTCATTTTGACGTTCCGTGGTACACAATTTTTTATTTTTTTTTTATTTTTATAGATACATACGTTCGCCTTAACGTCTCGCAAAAGTAAAAAAAAAATTTTTTTGACAAATATCTTTTGCTCAATTTGAAGACAATTAAATTGAGCAACTTTCAATATAGAATTCATATTTTTGCAACATCTCTAAGTTGCTCATTTTGACGTTCCGTGGTACACAATTTTATATTTTTTTTTTATTTTTATAGAAACATACGTTCGCCTTAACGTCTCGCAAAAGTAAAAAAAAATTTTTTTTGCCAAATATCTTTTGCTGAATTTGAAGACAATTAAATTGAGCAACTTTCTTTATAGAATTCATATTTTTGCAACATCTCTAAGTTGCTCATTTTGACGTTCCGTGGTACACAATTTTTTATTTTTTTTTTATTTTTATAGAAACATACGTTAGCCTTAACGTCTCGCAAAAGTCATAAAAATTTTTTTTTGCCAAATATCTTTTGCTTAATTTGAAGACAATTAAATTGAGCAACTTTCAATATAGAATTCATATTTTTGCAACATCTCTAAGTTGCTCATTTTGACGTTCCGTGGTACACAATTTTTTATTTTTTTTTTATTTTTATAGAAACATAGGTTCGCCTTAACGTCTCGCAAAAATCAAAAAAATTTTTTTTGGCAAATATCTTATGCTCAGTTTGAAGACAATTAAATTGCGCAACTTTCTATATAGGATTCATATTTTTGCAACATTTCTAAGTTGCTCATTTTGACGTTCCGTGGTACACAATTTTTTATTTTTTTTTTATTTTTATAGAAACATAAGTTTGCCTTAACGTCTCGCAAAAGTAAAAAAAATTTTTTTTTGCCAAATATCTTTTGCTCAATTTAAAGACAATTAAATTGAGCAACTTTCTTTATAGAATTCATATTTTTGCAACATCTCTAAGTTGCTCATTTTGACGTTCCGTGGTACACAATTTTTTATTTTTTTTTTATTTTTATAGAAACTTAGGTTCGCCTTAACGTCTCGCAAAAATCAAAAAAAAATTTTTTGGCAAATATCTTATGCTCAATTTGAAGACAATTAAATTGAGCAACTTTCTTTATAGAATTCATATTTTTGCAACATCTCTAAGTTGCTCATTTTGACGTTCCGTGGTACACAATTTTTTATTTTTTTTTTATTTTTATAGAAACATACGTTCGCCTTAACGTCTCGCAAAAGTCAAAAAAAAATTTTTTTGTCAAATATCTTTTGCTCAATTTGAAGAAAATTAAATTGAGCAACTTTCAATATAGAATTCATATTTTTGCAACATCTCTAAGTTGCTCATTTTGACGTTCCGTGGTACACAATTTTTTATTTTTTTTTTATTTTTATAGAAACATAGGTTCGCCTTAACGTCTCGCAAAAATCAAAAAAAATTTTTTTGGCAAATATCTTATGCTCAGTTTGAAGACAATTAAATTGCGCAACTTTCTATATAGGATTCATATTTTTGCAACATCTCTAAGTTGCTCATTTTGACGTTCCGTGGTACACAATTTTTTATTTTTTTTTTATTTTTATAGAAACATACGTTCGCCTTAACGTCTCGCAAAAGTCAAAAAAAATTTTTTTTGCCAAATATCTTTTGCTCAATTTGAAGACAATTAAATTGAGCAACTTTCTTTATAGAATTCATATTTTTGCAACATCTCTAAGTTGCTCATTTTGACGTTCCGTGGTACACAATTTTTTATTTTTTTTTTATTATTATAGAAACATAGGTTCGCCTTAACGTCTCGCAAAAGTCAAAAAAAAATTTTTTGCCAAATATCTTATGCTCAATTTGAAGACAATTAAATTGAGCAACTTTCTTTATAGAATTCATATTTTTGCAACATCTCTAAGTTGCTCATTTTGACGTTCCGTGGTACACAATTTTTTATTTTTTTTTTATTTTTATAGATACATACGTTCGCCTTAACGTCTCGCAAAAGTAAAAAAAAAATTTTTTTGACAAATATCTTTTGCTCAATTTGAAGACAATTAAATTGAGCAACTTTCAATATAGAATTCATATTTTTGCAACATCTCTAAGTTGCTCATTTTGACGTTCCGTGGTACACAATTTTATATTTTTTTTTTATTTTTATAGAAACATACGTTCGCCTTAACGTCTCGCAAAAGTAAAAAAAAATTTTTTTTGCCAAATATCTTTTGCTGAATTTGAAGACAATTAAATTGAGCAACTTTCTTTATAGAATTCATATTTTTGCAACATCTCTAAGTTGCTCATTTTGACGTTCCGTGGTACACAATTTTTTATTTTTTTTTTATTTTTATAGAAACATACGTTCGCCTTAACGTCTCGCAAAAGTCATAAAAATTTTTTTTTGCCAAATATCTTTTGCTTAATTTGAAGACAATTAAATTGAGCAACTTTCAATATAGAATTCATATTTTTGCAACATCTCTAAGTTGCTCATTTTGACGTTCCGTGGTACACAATTTTTTATTTTTTTTTTATTTTTATAGAAACATAGGTTCGCCTTAACGTCTCGCAAAAATCAAAAAAAATTTTTTTGGCAAATATCTTATGCTCAGTTTGAAGACAATTAAATTGCGCAACTTTCTATATAGGATTCATATTTTTGCAACATTTCTAAGTTGCTTATTTTGACGTTCCGTGGTACACAATTTTTTATTTTTTTTTTATTTTTATAGAAACATACGTTCGCCTTAACGTCTCGCAAAAGTAAAAAAAAATTTTTTTTGCCAAATATCTTTTGCTCAATTTGAAGACAATTAAATTGAGCAACTTTCTTTATAGAATTCATATTTTTGCAACATCTCTAAGTTGCTCATTTTGACGTTCCGTGGTACACAATTTTTTATTTTTTTTTTATTTTTATAGAAACATACGTTCGCCTTAACGTCTCGCAAAAGTCAAAAAAAATTTTTTTGCCAAATATCTTATGCTCAATTTGAAGACAATTAAATTGAGCAACTTTCTTTATAGAATTCATATTTTTGCAACATCTCTAAGTTGCTCATTTTGACGTTCCGTGGTACACAATTTTTTATTTTTTTTTTATTTTTATAGAAACATACGTTCGCCTTAACGTCTCGCAAAAGTCAAAAAAAAATTTTTTTGTCAAATATCTTTTGCTCAATTTGAAGAAAATTAAATTGAGCAACTTTCAATATAGAATTCATATTTTTGCAACATCTCTAAGTTGCTCATTTTGACGTTCCGTGGTACACAATTTTTTATTTTTTTTTTATTTTTATAGAAACATAGGTTCGCCTTAACGTCTCGCAAAAGTCAAAAAAAATTTTTTTGCCAAATATCTTATGCTCAATTTGAAGACAATTAAATTGAGCAACTTTCTTTATAGAATTCATATTTTTGCAACATCTCTAAGTTGCTCATTTTGACGTTCCGTGGTACACAATTTTTTATTTTTTTTTTATTTTTATAGATACATACGTTCGCCTTAACGTCTCGCAAAAGTAAAAAAAAAATTTTTTTGACAAATATCTTTTGCTCAATTTGAAGACAATTAAATTGAGCAACTTTCAATATAGAATTCATATTTTTGCAACATCTCTAAGTTGCTCATTTTGACGTTCCGTGGTACACAATTTTATATTTTTTTTTTATTTTTATAGAAACATACGTTCGCCTTAACGTCTCGCAAAAGTAAAAAAAAATTTTTTTTGCCAAATATCTTTTGCTGAATTTGAAGACAATTAAATTGAGCAACTTTCTTTATAGAATTCATATTTTTGCAACATCTCTAAGTTGCTCATTTTGACGTTCCGTGGTACACAATTTTTTATTTTTTTTTTATTTTTATAGAAACATACGTTCGCCTTAACGTCTCGCAAAAGTCATAAAAATTTTTTTTTGCCAAATATCTTTTGCTTAATTTGAAGACAATTAAATTGAGCAACTTTCAATATAGAATTCATATTTTTGCAACATCTCTAAGTTGCTCATTTTGACGTTCCGTGGTACACAATTTTTTATTTTTTTTTTATTTTTATAGAAACATACGTTCGCCTTAACGTCTCGCAAAAGTCAAAAAAAAATTTTTTTGCCAAATATCTTTTGCTCAATTTGAAGACAATTAAATTGAGCAACTTTCAATATAGAATTCATATTTTTGCAACATCTCTAAGTTGCTCATTTTGACGTTCCGTGGTACACAATTTTTTATTTTTTTTTTATTTTTATAGATACATACGTTCGCCTTAACGTCTCGCAAAAGTAAAAAAAAAATTTTTTTGCCAAATATCTTTTGCTCAATTTGAAGACAATTAAATTGAGCAACTTTCAATATAGAATTCATATTTTTGCAACATCTCTAAGTTGCTCATTTTGACGTTCCGTGGTACACAATTTTATATTTTTTTTTTATTTTTATAGAAACATACGTTCGCCTTAACGTCTCGCAAAAGTAAAAAAAATTTTTTTTTGCCAAATATCTTTTGCTGAATTTGAAGACAATTAAATTGAGCAACTTTCTTTATAGAATTCATATTTTTGCAACATCTCTAAGTTGCTCATTTTGACGTTCCGTGGTACACAATTTTTTATTTTTTTTTTATTTTTATAGAAACATACGTTCGCCTTAACGTCTCGCAAAAGTCAAAAAAAATTTTTTTTGCCAAATATCTTTTGCTTAATTTGAAGACAATTAAATTGAGCAACTTTCAATATAGAATTCATATTTTTGCAACATCTCTAAGTTGCTTATTTTGACGTTCCGTGGTACACAATTTTTTATTTTTTTTTTATTTTTATAGAAACTTAGGTTCGCCTTAACGTCTCGCAAAAATCAAAAAAAAATTTTTTGGCAAATATCTTATGCTCAATTTGAAGACAATTAAATTGAGCAACTTTCTTTATAGAATTCATATTTTTGCAACATCTCTAAGTTGCTCATTTTGACGTTCCGTGGTACACAATTTTTTATTTTTTTTTTATTTTTATAGAAACATACGTTCGCCTTAACGTCTCGCAAAAGTCAAAAAAAAATTTTTTTGTCAAATATCTTTTGCTCAATTTGAAGAAAATTAAATTGAGCAACTTTCAATATAGAATTCATATTTTTGCAACATCTCTAAAATGCTCATTTTGACGTTCCGTGGTACACAATTTTTTATTTTTTTTTTATTTTTATAGAAACATAGGTTCGCCTTAACGTCTCGCAAAAATCAAAAAAAATTTTTTTGGCAAATATCTTATGCTCAGTTTGAAGACAATTAAATTGCGCAACTTTCTATATAGGATTCATATTTTTGCAACATCTCTAAGTTGCTCATTTTGACGTTCCGTGGTACACAATTTTTTATTTTTTTTTTATTTTTATAGAAACATACGTTCGCCTTAACGTCTCGCAAAAGTCAAAAAAAATTTTTTTTGCCAAATATCTTTTGCTCAATTTGAAGACAATTAAATTGAGCAACTTTCTTTATAGAATTCATATTTTTGCAACATCTCTAAGTTGCTCATTTTGACGTTCCGTGGTACACAATTTTTTATTTTTTTTTTATTATTATAGAAACATAGGTTCGCCTTAACGTCTCGCAAAAGTCAAAAAAAATTTTTTTGCCAAATATCTTATGCTCAATTTGAAGACAATTAAATTGAGCAACTTTCTTTATAGAATTCATATTTTTGCAACATCTCTAAGTTGCTCATTTTGACGTTCCGTGGTACACAATTTTTTATTTTTTTTTTATTTTTATAGATACATACGTTCGCCTTAACGTCTCGCAAAAGTAAAAAAAAAATTTTTTTGACAAATATCTTTTGCTCAATTTGAAGACAATTAAATTGAGCAACTTTCAATATAGAATTCATATTTTTGCAACATCTCTAAGTTGCTCATTTTGACGTTCCGTGGTACACAATTTTATATTTTTTTTTTATTTTTATAGAAACATACGTTCGCCTTAACGTCTCGCAAAAGTAAAAAAAAATTTTTTTTGCCAAATATCTTTTGCTGAATTTGAAGACAATTAAATTGAGCAACTTTCTTTATAGAATTCATATTTTTGCAACATCTCTAAGTTGCTCATTTTGACGTTCCGTGGTACACAATTTTTTATTTTTTTTTTATTTTTATAGAAACATACGTTCGCCTTAACGTCTCGCAAAAGTCATAAAAATTTTTTTTTGCCAAATATCTTTTGCTTAATTTGAAGACAATTAAATTGAGCAACTTTCAATATAGAATTCATATTTTTGCAACATCTCTAAGTTGCTCATTTTGACGTTCCGTGGTACACAATTTTTTATTTTTTTTTTATTTTTATAGAAACATAGGTTCGCCTTAACGTCTCGCAAAAATCAAAAAAAATTTTTTTGGCAAATATCTTATGCTCAGTTTGAAGACAATTAAATTGCGCAACTTTCTATATAGGATTCATATTTTTGCAACATCTCTAAGTTGCTTATTTTGACGTTCCGTGGTACACAATTTTTTATTTTTTTTTTATTTTTATAGAAACATACGTTCGCCTTAACGTCTCGCAAAAGTAAAAAAAATTTTTTTTTGCCAAATATCTTTTGCTCAATTTGAAGACAATTAAATTGAGCAACTTTCTTTATAGAATTCATATTTTTGCAACATCTCTAAGTTGCTCATTTTGACGTTCCGTGGTACACAATTTTTTATTTTTTTTTTATTTTTATAGAAACATACGTTCGCCTTAACGTCTCGCAAAAGTCAAAAAAAATTTTTTTGCCAAATATCTTATGCTCAATTTGAAGACAATTAAATTGAGCAACTTTCTTTATAGAATTCATATTTTTGCAACATCTCTAAGTTGCTCATTTTGACGTTCCGTGGTACACAATTTTTTATTTTTATAGAAACATACGTTCGCCTTAACGTCTCGCAAAAGTAAAAAAAAATTTTTTTTGCCAAATATCTTTTGCTCAATTTGAAGACAATTAAATTGTGCAACTTTCTTTATAGAATTCATATTTTTGCAACATCTCTAAGTTGCTCATTTTGACGTTCCGTGGTACACAATTTTTTATTTTTTTTTTATTTTTATAGAAACATACGTTCGCCTTAACGTCTCGCAAAAGTCAAAAAAAAATTTTTTTGTCAAATATCTTTTGCTCAATTTGAAGAAAATTAAATTGAGCAACTTTCAATATAGAATTCATATTTTTGCAACATCTCTAAGTTGCTCATTTTGACGTTCCGTGGTACACAATTTTTTATTTTTTTTTTATTTTTATAGAAACATAGGTTCGCCTTAACGTCTCGCAAAAGTCAAAAAAAATTTTTTTGCCAAATATCTTATGCTCAATTTGAAGACAATTAAATTGAGCAACTTTCTTTATAGAATTCATATTTTTGCAACATCTCTAAGTTGCTCATTTTGACGTTCCGTGGTACACAATTTTTTATTTTTTTTTTATTTTTATAGATACATACGTTCGCCTTAACGTCTCGCAAAAGTAAAAAAAAAATTTTTTTGACAAATATCTTTTGCTCAATTTGAAGACAATTAAATTGAGCAACTTTCAATATAGAATTCATATTTTTGCAACATCTCTAAGTTGCTCATTTTGACGTTCCGTGGTACACAATTTTATATTTTTTTTTTATTTTTATAGAAACATACGTTCGCCTTAACGTCTCGCAAAAGTAAAAAAAAATTTTTTTTGCCAAATATCTTTTGCTGAATTTGAAGACAATTAAATTGAGCAACTTTCTTTATAGAATTCATATTTTTGCAACATCTCTAAGTTGCTCATTTTGACGTTCCGTGGTACACAATTTTTTATTTTTTTTTTATTTTTATAGAAACATACGTTCGCCTTAACGTCTCGCAAAAGTCATAAAAATTTTTTTTTGCCAAATATCTTTTGCTTAATTTGAAGACAATTAAATTGAGCAACTTTCAATATAGAATTCATATTTTTGCAACATCTCTAAGTTGCTCATTTTGACGTTCCGTGGTACACAATTTTTTATTTTTTTTTTATTTTTATAGAAACATACGTTCGCCTTAACGTCTCGCAAAAGTCAAAAAAAAATTTTTTTGCCAAATATCTTTTGCTCAATTTGAAGACAATTAAATTGAGCAACTTTCAATATAGAATTCATATTTTTGCAACATCTCTAAGTTGCTCATTTTGACGTTCCGTGGTACACAATTTTTTATTTTTTTTTTATTTTTATAGATACATACGTTCGCCTTAACGTCTCGCAAAAGTAAAAAAAAAATTTTTTTGCCAAATATCTTTTGCTCAATTTGAAGACAATTAAATTGAGCAACTTTCAATATAGAATTCATATTTTTGCAACATCTCTAAGTTGCTTATTTTGACGTTCCGTGGTACACAATTTTATATTTTTTTTTTATTTTTATAGAAACATACGTTCGCCTTAACGTCTCGCAAAAGTAAAAAAAAATTTTTTTTGCCAAATATCTTTTGCTGAATTTGAAGACAATTAAATTGAGCAACTTTCTTTATAGAATTCATATTTTTGCAACATCTCTAAGTTGCTCATTTTGACGTTCCGTGGTACACAATTTTTTATTTTTTTTTTATTTTTATAGAAACATACGTTCGCCTTAACGTCTCGCAAAAGTCATAAAAATTTTTTTTTGCCAAATATCTTTTGCTTAATTTGAAGACAATTAAATTGAGCAACTTTCTTTATAGAATTCATATTTTTGCAACATCTCTAAGTTGCTCATTTTGACGTTCCGTGGTACACAATTTTTTATTTTTTTTTTATTTTTATAGAAACATACGTTCGCCTTAACGTCTCGCAAAAGTCAAAAAAAAATTTTTTTGCCAAATATCTTTTGCTCAATTTGAAGACAATTAAATTGAGCAACTTTCAATATAGAATTCATATTTTTGCAACATCTCTAAGTTGCTCATTTTGACGTTCCGTGGTACACAATTTTTTATTTTTTTTTTATTTTTATAGAAACATAGGTTCGCCTTAACGTCTCGCAAAAATCAAAAAAAATTTTTTTTGGCAAATATCTTATGCTCAGTTTGAAGACAATTAAATTGCGCAACTTTCTATATAGGATTCATATTTTTGCAACATCTCTAAGTTGCTTATTTTGACGTTCCGTGGTACACAATTTTTTATTTTTTTTTTATTTTTATAGAAACATACGTTCGCCTTAACGTCTCGCAAAAGTCAAAAACAAATTTTTTTGCCAAATATCTTTTGCTCAATTTGAAGACAATTAAATTGAGCAACTTTCTTTATAGAATTCATATTTTTGCAACATCTCTAAGTTGCTCATTTTGACGTTCCGTGGTACACAATTTTTTATTTTTTTTTTATTTTTATAGAAACATACGTTCGCCTTAACGTCTCGCAAAAGTCAAAAAAAAATTTTTTTGCCAAATATCTTTTGCTCAATTTGAAGACAATTAAATTGAGCAACTTTCAATATAGAATTCATATTTTTGCAACATCTCTAAGTTGCTCATTTTGACGTTCCGTGGTACACAATTTTTTATTTTTTTTTTATTTTTATAGAAACATACGTTCGCCTTAACGTCTCGCAAAAGTCAAAAAAAATTTTTTTTGCCAAATATCTTTTGCTCAATTTGAAGACAATTAAATTGAGCAACTTTCTTTATAGAATTCATATTTTTGCAACATCTCTAAGTTGCTCATTTTGACGTTCCGTGGTACACAATTTTTTATTTTTTTTTTATTTTTATAGAAACATACGTTCGCCTTAACGTCTCGCAAAAGTCAAAAAAAATTTTTTTTGCCAAATATCTTTTGCTCAATTTGAAGACAATTAAATTAAGCAACTTTCAATATAGAATTCATATTTTTGCAACATCTCTAAGTTGCTCATTTTGACGTTCCGTGGTACACAATTTTTTATTTTTTTTTTATTTTTATAGAAACATACGTTCGCCTTAACGTCTCGCAAAAGTCAAAAAAAATTTTTTTTGCCAAATATCTTTTGCTCAATTTGAAGACAATTAAATTGAGCAACTTTCTTTATAGAATTCATATTTTTGCAACATCTCTAAGTTGCTCATTTTGACGTTCCGTGGTACACAATTTTTTATTTTTTTTTTATTTTTATAGAAACATAGGTTCGCCTTAACGTCTCGCAAAAGTCAAAAAAATTTTTTTTGCCAAATATCTTATGCTCAATTTGAAGACAATTAAATTGAGCAACTTTCTATATAGAATTCATATTTTTGCAACATCTCTAAGTTGCTCATTTTGACGTTCCGTGGTACACAATTTTTTATTTTTTTTTTATTTTTATAGAAACATACGTTCGCCTTAACGTCTCGCAAAAGTCAAAAAAAAAATTTTTTGCCAAATATCTTTTGCTCAATTTGAAGACAATTAAATTGAGCAACTTTCTTTATAGAATTCATATTTTTGCAACATCTCTAAGTTGCTCATTTTGACGTTCCGTGGTATACAATTTTTTATTTTTTTTTTATTTTTATAGAAACATACGTTCGCCTTAAGGTCTCGCAAAAGTCAAAAAAAATTTTTTTTGCCAAATATCTTTTGCTCAGTTTGAAGACAATTAAATTGAGCAACTTTCTGAATAGAATTCATATTTTTGCAACATCTCTAAGTAAATTTTTTTTGCCAAATATCTTTTGCTCAGTTTGAAGACAATTAAATTGAGCAACTTTCTGAATAGAATTCATATTTTTGCAACATCTCTAAGTTGCTCATTTTGACGTTCCGTGGTACACAATTTTTTATTTTTTTTTTATTTTTATAGAAACATATGTTCGCCTTAACGTCTCGCAAAAGTCAAAAAAATTTTTTTTTGCCAAATATCTTTTGCTCAATTTGAAGACAATTAAATTGAGCAACTTTCTTTATAGAATTCATATTTTTGCAACATCTCTAAGTTGCTCATTTTGACGTTCCGTGGTACACAATTTTTTATTTTTTTTTTATTTTTATAGAAACATACGTTCGCCTTAACGTCTCGCAAAAGTCAAAAAAAATTTTTTTTGCCAAATATCTTTTGCTCAGTTTGAAGACAATTAAATTGAGCAACTTTCTTTATAGAATTCATATTTTTGCAACATCTCTAAGTTGCTCATTTTGACGTTCCGTGGTACACAATTTTTTATTTTTTTTTTATTTTTATAGAAACATACGTTCGCCTTAACGTCTCGCAAAAGTCAAAAAAATTTTTTTTTGCCAAATATCTTTTGCTCAATTTGAAGACAATTAAAATGAGCAACTTTCTTTATAGAATTCATATTTTTGCAACATCTCTAAGTGGCTCATTTTGACGTTCCGTGGTACACAATTTTTTATTTTTTTTTTATTTTTATAGAAACATACGTTCGCCTTAACGTCTCGCAAAAGTCAAAAAAATTTTTTTTAGCCAAATATCTTTTGCTCAATTTGAAGACAATTAAATTGAGCAACTTTCTTTATAGAATTCATATTTTTGCAACATCTCTAAGTTGCTCATTTTGACGTTCCGTGGTACACAATTTTTTATATTTTTTTTTATTTTTATAGAAACATACGTTCGCCTTAACGTCTCGCAAAAGTCAAAAAAAATTTTTTTTGCCAAATATCTTTTGCTCAATTTGAAGACAATTAAATTGAGCAACTTTCTTTATAGAATTCATATTTTTGCAACATCTCTAAGTTGCTCATTTTGACGTTCCGTGGTACACAATTTTTTATTTTTATAGAAACATACGTTCGCCTTAACGTCTCGCAAAAGTCAAAAAAAAATTTTTTTGCCAAATATCTTTTGCTCAATTTGAAGACAATTAAATTGAGCAACTTTCTTTATAGAATTCATATTTTTGCAACATCTCTAAGTTGCTCATTTTGACGTTCCGTGGTACACAATTTTTTATTTTTTTTTTATTTTTATAGAAACATACGTTCGCCTTAACGTCTCGCAAAAGTCAAAAAAAATTTTTTTTGCCAAATATCTTTTGCTCAATTTGAAGACAATTAAATTGAGCAACTTTCAATATAGAATTCATATTTTTGCAACATCTCTAAGTTGCTCATTTTGACGTTCCGTGGTACACAATTTTTTATTTTTTTTTTATTTTTATAGAAACATACGTTCGCCTTAACGTCTCGCAAAAGTCAAAAAAAATTTTTTTTGCCAAATATCTTTTGCTCAATTTGAAGACAATTAAATTGAGCAACTTTCTTTATAGAATTCATATTTCTGCAACATCTCTAAGTTGCTCATTTTGACGTTCCGTGGTACACAATTTTTTATTTTTTTTTTATTTTTATAGAAACATAGGTTCGCCTTAACGTCTCGCAAAAGTCAAAAAAAATTTTTTTGCCAAATATCTTTTGCTCAGTTTGAAGACAATTAAATTGAGCAACTTTCTTTATAGAATTCATATTTTTGCAACATCTCTAAGTTGCTCATTTTGACGTTCCGTGGTACACAATTTTTTATTTTTTTTTTATTTTTATAGAAACATACGTTCGCCTTAACGTCTCGCAAAAGTCAAAAAAAATTTTTTTTGCCAAATATCTTTTGCTCAATTTGAAGACAATTAAATTGAGCAACTTTCTTTATAGAATTCATATTTTTGCAACATCTCTAAGTTGCTCATTTTGACGTTCCGTGGTACACAATTTTTTATTTTTTTTTTATTTTTATAGAAACATACGTTCGCCTTAACGTCTCGCAAAAGTCAAAAAAAATTTTTTTTGCCAAATATCTTTTGCTTAATTTGAAGACAATTAAATTGAGCAACTTTCAATATAGAATTCATATTTTTGCAACATCTCTAAGTTGCTCATTTTGACGTTCCGTGGTACACAATTTTTTATTTTTTTTTTATTTTTATAGAAACATACGTTCGCCTTAACGTCTCGCAAAAGTCAAAAAAAATTTTTTTTGCCAAATATCTTTTGCTCAATTTGAAGACAATTAAATTGAGCAACTTTCTTTATAGAATTCATATTTCTGCAACATCTCTAAGTTGCTCATTTTGACGTTCCGTGGTACACAATTTTTTATTTTTTTTTTATTTTTATAGAAACATAGGTTCGCCTTAACGTCTCGCAAAAGTCAAAAAAATTTTTTTTGCCAAATATCTTCTGCTCAATTTGAAGACAATTAAATTGAGCAACTTTCTATATAGAATTCATATTTTTGCAACATCTCTAAGTTGCTCATTTTGACGTTCCGTGGTACACAATTTTTTATTTTTTTTTATTTTTATAGAAACATACGTTCGCCTTAACGTCTCGCAAAAGTCAAAAAAAAAATTTTTTGCCAAATATCTTTTGCTCAATTTGAAGACAATTAAATTGAGCAACTTTCTTTATAGAATTCATATTTTTGCAACATCTCTAAGTTGCTCATTTTGACGTTCCGTGGTACACAATTTTTTATATTTTTTTTTATTTTTATAGAAACATACGTTCGCCTTAACGTCTCGCAAAAGTCAAAAAAAATTTTTTTTGCCAAATATCTTTTGCTCAATTTGAAGACAATTAAATTGAGCAACTTTCTTTATAGAATTCATATTTTTGCAACATCTCTAAGTTGCTCATTTTGACGTTCCGTGGTACACAATTTTTTATTTTTTTTTTATTTTTATAGAAACATACGTTCGCCTTAACGTCTCGCAAAAGTCAAAAAAAAATTTTTTTGCCAAATATCTTTTGCTCAATTTGAAGACAATTAAATTGAGCAACTTTCTTTATAGAATTCATATTTTTGCAACATCTCTAAGTTGCTCATTTTGACGTTCCGTGGTACACAATTTTTTATTTTTTTTTTATTTTTATAGAAACATACGTTCGCCTTAACGTCTCGCAAAAGTCAAAAAAAATTTTTTTTGCCAAATATCTTTTGCTCAATTTGAAGACAATTAAATTGAGCAACTTTCAATATAGAATTCATATTTTTGCAACATCTCTAAGTTGCTCATTTTGACGTTCCGTGGTACACAATTTTTTATTTTTTTTTTTATTTTTATAGAAACATACGTTCGCCTTAACGTCTCGCAAAAGTCAAAAAAAATTTTTTTTGCCAAATATCTTTTGCTCAATTTGAAGACAATTAAATTGAGCAACTTTCTTTATAGAATTCATATTTCTGCAACATCTCTAAGTTGCTCATTTTGACGTTCCGTGGTACACAATTTTTTATTTTTTTTTTATTTTTATAGAAACATAGGTTCGCCTTAACGTCTCGCAAAAGTCAAAAAAATTTTTTTTGCCAAATATCTTTTGCTCAGTTTGAAGACAATTAAATTGAGCAACTTTCTTTATAGAATTCATATTTTTGCAACATCTCTAAGTTGCTCATTTTGACGTTCCGTGGTACACAATTTTTTATTTTTTTTTTATTTTTATAGAAACATACGTTCGCCTTAACGTCTCGCAAAAGTCAAAAAAAATTTTTTTTGCCAAATATCTTTTGCTCAATTTGAAGACAATTAAATTGAGCAACTTTCTTTATAGAATTCATATTTTTGCAACATCTCTAAGTGGCTCATTTTGACGTTCCGTGGTACACAATTTTTTATTTTTTTTTTATTTTTATAGAAACATACGTTCGCCTTAACGTCTCGCAAAAGTCAAAAAAAATTTTTTTAGCCAAATATCTTTTGCTCAATTTGAAGACAATTAAATTGAGCAACTTTCTTTATAGAATTCATATTTTTGCAACATCTCTAAGTTGCTCATTTTGACGTTCCGTGGTACACAATTTTTTATATTTTTTTTTATTTTTATAGAAACATACGTTCGCCTTAACGTCTCGCAAAAGTCAAACAAAAATTTTTTTGCCAAATATCTTTTGCTCAATTTGAAGACAATTAAATTGAGCAACTTTCTTTATAGAATTCATATTTTTGCAACATCTCTAAGTTGCTCATTTTGACGTTCCGTGGTACACAATTTTTTATTTTTTTTTTATTTTTATAGAAACATACGTTCGCCTTAACGTCTCGCAAAAGTCAAAAAAAATTTTTTTTGCCAAATATCTTTTGCTCAATTTGAAGACAATTAAATTGAGCAACTTTCAATATAGAATTCATATTTTTGCAACATCTCTAAGTTGCTCATTTTGACGTTCCGTGGTACACAATTTTTTATTTTTTTTTTATTTTTATAGAAACATACGTTCGCCTTAACGTCTCGCAAAAGTCAAAAAAAATTTTTTTTGCCAAATATCTTTTGCTCAATTTGAAGACAATTAAATTGAGCAACTTTCTTTATAGAATTCATATTTCTGCAACATCTCTAAGTTGCTCATTTTGACGTTCCGTGGTACACAATTTTTTATTTTTTTTTTATTTTTATAGAAACATAGGTTCGCCTTAACGTCTCGCAAAAGTCAAAAAAAATTTTTTTGCCAAATATCTTCTGCTCAATTTGAAGACAATTAAATTGAGCAACTTTCTATATAGAATTCATATTTTTGCAACATCTCTAAGTTGCTCATTTTGACGTTCCGTGGTACACAATTTTTTATTTTTTTTTATTTTTATAGAAACATACGTTCGCCTTAACGTCTCGCAAAAGTCAAAAAAAAAATTTTTTGCCAAATATCTTTTGCTCAATTTGAAGACAATTAAATTGAGCAACTTTCTTTATAGAATATATATTTTTGCAACATCTCTAAGTTGCTCATTTTGACGTTCCGTGGTACACAATTTTTTATTTTTTTTTTATTTTTATAGAAACATAGGTTCGCCTTAACGTCTCGCAAAAGTCAAAAAAATTTTTTTTGCCAAATATCTTATGCTCAATTTGAAGACAATTAAATTGAGCAACTTTCTATATAGAATTCATATTTTTGCAACATCTCTAAGTTGCTCATTTTGACGTTCCGTGGTACACAATTTTTTATTTTTTTTTTATTTTTATAGAAACATACGTTCGCCTTAACGTCTCGCAAAAGTCAAAAAAAATTTTTTTTGCCAAATATCTTTTGCTCAGTTTGAAGACAATTAAATTGAGCAACTTTCTTTATAGAATTCATATTTTTGCAACATCTCTAAGTTGCTCATTTTGACGTTCCGTGGTACACAATTTTTTATTTTTTTTTTATTTTTATAGAAACATACGTTCGCCTTAACGTCTCGCAAAAGTCAAAAAAAATTTTTTTTGCCAAATATCTTTTGCTCAATTTGAAGACAATTAAATTGAGCAACTTTCTTTATAGAATTCATATTTTTGCAACATCTCTAAGTGGCTCATTTTGACGTTCCGTGGTACACAATTTTTTATTTTTTTTTTATTTTTATAGAAACATACGTTCGCCTTAACGTCTCGCAAAAGTCAAAAAAAATTTTTTTAGCCAAATATCTTTTGCTCAATTTGAAGACAATTAAATTGAGCAACTTTCTTTATAGAATTCATATTTTTGCAACATCTCTAAGTTGCTCATTTTGACGTTCCGTGGTACACAATTTTTTATATTTTTTTTTATTTTTATAGAAACATACGTTCGCCTTAACGTCTCGCAAAAGTCAAAAAAAATTTTTTTTGCCAAATATCTTTTGCTCAATTTGAAGACAATTAAATTGAGCAACTTTCTTTATAGAATTCATATTTTTGCAACATCTCTAAGTTGCTCATTTTGACGTTCCGTGGTACACAATTTTTTATTTTTTTTTTATTTTTATAGAAACATACGTTCGCCTTAACGTCTCGCAAAAGTCAAAAAAAAAATTTTTTGCCAAATATCTTTTGCTCAATTTGAAGACAATTAAATTGAGCAACTTTCTTTATAGAATTCATATTTTTGCAACATCTCTAAGTTGCTCATTTTGACGTTCCGTGGTACACAATTTTTTATTTTTTTTTTATTTTTATAGAAACATACGTTCGCCTTAACGTCTCGCAAAAGTCAAAAAAAATTTTTTTTGCCAAATATCTTTTGCTCAATTTGAAGACAATTAAATTGAGCAACTTTCTTTATAGAATTCATATTTTTGCAACATCTCTAAGTTGCTCATTTTGACGTTTCGTGGTACACAATTTTTTATTTTTTTTTTATTTTTATAGAAACATACGTTCGCCTTAACGTCTCGCAAAAGTCAAAAAAAAATTTTTTTGCCAAATGTCTTTTGCTCAATTTGAAGACAATTAAATTGAGCAACTTTCTATATAGGATTCATATTTTTGCAACATCTCTAAGTTGCTCATTTTGACGTTCCGTGGTACACAATTTTTTATTTTTTTTTTATTTTTATAGAAACATACGTTCGCCTTAACGTCTCGCAAAAGTCAAAAAAATTTTTTTTTGCCAAATATCTTTTGCTCAATTTGAAGACAATTAAATTGAGCAACTTTCTTTATAGAATTCATATTTTTGCAACATCTCTAAGTTGCTGATTTTGACGTTCCGTGGTACACAATTTTTTATTTTTTTTTTATTTTTATAGAAACATAGGTTCGCCTTAACGTCTCGCAAAAGTCAAAAAAATTTTTTGCCAAATATCTTTTGCTCAATTTGAAGACAATTAAATTGAGCAACTTTCTTTATAGAATTCATATTTTTGCAACATCTCTAAGTTGCTCATTTTGACGTTCCGTGGTACACAATTTTTTATTTTTTTTTTATTTTTATAGAAACATACGTTCGCCTTAACGTCTCGCAAAAGTCAAAAAAATTTTTTTTTGCCAAATATCTTTTGCTCAATTTGAAGACAATTAAATTGAGCAACTTTCTATATAGGATTCATATTTTTGCAACATCTCTAAGTTGCTCATTTTGACGTTCCGTGGTACACAATTTTTTATTTTTTTTTTATTTTTATAGAAACATACGTTCGCCTTAACGTCTCGCAAAAGTCAAAAAAATTTTTTTTTGCCAAATATCTTTTGCTCAATTTGAAGACAATTAAATTGAGCAACTTTCTTTATAGAATTCATATTATTGCAACATCTCTAAGTTGCTCATTTTGACGTTCCGTGGTACACAATTTTTTATTTTTTTTTTATTTTTATAGAAACATACGTTCGCCTTAACGTCTCGCAAAAGTCAAAAAAAATTTTTTTAGCCAAATATCTTTTGCTCAATTTGAAGACAATTAAATTGAGCAACTTTCTTTATAGAATTCATATTTTTGCAACATCTCTAAGTTGCTCATTTTGACGTTCCGTGGTACACAATTTTTTATATTTTTTTTTATTTTTATAGAAACATACGTTCGCCTTAACGTCTCGCAAAAGTCAAAAAAAATTTTTTTTGCCAAATATCTTTTGCTCAATTTGAAGACAATTAAATTGAGCAACTTTCTTTATAGAATTTATATTTTTGCAACATCTCTAAGTTGCTCATTTTGACGTTCCGTGGTACACAATTTTTTATTTTTTTTTTATTTTTATAGAAACATACGTTCGCCTTAACGTCTCGCAAAAGTAAAAAAAAAAATTTTTTGCCAAATATCTTTTGCTCAATTTGAAGACAATTAAATTGAGCAACTTTCTTTATAGAATTCATATTTTTGCAACATCTCTAAGTTGCTCATTTTGACGTTCCGTGGTACACAATTTTTTATTTTTTTTTTATTTTTATAGAAACATACGTTCGCCTTAACGTCTCGCAAAAGTCAAAAAAAATTTTTTTTGCCAAATATCTTTTGCTCAATTTGAAGACAATTAAATTGAGCAACTTTCTTTATAGAATTCATATTTTTGCAACATCTCTAAGTTGCTCATTTTGACGTTTCGTGGTACACAATTTTTTATTTTTTTTTTATTTTTATAGAAACATACGTTCGCCTTAACGTCTCGCAAAAGTCAAAAAAAAATTTTTTTGCCAAATATCTTTTGCTCAATTTGAAGACAATTAAATTGAGCAACTTTCTATATAGGATTCATATTTTTGCAACATCTCTAAGTTGCTCATTTTGACGTTCCGTGGTACACAATTTTTTATTTTTTTTTTATTTTTATAGAAACATACGTTCGCCTTAACGTCTCGCAAAAGTCAAAAAAATTTTTTTTTGCCAAATATCTTTTGCTCAATTTGAAGACAATTAAATTGGGCAACTTTCTTTATAGAATTCATATTTTTGCAACATCTCTAAGTTGCTCATTTTGACGTTCCGTGGTACACAATTTTTTATTTTTTTTTTTTTTTTATAGAAACATACGTTCGCCTTAACGTCTCGCAAAAGTCAAAAAAAATTTTTTTTGCCAAATATCTTTTGCTCAATTTGAAGACAATTAAATTAAGCAACTTTCTTTATAGAATTCATATTATTGCAACATCTCTAAGTTGCTCATTTTGACGTTCCGTGGTACACAATTTTTTTTTTTTTTTTTATTTTTATAGAAACATACGTTCGCCTTATCGTCTCGCAAAAGTCAAAAAAAATTTTTTTTGCCAAATATCTTTTGCTCAATTTAAAGACAATTAAATTGAGCAACTTTCTTTATAGAATTCATATTTTTGCAACATCTCTAAGTTGCTGATTTTGACGTTCCGTGGTACACAATTTTTTATTTTTTTTTTATTTTTATAGAAACATAGGTTCGCCTTAACATCTCGCAAAAGTCAAAAAAATTTTTTTTGCCAAATATCTTCTGCTCAATTTGAAGACAATTAAATTGAGCAACTTTCTATATAGAATTCATATTTTTGCAACATCTCTAAGTTGCTCATTTTGACGTTCCGTGGTACACAATTTTTTATTTTTTTTTTATTTTTATAGAAACATACGTTCGCCTTAACGTCTCGCAAAAGTCAAAAAAAATTTTTTTTGCCAAATATCTTTTGCTCAGTTTGAAGACAATTAAATTGAGCAACTTTCTTTATAGAATTCATATTTTTGCAACATCTCTAAGTTGCTCATTTTGACGTTCCGTGGTACACAATTTTTTATATTTTTTTTTATTTTTATAGAAACATACGTTCGCCTTAACGTCTCGCAAAAGTCAAACAAAATTTTTTTTGCCAAATATCTTTTGCTCAATTTGAAGACAATTAAATTGAGCAACTTTCTTTATAGAATTCATATTTTTGCAACATCTCTAAGTTGCTCATTTTGACGTTCCGTGGTACACAATTTTTTATTTTTTTTTTATTTTTATAGAAACATACGTTCGCCTTAACGTCTCGCAAAAGTCAAAAAAAAAATTTTTTGCCAAATATCTTTTGCTCAATTTGAAGACAATTAAATTGAGCAACTTTCTTTATAGAATTCATATTTTTGCAACATCTCTAAGTTGCTCATTTTGACGTTCCGTGGTACACAATTTTTTATTTTTTTTTTATTTTTATAGAAACATACGTTCGCCTTAAAGTCTCGCAAAAGTCAAAAAAAATTTTTTTTGCCAAATATCTTTTGCTCAATTTTAAGACAATTAAATTGAGCAACTTTCTTTATAGAATTCATATTTTTGCAACATCTCTAAGTTGCTCATTTTGACGTTCCGTGGTACACAATTTTTTATTTTTTTTTTATTTTTATAGAAACATACGTTCGCCTTAACGTCTCGCAAAAGTCAAAAAAAATTTTTTTTGCCAAATATCTTTTGCTCAATTTGAAGACAATTAAATTGAGCAACTTTCTATATAGGATTCATATTTTTGCAACATCTCTAAGTTGCTCATTTTGACGTTCCGTGGTACACAATTTTTTATTTTTTTTTTATTTTTATAGAAACATACGTTCGCCTTAACATCTCGCAAAAGTCAAAAAAAATTTTTTTTGCCAAATATCTTTTGCTCAATTTGAAGACAATTAAATTGGGCAACTTTCTTTATAGAATTCATATTTTTGCAACATCTCTAAGTTGCTCATTTTGACGTTCCGTGGTACACAATTTTTTATATTTTTTTTTATTTTTATAGAAACATACGTTCGCCTTAACGTCTCGCAAAAGTCAAACAAAATTTTTTTGCCAAATATCTTATGCTCAATTTGAAGACAATTAAATTGAGCAACTTTCTATATAGAATTCATATTTTTGCAACATCTCTAAGTTGCTCATTTTGACGTTCCGTGGTACACAATTTTTTATTTTTTTTTATTTTTATAGAAACATACGTTCGCCTTAACGTCTCGCAAAAGTCAAAAAAAATTTTTTTTGCCAAATATCTTTTGCTCAGTTTGAAGACAATTAAATTGAGCAACTTTCTTTATAAAATTCATATTTTTGCAACATCTCTAAGTTGCTCATTTTGACGTTCCGTGGTACACAATTTTTTATATTTTTTTTTATTTTTATAGAAACATACGTTCGCCTTAACGTCTCGCAAAAGTCAAAAAAAATTTTTTTTGCCAAATATCTTTTGCTCAATTTGAAGACAATTAAATTGAGCAACTTTCTTTATAGAATTCATATTTTTGCAACATCTCTAAGTTGCTCATTTTGACGTTCCGTGGTACACAATTTATTATTTTTTTTTTATTTTTATAGAAACATACGTTCGCCTTAACGTCTCGCAAAAGTAAAAAAAAAAAATTTTTGCCAAATATCTTTTGCTCAATTTAAAGACAATTAAATTGAGCAACTTTCTTTATAGAATTCATATTTTTGCAACATCTCTAAGTTGCTCATTTTGACGTTCCGTGGTACACAATTTTTTATTTTTTTTTTATTTTTATAGAAACATACGTTCGCCTTAACGTCTCGCAAAAGTCAAAAAAAAATTTTTTTGCCAAATATCTTTTGCTCAATTTGAAGACAATTAAATTGAGCAACTTTCTTTATAGAATTCATATTTTTGCAACATCTCTAAGTTGCTCATTTTGACGTTCCGTTGTACACAATTTTTTATTTTTTTTTTATTTTTATAGAAACATACGTTCGCCTTAACGTCTCGCAAAAGTCAAAAAAAATTTTTTTTGCCAAATATCTTTTGCTCAATTTGAAGACAATTAAATTGAGCAACTTTCTATATAGGATTCATATTTTTGCAACATTTCTAAGTTGCTCATTTTGACGTTCCGTGGTACACAATTTTTTATTTTTTTTTTATTTTTATAGAAACATACGTTCGCCTTAACATCTCGCAAAAGTCAAAAAAAAATTTTTTTGCCAAATATCTTTTGCTCAATTTGAAGACAATTAAATTGGGCAACTTTCTTTATAGAATTCATATTTTTGCAACATCTCTAAGTTGCTCATTTTGACGTTCCGTGGTACACAATTTTTTATTTTTTTTTTATTTTTATAGAAACATACGTTCGCCTTAACGTCTCGCAAAAGTCAAAAAAAAATTTTTTTGCCAAATATCTTTTGCTCAATTTGAAGACAATTAAATTGAGCAACTTTCTTTATAGAATTCATATTATTGCAACATCTCTAAGTTGCTCATTTTGACGTTCCGTGGTACACAATTTTTTATTTTTTTTTTATTTTTATAGAAACATACGTTCGCCTTATCGTCTCGCAAAAGTCAAAAAAAAATTTTTTTGCCAAATATCTTTTGCTCAATTTAAAGACAATTAAATTGGGCAACTTTCTTTATAGAATTTATATTTTTGCAACATCTCTAAGTTGCTCATTTTGACGTTCCGTGGTACACAATTTTTTATTTTTTTTTTATTTTTATAGGAACATACGTTCGCCTTAACGTCTCGCAAAAGTCAAAAAAAATTTTTTTTGCCAAATATCTTTTGCTCAATTTGAAGACAATTAAATTGAGCAACTTTCTTTATAGAATTTATATTTTTGCAACATCTCTAAGTTGCTCATTTTGACGTTCCGTGGTACACAATTTTTTATTTTTTTTTTTATTTTTATAGAAACATACGTTCGCCTTAACGTCTCGCAAAAGTCAAAAAAAAATTTTTTTGCCAAATATCTTTTGCTCAATTTGAAGACAATTAAATTGAGCAACTTTCAATATAGAATTCATATTTTTGCAACATCTCTAAGTTGCTCATTTTGACGTTCCGTGGTACACAATTTTTTATTTTTTTTTTATTTTTATAGAAACATACGTTCGCCTTAACGTCTCGCAAAAGTCAAACAAAATTTTTTTTGCCAAATATCTTTTGCTCAATTTGAAGACAATTAAATTGAACAACTTTCTTTATAGAATTCATATTTTTGCAACATCTCTAAGTTGCTCATTTTGACGTTCCGTGGTACACAATTTTTTATTTTTTTTTTATTTTTATAGAAACATAGGTTCGCCTTAACGTCTCGCAAAAGTCAAAAAAAAATTTTTTGCCAAATATCTTATGCTCAATTTGAAGACAATTAAATTGAGCAACTTTCAATATAGAATTCATATTTTTGCAACATATCTTTTGCTCAATTTGAAGACAATTAAATTGAGCAACTTTCTTTATAGAATTCATATTTTTGCAACATCTCTAAGTTGCTCATTTTGACGTTCCGTGGTACACAATTTTTTATTTTTTTTTTATTTTTATAGAAACATACGTTCGCCTTAACGTCTCGCAAAAGTCAAAAAAAAATTTTTTTGGCAAATATCTTTTGTTCAATTTGAAGACAATTAAATTGAGCAACTTTCTTTATAGAATTCATATTTTTGCAACATCTCTAAGTTGCTCATTTTGACGTTCCGTGGTACACAATTTTTTATTTTTTTTTTTTTTTTATAGAAACATAGGTTCGCCTTAACGTCTCGCAAAAGTAAAAAAAAATTTTTTTGCCAAATATCTTATGCTCAATTTAAAAACAATTAAATTGAGCAACTTTCTTAATAGAATTCATATTTTTGCAACATCTCTAAGTTGCTCATTTTGACGTTCCGTGGTACACAATTTTTTATTTTTTTTTTATTTTTATAGAAACATACGTTCGCCTTAACGTCTCGCAAAAGTCAAAAAAAATTTTTTTTGCCAAATATCTTTTGCTCAATTTGAAGACAATTAAATTGAGCAACTTTCTTTATAGAATTCATATTTTTGCAACATCTCGAAGTTGCTCATTTTGACGTTCCGTGGTACACAATTTTTTATTTTATTTTTTTTTTTATAGAAACATAGGTTCGCCTTAACGTCTCGCAAAAGTCAAAAAAAATTTTTTTGCCAAATATCTTATGCTCAATTTAAAAACAATTAAATTGAGCAACTTTCTTAATAGAATTCATATTTTTGCAACATCTCTAAGTTGCTCATTTTGACGTTCCGTGGTACACAATTTTTTATTTTTTTTTTATTTTTATAGAAACATACGTTCGCCTTAACGTCTCGCAAAAGTCAAAAAAAAATTTTTTTGCCAAATATCTTTTGCTCAATTTGAAGACAATTAAATTGAGCAACTTTCTTTATAGAATTCATATTTTTGCAACATCTCTAAGTTGCTCATTTTGACGTTCCGTGGTACACAATTTTTTATTTTTTTTTTATTTTTATAGAAACATACGTACGCCTTAACGTCTCGCAAAAGTCAAAAAAAATTTTTTTTGCCAAATATCTTTTGCTCAATTTGAAGACAATTAAATTGAGCAACTTTCTTTATAGAATTCATATTTTTGCAACATCTCTAAGTTGCTCATTTTGACGTTCCGTGGTACACAATTTTTTATTTTTTTTTTTATTTTTATAGAAACATACGTTCGCCTTAACGTCTCGCAAAAGTCAAAAAAAAATTTTTTTGCCAAATATCTTTTGCTCAATTTGAAGACAATTAAATTGAACAACTTTCAATATAGAATTCATATTTTTGCAACATCTCTAAGTTGCTCATTTTGACGTTCCGTGGTACACAATTTTTTATATTTTTTTTTATTTTTATAGAAACATACGTTCGCCTTAACGTCTCGCAAAAGTCAAACAAAATTTTTTTGCCAAATATCTTATGCTCAATTTGAAGACAATTAAATTGAGCAACTTTCTATATAGAATTCTTATTTTTGCAACATCTCTAAGTTGCTCATTTTGACGTTCCGTGGTACACAATTTTTTATTTTTTTTTTATTTTTATAGAAACATACGTTCGCCTTAACGTCTCGCAAAAGTCAAAAAAAATTTTTTTTGCCAAATATCTTTTGCTCAGTTTGAAGACAATTAAATTGAGCAACTTTCGTTATAGAATTCATATTTTTGCAACATCTCTAAGTTGCTCATTTTGACGTTCCGTGGTACACAATTTTTTATATTTTTTTTTATTTTTATAGAAACATACGTTCGCCTTAACGTCTCGCAAAAGTCAAAAAAAAAAATTTTTGCCAAATATCTTTTGCTCAATTTGAAGACAATTAAATTGAGCAACTTTCTTTATAGAATTCATATTTTTGCAACATCTCTAAGTTGCTCATTTTGACGTTCCGTGGTACACAATTTTTTATTTTTTTTTTATTTTTATAGAAACATACGTTCGCCTTAACGTCTCGCAAAAGTCAAAAAAAAATTTTTTTGCCAAATATCTTTTGCTCAATTTGAAGACAATTAAATTGAGCAACTTTCTTTATAGAATTCATATTTTTGCAACATCTCTAAGTTGCTCATTTTGACGTTCCGTGGTACACAATTTTTTATTTTTTTTTTATTTTTATAGAAACATACGTTCGCCTTAACGTCTCGCAAAAGTCAAAAAAAAATTTTTTTGCCAAATATCTTTTGCTCAATTTGAAGACAATTAAATTGAGCAACTTTCTATATAGGATTCATATTTTTGCAACATCTCTAAGTTGCTCATTTTGACGTTCCGTGGTACACAATTTTTTATTTTTTTTTTATTTTTATAGAAACATACGTTCGCCTTAACATCTCGCAAAAGTCAAAAAAAATTTTTTTTGCCAAATATCTTTTGCTCAATTTGAAGACAATTAAATTGGGCAACTTTCTTTATAGAATTCATATTTTTGCAACATCTCTAAGTTGCTCATTTTGACGTTCCGTGGTACACAATTTTTTATTTTTTTTTTATTTTTATAGAAACATACGTTCGCCTTAACGTCTCGCAAAAGTCAAAAAAAATTTTTTTTGCCAAATATCTTTTGCTCAATTTGAAGACAATTAAATTGAGCAACTTTCTTTATAGAATTCATATTATTGCAATATCTCTAAGTTGCTCATTTTGACGTTCCGTGGTACACAATTTTTTATTTTTTTTTTATTTTTATAGAAACATACGTTCGCCTTATCGTCTCGCAAAAGTCAAAAAAAAATTTTTTTGCCAAATATCTTTTGCTCAATTTAAAGACAATTAAATTGGGCAACTTTCTTTATAGAATTCATATTTTTGCAACATCTCTAAGTTGCTCATTTTGACGTTCCGTGGTACACAATTTTTTATTTTTTTTTTATTTTTATAGGAACATACGTTCGCCTTAACGTCTCGCAAAAGTCAAAAAAAATTTTTTTTGCCAAATATCTTTTGCTCAATTTGAAGACAATTAAATTGAGCAACTTTCTTTATAGAATTTATATTTTTGCAACATCTCTAAGTTGCTCATTTTGACGTTCCGTGGTACACAATTTTTTATTTTTTTTTTTATTTTTATAGAAACATACGTTCGCCTTAACGTCTCGCAAAAGTCAAAAAAAAATTTTTTTGCCAAATATCTTTTGCTCAATTTGAAGACAATTAAATTGAGCAACTTTCAATATAGAATTCATATTTTTGCAACATCTCTAAGTTGCTCATTTTGACGTTCCGTGGTACACAATTTTTTATTTTTTTTTTATTTTTATAGAAACATACGTTAAGTTGCTCATTTTGACGTTCCGTGGTACACAATTTTTTATTTTTTTTTTATTTTTATAGAAACATACGTTCGCCTTAACGTCTCGCAAAAGTCAAAAAAAATTTTTTTTGCCAAATATCTTTTGCTCAATTTGAAGACAATTAAATTGAGCAACTTTCAATATAGAATTCATATTTTTGCAACATCTCTAAGTTGCTCATTTTGACGTTCCGTGGTACACAATTTTTTATTTTTTTTTTATTTTTATAGAAACATACGTTCGCCTTAACGTCTCGCAAAAGTCAAAAAAAATTTTTTTTGCCAAATATCTTTTGCTCAATTTGAAGACAATTAAATTGAGCAACTTTCTTTATAGAATTCATATTTTTGCAACATCTCTAAGTTGCTCATTTTGACGTTCCGTGGTACACAATTTTTTATTTTTTTTTTTATTTTTATAGAAACATAGGTTCGCCTTAACGTCTCGCAAAAGTCAAAAAAAATTTTTTTGCCAAATATCTTATGCTCAATTTGAAGACAATTAAATTGAGCAACTTTCAATATAGAATTCATATTTTTGCAACATCTCTAAGTTGCTCATTTTGACGTTCCGTGGTACACAATTTTTTATTTTTTTTTTATTTTTATAGAAACATAGGTTCGCCTTAACGTCTCGCAAAAGTAAAAAAAAAATTTTTTTGTCAAATATCTTTTGCTCAATTTGAAGACAATTAAATTGAGCAACTTTCTTTATAGAATTCATATTTTTGCAACATCTCTAAGTTGCTCATTTTGACGTTCCGTGGTACACAATTTTTTATTTTTTTTTTATTTTTATAGAAACATACGTTCGCCTTAACGTCTCGCAAAAGTAAAAAAAAATTTTTTTTGCCAAATATCTTTTGCTCAATTTGAAGACAATTAAATTGAGCAACTTTCAATATAGAACTCTTATTTTTGCAACATCTCTAAGTTGCTCATTTTGACGTTCCGTGGTACACAAGTTTTTATTTTTTTTTTATTTTTATAGAAACATACGTTCGCCTTAACGTCTCGCAAAAGTCAAAAAAAAATTTTTTTGCCAAATATCTTTTGCTCAATTTGAAGACAATTAAATTGAGCAACTTTCTTTATAGAATTCATATTTTTGCAACATCTCTAAGTTGCTCATTTTGACGTTCCGTGGTACACAATTTTTTATTTTTTTTTTATTTTTATAGAAACATACGTTCGCCTTAACGTCTCGCAAAAGTAAAAAAAAATTTTTTTTGCCAAATATCTTTCGCTCAATTTGAAGACAATTAAATGGAGCAACTTTCAATATAGAATTCATATTTTTGCAACATCTCTAAGTTGCTCATTTTGACGTTCCGTGGTACACAATTTTTTATTTTTTTTTTATTTATATAGAAACATAGGTTCGCCTTAACGTCTCGCAAAAGTCAAAAAAAATTTTTTGCCAAATATCTTATGCTCAATTTGAAGACAATTAAATTGAGCAACTTTCAATATAGAATTCATATTTCTGCAACATCTCTAAGTTGCTCATTTTGACGTTCCGTGGTACACAATTTTTTATTTTTTTTTTATTTTTATAGAAACATACGTTCGCCTTAACGTCTCGCAAAAGTCAAAAAAAAATTTTTTTGCCAAATATCTTTTGCTCAATTTGAAGACAATTAAATTGAGCAACTTTCAATATAGAATTTATATTTTTGCAACATCTCTAAGTTGCTCATTTTGACGTTCCGTGGTACACAATTTTTTATTATTTTTTTATTTTTATAGAAACATACGTTCGCCTTAACGTCTCGCAAAAGTCAAAAAAATTTTTTTTTGCCAAATATCTTTTGCTCAATTTGAAGACAATTAAATTGAGCAACTTTCTTTATAGAATTCATATTTTTGCAACATCTCTAAGTTGCTCATTTTGACGTTCCGTGGTACACAATTTTTTATTTTTTTTTTATTTTTATAGAAACATACGTTCGCCTTAACGTCTCGCAAAAGTCAAAAAAAAATTTTTTTGCCAAATATCTTTTGCTCAATTTGAAGACAATTAAATTGAGCAACTTTCTTTATAGAATTCATATTTTTGCAACATCTCTAAGTTGCTCATTTTGACGTTTTGTGGTACACAATTTTTTATTTTTTTTTTATTTTTATAGAAACATACGTTCGCCTTAACGTCTCGCAAAAGTCAAAAAAATTTTTTTTTGCCAAATATCTTTTGCTCAATTTGAAGACAATTAAATTGAGCAACTTTCTTCATAGAATTCATATTTTTGCAACATCTCTAAGTTGCTCATTTTGACGTATTGTGGTACACAATTTTTTATTTTTTTTTTATTTTTATAGAAACATAGGTTCGCCTTAACGTCTCGCAAAAGTCAAAAAAAAATTTTTTTGCCAAATATCTTTTGCTCAATTTGAAGACAATTAAATTGAGCAACTTTCAATATAGAATTCATATTTTTGCAACATCTCTAAGTTGCTCATTTTGACGTTCCGTGGTACACAATTTTTTATTTTTTTTTTTATTTTTATAGAAACATACGTTCGCCTTAACGTCTCGCAAAAGTCAAAAAAAATTTTTTTTGCCAAATATCTTTTGCTCAATTTGAAGACAATTAAATTGAGCAACTTTCTTTATAGAATTCATATTTTTGCAACATCTCTAAGTGGCTCATTTTGACGTTCCGTGGTACACAATTTTTTATTTTTTTTTTATTTTTATAGAAACATACGTTCGCCTTAACGTCTCGCAAAAGTCAAAAAAAATTTTTTTTGCCAAATATCTTTTGCTCAATTTGAAGACAATTAAATTGAGCAACTTTCTTTATAGAATTCATATTTTTGCAACATCTCTAAGTTGCTCATTTTGACGTTCCGTGGTACACAATTTTTTATTTTTTTTTTTATTTTTATAGAAACATACGTTCGCCTTAACGTCTCGCAAAAGTCAAAAAAAATTTTTTTTGCCAAATATCTTTTGCTCAATTTGAAGACAATTAAATTGAGCAACTTTCAATATAGAATTCTTATTTTTGCAACATCTCTAAGTGGCTCATTTTGACGTTCCGTGGTACACAATTTTTTATTTTTTTTTTATTTTTATAGAAACATACGTTCGCCTTAACGTCTCGCAAAAGTCAAAAAAAATTTTTTTTGCCAAATATCTTTTGCTCAATTTGAAGACAATTAAATTGAGCAACTTTCTTTATAGAATTCATATTTTTGCAACATCTCTAAGTTGCTCATTTTGACGTTCCGTTGTACACAATTTTTTATTTTTTTTTTATTTTTATAGAAACATACGTTTGCCTTAACGTATCGCAAAAATCAAAAAAAAATTTTTTTACCAAATATCTTTCGCTCAATTTGAAGACAATTAAATTGGGCAACTTTCAATATAGAATTCATATTTTTGCAACATCTCTAAGTTGCTCATTTTGACGTTCCGTGGTACACAATTTTTTATTTTTTTTTTATTTATATAGAAACATAGGTTCGCCTTAACGTCTCGCAAAAGTAAAAAAAAAAATTTTTGCCAAATATCTTATGCTCAATTTGAAGACAATTAAATTGAGCAACTTTCTTTATAGAATTCATATTTTTGCAACATCTCTAAGTTGCTCATTTTGACGTTCCGTGGTACACAATTTTTTATTTTTTTTTTATTTTTATAGAAACATACGTTCGCCTTAACGTCTCGCAAAAGTCAAAAAAAACTTTTTTTGCCAAATATCTTTTGCTCAATTTGAAGACAATTAAATTGAGCAACTTTCAATATAGAATTCATATTTTTGAAACATCTCTAAGTTGCTCATTTTGACGTTCCGTGGTACACAATTTTTTATTTTTTTTTTATTTTTATAGAAACATAGGTTCGCCTTAACGTCTCGCAAAAGTCAAAAAAAATTTTTTTTGTCAAATATCTTTTGCTCAATTTGAAGACAATTAAATTGAGCAACTTTCTTTATAGAATTCATATTTTTGCAACATCTCTAAGTTGCTCATTTTGACGTTCCGTGGTACACAATTTTTTATTTTTTTTTTTATTTTTATAGAAACATACGTTCGCCTTAACGTCTCGCAAAAATCAAAAAAAATTTTTTTTGCCAAATATCTTTTGCTCAATTTGAAGACAATTAGATTGAGCAACTTTCTTTATAGAATTCATATTTTTGCAACATCTCTAAGTTGCTCATTTTGACGTTCCGTGGTACACAATTTTTTATTTTTTTTTTATTTTTATAGAAACATACGTTCGCCTTAACGTCTCGCAAAAGTCAAAAAAAATTTTTTTTGCCAAATATCTTTTGCTCAATTTGAAGACAATTAAATTGAGCAACTTTCTTTATAGAATTCATATTTTTGCAACATCTCTAACTTGCTCATTTTGACGTTCCGTGGTACACAATTTTTTATTTTTTTTTTATTTTTATAGAAACATACGTTCGCCTTAACGTCTCGCAAAAGTCAAAAAAAATTTTTTTTGCCAAATATCTTTTGCTCAATTTGAAGACAATTAAATTGAGCAACTTTCAATATAGAATTCTTATTTTTGCAACATCTCTAAGTGGCTCATTTTGACGTTCCGTGGTACACAATTTTTTATTTTTTTTTTATTTTTATAGAAACATACGTTCGCCTTAACGTCTCGCAAAAGTCAAAAAAAATTTTTTTTGCCAAATATCTTTTGCTCAATTTGAAGACAATTAAATTGAGCAACTTTCTTTATAGAATTCATATTTTTGCAACATCTCTAAGTTGCTCATTTTGACGTTCCGTGGTACACAATTTTTTATTTTTTTTTTTATTTTTATAGAAACATACGTTCGCCTTAACGTATCGCAAAAGTCAAAAAAAAATTTTTTTGCCAAATATCTTTCGCTCAATTTGAAGACAATTAAATTGAGCAACTTTCAATATAGAATTCATATTTTTGCAACATCTCTAAGTTGCTCATTTTGACGTTCCGTGGTACACAATTTTTTATTTTTTTTTTATTTATATAGAAACATAGGTTCGCCTTAACGTCTCGCAAAAGTAAAAAAAAAAATTTTTGCCAAATATCTTATGCTCAATTTGAAGACAATTAAATTGAGCAACTTTCTTTATAGAATTCATATTTTTGCAAGATCTCTAAGTTGCTCATTTTGACGTTCCGTGGTACACAATTTTTTATTTTTTTTTTATTTTTATAGAAACATACGTTCGCCTTAACGTCTCGCAAAAGTCAAAAAAAACTTTTTTTGCCAAATATCTTTTGCTCAATTTGAAGACAATTAAATTGAGCAACTTTCAATATAGAATTCATATTTTTGAAACATCTCTAAGTTGCTCATTTTGACGTTCCGTGGTACACAATTTTTTATTTTTTTTTTATTTTTATAGAAACATAGGTTCGCCTTAACGTCTCGCAAAAGTCAAAAAAAATTTTTTTTGTCAAATATCTTTTGCTCAATTTGAAGACAATTAAATTGAGCAACTTTCTTTAGAGAATTCATATTTTTGCAACATCTCTAAGTTGCTCATTTTGACGTTCCGTGGTACACAATTTTTTATTTTTTTTTTATTTTTATAGAAACATACGTTCGCCTTAACGTCTCGCAAAAGTCAAAAAAAATTTTTTTTGCCAAATATCTTTTGCTCAATTTGAAGACAATTAAATTGAGCAACTTTCTTTATAGAATTCATATTTTTGCAACATCTCTAACTTGCTCATTTTGACGTTCCGTGGTACACAATTTTTTATTTTTTTTTTATTTTTATAGAAACATACGTTCGCCTTAACGTCTCGCAAAAGTCAAAAAAAAATTTTTTTGCCAAATATCTTTTGCTCAATTTGAAGACAATTAAATTGAGCAACTTTCAATATAGAATTCTTATTTTTGCAACATCTCTAAGTGGCTCATTTTGACGTTCCGTGGTACACAATTTTTTATTTTTTTTTTATTTTTATAGAAACATACGTTCGCCTTAACGTCTCGCAAAAGTCAAAAAAATTTTTTTTTGCCAAATATCTTTTGCTCAATTTGAAGACAATTAAATTGAGCAACTTTCTTTATAGAATTCATATTTTTGCAACATCTCTAAGTTGCTCATTTTGACGTTCCGTGGTACACAATTTTTTATTTTTTTTTTTATTTTTATAGAAACATACGTTCGCCTTAACGTATCGCAAAAGTCAAAAAAAAATTTTTTTGCCAAATATCTTTCGCTCAATTTGAAGACAATTAAATTGAGCAACTTTCAATATAGAATTCATATTTTTGCAACATCTCTAAGTTGCTCATTTTGACGTTCCGTGGTACACAATTTTTTATTTTTTTTTTATTTATATAGAAACATAGGTTCGCCTTAACGTCTCGCAAAAGTAAAAAAAAAAATTTTTGCCAAATATCTTATGCTCAATTTGAAGACAATTAAATTGAGCAACTTTCTTTATAGAATTCATATTTTTGCAAGATCTCTAAGTTGCTCATTTTGACGTTCCGTGGTACACAATTTTTTATTTTTTTTTTATTTTTATAGAAACATACGTTCGCCTTAACGTCTCGCAAAAGTCAAAAAAAACTTTTTTTGCCAAATATCTTTTGCTCAATTTGAAGACAATTAAATTGAGCAACTTTCAATATAGAATTCATATTTTTGAAACATCTCTAAGTTGCTCATTTTGACGTTCCGTGGTACACAATTTTTTATTTTTTTTTTATTTTTATAGAAACATAGGTTCGCCTTAACGTCTCGCAAAAGTCAAAAAAATTTTTTTTTGTCAAATATCTTTTGCTCAATTTGAAGACAATTAAATTGAGCAACTTTCTTTAGAGAATTCATATTTTTGCAACATCTCTAAGTTGCTCATTTTGACGTTCCGTGGTACACAATTTTTTATTTTTTTTTTATTTTTATAGAAACATACGTTCGCCTTAACGTCTCGCAAAAGTCAAAAAAAATTTTTTTTGCCAAATATCTTTTGCTCAATTTGAAGACAATTAAATTGAGCAACTTTCAATATAGAATTCATATTTTTGCAACATCTCTAAGTTGCTCATTTTGACGTATTGTGGTACACAATTTTTTATTTTTTTTTTATTTTTATAGAAACATAGGTTCGCCTTAACGTCTCGCAAAAGTCAAAAAAAAATTTTTTTGCCAAATATCTTTTGCTCAATTTGAAGACAATTAAATTGAGCAACTTTCAATATAGAATTCATATTTTTGCAACATCTCTAAGTTGCTCATTTTGACGTTCCGTGGTACACAATTTTTTATTTTTTTTTTTATTTTTATAGAAACATACGTTCGCCTTAACGTCTCGCAAAAGTCAAAAAAATTTTTTTTTGCCAAATATCTTTTGCTCAATTTGAAGACAATTAAATTGAGCAACTTTCTTTATAGAATTCATATTTTTGCAACATCTCTAAGTTGCTCATTTTGACGTTCCGTGGTACACAATTTTTTATTTTTTTTTTTATTTTTATAGAAACATACGTTCGCCTTAACGTCTCGCAAAAGTCAAAAAAAATTTTTTTTGCCAAATATCTTTTGCTCAATTTGAAGACAATTAAATTGAGCAACTTTCTTTATAGAATTCATATTTTTGCAACATCTCTAACTTGCTCATTTTGACGTTCCGTGGTACACAATTTTTTATTTTTTTTTTATTTTTATAGAAACATACGTTCGCCTTAACGTCTCGCAAAAGTCAAAAAAAATTTTTTTTGCCAAATATCTTTTGCTCAATTTGAAGACAATTAAATTGAGCAACTTTCAATATAGAATTCTTATTTTTGCAACATCTCTAAGTGGCTCATTTTGACGTTCCGTGGTACACAATTTTTTATTTTTTTTTTATTTTTATAGAAACATACGTTCGCCTTAACGTCTCGCAAAAGTCAAAAAAATTTTTTTTTGCCAAATATCTTTTGCTCAATTTGAAGACAATTAAATTGAGCAACTTTCTTTATAGAATTCATATTTTTGCAACATCTCTAAGTTGCTCATTTTGACGTTCCGTGGTACACAATTTTTTATTTTTTTTTTATTTTTATAGAAACATACGTTCGCCTTAACGTATCGCAAAAGTCAAAAAAAAATTTTTTTGCCAAATATCTTATGCTCAATTTGAAGACAATTAAATTGAGCAACTTTCAATATAGAATTCATATTTTTGCAACATCTCTAAGTTGCTCATTTTGACGTTCCGTGGTACACAATTTTTTATTTTTTTTTTATTTATATAGAAACATAGGTTCGCCTTAACGTCTCGCAAAAGTCAAAAAAAAATTTTTTTGTCAAATATCTTTTGCTCAATTTGAAGACAATTAAATTGAGCAACTTTCTTTAGAGAATTCATATTTTTGCAACATCTCTAAGTTGCTCATTTTGACGTTCCGTGGTACACAATTTTTTATTTTTTTTTTATTTTTATAGAAACATACGTTCGCCTTAACGTCTCGCAAAAGTCAAAAAAAAATTTTTTTGCCAAATATCTTTTGCTCAATTTGAAGACAATTAAATTGAGCAACTTTCAATATAGAATTCTTATTTTTGCAACATCTCTAAGTTGCTCATTTTGACGTTCCGTGGTACACAATTTTTTATTTTTTTTTTATTTATATAGAAACATAGGTTCGCCTTAACGTCTCGCAAAAGTCAAAAAAAATTTTTTTGCCAAATATCTTATGCTCAATTTGAAGACAATTAAATTGAGCAACTTTCTTTATAGAATTCATATTTTTGCAACATCTCTAAGTTGCTCATTTTGACGTTCCGTGGTACACAATTTTTTATTTTTTTTTTATTTTTATAGAAACATACGTTCGCCTTAACGTCTCGCAAAAGTCAAAAAAAAATTTTTTTGCCAAATATCTTTTGCTCAATTTGAAGACAATTAAATTGAGCAACTTTCTTTATAGAATTCATATTTTTGCAACATCTCTAAGTTGCTCATTTTGACGTTTTGTGGTACACAATTTTTTATTTTTTTTTTATTTTTATAGAAACATACGTTCGCCTTAACGTCTCGCAAAAGTAAAAAAAAAATTTTTTTGCCAAATATCTTTTGCTCAATTTGAAGACAATTAAATTGAGCAACTTTCAATATAGAATTCATATTTTTGCAACATCACTAAGTTGCTCATTTTGACGTTCCGTGGTACACAATTTTTTATTTTTTTTTTATTTTTATAGAAACATACGTTCGCCTTAACGTCTCGCAAAAGTTAAAAAAAAATCTTTTTTTGCCAAATATCTTTTGCTCAATTTGAAGACAATTAAATTGAGCAACTTTCTTTATAGAATTCATATTTTTGCAACATCTCTAAGTTGCTCATTTTGACGTTTTGTGGTACACAATTTTTTATTTTTTTTTTATTTTTATAGAAACATACGTTCGCCTTAACGTCTCGCAAAAGTAAAAAAAATTTTTTTTTGCCAAATATCTTTTGCTCAATTTGAAGACAATTAAATTGAGCAACTTTCAATATAGAATTCATATTTTTGCAACATCTCTAAGTTGCTCATTTTGACGTTCCGTGATACACAATTTTTTATTTTTTTTTTATTTTTATAGAAACATACGTTCGCCTTAACGTCTTGCAAAAGTCAAAAAAAAATTTTTTTGCCAAATATCTTTTGCTCAATTTGAAGACAATTAAATTGAGCAACTTTCTTTATAGAATTCATATTTTTGCAACATCTCTAAGTTGCTCATTTTGACGTTTTGTGGTACACAATTTTTTATTTTTTTTTTATTTTTATAGAAACATACGTTCGCCTTAACGTCTCGCAAAAGTAAAAAAAAAATTTTTTTGCCAAATATCTTTTGCTCAATTTGAAGACAATTAAATTGAGCAACTTTCAATATAGAATTCATATTTTTGCAACATCACTAAGTTGCTCATTTTGACGTTCCGTGGTACACAATTTTTTATTTTTTTTTTATTTTTATAGAAACATACGTTCGCCTTAACGTCTCGCAAAAGTTAAAAAAAAATCTTTTTTTGCCAAATATCTTTTGCTCAATTTGAAGACAATTAAATTGAGCAACTTTCTTTATAGAATTCATATTTTTGCAACATCTCTAAGTTGCTCATTTTGACGTTCCGTGGTACACAATTTTTTTTTTTTTTTTTATTTTTATAGAAACATACGTTCGCCTTAACGTCTCGCAAAAATCAAAAAAAATTTTTTTTGCCAAATATCTTTTGCTCAATTTAAAGACAATTAAATTGAGCAACTTTCAATATAGAATTCATATTTTTGCAAAATCTCTAAGTTGCTCATTTTGACGTTGCGTTGTACACAATTTTTTATTTTTTTTTTATTTTTATAGAAACATACGTTCGCCTTAACGTCTTGCAAAAGTCAAAAAAAAATTTTTTTGCCAAATATCTTTTGCTCAATTTGAAGACAATTAAATTGAGCAACTTTCTATTTAGAATTCATATTTTTGCAACATCTCTAAGTTGCTCATTTTGACGTTCCGTGGTACACAATTTTTTATTTTTTTTTTATTTTTATAGAAACATACGTTCGCCTTAACGTCTCGCAAAAGTCAAAAAAAATTTTTTTTGCCAAATATCTTTTGCTCAATTTGAAGACAATTAAATTGAGCAACTTTCAATATAGAATTCTTATTTTTGCAACATCTCTAAGTTGCTCATTTTGACGTTCCGTGGTACACAATTTTTTATTTTTTTTTTATTTTTATAGAAACATACGTTCGCCTTAACGTCTCGCAAAAGTCAAAAAAAATTTTTTTTGCCAAATATCTTTTGCTCAGTTTGAAGACAATTAAATTGAGCAACTTTCTTTATAGAATTCATATTTTTGCAACATCTCTAAGTTGCTCATTTTGACGTTCCGAGGTACACAATTTTTTATTTTTTTTTTATTTTTATAGAAACATTCGTTCGCCTTAACGTCTCGCAAAAGTCAAAAAAAATTTTTTTTGCCAAATATCTTTCGCTCAATTTGAAGACAATTAAATTGAGCAACTTTCAATATAGAATTCATATTTTTTCAACATCTCTAAGTTGCTCATTTTGACGTTCCGTGGTACACAATTTTTTATTTTTTTTTTATTTATATAGAAACATAGGTTCGCCTTAACGTCTCGCAAAAGTCAAAAAAAAATTTTTTGCCAAATATCTTATGCTCAATTTGAAGACAATTAAATTGAGCAACTTTCTTTATAGAATTCATATTTTTGCAACATCTCTAAGTTGCTCATTTTGACGTTCCGTGGTACACAATTTTTTATTTTTTTTTTATTTTTATAGAAACATACGTTCGCCTTAACGTCTCACAAAAGTAAAAAAAAAATTTTTTTGCCAAATATCTTTTGCTCAATTTGAAGACAATTAAATTGAGCAACTTTCAATATAGAATTCATATTTTTGCAACATCTCTAAGTTGCTCATTTTGACGTTCCGTGGTACACAATTTTTTATTTTTTTTTTATTTTTATAGAAACATACGTTCGCCTTAACGTCTCGCAAAAGTCAAAAAAAATTTTTTTTGCCAAATATCTTTTGCTCAATTTGAAGACAATTAAATTGAGCAACTTTCTCTATAGAATTCATATTTTTGCAAAATCTCTAAGTTGCTCATTTTGACGTTCCGTGGTACACAATTTTTTATTTTTTTTTTATTTTTATAGAAACATACGTTCGCCTTAACGTCTCGCAAAAGTCAAAAAAAATTTTTTTTGCCAAATATCTTTTGCTCAATTTGAAGACAATTAAATTGAGCAACTTTCAATATAGAATTCATATTTTTGCAACATCTCTAAGTTGCTCATTTTGACGTTCCGTGGTACACAATTTTTTATTTTTTTTTTATTTTTATAGAAACATACGTTCGCCTTAACGTCTCGCAAAAGTCAAAAAAAATTTTTTTTGCCAAATATCTTTTGCTCAATTTGAAGACAATTAAATTGAGCAACTTTCTCTATAGAATTCATATTTTTGCAAAATCTCTAAGTTGCTCATTTTGACGTTCCGTGGTACACAATTTTTTATTTTTTTTTTATTTTTATAGAAACATACGTTCGCCTTAACGTCTCGCAAAAGTCAAAAAAAAATTTTTTTGCCAAATATCTTTTGCTCAATTTGAAGACAATTAAATTGAGCAACTTTCAATATAGAATTCATATTTTTGCAACATCTCTAAGTTGCTCATTTTGACGTTCCGTGATACACAATTTTTTATTTTTTTTTTATTTTTATAGAAACATACGTTCGCCTTAACGTCTCGCAAAAGTCAATAAAAATTTTTTTTTCCAAATATCTTTTGCTCAATTTGAAGACAATTAAATTGAGCAACTTTCTTTATAGAATACATATTTTTGCAACATCTCTAAGTTGCTCATTTTGACGTTCCGTGGTACACAATTTTTTATTTTTTTTTTATTTTTATAGAAACATACGTTCGCCTTAACGTCTCGCAAAAGTCAAAAAAAATTTTTTTTGCCAAATATCTTTTGCTCAATTTGAAGACAATTAAATTGAGCAACTTTCTTTATAGAATTCATATTTTTGCAACACCTCTAAGTTGCTCATTTTGACGTTTTGTGGTACACAATTTTTTTTTTTTTTTTTATTTTTATAGAAACATACGTTCGCCTTAACGTCTCGCAAAAGTCAAAAAAAATTTTTTTTGCCAAATATCTTTTGCTCAATTTGAAGACAATTAAATTGAGCAACTTTCAATATAGAATTCATATTTTTGCAACATCTCTAAGTTGCTCATTTTGACGTTCCGTGGTACACAATTTTTTATTTTTTTTTTATTTTTATAGAAACATACGTTCGCCTTAACGTCTCGCAAAAGTAAAAAAAAATTTTTTTTGCCAAATATCTTTTGCTCAATTTGAAGACAATTAAATTGAGCAACTTTCTTTATAGAATTCATGTTTTTGCAACATCTCTAAGTTGCTCATTTTGACGTTCCGTGGTACACAATTTTTTATTTTTTTTTTATTTTTATAGAAACATACGTTCGCCTTAACGTCTCGCAAAAGTCAAAAAAAATTTTTTTTGCCAAATATCTTTCGCTCAATTTGAAGACAATTAAATTGAGCAACTTTCAATATAGAATTCATATTTTTTCAACATCTCTAAGTTGCTCATTTTGACGTTCCGTGGTACACAATTTTTTATTTTTTTTTTATTTATATAGAAACATAGGTTCGCCTTAACGTCTCGCAAAAGTCAAAAAAAAATTTTTTGCCAAATATCTTATGCTCAATTTGAAGACAATTAAATTGAGCAACTTTCTTTATAGAATTCATATTTTTGCAACATCTCTAAGTTGCTCATTTTGACGTTCCGTGGTACACAATTTTTTATTTTTTTTTTATTTTTATAGAAACATACGTTCGCCTTAACGTCTCGCAAAAGTCAAAAAAAAATTTTTTTGCCAAATATCTTTTGCTCAATTTGAAGACAATTAAATTGAGCAACTTTCTTTATAGAATTCATATTTTTGCAACATCTCTAAGTTGCTCATTTTGACGTTCCGTGGTACACAATTTTTTTATTTTTTTTTATTTTTATAGAAACATACGTTCGCCTTAACGTCTCGCAAAAGTAAAAAAAAACTTTTTTTGCCAAATATCTTTTGCTCAATTTGAAGACAATTAAATTGAGCAACTTTCTTTATAGAATTCATATTTTTGCAACATCTCTAAGTGGCTCATTTTGACGTTGCGTTGTACACAATTTTTTATTTTTTTTTTATTTTTATAGAAACATACGTTCGCCTTAACGTCTCGCAAAAGTCAAAAAAAAATTTTTTTGCCAAATATCTTTTGCTCAATTTGAAGACAATTAAATTGAGCAACTTTCTATTTAGAATTCATATTTTTGCAACATCTCTAAGTTGCTCATTTTGACGTTCCGTGGTACACAATTTTTTATTTTTTTTTTATTTTTATAGAAACATACGTTCGCCTTAACGTCTCGCAAAAGTCAAAAAAAATTTTTTTTGCCAAATATCTTTTGCTCAATTTGAAGACAATTAAATTGAGCAACTTTCTTTATAGAATTCATATTTTTGCAACATCTCTAAGTTGCTCATTTTGACGTTCCGTGGTACACAATTTTTTATTTTTTTTTTATTTTTATAGAAACATACGTTCGCCTTAACGTCTCGCAAAAGTCAAAAAAAATTTTTTTTGCCAAAGATCTTTTGCTCAATTTGAAGACAATTAAATTGAGCAACTTTCAATATAGAATTCTTATTTTTGCAACATCTCTAAGTTGCTCATTTTGACGTTCCGTGGTACACAATTTTTTATTTTTTTTTTATTTTTATAGAAACATACGTTCGCCTTAACGTCTCGCAAAAGTCAAAAAAAAATTTTTTTGCCAAATATCTTTTGCTCAATTTGAAGACAATTAAATTGAGCAACTTTCAATATAGAATTCTTATTTTTGCAACATCTCTAAGTTGCTCATTTTGACGTTCCGTGGTACACAATTTTTTATTTTTTTTTTATTTTTATAGAAACATACGTTCGCCTTAACGTCTCGCAAAAGTCAAAAAAAATTTTTTTTGCCAAATATCTTTTGCTCAATTTGAAGACAATTAAATTGAGCAACTTTCAATATAGAATTCATATTTTTGCAACATCTCTAAGTTGCTCATTTTGACGTTCCGTGGTACACAATTTTTTATTTTTTTTTTATTTTTATAGAAACATACGTTCGCCTTAACGTCTCGCAAAAGTAAAAAAAATTTTTTTTTGCCAAATATCTTTCGCTCAATTTGAAGACAATTAAATTGAGCAACTTTCTTTATAGAATTCATATTTTTGCAACATCTCTAAGTTGCTCATTTTGACGTTCCGTGGTACACAATTTTTTATTTTTTTTTTATTTTTATAGAAACATAGGTTCGCCTTAACGTCTCGCAAAAGTCAAAAAAATTTTTTTTGCCAAATATCTTATGCTCAATTTGAAGACAATTAAATTGAGCAACTTTCTTTATAGAATTCATATTTTTGCAACATCTCTAAGTTGCTCATTTTGACGTTCCGTGGTACACAATTTTTTATTTTTTTTTTATTTTTATAGAAACATAGGTTCGCCTTAACGTCTCGCAAAAGTCAAAAAAAAATTTTTTGCCAACCATCTTATGCTCAATTTGAAGACAATTAAATTGAGCAACTTTCTTTATAGAATTCATATTTTTGCAACATCTCTAAGTTGCTCATTTTGACGTTCCGTGGTACACAATTTTTTATTATTTTTTTATTTTTATAGAAACATACGTTCGCCTTAACGTCTCGCAAAAGTCAAAAAAAAATTTTTTTGCCAAATATCTTTTGCTCAATTTGAAGACAATTAAATTGAGCAACTTTCTTTATAGAATTCATATTTTTGCAACATCTCTAAGTTGCTCATTTTGACGTTCCGTGGTACACAATTTTTTATTTTTTTTTATTTTTATAGAAACATAGGTTCGCCTTAACGTCTCGCAAAAGTCAAAAAAATTTTTTTTGCCAAATATCTTATGCTCAATTTGAAGACAATTAAATTGAGCAATTTTCTTTATAGAATTCATATTTTTGCAACATCTCTAAGTTGCTCATTTTGACGTTCCGTGGTACACAATTTTTTATTTTTTTTTTATTTTTATAGAAACATAGGTTCGCCTTAACGTCTCGCAAAAGTAAAAAAAAAATTTTTTGCCAAATATCTTACGCTCAATTTGAAGACAATTAAATTGAGCAACTTTCTATATAGAATTCATATTTTTGCAACATCTCTAAGTTGCTCATTTTGACGTTCCGTGGTACACAATTTTTTATTTTTTTTTTATTTTTATAGAAACATACGTTCGCCTTAACGTCTCGCAAAAGTCAAAAAAAATTTTTTTTGCCAAATATCTTTTGCTCAATTTGAAGACAATTAAATTGAGCAACTTTCTTTATAGAATTCATATTTTTGCAACATCTCTAAGTTGCTCATTTTGACGTTCCGTGGTACACAATTTTTTATTTTTTTTTTATTTTTATAGAAACATACGTTCGCCTTAACGTCTCGCAAAAGTCAAAAAAAATTTTTTTGCCAAATATCTTTTGCTCAATTTGAAGACAATTAAATTGAGCAACTTTCTTTATAGAATTTATATTTTTGCAACATCTCTAAGTTGCTCATTTTGACGTTCCGTGGTACACAATTTTTTATTTTTTTTTTATTTTTATAGAAACATACGTTCGCCTTAACGTCTCGCAAAAGTCAAAAAAAATTTTTTTTGCCAAATATCTTTTGCTCAATTTGAAGACAATTAAATTGAGCAACTTTCTTTATAGAATTCATATTTTTGCAACATCTCTAAGTTGCTCATTTTGACGTTCCGTGGTACACAATTTTTTATTTTTTTTTTATTTTTATAGAAACATAGGTTTGCCTTAACGTCTCGCAATAGTCAAAAAAATTTTTTTTGCCAAATATCTTATGCTCAATTTGAAGACAATTAAATTGAGCAACTTTCTTTATAGAATTCATATTTTTGCAACATCTCTAAGTTGCTCATTTTGACGTTCCGTGGTACACAATTTTTTATTTTTTTTTTATTTTTATAGAAACATAGGTTCGCCTTAACGTCTCGCAAAAGTCAAAAAAAAAATTTTTGCCAACCATCTTATGCTCAATTTGAAGACAATTAAATTGAGCAACTTTCTTTATAGAATTCATATTTTTGCAACATCTCTAAGTTGCTCATTTTGACGTTCCGTGGTACACAATTTTTTATTTTTTTTTTATTTTTATAGAAACATACGTTCGCCTTAACGTCTCGCAAAAGTCAAAAAAAATTTTTTTTGCCAAATATCTTTTGCTCAATTTGAAGACAATTAAATTGAGCAACTTTCTTTATAGAATTCATTTTTTTGCAACATCTCTAAGTTGCTCATTTTGACGTTTTGTGGTACACAATTTTTTATTTTTATAGAAACATACGTTCGCCTTAACGTCTCGCAAAAGTAAAAAAAAAAATTTTTTGCCAAATATCTTTTGCTCAATTTGAAGACAATTAAATTGAGCAACTTTCAATATAGAATTCATATTTTTGCAACATCTCTAAGTTGCTCATTTTGACGTTCCGTGGTACACAATTTTTTATTTTTTTTTTATTTTTATAGAAACATACGTTCGCCTTAACGTCTCGCAAAAGTCAAAAAAAATTTTTTTTGCCAAATATCTTTTGCTCAATTTGAAGACATTTAAATTGAGCAACTTTCTTTATAGAATTCATATTTTTGCAACATCTCTAAGTTGCTCATTTTGACGTTCCGTGGTACACAATTTTTTATTTTTTTTTTATTTTTATAGAAACATAGGTTCGCCTTAACGTCTCTCAAAAGTCAAAAAAAATTTTTTTGCCAAATATCTTATGCTCAATTTGAAGACAATTAAATTGAGCAACTTTCTTTATAGAATTCATATTTTTGCAACATCTCTAAGTGGCTCATTTTGACGTTCCGTGGTACACAATTTTTTATTTTTTTTTTATTTTTATAGAAACATAGGTTCGCCTTAACGTCTCGCAAAAGTCAAAAAAAATTTTTTTGCCAAATATCTTATGCTCAATTTGAAGACAATTAAATTGAGCAACTTTCTATATAGAATTCATATTTTTGCAACATCTCTAAGTTGCTCATTTTGACGTTCCGTGGTACACAATTTTTTATTTTTTTTTTATTTTTATAGAAACATACGTTCGCCTTAACGTCTCGCAAAAGTCAAAAAAAATTTTTTTTGCCAAATATCTTTTGCTCAATTTGAAGACAATTAAATTGAGCAACTTTCTTTATAGAATTCATATTTTTGCAACATCTCTAAGTTGCTCATTTTGACGTTCCGTGGTACACAATTTTTTATTTTTTTTTTATTTTTATAGAAACATAGGTTCGCCTTAACGTCTCGCAAAAGTCAAAAAAAAATTTTTTGCCAAATATCTTATGCTCAATTTGAAGACAATTAAATTGAGCAACTTTCTTTATAGAATTCATATTTTTGCAACATCTCTAAGTTGCTCATTTTGACGTTCCGTGGTACACAATTTTTTATTTTTTTTTTATTTTTATAGAAACATAGGTTCGCCTTAACGTCTCGCAAAAATCAAAAAAAATTTTTTTTGCCAAATATCTTTTGCTCAATTTGAAGACAATTAAATTGAGCAACTTTCTTTATAGAATTCATATTTTTGCAACATCTTTAAGTTGCTCATTTTGACGTTCCGTGGTACACAATTTTTTATTTTTTTTTTATTTTTATAGAAACATAGGTTTGCCTTAACGTCTCGCAAAAGTCAAAAAAATTTTTTTTGCCAAATATCTTATGCTCAATTTGAAGACAATTAAATTGAGCAACTTTCTATATAGAATTCATATTTTTGCAACATCTCTAAGTTGCTCATTTTGACGTTCCGTGGTACACAATTTTTTATTTTTTTTTTATTTTTATAGAAACATACGTTCGCCTTAACGTCTCGCAAAAGTCAAAAAAAAATTTTTTTGCCAAATATCTTTTGCTCAGTTTGAAGACAATTAAATTGAGCAACTTTCTTTATAGAATTCATATTTTTGCAACATCTCTAAGTTGCTCATTTTGACGTTCCGTGGTACACAATTTTTTATTTTTTTTTTATTTTTATAGAAACATACGTTCGCCTTAACGTCTCGCAAAAGTCAAAAAAAATTTTTATTGCCAAATATCTTTTGCTCAATTTGAAGACAATTAAATTGAGCAACTTTCTTTATAGAATTCATATTTTTGCAACATCTCTAAGTTGCTCATTTTGACGTTCCGTGGTACACAATTTTTTATTTTTTTTTTATTTTTATAGAAACATACGTTCGCCTTAACGTCTCGCAAAAGTAAAAAAAAAATTTTTTTGCCAAAAATCTTTTGCTCAATTTGAAGACAGATAAATTGAGCAACTTTCTTTACAGAATTCATATTTTTGCAACATCTCTAAGTTGCTCATTTTGACGTTCCGTGGTACACAATTTTTTATTTTTTTTTTATTTTTATAGAAACATACGTTCGCCTTAACGTCTCGCAAAAGTAAAAAAAAATTTTTTTTGCCAAATATCTTTTGCTCAATTTGAAGACAATTAAATTGAGCAACTTTCTTTATAGAATTCATATTTTTGCAACATCTCTAAGTTGCTCATTTTGACGTTCCGTGGTACACAATTTTTTATTTTTTTTTTATTTTTATAGAAACATACGTTCGCCTTAACGTCTCGCAAAAGTCAAAAAAAATTTTTTTTGCCAAATATCTTTTGCTCAATTTAAAGACAATTAAATTGAGCAACTTTCAATATAGAATTCATATTTTTGCAACATCTCTAAGTTGCTCATTTTGACGTTCCGTGGTACACAATTTTTTTTATTTTTTTTATTTTTATAGAAACATACGTTCGCCTTAACGTCTCGCAAAAGTCAAAAAAAATTTTTTTTGCCAAATATCTTTTGCTCAATTTGAAGACAATTAAATTGAGCAACTTTCTTTATAGAATTCATATTTTTGCAAAATCTCTAAGTTGCTCATTTTGACGTTCCGTGGTACACAATTTTTTATTTTTTTTTTATTTTTATAGAAACATACGTTCGCCTTAACGTATCGCAAAAGTCAAAAAAAATTTTTTTTGCCAAATATCTTTTGCTCAATTTAAAGACAATTAAATTGAGCAACTTTCTATTTAGAATTCATATTTTTGCAACATCTCTAAGTTGCTCATTTTGACGTTCCGTGGTACACAATTTTTTTTTTATTTTTATAGAAACATACGTTCGCCTTAACGTCTCGCAAAAGTCAAAAAAAAATTTTTTTGCCAAATATCTTTTGCTCAATTTGAAGACAATTAAATTGAGCAACTTTCTTTATAGAATTCATATTTTTGCAACATCTCTAAGTTGCTCATTTTGACGTTCCGTGGTACACAATTTTTTATTTTTTTTTTTTTTTTATAGAAACTTACGTTCGCCTTAACGTCTCGCAAAAGTCAAAAAAATTTTTTTTTGCCAAATATCTTTTGCTCAATTTGAAGAAAATTAAATTGAGCAACTTTCAATATAGAATTCATATTTTTGCAACATCTCTAAGTTGCTCATTTTGACGTTCCGTGGTACACAATTTTTTATTTTTTTTTTATTTTTATAGAAACATACGTTCGCCTTAACGTCTCGCAAAAGTCAAAAAAAATTTTTTTTGCCAAATATCTTTTGCTCAATTTGAACACACTTAAATTGAGCAACTTTCTTTATAGAATTCATATTTTTGCAACATCTCTAAGTTGCTTATTTTGACGTTCCGTGGTACACAATTTTTTATTTTTTTTTTATTTTTATAGAAACATAGGTTCGCCTTAACGTCTCGCAAAAGTCAAAAAAAAAATTTTTGCCAAATATCTTATGCTCAATTTGAAGACAATTAAATTGAGCAACTTTCTTTATAGAATTCATATTTTTGCAACATCTCTAAGTTGCTCATTTTGACGTTCCGTGGTACACAATTTTTTATTTTTTTTTTATTTTTATAGAAACATAGGTTCGCCTTAACGTCTCGCAAAAGTCAAAAAAAAATTTTTTGCCAAATATCTTATGCTCAATTTGAAGACAATTAAATTGAGCAACTTTCTATATAGAATTCATATTTTTGCAACATCTCTAAGTTGCTCATTTTGACGTTCCGTGGTACACAATTTTTTATTTTTTTTTTATTTTTATAGAAACATACGTTCGCCTTAACGTCTCGCAAAAGTCAAAAAAAAATTTTTTTGCCAAATATCTTTTGCTCAATTTGAAGACAATTAAATTGAGCAACTTTCTTTATAGAATTCATATTTTTGCAACATCTCTAAGTTGCTCATTTTGACGTTCCGTGGTACACAATTTTTTATTTTTTTTTTATTTTTATAGAAACATACGTTCGCCTTAACGTCTCGCAAAAGTCAAAAAAAAATTTTTTTGCCAAATATCTTTTGCTCAATTTGAAGACAATTAAATTGAGCAACTTTCTTTATAGAAATCATATTTTTGCAACATCTCTAAGTTGCTCATTTTGACGTTTTGTGGTACACAATTTTTTATTTTTTTTTTATTTTTATAGAAACATACGTTCGCCTTAACGTCTCGCAAAAGTAAAAAAAAATTTTTTTTGCCAAATATCTTTTGCTCAATTTGAAGACAATTAAATTGAGCAACTTTCAATATAGAATTCATATTTTTGCAACATCTCTAAGTTGCTCATTTTGACGTTCCGTGGTACACAATTTTTTATTTTTTTTTTATTTTTATAGAAACATAGGTTCGCCTTAACGTCTCGCAAAAGTCAAAAAAAATTTTTTTGCCAAATATCTTATGCTCAATTTGAAGACAATTAAATTGAGCAACTTTCTTTATAGAATTCATATTTTTGCAACATCTCTAAGTTGCTCATTTTGACGTTCCGTGGTACACAATTTTTTATTTTTTTTTTATTTTTATAGAAACATAGGTTCGCCTTAACGTCTCGCAATTTGAATTTGAAGACAATTAAATTGAGCAACTTTCTTTATAGAATTCATATTTTTGCAACATCTCTAAGTTGCTCATTTTGACGTTCCGTGGTACACAATTTTTTATTTTTTTTTTATTTTTATAGAAACATACGTTCGCCTTAACGTCTCGCAAAAGTCAAAAAAAATTTTTTTTGCCAAATATCTTTTGCTCAATTTGAAGACAATTAAATTGAGCAACTTTCTTTATAGAATTCATTTTTTTGCAACATCTCTAAGTTGCTCATTTTGACGTTTTGTGGTACACAATTTTTTATTTTTATAGAAACATACGTTCGCCTTAACGTCTCGCAAAAGTCAAAAAAAAATTTTTTTGCCAAATATCTTTTGCTCAATTTGAAGACAATTAAATTGAGCAACTTTCAATATAGAATTCATATTTTTGCAACATCTCTAAGTTGCTCATTTTGACGTTCCGTGGTACACAATTTTTTATTTTTTTTTTATTTTTATAGAAACATACGTTCGCCTTAACGTCTCGCAAAAGTCAAAAAAAATTTTTTTTGCCAAATATCTTTTGCTCAATTTGAAGACATTTAAATTGAGCAACTTTCTTTATAGAATTCATATTTTTGCAACATCTCTAAGTTGCTCATTTTGACGTTCCGTGGTACACAATTTTTTATTTTTTTTTTATTTTTATAGAAACATAGGTTCGCCTTAACGTCTCGCAAAAGTCAAAAAAATTTTTTTTGCCAAATATCTTATGCTCAATTTGAAGACAATTAAATTGAGCAACTTTCTTTATAGAATTCATATTTTTGCAACATCTCTAAGTTGCTCATTTTGACGTTCCGTGGTACACAATTTTTTATTTTTTTTTTATTTTTATAGAAACATAGGTTCGCCTTAACGTCTCGCAAAAGTCAAAAAAAAATTTTTTGCCAAATATCTTATGCTCAATTTGAAGACAATTAAATTGAGCAACTTTCTATATAGAATTCATATTTTTGCAACATCTCTAAGTTGCTCATTTTGACGTTCCGTGGTACAAAATTTTTTATTTTTTTTTTATTTTTATAGAAACATACGTTCGCCTTAACGTCTCGCAAAAGTCAAAAAAAATTTTTTTTGCCAAATATCTTTTGCTCAGTTTGAAGACAATTAAATTGAGCAACTTTCTTTATAGAATTCATATTTTTGCAACATCTCTAAGTTGCTCATTTTGACGTTCCGTGGTACACAATTTTTTATTTTTTTTTTATTTTTATAGAAACATACGTTCGCCTTAACGTCTCGCAAAAGTCAAAAAAAATTTTTTTTGCCAAATATCTTTTGCTCAATTTGAAGACAATTAAATTGAGCAACTTTCTTTATAGAATTCATATTTTTGCAACATCTCTAAATTGCTCATTTTGACGTTCCGTGGTACACAATTTTTTATTTTTTTTTTATTTTTATAGAAACATACGTTCGCCTTAACGTCTCGCAAAAGTAAAAAAAAAATTTTTTTGCCAAATATCTTTTGCTCAATTTGAAGACAATTAAATTGAGCAACTTTCTTTATAGAATTCATATTTTTGCAACATCTCTAAGTTGCTGATTTTGACGTTCCGTGGTACACAATTTTTTATTTTTTTTTTATTTTTATAGAAACATACGTTCGCCTTAACGTCTCGCAAAAGTCAAAAAAAATTTTTTTTGCCAAATATCTTTTGCTCAATTTAAAGACAATTAAATTGAGCAACTTTCAATATAGAATTCATATTTTTGCAACATCTCTAAGTTGCTCATTTTGACGTTCCGTGGTACACAATTTTTTATTTTTTTTTTATTTTTATAGAAACATACGTTCGCCTTAACGTCTCGCAAAAGTCAAAAAAAAATTTTTTTGCCAAATATCTTTTGCTCAATTTGAAGACAATTAAATTGAGCAACTTTCTATATAGAATTCATATTTTTGCAACATCTCTAAGTTGCTCATTTTGACGTTCCGTGGTACACAATTTTTTATTTTTTTTTTATTTTTATAGAAACATACGTTCGCCTTAACGTCTCGCAAAAGTCAAAAAAAATTTTTTTTGCCAAATATCTTTTGCTCAATTTAAAGACAATTAAATTGAGCAACTTTCTTTATAGAATTCATATTTTTGCAACATCTCTAAGTTGCTCATTTTGACGTTCCGTGGTACACAATTTTTTATTTTTTTTTTTATTTTTATAGAAACATACGTTCGCCTTAACGTCTCGCAAAAGTCAAAAAAAATTTTTTTGCCAAATATCTTATGCTCAATTTGAAGACAATTAAATTGAGCAACTTTCTTTATAGAATTCATATTTTTGCAACATCTCTAAGTTGCTCATTTTGACGTTCCGTGGTACACAATTTTTTATTTTTTTTTTATTTTTATAGAAACATACGTTCGCCTTAACGTCTCGCAAAAGTCAAAAAAAATTTTTTTTGCCAAATATCTTTTGCTCAGTTTGAAGACAATTAAATTGAGCAACTTTCTTTATAGAATTCATATTTTTGCAACATCTCTAAGTTGCTCATTTTGACGTTCCGTGGTACACAATTTTTTATTTTTTTTTTATTTTTATAGAAACATACGTTCACCTTAACGTCTCGCAAATGTCAAAAAAAAATTTTTTTGCCAAATATCTTTTGCTCAATTTGAAGACAATTAAATTGAGCAACTTTCTTTATAGAATTCATATTTTTGTAACATCTCTAAGTTGCTCATTTTGACGTTCCGTGGTACACAATTTTTTATTTTTTTTTTATTTTTATAGAAACATAGGTTCGCCTTAACGTCTCGCAAAAGTCAAAAAAAATTTTTTTGCCAAATATCTTATGCTCAATTTGAAGACAATTAAATTGAGCAACTTTCTTTATAGATTTTATATTTTTGCAACATCTCTAAGTTGCTCATTTTGACGTTCCGTGGTACACAATTTTTTATTTTTTTTTTATTTTTATAGAAACATACGTTCGCCTTAACGTCTCGCAAAAGTCAAAAAAAATTTTTTTTGCCAAATATCTTTTGCTCAATTTGAAGACAATTAAATTGAGCAACTTTCTTTATAGAATTCATATTTTTGCAACATCTCTAAGTTGCTCATTTTGACGTTCCGTGGTACACAATTTTTTATTTTTTTTTTATTTTTATAGAAACATACGTTCGCCTTAACGTCTCGCAAAAGTCAAAAAAAATTTTTTTTGCCAAATATCTTTTGCTCAATTTGAAGACAATTAAATTGAGCAACTTTCTATTTCGAATTCATATTTTTGCAACATCTCTAAGTTGCTCATTTTGACGTTCCGTGGTACACAATTTTTTATTTTTTTTTTATTTTTATAGAAACATACGTTCGCCTTAACGTCTCGCAAAAGTCAAAAAAAATTTTTTTTGCCAAATATCTTTTGCTCAATTTAAAGACAATTAAATTGAGCAACTTTCTTTATAGAATTCATATTTTTGCAAAATCTCTAAGTTGCTCATTTTGACGTTTTGTGGTACACAATTTTTTATTTTTTTTTTATTTTTATAGAAACATACGTTCGCCTTAACGTCTCGCAAAAGTCAAAAAAAATTTTTTTTGCCAAATATCTTTTGCTCAATTTGAAGACAATTAAATTGAGCAACTTTCAATATAGAATTCATATTTTTGCAACATCTCTAAGTTGCTCATTTTGACGTTCCGTGGTACACAATTTTTTTTTTTTTTGCCAAATATCTTTTGCTCAATTTTAAGACAATTAAATTGAGCAACTTTCTTTATAGAATTCATATTTTTGCAACATCTCTAAGTTGCTCATTTTGACGTTCCGTGGTACACAATTTTTTATTTTTTTTTTATTTTTATAGAAACATAGGTTCGCCTTAACGTCTCGCAAAAGTCAAAAAAATTTTTTTTGCCAAATATCTTATGCTTAAGTTGAAGACAATTAAGTTGAGCAACTTTCTATATAGAATTCATATTTTTGCAACATCTCTAAGTTGCTCATTTTGACGTTCCGTGGTACACAATTTTTTATTTTTTTTTTTATTTTTATAGAAACATACGTTCGCCTTAACGTCTCGCAAAAGTCAAAAAAAATTTTTTTTGCCAAATATCTTTTGCTCAATTTGAAGACAATTAAATTGAGCAACTTTCAATATAGAATTCATATTTTTGCAACATCTCTAAGTTGCTCATTTTGACGTTCCGTGGTACACAATTTTTTATTTTTTTTTGCCAAATATCTTTTGTTCAATTTTAAGACAATTAAATTGAGCAACTTTCTTTATAGAATTCATATTTTTGCAACATCTCTAAGTTGCTCATTTTGACGTTCCGTGGTACACAATTTTTTATTTTTTTTTTATTTTTATAGAAACATAGGTTCGCCTTAACGTCTCGCAAAAGTCAAAAAATTTTTTTTTGCCCAATATCTTATGCTCAATTTGAAGACAATTAAATTGAGCAACTTTCTTTATAGATTTCATATTTTTGCAACATCTCTAAGTTGCTCATTTTGACGTTCCGTGGTACACAATTTTTTATTTTTTTTTTATTTTTATAGAAACATACGTTCGCCTTAACGTCTCGCAAAAGTCAAAAAAAATTTTTTTTGCCAAATATCTTTTGCTCAATTTGAAGACAATTAAATTGAGCAACTTTCTTTATAGAATTCATATTTTTGCAACATCTCTAAGTTGCTCATTTTGACGTTCCGTGGTACACAATTTTTTATTTTTTTTTTATTTTTATAGAAACATAGGTTTGCCTTAACGTCTCGCAAAAGTCAAAAAAAAATTTTTTGCCAAATATCTTATGCTCAATTTGAAGACAATTAAATTGAGCAACTTTCTATATAGAATTCATATTTTTGCAACATCTCTAAGTTGCTCATTTTGACGTTCCGTGGTACACAATTTTTTATTTTTTTTTTATTTTTATAGAAACATACGTTCGCCTTAACGTCTCGCAAAAGTCAAAAAAATTTTTTTTTGCCAAATATCTTTTGCTCAGTTTGAAGACAATTAAATTGAGCAACTTTCTTTATAGAATTCATATTTTTGCAACATCTCTAAGTTGCTCATTTTGACTTTCCGTGGTACACAATTTTTTATTTTTTTTTTATTTTTATAGAAACATACGTTCGCCTTAACGTTTGCAAAAGTCAAAAAAAATTTTTTTTGCCAAATATCTTTTTCTCAATTTGAAGACAATTAAATTGAGCAACTTTCTATATAGAATTCATATTTTTGCAACATCTCTAAGTTGCTCATTTTGACGTTCGGTGGTACACAATTTTTTTTTTTTTTTTTATTTTTATAGAAACATACGTTCGCCTTAACGTCTCGCAAAAGTCAAAAAAAAATTTTTTTGCCAAATATCTTTTGCTCAATTTGAAGACAATTAAATTGAGCAACTTTCTTTATAGAATTCATATTTTTGCAAAATCTCTAAGTTGCTCATTTTGACGTTTTGTGGTACACAATTTTTTATTTTTTTTTTTATTTTTATAGAAACATACGTTCGCCTTAACGTCTCGCAAAAGTCAAAAAAAAATTTTTTTGCCAAATATCTTTTGCTCAATTTGAAGACAATTAAATTGAGCAACTTTCTTTATAGAATTCATATTTTTGCAACATCTCTAAGTTGCTCATTTTGACGTTCCGTGGTACACAATTTTTTATTTTTTTTTTATTTTTATAGAAACATAGGTTTGCCTTAACGTCTCGCAAAAGTAAAAAAAAAATTTTTTGCCAAATATCTTATGCTCAATTTGAAGACAATTAAATTGAGCAACTTTCTATATAGAATTCATATTTTTGCAACATCTCTAAGTTGCTCATTTTGACGTTCCGTGGTACACAATTTTTTATTTTTTTTTTATTTTTATAGAAACATACATTCGCCTTAACGTCTCGCAAAAGTCAAAAAAAAATTTTTTTGCCAAATATCTTTTGCTCAGTTTGAACACAATTAAATTGAGCAACTTTCTTTATAGAATTCATATTTTTGCAACATCTCTAAGTTGCTCATTTTGACGTTCCGTGGTACACAATTTTTTATTTTTTTTTTATTTTTATAGAAACATACGTTCGCCTTAACGTCTCGCAAAAGTCAAAAAAATTTTTTTTTGCCAAATATCTTTTGCTCAATTTGAAGACAATTAAATTGAGCAACTTTCTTTATAGAATTCATATTTTTGCAACATCTCTAAGTTGCTCATTTTGACGTTCCGTGGTACACAATTTTTTATTTTTTTTTTATTTTTATAGAAACATAGGTTCGCCTTAACGTCTCGCAAAAGTCAAAAAAAATTTTTTTTGACGTTCCGTGGTACACAATTTTTTATTTTTTTTTTATTTTTATAGAAACATACGTTCGCCTTAACGTCTCGCAAAAGTCAAAAAAAATTTTTTTTGCCAAATATCTTTTGCTCAATTTGAAGACAATTAAATTGAGCAACTTTCTTTATAGAATTCATATTTTTGCAACATCTCTAAGTTGCTCATTTTGACGTTCCGTGGTACACAATTTTTTATTTTTTTTTTATTTTTATAGAAACATACGTTCGCCTTAACGTCTCGCAAAAGTCAAAAAAAATTTTTTTTGCCAAATATCTTTTACTCAATTTGAAGACAATTAAATTGAGCAACTTTCTTTATAGAATTCATATTTTTGCAAGATCTCTAAATTGCTCATTTTGACGTTCCGTGGTACACAATTTTTTATTTTTTTTTTATTTTTATAGAAACATACGTTCGCCTTAACGTCTCGCAAAAGTCAAAAAAAATTTTTTTTGCAAAATATCTTTTGCTCAATTTGAAGACAATTAAATTGAGCAACTTTCTTTATAGAATTCATATTTTTGCAACATCTCTAAGTTGCTCATTTTGACGTTCCGTGGTACACAATTTTTTATTATTTTTTTATTTTTATAGAAACATACGTTCGACTTAACGTCTCGCAAAAGTCAAAACAATTTTTTTTTGCCAAATATCTTTTGCTCAATTTGAAGACAATTAAATTGAGCAACTTTCTTTATAGAATTCATATTTTTGCAACATCTCTAAGTTGCTCATTTTGACGTTCCGTGGTACACAATTTTTTATTTTTTTTTTTATTTTTATAGAAACATACGTTCGCCTTAACGTCTCGCAAAAGTCAAAAAAAATTTTTTTTGCCAAATATCTTTTGCTCAATTTGAAGACAATTAAATTGAGCAACTTTCTTTATAGAATTCATATTTTTGCAACATCTCTAAGTTGCTCATTTTGACGTTCCGTGGTACACAATTTTTTATTTTTTTTTTTATTTTTATAGAAACATACGTTCGCCTTAACGTCTCGCAAAAGTCAAAACAATTTTTTTTTGCCAAATATCTTTTGCTCAATTTGAAGACAATTAAATTGAGCAACTTTCTTTATAGAATTCATATTTTTGCAACATCTCTAAGTTGCTCATTTTGACGTTCCGTGGTACACAATTTTTTATTTTTTTTTTTTTTTTTTATAGAAACATACGTTCGCCTTAACGTCTCGCAAAAGTCAAAAAAAATTTTTTTTGCCAAATATCTTTTGCTCAATTTGAAGACAATTAAATTGAGCAACTTTCTTTATAGAATTCATATTTTTGCAACATATCTAAGTTGCTCATTTTGACGTTCCGTGGTACACAATTTTTTATTTTTTTTTTATTTTTATAGAAACATAGGTTCGCCTTAACGTCTCGCAAAAGTCAAAAAAAAATTTTTTGCCAAATATCTTATGCTCAATTTGAAGACAATTAAATTGAGCAACTTTCTTTATAGAATTCATATTTTTGCAACATCTCTAAGTTGCTCATTTTGACGTTCCGTGGTACACAATTTTTTATTTTTTTTTTATTTTTATAGAAACATAGGTTCGCCTTAACGTCTCGCAAAAGTCAAAAAAAATTTTTTTGCCAAATATCTTATGCTCAATTTGAAGACAATTAAATTGAGCAACTTTCTTAATAGAATTCATATTTTTGCAACATCTCTAAGTTGCTCATTTTGACGTTTTGTGGTACACAATTTTTTATTTTTTTTTTTATTTTTATAGAAACATACGTTCGCCTTAACGTCTCGCAAAAGTCAAAACAATTTTTTTTTGCCAAATATCTTTTGCTCAATTTGAAGACAATTAAATTGAGCAACTTTCTTTGTAGAATTCATATTTTTGCAACATCTCTAAGTTGCTCATTTTGACGTTCCGTGGTACACAATTTTTTATTTTTTTTTTTATTTTTATAGAAACATACGTTCGCCTTAACGTCTCGCAAAAGTCAAAAAAAATTTTTTTTGCCAAATATCTTTTGCATAATTGAAGACAATTAAATTGAGCAACTTTCTTTATAGAATTCATATTTTTGCAACATATCTAAGTTGCTCATTTTGACGTTCCGTGGTACACAATTTTTTATTTTTTTTTTATTTTTATAGAAACATAGGTTCGCCTTAACGTCTCGCAAAAGTCAAAAAAAATTTTTTTGCCAAATATCTTATGCTCAATTTGAAGACAATTAAATTGAGCAACTTTCTTTATAGAATTCATATTTTTGCAAAATCTCTAAGTTGCTCATTTTGACGTTTTGTGGTACACAATTTTTTATTTTTTTTTTTATTTTTATAGAAACATACGTTCGCCTTAACGTCTCGCAAAAGTCAAAAAAAAATTTTTTTGCCAAATATCTTTTGCTCAATTTGAAGACAATTAAATTGAGCAACTTTCAATATAGAATTCATATTTTTGCAACATCTCTAAGTTGCTCATTTTGACGTTCCGTGGTACACAATTTTTTATTTTTTTTTGCCAAATATCTTTTGCTCAATTTGAAGACAATTAAATTGAGCAACTTTCTTTATAGAATTCATATTTTTGCAACATCTCTAAGTTGCTCATTTTGACGTTCCGTGGTACACAATTTTTTATTTTTTTTTTATTTTTATAGAAACATACGTTCGCCTTAACGTCTCGCAAAAGTCAAAAAAAATTTTTTTTGCCAAATATCTTTTGCTCAATTTGAAGACAATTAAATTGAGCAACTTTCTTTATAGAATTCATATTTTTGCAACATCTCTAAGTTGCTCATTTTGACGTTCCGTGGTACACAATTTTTTATTTTTTTTTTATTTTTATAGAAACATACGTTCGCCTTAACGTCTCGCAAAAGTCAAAAAAAATTTTTTTTGCCAAATATCTTTTACTCAATTTGAAGACAATTAAATTGAGCAACTTTCTTTATAGAATTCATATTTTTGCAAGATCTCTAAGTTGCTCATTTTGACGTTCCGTTGTACACAATTTTTTATTTTTTTTTTATTTTTATAGAAACATACGTTCGCCTTAACGTCTCGCAAAAGTCAAAAAAAATTTTTTTTGCAAAATATCTTTTGCTCAATTTGAAGACAATTAAATTGAGCAACTTTCTTTATAGAATTCGTATTTTTGCAACATCTCTAAGTTGCTCATTTTGACGTTCCGTGGTACACAATTTTTTATTTTTTTTTTATTTTTATAGAAACATACGTTCGCCTTAACGTCTCGCAAAAGTCAAAACAATTTTTTTTTGCCAAATATCTTTTGCTCAATTTGAAGACAATTAAATTGAGCAACTTTCTTTATAGAATTCATATTTTTGCAACATCTCTAAGTTGCTCATTTTGACGTTCCGTGGTACACAATTTTTTATTTTTTTTTTTTTTTTTTATAGAAACATACGTTCGCCTTAACGTCTCGCAAAAGTCAAAAAAAATTTTTTTTGCCAAATATCTTTTGCTCAATTTGAAGACAATTAAATTGAGCAACTTTCTTTATAGAATTCATATTTTTGCAACATATCTAAGTTGCTCATTTTGACGTTCCGTGGTACACAATTTTTTATTTTTTTTTTATTTTTATAGAAACATAGGTTCGCCTTAACGTCTCGCAAAAGTCAAAAAAAATTTTTTTGCCAAATATCTTATGCTCAATTTGAAGACAATTAAATTGAGCAACTTTCTTTATAGAATTCATATTTTTGCAACATCTCTAAGTTGCTCATTTTGACGTTCCGTGGTACACAATTTTTTATTTTTTTTTTATTTTTATAGAAACATACGTTCGCCTTAACGTCTCGCAAAAGTAAAAAAAAATTTTTTTTGCCAAATATCTTTTGCTCAATTTGAAGACAATTAAATTGAGCAACTTTCTTTATAGAATTCATATTTTTGCAACATCTCTAAGTTGCTCATTTTGACGTTCCGTGGTACACAATTTTTTATTTTTTTTTTATTTTTATAGAAACATAGGTTCGCCTTAACGTCTCGCAAAAGTCAAAAAAAATTTTTTTGCCAAATATCTTATGCTCAATTTGAAGACAATTAAATTGAGCAACTTTCTATATAGAATTCATATTTTTGCAACATCTCTAAATTGCTCATTTTGACGTTCCGTGGTACACAATTTTTTATTTTTTTTTTATTTTTATAGAAACATACGTTCGCATTAACGTCTCGCAAAAGTCAAAAAAAATTTTTTTTGCCAAATATCTTTTGCTCAATTTGAAGACAATTAAATTGAGCAACTTTCTTTATAGAATTCATATTTTTGCAACATCTCTAAGTTGCTCATTTTGACGTTCCGTGGTACACAATTTTTTATTTTTTTTTTATTTTTATAGAAACATACGTTCGCCTTAACGTCTCGCAAAAGTCAAAAAAAAATTTTTTTGCCAAATATCTTTTGCTCAATTTGAAGACAATTAAATTGAGCAACTTTCTTTATAGAATTCATATTTTTGCAACATCTCTAAGTTGCTCATTTTGATGTTCAGCGGTACACAATTTTTTATTTTTTTTTTATTTTTATAGAAACATACGTTCGCCTTAACGTCTCGCAAAAGTCAAAAAAAATTTTTTTTGCCAAATATCTTTTGCTCAATTTGAAGACAATTAAATTGAGCAACTTTCTTTATAAAATTCATATTTTTGCAACATCTCTAAGTTGCTCATTTTGACGTTCCGTGGTACACAATTTTTTATTTTTTTTTTATTTTTATAGAAACATACGTTCGCCTTAACGTCTCGCAAAAGTCAAAAAAAATTTTTTTTGCCAAATATCTTTTGCTCAATTTGAAGACAATTAAATTGAGCAACTTTCTTTATAGAATTCATATTTTTGCAACATCTCTAAGTTGCTCATTTTGACGTTCCGTGGTACACAATTTTTTATTTTTTTTTTATTTTTATAGAAACATAGGTTCGCCTTAACGTCTCGCAAAAGTCAAAAAAAATTTTTTTGCCAAATATCTTATGCTCAATTTGAAGACAATTAAATTGAGCAACTTTCTTTATAGAATTCATATTTTTGCAACATCTCTAAGTTGCTCATTTTGACGTTCCGTGGTACACAATTTTTTATTTTTTTTTTATTTTTATAGAAACATACGTTCGCCTTAACGTCTCGCAAAAGTCAAAAAAAATTTTTTTTGCCAAATATCTTTTGCTCAATTTGAAGACAATTAAATTGAGCAACTTTCTTTATAGAATTCATATTTTTGCAACATCTCTAAGTTGCTCATTTTGACGTTCCGTGGTACACAATTTTTTATTTTTTTTTTATTTTTAAAGAAACATACGTTCGCCTTAACGTCTCGCAAAAGTCAAAAAAAAATTTTTTTGCCAAATATCTTTTGCTCAATTTGAAGACAATTAAATTGAGCAACTTTCTTTATAGAATTCATATTTTTGCAACATCTCTAAGTTGCTCATTTTGACGTTCCGTGGTACACAATTTTTTATTTTTTTTTTATTTTTATAGAAACATACGTTCGCCTTAACGTCTCGCAAAAGTCAAAAAAAAATTTTTTTGCCAAATATCTTTTGCTCAATTCGAAGACAATTAAATTGAGCAACTTTCTTTATAGTATTCATATTTTTGCAACATCTCTAAGTTGCTCATTTTGACGTTCCGTGGTACACAATTTTTTATTTTTTTTTTATTTTTATAGAAACATACGTTCGTCTTAACGTCTCGCAAAAGTCAAAAAAATTTTTTTTTGCCAAATATCTTTTGCTCAATTTGAAGACAATTAAATTGAGCAACTTTCTTTATAGAATTCATATTTTTGCAACATCTCTAAGTTGCTCATTCTGACAATCCGTGGTACACAATTTTTTATTTTTTTTTTATTTTTATAGAAACATACGTTTGCCTTAACGTCTCGCAAAAGTCAAAAAAAATTTTTTTTGCCAAATATCTTTTGCTCAATTTGAAGACAATTAAATTGAGCAACTTTCTTTATAGAATTCATATTTTTGCAACATCTCTAAGTTGCTCATTTTGACGTTCCGTGGTACACAATTTTTTATTTTTTTTTTATTTTTATAGAAACATACGTTTGCCTTAACGTCTCGCAAAAGTCAAAAAAAATTTTTTTTGCCAAATATCTTTTGCTCAATTTGAAGACAATTAAATTGAGCAACTTTCTTTATAGAATTCATATTTTTGCAACATCTCTAAGTTGCTCATTTTGACGTTCCGTGGTACACAATTTTTTATTTATTTTTTATTTTTATAGAAACATACGTTCGCCTTAACGTCTCGCAAAAGTCAAAAAAAATTTTTTTTGCCAAATATCTTTTGCTCAATTTGAAGACAATTAAATTGAGCAACTTTTTTTATAGAATTCATATTTTTGCAACATTTCTAAGTTGCTCATTTTGACGTTCCGTGGTACACAATTTTTTATTTTTTTTTTATTTTTATAGAAACATACGTTCGCCTTAACGTCTCGCAAAAGTCAAAAAAAATTTTTTTTGCCAAATATCTTTTGCTCAATTTGAAGACAATTAAATTGAGCAACTTTCTTTATAGAATTCATATTTTTGCAACATCTCTAAGTTGCTCATTTTGACGTTCCGTGGTACACAATTTTTTATTTTTTTTTTTTTTTTTATAGAAACATACGTTCGCCTTAACGACTCGCAAAAGTCAAAAGAAATTTTTTTTGCCAAATATCTTTTGCTCAATTTGAAGACAATTAAATTGAGCAACTTTCAATATAGAATTCATATTTTTGCAACATCTCTAAGTTGCTCATTTTGACGTTCCGTGGTACACAATTTTTTATTTTTTTTTTATTTTTATAGAAACATACGTTCGCCTTAACGTCTCGCAAAAGTCAAAAAAAAATTTTTTGCCAAATATCTTTTGCTCAGTTTGAAGACAATTAAATTGAGCAACTTTCTTTATAGAATTCATATTTTTGCAACATCTCTAAGTTGCTCATTTTGACGTTCCGTGGTACACAATTTTTTATTTATTTTTTTTTTTTATAGAAACATAGGTTCGCCTTAACGTCTCGCAAAAGTCAAAAAAAATTTTTTTGCCAAATATCTTTTGCTCAGTTTGAAGACAATTAAATTGAGCAACTTTCTTTATAGAATTCATATTTTTGCAACATCTCTAAGTTGCTCATTTTGACGTTCCGTGGTACACAATTTTTTATTTTTTTTTTATTTTTATAGAAACATAGGTTCGCCTTAACGTCTCGCAAAAGTCAAAAAAAATTTTTTTGCCAAATATCTTATGCTCAATTTGAAGACAATTAAATTGAGCAACTTTCTTTATAGAATTCATATTTTTGCAACATCTCTAAGTTGCTCATTTTGACGTTCCGTGGTACACAATTTTTTATTTTTTTTTTATTTTTAAAGAAACATACGTTCGCCTTAACGTCTCGCAAAAGTCAAAAAAAAATTTTTTTGCCAAATATCTTTTGCTCAATTTGAAGACAATTAAATTGAGCAACTTTCTTTATAGAATTCATATTTTTGCAACATCTCTAAGTTGCTCATTTTGACGTTCCGTGGTACACAATTTTTTATTTTTTTTTTATTTTTATAGAAACATACGTTCGCCTTAACGTCTCGCAAATGTCAAAAAAAAATTTTTTTGCCAAATATCTTTTGCTCAATTCGAAGACAATTAAATTGAGCAACTTTCTTTATAGAATTCATATTTTTGCAACATCTCTAAGTTGCTCATTTTGACGTTCCGTGGTACACAATTTTTTATTTTTTTTTTATTTTTATAGAAACATACGTTCGTCTTAACGTCTCGCAAAAGTCAAAAAAAATTTTTTTTGCCAAATATCTTTTGCTCAATTTGAAGACAATTAAATTGAGCAACTTTCTTTATAGAATTCATATTTTTGCAACATCTCTAAGTTGCTCATTTTGACGTTCCGTGGTACACAATTTTTTATTTTTTTTTTATTTTTATAGAAACATAGGTTCGCCTTAACGTCTCGCAAAAGTCAAAAAAAATTTTTTTGCCAAATATCTTATGCTCAATTTGAAGACAATTAAATTGAGCAACTTTCTTTAATGAATTCATATTTTTGCAACATCTCTAAGTTGCTCATTTTGACGTTCCGTTGTACACAATTTTTTATTTTTTTTTTATTTTTATAGAAACATACGTTCGCCTTAACGTCTCGCAAAAGTCAAAAAAAATTTTTTTGCCAAATATCTTTTGGTCAATTTGAAGACAATTAAATTGAGCAACTTTCTTTAATGAATTCATATTTTTGCAACATCTCTAAGTTGCTCATTTTGACGTTCCGTTGTACACAATTTTTTATTTTTTTTTTATTTTTATAGAAACATACGTTCGCCTTAACGTCTCGCAAAAGTCAAAAAAAATTTTTTTTGCCAAATATCTTTTGCTCAATTTGGAGACAATTAAATTGAGCAACTTTCAATATAGAATTTATATTTTTGCAACATCTCTAAGTTGCTCATTTTGACGTTCCGTGGTACACAATTTTTTATTTTTTTTTTATTTTTATAGAAACATACGTTCGCCTTAACGTCTCGCAAAAGTCAAAAAAAATTTTTTTTGACAAATATCTTTTGCTCAATTTGAAGACAATTAAATTGAGCAACTTTCATTATAGAATTCATATTTTTGCAACATCTCTAAGTTGCTCATTTTGACGTTCCGTGGTACACAATTTTTTATTTTTTTTTTATTTTTATAGAAACATAGGTTCGCCTTAACGTCTCGCAAAAGTCAAAAAAATTTTTTTTGCCAAATATCTTATGCTCAATTTGAAGACAATTAAATTGAGCAACTTTCTTTATAGAATTCATATTTTTGCAACATCTCTAAGTTGCTCATTTTGACGTTCCGTGGTACACAATTTTTTATTTTTTTTTTATTTTTATAGAAACATACGTTCGCCTTAACGGCTCGCAAAAGTGAAAAAAAAAAATTTTTTGCCAAATATCTTTTGCTCAATTTGAAGACAATTAAATTGAGCAACTTTCTTTATAGAATTCATATTTTTGCAACATCTCTAAGTTGCTCATTTTGACGTTCCGTGGTACACAATTTTTTATTTTTTTTTTATTTTTATAGAAACATACGTTCGCCTTAACGTCTCGCAAAAGTCAAAAAAAATTTTTTTTGCCAAATATCTTTTGCTCAATTTGAAGACAATTAAATTGAGCAACTTTCTATATAGAATTCATATTTTTGCAACATCTCTAAGTTGCTCATTTTGACGTTCCGTGGTACACAATTTTTTATTTTTTTTTTATTTTTATAGAAACATACGTTTGCCTTAACGTCTCGCAAAAGTCAAAAAAATTTTTTTTTGCCAAATATCTTTTGCTCAATTTGAAGACAAACTTTCTTTATAGAATTCATATTTTTGCAACATCTCTAAGTTGCTCATTTTGACGTTCCGTGGTACACAATTTTTTATTTTTTTTTTATTTTTATAGAAACATACGTTTGCCTTAACGTCTCGCAAAAGTCAAAAAAAAATTTTTTTGCCAAATATCTTTTGCTCAATTTGAAGACAATTAAATTGAGCAACTTTCTTTATAGAATTCATATTTTTGCAACATCTCTAAGTTGCTCATTTTGACGTTCCGTGGTACACAATTTTTTATTTTTTTTTTATTTTTATAGAAACATACGTTCGCCTTAATGTCTCGCAAAAGTCAAAAAAAAATTTTTTTGCCAAATATCTTTTGCTCAATTTGAAGACAATTAAATTGAGCAACTTTCTTTATAGAATTCATATTTTTGCAACATCTCTAAGTTGCTCATTTTGACGTTCCGTGGTACACAATTTTTTATTTTTTTTTTATTTTTATAGAAACATAGGTTCGCCTTAACGTCTCGCAAAAGTCAAAAAAAAATTTTTTGCCAAATATCTTATGCTCAATTTGAAGACAATTAAATTGAGCAACTTTCTTTATAGAATTCATATTTTTGCAACATCTCTAAGTTGCTCATTTTGACGTTCCGTGGTACACAATTTTTTATTTTTTTTTTATTTTTATAGAAACATACGTTCGCCTTAACGTCTCGCAAAAGTCAAAAAATTTTTTTTTTGCCAAATATCTTTTGCTCAATTTGAAGACAATTAAATTGAGCAACTTTCTTTATAGAATTCATATTTTTGCAACATCTCTAAGTTGCTCATTTTGACGTTCCGTGGTACACAATTTTTTATTTTTTTTTTATTTTTATAGAAACATACGTTCGCCTTAACGTCTCGCAAAAGTCAAAAAAAATTTTTTTTTGCCAAATATCTTTTGCTCAATTTGAAGACAATTAAATTGAGCAACTTTCTTTATAGAATTCATATTTTTGCAACATCTCTAAGTTGCTCATTTTGACGTTCCGTGGTACACAATTTTTTATTTTTTTTTTATTTTTATAGAAACATAGGTTCGCCTTAACGTCTCGCAAAAGTCAAAAAAAAAATTTTTGCCAAATATCTTATGCTCAATTTGAAGACAATTAAATTGAGCAACTTTCTTTATAGAATTCATATTTTTGCAACATCTCTAAGTTGCTCATTTTGACGTTCCGTGGTACACAATTTTTTATTTTTTTTTTATTTTTATAGAAACATACGTTTGCCTTAACGTCTCGCAAAAGTCAAAAAAAATTTTTTTTGCCAAATATCTTTTGCTCAATTTGAAGACAATTAAATTGAGCAACTTTCTTTATAGAATTCATATTTTTGCAACATCTCTAAGTTGCTCATTTTGACGTTCCGTGGTACATAATTTTTTATTTTTTTTTTATTTTTATAGAAACATACGTTTGCCTTAACGTCTCGCAAAAGTCAAAAAAATTTTTTTTTTGCCAAATATCTTTTGCTCAATTTGAAGACAGTTAAATTGAGCAACTTTCTTTATAGAATTCATATTTTTGCAACATCTCTAAGTTGCTCATTTTGACGTTCCGTGGTACACAATTTTTCATTTTTTTTTTATTTTTATAGAAACATACGTTCGCCTTAACGTCTCGCAAAAGTCAAAAAAAATTTTTTTTGCCAAATATCTTTTGCTCAATTTGAAGACAAACTTTCTTTATAGAATTCATATTTTTGCAACATCTCTAAGTTGCTCATTTTGACGTTCCGTGGTACACAATTTTTTATTTTTTTTTATTTTTATAGAAACATACGTTCGCCTTAACGGCTCGCAAAAGTAAAAAAAAAAATTTTTTGCCAAATATCTTTTGCTCAATTTGAAGACAATTAAATTGAGCAACTTTCTTTATAGAATTCATATTTTTGCAACATCTCTAAGTTGCTCATTTTGACGTTCCGTGGTACACAATTTTTTATTTTTTTTTTATTTTTATAGAAACATACGTTCGCCTTAACGTCTCGCAAAAGTCAAAATAAATTTTTTTTGCAAAATATCTTTTGCTCAATTTGAAGACAATTAAATTGAGCAACTTTCTATATAGAATTCATATTTTTGCAACATCTCTAAGTTGCTCATTTTGACGTTCCGTGGTACACAATTTTTTATTTTTTTTTTATTTTTATAGAAACATACGTTTGCCTTAACGTCTCGCAAAAGTCAAAAAAAAATTTTTTTGCCAAATATCTTTTGCTCAATTTGAAGACAATTAAATTGAGCAACTTTCTTTATAGAAATCATATTTTTGCAACATCTCTAAGTTGCTCATTTTGACGTTCCGTGGTACACAATTTTTTATTTTTTTTTTATTTTTATAGAAACATAGGTTCGCCTTAACGTCTCGCAAAAGTCAAAAAAAATTTTTTTGCCAAATATCTTATGCTCAATTTGAAGACAATTAAATTGAGCAACTTTCTTTATAGAATTCATATTTTTGCAACATCTCTAAGTTGCTCATTTTGACGTTCCGTGGTACACAATTTTTTATTTTTTTTTTATTTTTATAGAAACATACGTTCGCCTTAACGTCTCGCAAAAGTCAAAAAAAATTTTTTTTGCCAAATATCTTTTGCTCAATTTGAAGACAATTAAATTGAGCAACTTTCTTTATAGAATTCATATTTTTGCAACATCTCTAAGTTGCTCATTTTGACGTTCCGTGGTACACAATTTTTTATTTTTTTTTTATTTTTATAGAAACATACGTTCGCCTTAACGTCTCGCAAAAGTCAAAAAAAATTTTTTTTTGCCAAATATCTTTTGCTCAATTTGAAGACAATTAAATTGAGCAACTTTCTTTATAGAATTCATATTTTTGCAACATCTCTAAGTTGCTCATTTTGACGTTCCGTGGTACACAATTTTTTATTTTTTTTTTATTTTTATAGAAACATACGTTCGCCTTAACGTCTCGCAAAAGTCAAAAAAAATTTTTTTTGCCAAATATCTTTTGCTCAATTTGAAGACAATTAAATTGAGCAACTTTCTTTATAGAATTCATATTTTTGCAACATCTCTAAGTTGCTCATTTTGACGTTCCGTGGTACACAATTTTTTATTTTTTTTTTATTTTTATAGAAACATACGTTCGCCTTAACGTCTCGCAAAAGTCAAAAAAAATTTTTTTTTGCCAAATATCTTTTGCTCAATTTGAAGACAATTAAATTGAGCAACTTTCTTTATAGAATTCATATTTTTGCAACATCTCTAAGTTGCTCATTTTGACGTTCCGTGGTACACAATTTTTTATTTTTTTTTTATTTTTATAGAAACATACGTTCGCCTTAACGTCTCGCAAAAGTCAAAAAAAAATTTTTTTTGCCAAATATCTTTTGCTCAATTTGAAGACAATTAAATTGAGCAACTTTCTTTATAGAATTCATATTTTTGCAACATCTCTAAGTTGCTCATTTTGACGTTCCGTGGTACACAATTTTTTATTTTTTTTTTATTTTTATAGAAACATACGTTCGCCTTAACGTCTCGCAAAAGTCAAAAAAAATTTTTTTTGCCAAATATCTTTTGCTTAATTTGAAGACAATTAAATTGAGCAACTTTCTTTATAGAATTCATATTTTTGCAACATCTCTAAGTTGCTCATTTTGACGTTCCGTGGTACACAATTTTTTATTTTTTTTTTATTTTTATAGAAACATACGTTCGCCTTAACGTCTCGCAAAAGTCAAAAAAAATTTTTTTTTGCCAAATATCTTTTGCTCAATTTGAAGACAATTAAATTGAGCAACTTTCTTTATAGAATTCATATTTTTGCAACATCTCTAAGTTGCTCATTTTGACGTTCCGTGGTACACAATTTTTTATTTTTTTTTTATTTTTATAGAAACATAGGTTCGCCTTAACGTCTCGCAAAAGTCAAAAAAAAATTTTTTGCCAAATATCTTTTGCTCAATTTGAAGACAATTAAATTGAGCAACTTTCTTTATAGAATTCATATTTTTGCAACATCTCTAAGTTGCTCATTTTGACGTTCCGTGGTACATAATTTTTTATTTTTTTTTTATTTTTATAGAAACATACGTTTGCCTTAACGTCTCGCAAAAGTCAAAAAAATTTTTTTTTTGCCAAATATCTTTTGCTCAATTTGAAGACAATTAAATTGAGCAACTTTCTTTATAGAATTCATATTTTTGCAACATCTCTAAGTTGCTCATTTTGACGTTCCGTGGTACACAATTTTTCATTTTTTTTTTATTTTTATAGAAACATACGTTCGCCTTAACGTCTCGCAAAAGTCAAAAAAATTTTTTTTTGCCAAATATCTTTTGCTCAATTTGAAGACAAACTTTCTTTATAGAATTCATATTTTTGCAACATCTCTAAGTTGCTCATTTTGACGTTCCGTGGTACACAATTTTTTATTTTTTTTTATTTTTATAGAAACATACGTTCGCCTTAACGGCTCGCAAAAGTAAAAAAAAAAATTTTTTGCCAAATATCTTTTGCTCAATTTGAAGACAATTAAATTGAGCAACTTTCTTTATAGAATTCATATTTTTGCAACATCTCTAAGTTGCTCATTTTGACGTTCCGTGGTACACAATTTTTTATTTTTTTTTTATTTTTATAGAAACATACGTTCGCCTTAACGTCTCGCAAAAGTCAAAATAAATTTTTTTTGCAAAATATCTTTTGCTCAATTTGAAGACAATTAAATTGAGCAACTTTCTATATAGAATTCATATTTTTGCAACATCTCTAAGTTGCTCATTTTGACGTTCCGTGGTACACAATTTTTTATTTTTTTTTTATTTTTATAGAAACATACGTTTGCCTTAACGTCTCGCAAAAGTCAAAAAAAAATTTTTTTGCCAAATATCTTTTGCTCAATTTGAAGACAATTAAATTGAGCAACTTTCTTTATAGAATTCATATTTTTGCAACATCTCTAAGTTGCTCATTTTGACGTTTGTGGTACACAATTTTTTATTTTTTTTTTATTTTTATAGAAACATACGTTCGCCTTAACGTCTCGCAAAAGTCAAAAAAAATTTTTTTGCCAAATATCTTTTGCTCAATTTGAAGACAATTAAATTGAGCAACTTTCTTTATAGAATTCATATTTTTGCAACATCTCTAAGTTGCTCATTTTGACGTTCCGTGGTACACAATTTTTTATTTTTTTTTTATTTTTATAGAAACATAGGTTCGCCTTAACGTCTCGCAAAAGTAAAAAAAAATTTTTTTTGCCAAATATCTTTTGCTCAATTTGAAGACAATTAAATTGAGCAACTTTCTTTATAGAATTCATATTTTTGCAACATCTCTAAGTTGCTCATTTTGACGTTCCGTGGTACACAATTTTTTATTTTTTTTTTATTTTTATAGAAACATACGTTCGCCTTAACGTCTCGCAAACGTCAAAACAAATTTTTTTGCCAAATATCTTTTGCTCAATTTGAAGATAATTAAATTGAGCAACTTTCTTTATAGAATTCATATTTTTGCAACATCTCTAAGTTGCTCATTTTGACGTTCCGTGGTACACAATTTTTTATTTTTTTTTTATTTTTATAGAAACATAGGTTCGCCTTAACGTCTCGCAAAAGTAAAAAAAAAATTTTTTGCCAAATATCTTTTGCTCAATTTGAAGACAATTAAATTGAGCAATTTTCAATATAGAATTCATATTTTTGCAACATCTCTAAGTTGCTCATTTTGACGTTCCGTGGTACACAATTTTTTATTTTTTTTTTATTTTTATAGAAACATACGTTCGCCTTAACGTCTCGCAAAAGTCAAAAAAAATTTTTTTGCCAAATATCTTTTGCTCAATTTGAAGACAATTAAATTGAGCAACTTTCAATATAGAATTCATATTTTTGCAACATCTCTAAGTTGCTCATTTTGACGTTCCGTGGTACACAATTTTTTATTTTTTTTTTATTTTTATAGAAACATAGGTTCGCCTTAACGTCTCGCAAAAGTCAAAAAAAATTTTTTTTGCCAAATATCTTTTGCTCTATTTAAAGACAATTAAATTGAGCAACTTTCAATATAGAATTCATATTTTTGCAACATCTCTAAATTGCTCATTTTGACGTTCCGTGGTACACAATTTTTTATTTTTTTTTTATTTTTATAGAAACATACGTTCGCCTTAACGTCTCGCAAAAGTCAAAAAAAATTTTTTTTGCCAATTATCTTTTGCTCAATTTGAAGACAATTAAATTGAGCAACTTTCTTTATAGAATTCATATTTTTGCAACATCTCTAAGTTGCTCATTTTGACGTTCCGTGGTACACAATTTTTTATTTTTTTTTTATTTTTATAGAAACATACGTTCGCCTTAACGTCTCGCAAAAGTCAAAAAAAAATTTTTTTGCCAAATATCTTTTGCTCAATTTGAAGACAATTTAATTGAGCAACTTTCTTTATAGAATTCATTTTTATGCAACATCTCTAAGTTGCTCATTTTGACGTTCCGTGGTACACAATTTTTTAATTTTTTTTTTATTTTTATAGAAACATAGGTTCGCCTTAACGTCTCGCAAAAGTCAAAAAAAATTTTTTTTGCCAAATATCTTTTGCTCTATTTAAAGACAATTAAATTGAGCAACTTTCAATATAGAATTCATATTTTTGCAACATCTCTAAGTTGCTCATTTTGACGTTCCGTGGTACACAATTTTTTATTTTTTTTTTTTTTTTATAGAAACATACGTTCGCCTTAACGTCTCGCAAAAGTCAAAAAAATTTTTTTTTGCCAAATATCTTTTGCTCAATTTGAAGACAATTAAATTGAGCAACTTTCTTTATAGAATTCATATTTTTGCAACATTTCTAAGTTGCTCATTTTGACGTTCCGTGGTACACAATTTTTTATTTTTTTTTTATTTTTATAGAAACATAGGTTCGCCTTAACGTCTCGCAAAAGTCAAAAAAAATTTGTTTGCCAAATATCTTATGCTCAATTTGAAGACAATTAAATTGAGCAACTTTCTTTATAGAATTCATATTTTTGCAACATCTCTAAGTTGCTCATTTTGACGTTCCGTGGTACACAATTTTTTATTTTTTTTTTATTTTTATAGAAACATAGGTTCGCCTTAACGTCTCGCAAAAGTAAAAAAAAATTTTTTTGCCAAATATCTTATGCTTAATTTGAAGACAATTAAATTGAGCAACTTTCTATATAGAATTCATATTTTTGCAACATCTCTAAGTTGCTCATTTTGACGTTCCGTGGTACACAATTTTTTATTTTTTTTTTATTTTTATAGAAACATACGTTCGCCTTAACGTCTCGCAAAAGTCAAAAAAAATTTTTTTGCCAAATATCTTTTGCTCAATTTGAAGACAATTAAATTGAGCAACTTTCAATATAGAATTCATATTTTTGCAACATCTCTAAGTTGCTCATTTTGACGTTCCGTGGTACACAATTTTTTTTTTTTTTTTTATTTTTTTTTTATTTTTATAGAAACATAGGTTCGCCTTAACGTCTCGCAAAAGTCAAAAAAAATTTTTTTTGCCAAATATCTTTTGCTCTATTTAAAGACAATTAAATTGAGCAACTTTCAATATAGAATTCATATTTTTGCAACATCTCTAAATTGCTCATTTTGACGTTCCGTGGTACACAATTTTTTATTTTTTTTTTATTTTTATAGAAACATACGTTCGCCTTAACGTCTCGCAAAAGTCAAAAAAAATTTTTTTTGCCAATTATCTTTTGCTCAATTTGAAGACAATTAAATTGAGCAACTTTCTTTATAGAATTCATATTTTTGCAACATCTCTAAATTGCTCATTTTGACGTTCCGTGGTACACAATTTTTTATTTTTTTTTTATTTTTATAGAAACATACGTTCGCCTTAACGTCTCGCAAAAGTCAAAAAAAAATTTTTTTGCCAAATATCTTTTGCTCAGTTTGAAGACAATTAAATTGAGCAACTTTTTTTATAGAATTCATATTTTTGCAACATCTCTAAGTTGCTCATTTTGACGTTCCGTGGTACACAATTTTTTATTTTTTTTTTATTTTTATAGAAACATACGTTCGCCTTAACGTCTCGCAAACGTCAAAAAAATTTTTTTTGCCAAATATCTTTTGCTCAATTTGAAGATAATTAAATTGAGCAACTTTCTTTATAGAATTCATATTTTTGCAACATCTCTAAGTTGCTCATTTTGACGTTCCGTGGTACACAATTTTTTATTTTTTTTTTATTTTTATAGAAACATAGGTTCGCCTTAACGTCTCGCAAAAGTCAAAAAAAATTTGTTTGCCAAATATCTTATGCTCAATTTGAAGACAATTAAATTGAGCAACTTTCTTTATAGAATTCATATTTTTGCAACATCTCTAAGTTGCTCATTTTGACGTTCCGTGGTACACAATTTTTTATTTTTTTTTTATTTTTATAGAAACATAGGTTCGCCTTAACGTCTCGCAAAAGTCAAAAAAAATTTTTTTGCCAAATATCTTATGCTTAATTTGAAGACAATTAAATTGAGCAACTTGCTATATAGAATTCATATTTTTGCAACATCTCTAAGTTGCTCATTTTGACGTTCCGTGGTACACAATTTTTTATTTTTTTTTTATTTTTATAGAAACATACGTTCGCCTTAACGTCTCGCAAAAGTCAAAAAAAAATTTTTTGCCAAATATCTTATGCTCAATTTGAAGACAATTAAATTGAGCAACTTTCTTTATAGAATTCATATTTTTGCAACATCTCTAAGTTGCTCATTTTGACGTTCCGTGGTACACAATTTTTTATTTTTTTTTTATTTTTATAGAAACATAGGTTCGCCTTAACGTCTCGCAAAAGTCAAAAAAAAATTTTTTGCCAAATATCTTATGCTCAATTTGAAGACAATTAAATTGAGCAACTTTCTTTATAGAATTCATATTTTTGCAACATCTCTAAGTTGCTCATTTTGACGTTCCGTGGTACACAATTTTTTATTTTTTTTTATTTTTATAGAAACATACGTTCGCCTTAACGTCTCGCAAAAGTCAAAAAAATTTTTTTTGCCAAATATCTTTTGCTCAATTTGAAGACAATTAAATTGAGCAACTTTCTTTATAGAATTCATATTTTTGCAACATCTCTAAGTTGCTCATTTTGACGTTCCGTCGTACACAATTTTTTATTTTTTTTTTATTTTTATAGAAACATAGGTTCGCCTTAACGTCTCGCAAAAGTCAAAAAATTTTTTTTTGCCAAATATCTTTTGCTCAATTTGAAGACAATTAAATTGAGCAACTTTCTTTATAGAATTCATATTTTTGCAACATCTCTAAGTTGCTCATTTTGACGTTCCGTGGTACACAATTTTTTATTTTTGTAGAAACATACGTTCGCCTTAACGTCTCGCAAAAGTCAAAAAAAATTTTTTTTGCCAAATATCTTTTGCTCAATTTGAAGACAATTAAATTGAGCAACTTTCAATATAGAATTCATATTTTTGCAACATCTCTAAGTTGCTCATTTTGACGTTCCATGGTACACAATTTTTTATTTTTTTTTTATTTTTATAGAAACATACGTTCGCCTTAACGTCTCGCAAAAGTCAAAAAAAAAATTTTTTGCCAAATATCTTTTGCTCAATTTGAAGACAATTAAATTGAGCAACTTTCAATATAGAATTCATATTTTTGCAACATCTCTAAGTTGCTCATTTTGACGTTCCGTGGTACACAATTTTTTATTTTTTTTTTATTTTTATAGAAACATAAGTTCGCCTTAACGTCTCGCAAAAGTCAAAAAAAATTTTTTTTGCTAAATATCTTTTGCTCAATTTGAAGACAATTAAATTGAGCAACTTTTTTTATAGAATTCATATTTTTGCAACATCTCTAAGTTGCTCATTTTGACGTTCCGTGGTACACAATTTTTTATTTTTTTTTTATTTTTATAGAAACATAGGTTCGCCTTAACGTCTCGCAAAAGTCAAAAAAAAATTTTTTGCCAAATATCTTATGCTCAATTTGAAGACAATTAAATTGAGCAACTTTCTTTATAGAATTCATATTTTTGCAACATCTCTAAGTTGCTCATTTTGACGTTCCGTGGTACACAATTTTTTATTTTTTTTTTATTTTTATAGAAACATAGGTTCGCCTTAACGTCTCGCAAAAGTCAAAAAAAATTTTTTTGCCAAATATCTTTTGCTCAATTTGAAGACAATTAAATTGTGCAACTTTGTTTATAGAATTCATATTTTTGCAACATCTCTAAGTTGCTCATTTTGACGTTCCGTGGTACACAATTTTTTATTTTTTTTTTATTTTTATAGAAACATAGGTTCGCCTTAACGTCTCGCAAAAGTCAAAAAAAATTTTTTTTGCCAAATATCTTTTGCTCAATTTGAAGACAATTAAATTGAGCAACTTTCAATATAGAATTCATATTTTTGCAACATCTCTAAGTTGCTCATTTTGACGTTCCGTGGTACACAATTTTTTATTTTTTTTTTATTTTTATAGAAACATAGAATCGCCTTAACGTCTCGCAAAAATCAAAAAAAATTTTTTTGCCAAATATCTGATGCTCAGTTTGAAGACAATTAAATTGAGCAACTTTCTTTATAGAATTCATATTTTTGCAACATCTCTAAGTTGCTAATTTTGACGTTCCGTGGTACACAATTTTTTATTTTTTTTTATTTTTATAGAAACATACGTTCGCCTTAACGTCTCGCAAAAGTCAAAAAAAATTTTTTTGCCAAATATCTTTTGCTCAATTTGAAGACAATTAAATTGAGCAACTTTCTTTATAGAATTCATATTTTTGCAACATCTCTAAGTTGCTCATTTTGACGTTCCGTCGTACACAATTTTTTATTTTTTTTTTATTTTTATAGAAACATAGGTTCGCCTTAACGTCTCGCAAAAGTCAAAAAATTTTTTTTTGCCAAATATCTTTTGCTCAATTTGAAGACAATTAAATTGAGCAACTTTCTTTATAGAATTCATATTTTTGCAACATCTCTAAGTTGCTCATTTTGACGTTCCGTGGTACACAATTTTTTATTTTTGTAGAAACATACGTTCGCCTTAACGTCTCGCAAAAGTCAAAAAAATTTTTTTTTGCCAAATATCTTTTGCTCAATTTGAAGACAAATAAATTGAGCAACTTTCAATATAGAATTCATATTTTTGCAACATCTCTAAGTTGCTCATTTTGACGTTCCATGGTACACAATTTTTTATTTTTTTTTTATTTTTATAGAAACATACGTTCGCCTTAACGTCTCGCAAAAGTCAAAAAAAAATTTTTTTGCCAAATATCTTTTGCTCAATTTGAAGACAATTAAATTGAGCAACTTTCAATATAGAATTCATATTTTTGCAACATCTCTAAGTTGCTCATTTTGACGTTCCGTGGTACACAATTTTTTATTTTTTTTTTATTTTTATAGAAACATAAGTTCGCCTTAACGTCTCGCAAAAGTCAAAAAAAATTTTTTTTGCCAAATATCTTTTGCTCAATTTGAAGACAATTAAATTGAGCAACTTTTTTTATAGAATTCATATTTTTGCAACATCTCTAAGTTGCTCATTTTGACGTTCCGTGGTACACAATTTTTTATTTTTTTTTTATTTTTATAGAAACATAGGTTCGCCTTAACGTCTCGCAAAAGTCAAAAAAAAATTTTTTGCCAAATATCTTATGCTCAATTTGAAGACAATTAAATTGAGCAACTTTCTTTATAGAATTCATATTTTTGCAACATCTCTAAGTTGCTCATTTTGACGTTCCGTGGTACACAATTTTTTATTTTTTTTTTATTTTTATAGAAACATAGGTTCGCCTTAACGTCTCGCAAAAGTCAAAAAAAATTTTTTTGCCAAATATCTTTTGCTCAATTTGAAGACAATTAAATTGTGCAACTTTGTTTATAGAATTCATATTTTTGCAACATCTCTAAGTTGCTCATTTTGACGTTCCGTGGTACACAATTTTTTATTTTTTTTTTATTTTTATAGAAACATAGGTTCGCCTTAACGTCTCGCAAAAGTCAAAAAAAATTTTTTTTGCCAAATATCTTTTGCTCAATTTGAAGACAATTAAATTGAGCAACTTTCAATATAGAATTCATATTTTTGCAACATCTCTAAGTTGCTCATTTTGACGTTCCGTGGTACACAATTTTTTATTTTTTTTTTATTTTTATAGAAACATAGAATCGCCTTAACGTCTCGCAAAAATCAAAAAAAATTTTTTTGCCAAATATCTGATGCTCAGTTTGAAGACAATTAAATTGAGCAACTTTCTTTATAGAATTCATATTTTTGCAACATCTCTAAGTTGCTCATTTTGACGTTCCGTGGTACACAATTTTTTATTTTTTTTTTACTTTTATAGAAACATACGTTCGCCTTAACGTCTCGCAAAAGTCAAAAAAAATTTTTTTGCCAAATATCTTTTGCTCAATTTGAAGACAATTAAATTGAGCAACTTTCTTTATAGAATTCATATTTTTGCAACATCTCTAAGTTGCTCATTTTGACGTTCCGTGGTACACAATTTTTTATTTTTTTTTTATTTTTATAGAAACATAGGTTCGCCTTAACGTCTCGCAAAAGTCAAAAAAAAATTTTTTTGCCAAATATCTTTTGCTCAGTTTGAAGACAATTAAATTGAGCAACTTTCTTTATAGAATTCATATTTTTGCAACATCTCTAAGTTGCTCATTTTGACGTTCCGTGGTACACAATTTTTTATTTTTTTTTTATTTTTATAGAGACATACGTTCGCCTTAACGTCTCGCAAACGTCAAAAAAAATTTTTTTTGCCAAATATCTTTTGCTCAATTTGAAGACAATTAAATTGAGCAACTTTCTTTATAGAATTCATATTTTTGCAACATCTCTAAGTTGCTCATTTTGACGTTCCGTGGTACACAATTTTTTATTTTTTTTTTATTTTTATAGAAACATACGTTCGCCTTAACGTCTCGCAAAAGTCAAAACAAATTTTTTTTACCAAATATCTTTTGCTCAATTTGAAGACAATTAAATTGAGCAACTTTCTTTATAGAATTCATATTTTTGCAACATCTCTAAGTTGCTCATTTTGACGTTCCGTGGTACACAATTTTTTATTTTTTTTTTATTTTTATAGAAACATAGGTTCGCCTTAACGTCTCGCAAAAATCAAAAAAAAATTTTTCGGCAAATATCTTATGCTCAATTTGAAGACAATTAAATTGAGCAACTTTCAATATAGAATTCATATTTTTGCAACATCTCTAAGTTGCTCATTTTGACGTTCCGTTGTACACAATTTTTTATTTTTTTTTTATTTTTATAGAAACATACGTTCGCCTTAACGTCTCGCAAAAGTCAAAAAAAAATTTTTTTGCCAAATATCTTTTGCTCAATTTGAAGACAATTAAATTGAGCAACTTTCAATATAGAATTCATATTTTTGCAACATCTCTAAGTTGCTCATTTTGACGTTCCGTGGTACACAATTTTTTATTTTTTTTTTATTTTTATAGAAACATAGGTTCGCCTTAACGTCTCGCAAAAATCAAAAAAAAATTTTTCGGCAAATATCTTATGCTCAGTTTGAAGACAATTAAATTGAGCAACTTTCTTTATAGAATTCATATTTTTGCAACATCTCTAAGTTGCTCATTTTGACGTTCCGTGGTACACAATTTTTTATTTTTTTTTTATTTTTATAGAAACATACGTTCCCCTTAACGTCTCGCAAAAGTCAAAAAAAAATTTTTTTGCCAAATATCTTTTGCTAAATTTGAAGACAATTAAATTGAGCAACTTTCAATATAGAATTCATATTTTTGCAACATCTCTAAGTTGCTCATTTTGACGTTCCGTGGTACACAATTTTTTATTTTTTTTTTATTTTTATAGAAACATACGTTCGCCTTAACGTCTCGCAAAAGTCAAAAAAAATTTTTTTTGCCAAATATCTTTTGCTCAATTTGAAGACAATTAAATTGAGCAACTTTCAATATAGAATTCATATTTTTGCAACATCTCTAAGTTGCTCATTTTGACGTTCCGTGGTACACAATTTTTTATTTTTTTTTTATTTTTATAGAAACATAGGTTCGCCTTAACGTCTCGCAAAAATCAAAAAAAAATTTTTTGCCAAATATCTTTTGCTCAATTTGAAGACAATTAAATTGAGCAACTTTCAATATAGAATTCATATTTTTGCAACATCTTTAAGTTGCTCATTTTTACGTTCCGTGGTACACAATTTTTTATTTTTTTTTTTATTTTTATAGAAACATAGGTTCGCCTTAACGTCTCGCAAAAATCAAAAAAAATTTTTTTGGCAAATATCTTATGCTCAATTTGAAGACAATTAAATTGAGCAACTTTCAATATAGAATTCATATTTTTGCAACATCTCTAAGTTGCTCATTTTGACGTTCCGTGGTACGCAATTTTTTATTTTTTTTTTATTTTTATAGAAACATAGGTTCGCCTTAACGTCTCGCAAAAGTCAAAAAAAAATTTTTTTGCCAAATATCTTTTGCTCAATTTGAAGACAATTAAATTGAGCAACTTTCAATATAGAATTCATATTTTTGCAACATCTCTAAGTTGCTCATTTTGACGTTCCGTGGTACGCAATTTTTTATTTTTTTTTTATTTTTATAGAAACATACGTTCGCCTTAACGTCTCGCAAAAATAAAAAAAAAATTTTTTTGCCAAATATCTTTTGCTCAATTTGAAGACAATTAAATTGAGCAACTTTCAATATAGAATTCATGTTTTTGCAACATCTCTAAGTTGCTCATTTTGACGTTCCGTGGTACACAATTTTCTATTTTTTTTTTATTTTTATAGAAACATACGTTCGCCTTAACGTCTCGCAAAAGTCAAAAAAAAATTTTTTTGCCAAATATCTTTTGCTCAATTTGAAGACAATTAAATTGAGCAACTTTCAATATAGAATTCATATTTTTGCAACATCTCTAAGTTGCTCATTTTGACGTTCCGTTGTACACAATTTTTTATTTTTATAGAAACATACGTTCGTTTTAACGTCTCGCAAAAGTCAAAAAAAATTTTTTTTGCCAAATATCTTTTGCTCAATTTGAAGACAATTAAATTGAGCAAAATTTCAATATAGAATTCATATTTTTGCAACATCTCGAAGTTGCTCATTTTGACGTTCCGTGGTACACAATTTTTTATTTTTTTTTTATTTTTGTAGAAACATAGGTTCGCCTTAACGTCTCGCAAAAATCAAAAAAAAATTTTTTGGCAAATATCTTATGCTCAGTTTGAAGACAATTAAATTGCGCAACTTTCTATATAAGATTCATATTTTTGCAACATCTCTAAGTTGCTCATTTTGACGTTCCGTGGTACACAATTTTTTATTTTTTTTTTATTTTTATAGAAACATACGTTCGCCTTAACGTCTCGCAAAAGTCAAAAAAAAATTTTTTTGCCAAATATCTTTTGCTCAATTTGAACACAATTAAATTGAGCAACTTTCAATATAGAATTCATATTTTTGCAACATCTCTAAGTTGCTCATTTTGACGTTCCGTGGTACACAATTTTTTATTTTTTTTTTATTTTTATAGAAACATACGTTGGCCTTAACGTCTCGCAAAAGTAAAAAAAAAAATTTTTTGCCAAATATCTTTTGCTCAATTTGAAGACAATTAAATTGAGCAACTTTCAATATAGAATTCATATTTTTGCAACATCTCTAAGTTGCTCATTTTGACGTTCCGTGGTACACAATTTTTTATTTTTTTTTTATTTTTATAGAAACATACGTTGGCCTTAACGTCTCGCAAAAGTAAAAAAAAAAATTTTTTGCCAAATATCTTTTGCTCAATTTGAAGACAATTAAATTGAGCAACTTTCAATATAGAATTCATATTTTTGCAACATCTCTAAGTTGCTCATTTTGACGTTCCGTGGTACACAATTTTTTATTTTTTTTTAATTTTTATAGAAACATACGTTCGCCTTAACGTCTCGCAAAAGTCAAAAAAAATTTTTTTTGCTAAATATCTTTTGCTCAATTTAAAGACAATTAAATTGAGCAACTTTATATATAGAATTCATATTTTTGCAACATCTCTAAGTTGCTCATTTTGACGTTCCGTTGTACACAATTTTTTTTTTTTTTTTTATTTTTATAGAAACATACGTTCGCCTTAACGTCTCGCAAAAGTCAAAAAAAAATTTTTTTGCCAAATATCTTTTGCTCAATTTGAAGACAATTAAATTGAGCAACTTTCTTTATAGAATTCATATTTTTGCAACATCTCTAAGTTGCTCATTTTGACGTTCCGTGGTACACAATTTTTTATTTTTTTTTTATTTTTATAGAAACATACGTTCGCCTTAACGTCTCGCAAAAGTCAAAAAAAAATTTTTTTGCCAAATATCTTTCGCTCAATTTGAAGACAATTAAATTGAGCAACTTTCAATATAGAATTCATATTTTTGCAACATCTCTAAGTTGCTCATTTTGACGTTCCGTGGTACACAATTTTTTATTTTTTTTTTATTTTTATAGAAACATAGGTTCGCCTTAACGTCTCGCAAAAATTAAAAAAAAATTTTTTGGCAAATATCTTATGCTCAGTTTAAAGACAATTAAATTGCGCAACTTTCTATATAGGATTCATATTTTTGCAACATCTCTAAGTTGCTCATTTTGACGTTCCGTGGTACACAATTTTTTATTTTTATAGAAACATACGTTCGCCTTAACGTCTCGCAAAAGTCAAAAAAAATTTTTTTGCCAAATATCTTTTGCTCAATTTGAAGACAATTAAATTGAGCAACTTTCAATATAGAATTCATATTTTTGCAACATCTCTAAGTTGCTCATTTTGACGTTCCGTGGTACGCAATTTTTTATTTTTTTTTTATTTTTATAGAAACATACGTTCGCCTTAACGTCTCGCAAAAGTCAAAAAAAAATTTTTTTGCCAAATATCTTTTGCTCAATTTGAAGACAATTAAATTGAGCAACTTTCAATATAGAATTCATGTTTTTGCAACATCTTTAAGTTGCTCATTTTTACGTTCCGTGGTACACAATTTTTTATTTTTTTTTTATTTTTATAGAAACATAGGTTCGCCTTAACGTCTCGCAAAAATCAAAAAAAATTTTTTTGGCAAATATCTTATGCTCAGTTTGAAGACAATTAAATTGAGCAACTTTCTTTATAGAATTCATATTTTTGCAACATCTCTAAGTTGCTCATTTTGACGTTCCATGGTACACAATTTTTTATTTTTTTTTTATTTTTATAGAAACATAGGTTCGCCTTAACGTCTCGCAAAAGTCAAAAAAAAATTTTTTTGCCAAATATCTTTTGCTCAGTTTGAAGACAATTAAATTGAGCAACTTTCAATATAGAATTCATATTTTTGCAACATCTCTAAGTTGCTCATTTTGACGTTCCGTGGTACGCAATTTTTTATTTTTTTTTTATTTTTATAGAAACATACGTTCGCCTTAACGTCTCGCAAAAATAAAAAAAAAATTTTTTTGCCAAATATCTTTTGCTCAATTTGAAGACAATTAAATTGAGCAACTTTCAATATAGAATTCATGTTTTTGCAACATCTCTAAGTTGCTCATTTTGACGTTCCGTGGTACACAATTTTCTATTTTTTTTTTATTTTTATAGAAACATACGTTCGCCTTAACGTCTCGCAAAAGTCAAAAAAAAATTTTTTTGCCAAATATCTTTTGCTCAATTTGAAGACAATTAAATTGAGCAACTTTCAATATAGAATTCATATTTTTGCAACATCTCTAAGTTGCTCATTTTGACGTTCCGTTGTACACAATTTTTTATTTTTTTTTTATTTTTATAGAAACATACGTTCGTTTTAACGTCTCGCAAAAGTCAAAAAAAATTTTTTTTGCCAAATATCTTTTGCTCAATTTGAAGACAATTAAATTGAGCAACTTTCAATATAGAATTCATATTTTTGCAACATCTCGAAGTTGCTCATTTTGACGTTCCGTGGTACACAATTTTTTATTTTTTTTTTATTTTTGTAGAAACATAGGTTCGCCTTAACGTCTCGCAAAAATCAAAAAAAATTTTTTTGCCAAATATCTTATGCTCAGTTTGAAGACAATTAAATTGCGCAACTTTCTATATAAGATTCATATTTTTGCAACATCTCTAAGTTGCTCATTTTGACGTTCCGTGGTACACAATTTTTTATTTTTTTTTTATTTTTATAGAAACATACGTTCCACTTAACGTCTCGCAAAAGTCAAAAAAAAATTTTTTTGCCAAATATCTTTTGCTCAATTTGAACACAATTAAATTGAGCAACTTTCAATATAGAATTCATATTTTTGCAACATCTCTAAGTTGCTCATTTTGACGTTCCGTGGTACACAATTTTTTATTTTTTTTTTATTTTTATAGAAACATACGTTGGCCTTAACGTCTCGCAAAAGTAAAAAAAAAAATTTTTTGCCAAATATCTTTTGCTCAATTTCAAGACAATTAAATTGAGCAACTTTCAATATAGAATTCATATTTTTGCAACATCTCTAAGTTGCTCATTTTGACGTTCCGTGGTACACAATTTTTTATTTTTTTTTTATTTTTATAGAAACATACGTTCCACTTAACGTCTCGCAAAAGTCAAAAAAAAATTTTTTTGCCAAATATCTTTTGCTCAATTTGAACACAATTAAATTGAGCAACTTTCAATATAGAATTCATATTTTTGCAACATCTCTAAGTTGCTCATTTTGACGTTCCGTGGAACACAATTTTTTATTTTTTTTTTATTTTTATAGAAACATACGTTCGCCTTAACGTCTCGCAAAAGTAAAAAAAAATTTTTTTTGCCAAATATCTTTTGCTCAATTTGAAGACAATTAAATTGAGCAACTTTCTTTATAGAATTCATATTTTTGCAACATCTCTAAGTTGCTCATTTTGACGTTCCGTGGTACACAATTTTTTATTTTTTTTTTATTTTTATAGAAACATACGTTGGCCTTAACGTCTCGCAAAAGTAAAAAAAAAAATTTTTTGCCAAATATCTTTTGCTCAATTTGAAGACAATTAAATTGAGCAACTTTCAATATAGAATTCATATTTTTGCAACATCTCTAAGTTGCTCATTTTGACGTTCCGTGGTACACAATTTTTTATTTTTTTTTAATTTTTATAGAAACATACGTTCGCCTTAACGTCTCGCAAAAGTCAAAAAAAATTTTTTTTGCTAAATATCTTTTGCTCAATTTGAAGACAATTAAATTGAGCAACTTTATATATAGAATTCATATTTTTGCAACATCTCTAAGTTGCTCATTTTGACGTTCCGTTGTACACAATTTTTTTTTATTTTTTTATTTTTATAGAAACATACGTTCGCCTTAACGTCTCGCAAAAGTCAAAAAAAAATTTTTTTGCCAAATATCTTTTGCTTAATTTGAAGACAATTAAATTGAGCAACTTTCTTTATAGAATTCATATTTTTGCAACATCTCTAAGTTGCTCATTTTGACGTTCCGTGGTACACAATTTTTTATTTTTTTTTTATTTTTATAGAAACATACGTTCGCCTTAACGTCTCGCAAAAGTCAAAAAAAAAATTTTTTGCCAAATATCTTTTGCTCAATTTGAAGACAATTAAATTGAGCAACTTTCAATATAGAATTCATATTTTTGCAACATCTCTAAGTTGCTCATTTTGACGTTCCGTGGTACACAATTTTTTATTTTTTTTTTATTTTTATAGAAACATAGGTTCGCCTTAACGTCTCGCAAAAATTAAAAAAAAATTTTTTGGCAAATATCTTATTCTCAGTTTAAAGACAATTAAATTGCGCAACTTTCTATATAGGATTCATATTTTTGCAACATCTCTAAGTTGCTCATTTTGACGTTCCGTGGTACACAATTTTTTATTTTTATAGAAACATACGTTCGCCTTAACGTCTCGCAAAAATCAAAAAAAAATTTTTTGGCAAATATCTTATGCTCAATTTGAAGACAATTAAATTGAGCAACTTTCAATATAGAATTCATATTTTTGCAACATCTCTAAGTTGCTCATTTTGACGTTCCGTGGTACACAATTTTTTATTTTTTTTTTTATTTTTATAGAAACATACGTTCGCCTTAACGTCTCGCAAAAGTCAAAAAAAAATTTTTTTGCCAAATTTCTTTTGCTCAATTTGAAGACAATTAAATTGAGCAACTTTCTTTATAGAATTCATATTTTTGCAACATTTCTAAGTTGCTCATTTTGACGTTCCGTGGTACACAATTTTTTATTTTTTTTTTATTTTTATAGAAACATAGGTTCGCCTTAACGTCTCGCAAAAATCAAAAAAAAATTTTTTGGCAAATATCTTATGCTCAGTTTGAAAACAATTAAATTGCGCAACTTTCTATATAGAATTCATATTTTTGCAACATCTTTAAGTTGCTCATTTTGACGTTCCGTGGTACACAATTTTTTATTTTTTTTTTATTTTTATAGAAACATAGGTTCGCCTTAACGTCTCGCAAAAATAAAAAAAAAATTTTTTGGCAAATATCTTATGCTCAGTTTGAAGACAATTAAATTGAGCAACTTTCTTTATAGAATTCATATTTTTGCAACATCTCTAAGTTGCTCATTTTGACGTTCCATGGTACACAATTTTTTATTTTTTTTTTATTTTTATAGAAACATAGGTTCGCCTTAACGTCTCGCAAAAGTCAAAAAAAATTTTTTTTGCCAAATATCTTTTGCTCAATTTGAAGACAATTAAATTGAGCAACTTTCAATATAGAATTCATATTTTTGCAACATCTCTAAGTTGCTCATTTTGACGTTCCGTGGTACGCAATTTTTTATTTTTTTTTTTTTTTTTATAGAAACATTTTGACGTTCCGTGGTACACAATTTTCTATTTTTTTTTTATTTTTATAGAAACATACGTTCGCCTTAACGTCTCGCAAAAGTCAAAAAAAAATTTTTTTGCCAAATATCTTTTGCTCAATTTGAAGACAATTAAATTGAGCAACTTTCAATATAGAATTCATATTTTTGCAACATCTCTAAGTTGCTCATTTTGACGTTCCGTTGTACACAATTTTTTATTTTTTTTTTATTTTTATAGAAACATACGTTCGTTTTAACGTCTCGCAAAAGTCAAAAAAAATTTTTTTTGCCAAATATCTTTTGCTCAATTTGAAGACAATTAAATTGAGCAACTTTCAATATAGAATTCATATTTTTGCAACATCTCGAAGTTGCTCATTTTGACGTTCCGTGGTACACAATTTTTTATTTTTTTTTTATTTTTGTAGAAACATAGGTTCGCCTTAACGTCTCGCAAAAATCAAAAAAAAATTTTTTGGCAAATATCTTATGCTCAGTTTGAAGACAATTAAATTGCGCAACTTTCTATATAAGATTCATATTTTTGCAACATCTCTAAGTTGCTCATTTTGACGTTCCGTGGTACACAATTTTTTATTTTTTTTTTATTTTTATAGAAACATACGTTCCACTTAACGTCTCGCAAAAGTCAAAAAAAAATTTTTTTGCCAAATATCTTTTGCTCAATTTGAACACAATTAAATTGAGCAACTTTCAATATAGAATTCATATTTTTGCAACATCTCTAAGTTGCTCATTTTGACGTTCCGTGGTACACAATTTTTTATTTTTTTTTTATTTTTATAGAAACATACGTTGGCCTTAACGTCTCGCAAAAGTAAAAAAAAAAATTTTTTGCCAAATATCTTTTGCTCAATTTCAAGACAATTAAATTGAGCAACTTTCAATATAGAATTCATATTTTTGCAACATCTCTAAGTTGCTCATTTTGACGTTCCGTGGTACACAATTTTTTATTTTTTTTTTATTTTTATAGAAACATACGTTGGCCTTAACGTCTCGCAAAAGTAAAAAAAAAAATTTTTTGCCAAATATCTTTTGCTCAATTTGAAGACAATTAAATTGAGCAACTTTCAATATAGAATTCATATTTTTGCAACATCTCTAAGTTGCTCATTTTGACGTTCCGTGGTACACAATTTTTTATTTTTTTTTAATTTTTATAGAAACATACGTTCGCCTTAACGTCTCGCAAAAGTCAAAAAAAATTTTTTTTGCTAAATATCTTTTGCTCAATTTGAAGACAATTAAATTGAGCAACTTTATATATAGAATTCATATTTTTGCAACATCTCTAAGTTGCTCATTTTGACGTTCCGTTGTACACAATTTTTTTTTATTTTTTTATTTTTATAGAAACATACGTTCGCCTTAACGTCTCGCAAAAGTCAAAAAAAAATTTTTTTGCCAAATATCTTTTGCTCAATTTGAAGACAATTAAATTGAGCAACTTTCTTTATAGAATTCATATTTTTGCAACATCTCTAAGTTGCTCATTTTGACGTTCCGTGGTACACAATTTTTTATTTTTTTTTTATTTTTATAGAAACATACGTTCGCCTTAACGTCTCGCAAAAGTCAAAAAAAAAATTTTTTGCCAAATATCTTTTGCTCAATTTGAAGACAATTAAATTGAGCAACTTTCAATATAGAATTCATATTTTTGCAACATCTCTAAGTTGCTCATTTTGACGTTCCGTGGTACACAATTTTTTATTTTTTTTTTATTTTTATAGAAACATAGGTTCGCCTTAACGTCTCGCAAAAATTAAAAAAAAATTTTTTGGCAAATATCTTATGCTCAGTTTAAAGACAATTAAATTGCGCAACTTTCTATATAGGATTCATATTTTTGCAACATCTCTAAGTTGCTCATTTTGACGTTCCGTGGTACACAATTTTTTATTTTTATAGAAACATACGTTCGCCTTAACGTCTCGCAAAAATCAAAAAAAAATTTTTTGGCAAATATCTTATGCTCAATTTGAAGACAATTAAATTGAGCAACTTTCAATATAGAATTCATATTTTTGCAACATCTCTAAGTTGCTCATTTTGACGTTCCGTGGTACACAATTTTTTATTTTTTTTTTTATTTTTATAGAAACATACGTTCGCCTTAACGTCTCGCAAAAGTCAAAAAAAAATTTTTTTGCCAAATTTCTTTTGCTCAATTTGAAGACAATTAAATTGAGCAACTTTCTTTATAGAATTCATATTTTTGCAACATTTCTAAGTTGCTCATTTTGACGTTCCGTGGTACACAATTTTTTATTTTTTTTTTATTTTTATAGAAACATAGGTTCGCCTTAACGTCTCGCAAAAATCAAAAAAAAATTTTTTGGCAAATATCTTATGCTCAGTTTGAAAACAATTAAATTGCGCAACTTTCTATATAGAATTCATATTTTTGCAACATCTTTAAGTTGCTCATTTTGACGTTCCGTGGTACACAATTTTTTATTTTTTTTTTATTTTTATAGAAACATAGGTTCGCCTTAACGTCTCGCAAAAATAAAAAAAAAATTTTTTGGCAAATATCTTATGCTCAGTTTGAAGACAATTAAATTGAGCAACTTTCTTTATAGAATTCATATTTTTGCAACATCTCTAAGTTGCTCATTTTGACGTTCCATGGTACACAATTTTTTATTTTTTTTTTATTTTTATAGAAACATAGGTTCGCCTTAACGTCTCGCAAAAGTCAAAAAAAAATTTTTTTGCCAAATATCTTTTGCTCAATTTGAAGACAATTAAATTGAGCAACTTTCAATATAGAATTCATATTTTTGCAACATCTCTAAGTTGCTCATTTTGACGTTCCGTGGTACGCAATTTTTTATTTTTTTTTTTTTTTTTATAGAAACATACGTTCGCCTTAACGTCTTGCAAAAGTCAAAAAAAAATTTTTTTGCCAAATATCTTTTGCTCAATTTGAAGACAATTAAATTGAGCAACTTTCAATATAGAATTCATATTTTTGCAACATCTCTAAGTTGCTCATTTTGACGTTCCGTGGTAAACAATTTTTTATTTTTTTTTTATTTTTATAGAAACATAGGTTCGCCTTAACGTCTCGCAAAAATCAAAAAAAAATTTTTTGGCAAATATCTTATGCTCAGATTGAAGACAATTAAATTGAGCAACTTTCTTTATAGAATTCATATTTTTGCAACATCTCTAAGTTGCTCATTTTGACGTTCCGTGGTACACAATTTTTTATTTTTTTTTTATTTTTATAGAAACATAGGTTCGCCTTAACGTCTCGCAAAAGTCAAAAAAAATTTTTTGTGCCAAATATCTTTTGCTCAATTTGAAGACAATTAAATTGAGCAACTTTCACTATAGAATTCATATTTTTGCAACATCTCTAAGTTGCTCATTTTGACGTTCCGTGGTACACAATTTTTTATTTTTTTTTTATTTTTATAGAAACATACGTTCGCCTTAACGTCTCGCAAAAGTAAAAAAAAAAATTTTTTGCCAAATATCTTTTGCTCAATTTGAAGACAATTAAATTGAGCAAGTTGCTCATTTTGACGTTCCGTGGTACACAATTTTTTATTTTTTTTTTATTTTTATAGAAACATAGGTTCGCCTTAACGTCTCACAAAAATCAAAAAAAAATTTTTTGGCAAATATCTTATGCTCAGTTTGAAGACAGTTAAATTGCGCAACTTTCTATATAGGATTCATATTTTTGCAACATCTCTAAGTTGCTCATTTTGACGTTCCGTGGTACACAATTTTTTATTTTTTTTTTATTTTTATAGAAACATACGTTCGCCTTAACGTCTCGCAAAAGTCAAAAAAATTTTTTTTTGCCAAATATCTTTTGCTCAATTTGAAGACAATTAAATTGAGCAACTTTCTTTGTAGAATTCATATTTTTGCAACATCTCTAAGTTGCTCATTTTGACGTTCCGTGGTACACAATTTTTTATTTTTTTTTTATTTTTATAGAAACATACGTTCGCCTTAACGTCTCGCAAAAGTAAAAAAAAAAATTTTTTGCCAAATATCTTTTGCTCAATTTGAAGACAATTAAATTGAGCAACTTTCAATATAGAATTCATATTTTTGCAACATCTCTAAGTTGCTCATTTTGACGTTCCGTGGTACACAATTTTTTATTTTTTTTTTATTTTTATAGAAACATAGGTTCGCCTTAACGTCTCGCAAAAATCAAAAAAAAATTTTTTGGCAAATATCTTATGCTCAGTTTGAAGACAGTTAAATTGCGCAACTTTCTATATAGGATTCATATTTTTGCAACATCTCTAAGTTGCTCATTTTGACGTTCCGTGGTACACAATTTTTTATTTTTTTTTTATTTTTATAGAAACATACGTTCGCCTTAACGTCTCGCAAAAGTCAAAAAAATTTTTTTTTGCCAAATATCTTTTGCTCAATTTGAAGACAATTAAATTGAGCAACTTTCTTTATAGAATTCATATTTTTGCAACATCTCTAAGTTGCTCATTTTGACGTTCCGTGGTACACAATTTTTTATTTATTTTTTATTTTTATAGAAACATACGTTCGCCTTAACGTCTCGCAAAAGTCAAAAAAATTTTTTTTTGCCAAATATCTTTTGCTCAATTTGAAGACAATTAAATTCGGCAACTTTCTTTATACAATTCATATTTTTGCAACATTTCTAAGTTGCTCATTTTGACGTTCCGTTGTACACAATTTTTTATTTTTTTTTTATTTTTATAGAAACATACGTTCGCCTTAACGTCTCGCAAAAGTCAAAAAAAATTTTTTTTGCCAAATATCTTTTGCTCAATTTGAAGACAATTAAATTGAGCAACTTTCAATTTAGGATTCATATTTTTGCAACATCTCTAAGTTGCTCATTTTGACGTTCCGTGGTACACAATTTTTTATTTTTATAGAAACATACGTTCGCCTTAACGTCTCGCAAAAGTCAAAAAAAAAATTTTTGCCAAATATCTTTTGCTCAATTTGAAGACAATTAAATTGAGCAACTTTCTATATAGAATTCATATTTTTGCAACATTTCTAAGTTGCTCATTTTGACGTTCCGTGGTACACAATTTTTTATTTTTTTTTTATTTTTATAGAAACATACGTTCGCCTTAACGTCTCGCAAAAGTCAAAAAAAAAATTTTTGCCAAATATCTTTTGCTCAATTTGAAGACAATTAAATTGAGCAACTTTCTATATAGAATTCATATTTTTGCAACATTTCTAAGTTGCTCATTTTGACGTTCCGTGGTACACAATTTTTTATTTTTTTTTTATTTTTATAGAAACATACGTTCGCCTTAACGTCTCGCAAAAGTCAAAAAAAATTTTTTTTGCCGAATATCTTTTGCTCAATTTGAAGACAATAAAATTGAGCAACTTTCTTTATAGAATTCATATTTTTGCCAAATATCTTTTGCTCAATTTGAAGACAATTAAATTGAGCAACTTTCTATATAGAATTTATATTTTTGCAACATCTCTAAGTTGCTCATTTTGACGTTCCGTGGTACACAATTTTTTATTTTTTTTTTATTTTTATAGAAACATACGTTCGCCTTAACGTCTCGCAAAAGTCAAAAAAAATTTTTTTTGCCGAATATCTTTTGCTCAATTTGAAGACAATTAAATTGAGCAACTTTCTTTATAGAATTCATATTTTTGCAACATTTCTAAGTTGCTCATTTTGACGTTCCGTGGTACACAATTTTTTATTTTTTTTTTATTTTTATAGAAACATACGTTCGCCTTAACGTCTCGCAAAAGTCAAAAAAAATTTTTTTTGCCGAATATCTTTTGCTCAATTTGAAGACAATTAAATTGAGCAACTTTCTATATAGAATTTATATTTTTGCAACATCTCTAAGTTGCTCATTTTGACGTTCCGTGGTACACAATTTTTTATTTTTTTTTTATTTTTATAGAAACATACGTTCGCCTTAACGTCTCGCAAAAGTCAAAAAAAATTTTTTTTGCCAAATATCTTTTGCTCAATTTGAAGACAATTAAATTGAGCAACTTTCTTTATAGAATTCATATTTTTGCAACATTTCTAAGTTGCTCATTTTGACGTTCCGTGGTACACAATTTTTTATTTTTTTTTTATTTTTATAGAAACATACGTTCGCCTTAACGTCTCGCAAAAGTCAAAAAAAATTTTTTTTGCCGAATATCTTTTGCTCAATTTGAAGACAATTAAATTGAGCAACTTTCTATATAGAATTTATATTTTTGCAACATCTCTAAGTTGCTCATTTTGACGTTCCGTGGTACACAATTTTTTATTTTTTTTTTATTTTTATAGAAACATACGTTCGCCTTAACGTCTCGCAAAAGTAAAAAAAAAATTTTTTTGCCAAATATCTTTTGCTCAATTTGAAGACAATTAAATTGAGCAACTTTCTATGTAGAATTTATATTTTTGCAACATCTCTAAGTTGCTCATTTTGACGTTCCGTGGTACACAATTTTTTATTTTTTTTTTATTTTTATAGAAACATACGTTCGCCTTAACGTCTCGCAAAAGTCAAAAAAAAATTTTTTTGCCAAATATCTTTTGCTCAATTTGAAGACAATTAAATTGAGCAACTTTCTTTATAGAATTCATATTTTTGCAACATCTCTAAGTTGCTCATTTTGACGTTCCGTGGTACACAATTTTTTATTTTTTTTTTATTTTTATAGAAACATACGTTCGCCTTAACGTCTCGCAAAAGTCAAAAAAAATTTTTTTTGCCAAATATTTTTTGCTCAATTTAAAGACAATTAAATTGAGCAACTTTCTTTATAGAATTCATATTTTTGCAACATCTCTAAGTTGCTCATTTTGACGTTCCGTGGTACACAATTTTTTATTTTTTTTTTATTTTTATAGAAACATACGTTCGCCTTAACGTCTCGCAAAAGTCAAAAAAAATTTTTTTTGCCAAATATCTTTTGCTCAATTTGAAGACAATTAAATTGAGCAACTTTCTATATAGAATTCATATTTTTGCAACATCTCTAAGTTGCTCATTTTGACGTTCCGTGGTACACAATTTTTTATTTATTTTTTATTTTTATAGAAACATACGTTCGCCTTAACGTCTCGCAAAAGTCAAAAAAAAATTTTTTTGCCAAATATCTTTTGCTCAATTTGAAGACAATTAAATTCGGCAACTTCCTTTATACAATTCATATTTTTGCAACATTTCTAAGTTGCTCATTTTGACGTTCCGTTGTACACAATTTTTTATTTTTTTTTTATTTTTATAGAAACATACGTTCGCCTTAACGTCTCGCAAAAGTCAAAAAAATTTTTTTTTGCCAAATATCTTTTGCTCAATTTGAAGACAATTAAATTGAGCAACTTTCAATATAGGATTCATATTTTTGCAACATCTCTAAGTTGCTCATTTTGACGTTCCGTGGTACACAATTTTTTATTTTTATAGAAACATACGTTCGCCTTAACGTCTCGCAAAAGTAAAAAAAAAATTTTTTGCCAAATATCTTTTGCTCAATTTGAAGACAATTAAATTGAGCAACTTTCTATATAGAATTCATATTTTTGCAGCATCTCTAAGTTGCTCATTTTGACGTTCCGTTGTACACAATTTTTTATTTTTTTTTGATTTTTATAGAAACATACGTTCGCCTTAACGTCTCGCAAAAGTCAAAAAAATTTTTTTTGCCAAATATCTTTTGCTCAATTTGAAGACAATTAAATTGAGCAACTTTCTTTATAGAATTCATATTTTTGCAACATCTCTAAGTTGCTCATTTTGACGTTCCGTGGTACACAATTTTTTATTTTTTTTTTATTTTTATAGAAACATACGTTCGCCTTAACGTCTCGCAAAAGTCAAAAAAAATTTTTTTGCCAAATATCTTTTGCTCAATTTGAAGACAATTAAATTGAGCAACTTTCAATATAGAATTCATATTTTTGCAACATCTCTAAGTTGCTCATTTTGACGTTCCGTGGTACACAATTTTTTATTTTTTTTTTTATTTTTATAGAAACATACGTTCGCCTTAACGTCTCGCAAAAGTCAAAAAAAAATTTTTTTGCCAAATATCTTTTGCTCAATTTGAAGACAATTAAATTGAGCAACTTTCTTTATAGAATTCATATTTTTGCAACATTTCTAAGTTGCTCATTTTGACGTTCCGTGGTACACAATTTTTTATTTTTTTTTTATTTTTATAGAAACATACGTTCGCCTTAACGTCTCGCAAAAGTCAAAAAAAATTTTTTTTGCCAAATATCTTTTGCTCAATTTGAAGACAATTAAATTGAGCAACTTTCTTTATAGAATTCATATTTTTGCAACATCTCTAAGTTGCTCATTTTGACGTTTCGTGGTACACAATTTTTTATTTTTTTTTTATTTTTATAGAAACATACGTTCGCCTTAACGTCTCGCAAAAGTCAAAAAAAATTTTTTTTGCCAAATATCTTTTGCTCAATTTGAAGACAATTACATTGAGCAACTTTCTTTATAGAATTCATATTTTTGCAACATCTCTAAGTTGCTCATTTAGACGTTCCGTAATACACAATTTTTTATTTTTTTTTTATTTTTATAGAAACATACGTTCGCCTTAACGTCTCGCAAAAGTCAAAAAAAAATTTTTTTGCCAAATATCTTTTGCTCAATTTGAAGACAATTAAATTGAGCAACTTTCTATGTAGAATTTATATTTTTGCAACATTTCTAAGTTGCTCATTTTGACGTTCCGTGGTACACAATTTTTTATTTTTTTTTTATTTTTATAGAAACATACGTTCGCCTTAACGTCTCGCAAAAGTCAAAAAAAATTTTTTTTGCCAAATATTTTTTGCTCAATTTAAAGACAATTAAATTGAGCAACTTTCTTTATAGAATTCATATTTTTGCAACATCTCTAAGTTGCTCATTTTGACGTTCCGTGGTACACAATTTTTTATTTTTTTTTTATTTTTATAGAAACATACGTTCGCCTTAACGTCTCGCAAAAGTCAAAAAAAATTTTTTTTGCCAAATATCTTTTGCTCAATTTGAAGACAATTAAATTGAGCAACTTTCTATATAGAATTCATATTTTTGCAACATCTCTAAGTTGCTCATTTTGACGTTCCGTGGTACACAATTTTTTATTTTTTTTTTATTTTTATAGAAACATACGTTCGCCTTAACGTCTCGCAAAAGTCAAAAAAAATTTTTTTTGCCAAATATCTTTTGCTCAATTTGAAGACAATTAAATTGAGCAACTTTCTTTATAGAATTCATATTTTTGCAACATCTCTAAGTTGCTCATTTTGACGTTCCGTGGTACACAATTTTTTATTTTTTTTTTATTTTTATAGAAACATACGTTCGCCTTAACGTCTCGCAAAAGTCAAAAAAAATTTTTTTTGCCAAATATCTTTTGCTCAATTTGAAGACAATTAAATTGAGCAACTTTCTTTATAGAATTCATATTTTTGCAACATCTCTAAGTTGCTCATTTTGACGTTCCGTAATACACAATTTTTTATTTTTTTTTTATTTTTATAGAAACATACGTTCGCCTTAACGTCTCGCAAAAGTCAAAAAAAATTTTTTTTGCCAAATATCTTTTGCTTAATTTGAAGACAATTAAATTGAGCAACTTTCTATGTAGAATTTATATTTTTGCAACATCTCTAAGTTGCTCATTTTGACGTTCCGTGGTACACAATTTTTTATTTTTTTTTTATTTTTATAGAAACATACGTTCGCCTTAACGTCTCGCAAAAGTCAAAAAAAAATTTTTTTGACAAATATCTTTTGCTCAATTTGAAGACAATTAAATTGAGCAACTTTCTTTATAGAATTCATATTTTTGCAACATCTCTAAGTTGCTCATTTTGACGTTCCGTGGTACACAATTTTTTATTTTTTTTTATTTTTATAGAAACATACGTTCGCCTTAACGTCTCGCAAAAGTCAAAAAAAATTTTTTTTGCCAAATATCTTTTGCTCAATTTGAAGACAATTAAATTGAGCAACTTTCTATATAGAATTCATATTTTTGCAACACCTCTAAGTTGCTCATTTTGACGTTCCGTGGTACACAATTTTTTATTTTTTTTTTATTTTTATAGAAACATACGTTCGCCTTAACGTCTCGCAAAAGTCAAAAAAAATTTTTTTTGCCAAATATCTTTTGCTCAATTTGAAGACAATTAAATTGAGCAACTTTCTTTATAGAATTCATATTTTTGCAACATCTCTAAGTTGCTCATTTTGACGTTCCGTGGTACACAATTTTTTATTTTTTTTTTATTTTTATAGAAACATACGTTCGCCTTAACGTCTCGCAAAAGTCAAAAAAAATTTTTTTTGCCAAATATCTTTTGCTCAATTCGAAGACAATTAAATTGAGCAACTTTCTATATAGAATTCATATTTTTGCAACATCTCTAAGTTGCTCATTTTGACGTTCCGTGATACACAATTTTTTATTTTTTTTTTATTTTTTTTTTATTTTTATAGAAACATAGGTTCGCCTTAACGTCTCGCAAAAGTCAAAAAAAAATTTTTTTGCCAAATATCTTTTGCTCAATTTGAAGACAATTAAATTGAGCAACTTTCTTTATAGAATTCATAGTTTTGCAACATCTCTAAGTTGCTCATTTTGACGTTCCGTGGTACACAATTTTTTATTTTTTTTTTATTTTTATAGAAACATACGTTCGCCTTAACGTCTCGCAAAAGTCAAAAAAAATTTTTTTTGCCAAATATCTTTTGCTCAATTTGAAGACAATTAAATTGAGCAACTTTCTATATAGAATTCATATTTTTGCAGCATCTCTAAGTTGCTCATTTTGACGTTCCGTGGTACACAATTTTTTATTTTTTTTTTATTTTTATAGAAACATACGTTCGCCTTAACGTCTCGCAAAAGTCAAAAAAAAATTTTTTTGCCAAATATCTTTTGCTCAATTTGAAGACAATTAAATTGAGCAACTTTCTTTATAGAATTCATATTTTTGCAACATCTCTAAGTTGCTCATTTTGACGTTCCGTAATACACAATTTTTTATTTTTTTTTTATTTTTATAGAAACATACGTTCGCCTTAACGTCTCGCAAAAGTCAAAAAAAATTTTTTTTGCCAAATATCTTTTGCTCAATTTGAAGACAATTAAATTGAGCAACTTTCTTTATAGAATTCATATTTTTGCAACATCTCTAAGTTGCTCATTTTGACGTTCCGTGGCACACAATTTTTTATTTTTTTTTTATTTTTATAGAAACATACGTTCGCCTTAACGTCTCGCAAAAGTCAAAAAAAAATTTTTTTGCCAAATATTTTTTGCTCAATTTTAAGACAATTAAATTGAGCAACTTTCTTTATAGAATTCATATTTTTGCAACATCTCTAAGTTGCTCATTTTGACGTTCCGTGGTACACAATTTTTTATTTTTTTTTTATTTTTATAGAAACATACGTTCGCCTTAACGTCTCGCAAAAGTCAAAAAAAATTTTTTTTGCCAAATATCTTTTGCTCAATTTGAAGACAATTAAATTGAGCAACTTTCTATATAGAATTCATATTTTTGCAACATCTCTAAGTTGCTCATTTTGACGTTCCGTGGTACACAATTTTTTATTTTTTTTTTATTTTTATAGAAACATACGTTCGCCTTAACGTCTCGCAAAAGTCAAAAAAAAAATTTTTTGCCAAATATCTTTTGCTCAATTTGAAGACAATTAAATTGAGCAACTTTCTTTATAGAATTCATATTTTTGCAACATCTCTAAGTTGCTCATTTTGACGTTGCGTGGTACACAATTTTTTATTTTTTTTTTATTTTTATAGAAACATACGTTCGCCTTAACGTCTCGCAAAAGTCAAAAAAAAATTTTTTTGCCAAATATCTTTTGCTCAATTTGAAGACAATTAAATTGAGCAACTTTCTATATAGAATTCATATTTTTGCAACATCTCTAAGTTGCTCATTTTGACGTTCCGTGGTACACAATTTTTTATTTTTTTTTTATTTTTATAGAAACATACGTTCGCCTTAACGTCTCGCAAAAGTCAAAAAAATTTTTTTTTGCCAAATATCTTTTGCTCAATTTGAAGACAATTAAATTGAGCAACTTTCTATATAGAATTCATATTTTTGCAACATCTCTAAGTTGCTCATTTTGACGTTCCGTGGTACACAATTTTTTATTTTTTTTTTATTTTTATAGAAACATACGTTCACCTTAACGTCTCGCAAAAGTCAAAAAAAATTTTTTTTGCCAAATATCTTTTGCTCAATTTGAAGACAATTAAATTGAGCAACTTTCTTTATAGAATTCATATTTTTGCAACATCTCTAAGTTGCTCATTTTGACGTTCCGTGGTACACAATTTTTTATTTTTTTTTTATTTTTATAGAAACATACGTTCGCCTTAACGTCTCGCAAAAGTCAAAAAAAATTTTTTTTGCCAAATATTTTTTGCTCAATTTAAAGACAATTAAATTGAGCAACTTTCTTTATAGAATTCATATTTTTGCAACATCTCTAAGTTGCTCATTTTGACGTTCCGTGGTACACAATTTTTTATTTTTTTTTTATTTTTATAGAAACATACGTTCGCCTTAACGTCTCGCAAAAGTCAAAAAAAATTTTTTTTTCCAAATATCTTTTGCTCAATTTGAAGACAATTAAATTGAGCAACTTTCTATATAGAATTCATATTTTTGCAACATCTCTAAGTTGCTCATTTTGACGTTCCGTGGTACACAATTTTTTATTTTTTTTTTATTTTTATAGAAACATACGTTCGCCTTAACGTCTCGCAAAAGTCAAAAAAAATTTTTTTTGCCAAATATCTTTTGCTCAATTTGAAGACAATTAAATTGAGCAACTTTCTTTATAGAATTCATATTTTTGCAACATCTCTAAGTTGCTCATTTTGACGTTCCGTGGTACACAATTTTTTATTTTTTTTTTATTTTTATAGAAACATACGTTCGCCTTAACGTCTCGCAAAAGTCAAAAAAAAATTTTTTTGCCAAATATCTTTTGCTCAATTTGAAGACAATTAAATTGAGCAACTTTTTATATAGAATTCATATTTTTGCAACATCTCTAAGTTGCTCATTTTGACGTTCCGTGGTACACAATTTTTTATTTTTTTTTTATTTTTATAGAAACAGACGTTCGCCTTAACGTCTCGCAAAAGTCAAAAAAAAATTTTTTTGCCAAATATCTTTTTCTCAATTTGAAGACAATTAAATTGAGCAACTTTCTTTATAGAATTAATATTTTTGCAACATCTCTAAGTTGCTCATTTTGACGTTCCGTGGTACACAATTTTTTATTTTTTTTTTATTTTTATAGAAACATACGTTCGCCTTAACGTCTCGCAAAAGTCAAAAAAAAATTTTTTTGCCAAATATCTTTTGCTCAATTTGAAGACAATTAAATTGAGCAACTTTCTTTATAGAATTCATATTTTTGCAACATCTCTAAGTTGCTCATTTTGACGTTCCGTGGTACACAATTTTTTATTTTTTTTTTATTTTTATAGAAACATACGTTCGCCTTAACGTCTCGCAAAAGTCAAAAAAAAATTTTTTTGCCAAATATCTTTTGCTCAATTCGAAGACAATTAAATTGAGCAACTTTCTTTATAGAATTCATATTTTTGCAACATCTCTAAGTTGCTCATTTTGACGTTCCGTGGTACACAATTTTTTATTTTTTTTTTATTTTTATAGAAACATACGTTTGCCTTAACGTCTCGCAAAAGTCAAAAAAAATTTTTTTTGCCAAATATCTTTTGCTCAATTTGAAGACAATTAAATTGAGCAACTTTCTTTATAGAATTCATATTTTTGCAACATCTCTAAGTTGCTCATTTTGACGTTCCGTGGTACACAATTTTTTATTTTTTTTTTATTTTTATAGAAACATACGTTCGCCTTAACGTCTCGCAAAAGTCAAAAAAAAATTTTTTTGCCAAATATCTTTTGCTCAATTCGAAGACAATTAAATTGAGCAACTTTCTTTATAGAATTCATATTTTTGCAGCATCTCTAAGTTGCTCATTTTGACGTTCCGTGGTACACAATTTTTTATTTTTTTTTTATTTTTATAGAAACATACGTTCGCCTTAACGTCTCGCAAAAGTCAAAAAAAATTTTTTTTGCCAAATATCTTTTGCTCAATTTGAAGACAATTAAATTGAGCAACTTTCTTTATAGAATTCATATTTTTGCAACATCTCTAAGTTGCTCATTTTGACGTTCAGTGGTACACAATTTTTTATTTTTTTTTCATTTTTATAGAAACATACGTTCGCCTTAACGTCTCGCAAAAGTCAAAAAAAAATTTTTTTGCCAAATATCTTTTGCTCAATTCGAAGACAATTAAATTGAGCAACTTTCTTTATAGAATTCATATTTTTGCAACATCTCTAAGTTGCTCATTTTGACGTTCCGTGGTACACAATTTTTTATTTTTTTTTTTTTTTTATAGAAACATACGTTCGTCTTAACGTCTCGCAAAAGTCAAAAAAAATTTTTTTTGCCAAATATCTTTTGCTCAATTTGAAGACAATTAAATTGAGCAACTTTCTATATAGAATTCATATTTTTGCAACATCTCTAAGTTGCTCATTTTGACGTTCCGTGGTACACAATTTTTTATTTTTTTTTTATTTTTATAGAAACATACGTTCGCCTTAACGTCTCGCAAAAGTCAAAAAAAATTTTTTTTGCCAAATATCTTTTGCTCAATTTGAAGACAATTAAATTGAGCAACTTTCTTTATAGAATTCATATTTTTGCAACATCTCTAAGTTGCTCATTTTGACGTTCCGTAATACACAATTTTTTATTTTTTTTTTATTTTTATAGAAACATACGTTCGCCTTAACGTCTCGCAAAAGTCAAAAAAAATTTTTTTTGCCAAATATCTTTTGCTCAATTTGAAGACAATTAAATTGAGCAACTTTCTTTATAGAATTCATATTTTTGCAACATCTCTAAGTTGCTCATTTTGACGTTCCGTAATACACAATTTTTTATTTTTTTTTTATTTTTATAGAAACATACGTTCGCCTTAACGTCTCGCAAAAGTCAAAAAAAATTTTTTTTGCCAAATATCTTTTGCTCAATTTGAAGACAATTAAATTGAGCAACTTTCTTTATAGAATTCATATTTTTGCAACATCTCTAAGTTGCTCATTTTGACGTTCCGTGGCACACAATTTTTTATTTTTTTTTTATTTTTATAGAAACATACGTTCGCCTTAACGTCTCGCAAAAGTCAAAAAAAAATTTTTTTGCCAAATATTTTTTGCTCAATTTTAAGACAATTAAATTGAGCAACTTTCTTTATAGAATTCATATTTTTGCAACATCTCTAAGTTGCTCATTTTGACGTTCCGTGGTACACAATTTTTTATTTTTTTTTTATTTTTATAGAAACATACGTTCGCCTTAACGTCTCGCAAAAGTCAAAAAAAATTTTTTTTGCCAAATATCTTTTGCTCAATTTGAAGACAATTAAATTGAGCAACTTTCTATATAGAATTCATATTTTTGCAACATCTCTAAGTTGCTCATTTTGACGTTCCGTGGTACACAATTTTTTATTTTTTTTTTATTTTTATAGAAACATACGTTCGCCTTAACGTCTCGCAAAAGTCAAAAAAAAAATTTTTTGCCAAATATCTTTTGCTCAATTTGAAGACAATTAAATTGAGCAACTTTCTTTATAGAATTCATATTTTTGCAACATCTCTAAGTTGCTCATTTTGACGTTGCGTGGTACACAATTTTTTATTTTTTTTTTATTTTTATAGAAACATACGTTCGCCTTAACGTCTCGCAAAAGTCAAAAAAAATTTTTTTTGCCAAATATCTTTTGCTCAATTTGAAGACAATTAAATTGAGCAACTTTCTATATAGAATTCATATTTTTGCAACATCTCTAAGTTGCTCATTTTGACGTTCCGTGGTACACAATTTTTTATTTTTTTTTTATTTTTATAGAAACATACGTTCGCCTTAACGTCTCGCAAAAGTCAAAAAAAATTTTTTTTGCCAAATATCTTTTGCTCAATTTGAAGACAATTAAATTGAGCAACTTTCTATATAGAATTCATATTTTTGCAACATCTCTAAGTTGCTCATTTTGACGTTCCGTGGTACACAATTTTTTATTTTTTTTTTATTTTTATAGAAACATACGTTCACCTTAACGTCTCGCAAAAGTCAAAAAAAATTTTTTTTGCCAAATATCTTTTGCTCAATTTGAAGACAATTAAATTGAGCAACTTTCTTTATAGAATTCATATTTTTGCAACATCTCTAAGTTGCTCATTTTGACGTTCCGTGGTACACAATTTTTTATTTTTTTTTTATTTTTATAGAAACATACGTTCGCCTTAACGTCTCGCAAAAGTCAAAAAAAATTTTTTTTGCCAAATATTTTTTGCTCAATTTAAAGACAATTAAATTGAGCAACTTTCTTTATAGAATTCATATTTTTGCAACATCTCTAAGTTGCTCATTTTGACGTTCCGTGGTACACAATTTTTTATTTTTTTTTTATTTTTATAGAAACATACGTTCGCCTTAACGTCTCGCAAAAGTCAAAAAAAAATTTTTTTGCCAAATATCTTTTGCTCAATTTGAAGACAATTAAATTGAGCAACTTTCTATATAGAATTCATATTTTTGCAACATCTCTAAGTTGCTCATTTTGACGTTCCGTGGTACACAATTTTTTATTTTTTTTTTATTTTTATAGAAACATACGTTCGCCTTAACGTCTCGCAAAAGTCAAAAAAAATTTTTTTTGCCAAATATCTTTTGCTCAATTTGAAGACAATTAAATTGAGCAACTTTCTTTATAGAATTCATATTTTTGCAACATCTCTAAGTTGCTCATTTTGACGTTCCGTGGTACACAATTTTTTATTTTTTTTTTATTTTTATAGAAACATACGTTCGCCTTAACGTCTCGCAAAAGTCAAAAAAAATTTTTTTTGCCAAATATCTTTTGCTCAATTTGAAGACAATTAAATTGAGCAACTTTTTATATAGAATTCATATTTTTGCAACATCTCTAAGTTGCTCATTTTGACGTTCCGTGGTACACAATTTTTTATTTTTTTTTTATTTTTATAGAAACAGACGTTCGCCTTAACGTCTCGCAAAAGTCAAAAAAAAATTTTTTTGCCAAATATCTTTTTCTCAATTTGAAGACAATTAAATTGAGCAACTTTCTTTATAGAATTAATATTTTTGCAACATCTCTAAGTTGCTCATTTTGACGTTCCGTGGTACACAATTTTTTATTTTTTTTTTATTTTTATAGAAACATACGTTCGCCTTAACGTCTCGCAAAAGTCAAAAAAAAATTTTTTTGCCAAATATCTTTTGCTCAATTTGAAGACAATTAAATTGAGCAACTTTCTTTATAGAATTCATATTTTTGCAACATCTCTAAGTTGCTCATTTTGACGTTCCGTGGTACACAATTTTTTATTTTTTTTTTATTTTTATAGAAACATACGTTCGCCTTAACGTCTCGCAAAAGTCAAAAAAAAATTTTTTTGCCAAATATCTTTTGCTCAATTCGAAGACAATTAAATTGAGCAACTTTCTTTATAGAATTCATATTTTTGCAACATCTCTAAGTTGCTCATTTTGACGTTCCGTGGTACACAATTTTTTATTTTTTTTTTATTTTTATAGAAACATACGTTTGCCTTAACGTCTCGCAAAAGTCAAAAAAAATTTTTTTTGCCAAATATCTTTTGCTCAATTTGAAGACAATTAAATTGAGCAACTTTCTTTATAGAATTCATATTTTTGCAACATCTCTAAGTTGCTCATTTTGACGTTCCGTGGTACACAATTTTTTATTTTTTTTTTATTTTTATAGAAACATACGTTCGCCTTAACGTCTCGCAAAAGTCAAAAAAAAATTTTTTTGCCAAATATCTTTTGCTCAATTCGAAGACAATTAAATTGAGCAACTTTCTTTATAGAATTCATATTTTTGCAACATCTCTAAGTTGCTCATTTTGACGTTCCGTAATACACAATTTTTTATTTTTTTTTTATTTTTATAGAAACATAGGTTCGCCTTAACGTCTCGCAAAAGTCAAAAAAAAATTTTTTTGCCAAATATCTTTTGCTCAATTTGAAGACAATTAAATTGAGCAACTTTCTTTATAGAATTCATATTTTTGCAGCATCTCTAAGTTGCTCATTTTGACGTTCCGTGGTACACAATTTTTTATTTTTTTTTTATTTTTATAGAAACATACGTTCGCCTTAACGTCTCGCAAAAGTCAAAAAAAATTTTTTTTGCCAAATATCTTTTGCTCAATTTGAAGACAATTAAATTGAGCAACTTTCTTTATAGAATTCATATTTTTGCAACATCTCTAAGTTGCTCATTTTGACGTTCCGTGGTACACAATTTTTTATTTTTTTTTCATTTTTATAGAAACATACGTTCGCCTTAACGTCTCGCAAAAGTAAAAAAAAAATTTTTTTGCCAAATATCTTTTGCTCAATTCGAAGACAATTAAATTGAGCAACTTTCTTTATAGAATTCATATTTTTGCAACATCTCTAAGTTGCTCATTTTGACGTTCCGTGGTACACAATTTTTTATTTTTTTTTTTTTTTTATAGAAACATACGTTCGTCTTAACGTCTCGCAAAAGTCAAAAAAAATTTTTTTTGCCAAATATCTTTTGCTCAATTTGAAGACAATTAAATTGAGCAACTTTCTATATAGAATTCATATTTTTGCAACATCTCTAAGTTGCTCATTTTGACGTTCCGTGGTACACAATTTTTTATTTTTTTTTTATTTTTATAGAAACATACGTTCGCCTTAACGTCTCGCAAAAGTCAAAAAAAATTTTTTTTGCCAAATATCTTTTGCTCAATTTGAAGACAATTAAATTGAGCAACTTTCTTTATAGAATTCATATTTTTGCAACATCTCTAAGTTGCTCATTTTGACGTTCCGTGGTACACAATTTTTTATTTTTTTTTTATTTTTATAGAAACATACGTTCGCCTTAACGTCTCGCAAAAGTCAAAAAAACTTTTTTTTTGCCAAATATCTTTTGCTCAATTTGAAGACAATTAAATTGAGCAACTTTCTTTATAGAATTCATATTTTTGCAACATCTCTAAGTTGCTCATTTTGACGTTCCGTGGTACACAATTTTTTATTTTTTTTTTATTTTTATAGAAACATACGTTCGCCTTAACGTCTCGCAAAAGTCAAAAAAAATTTTTTTTGCCAAATATCTTTTGCTCAATTCGAAGACAATTAAATTGAGCAACTTTCTTTATAGAATTCATATTTTTGCAACATCTCTAAGTTGCTCATTTTGACGTTCCGTGGTACACAATTTTTTATTTTTTTTTTATTTTTATAGAAACATACGTTTGCCTTAACGTCTCGCAAAAGTCAAAAAAAATTTTTTTTGCCAAATATCTTTTGCTCAATTTGAAGACAATTAAATTGAGCAACTTTCTTTATAGAATTCATATTTTTGCAACATCTCTAAGTTGCTCATTTTGACGTTCCGTGGTACACAATTTTTTATTTTTTTTTTATTTTTATAGAAACATACGTTCGCCTTAACGTCTCGCAAAAGTCAAAAAAAAATTTTTTTGCCAAATATCTTTTGCTCAATTCAAAGACAATTAAATTGAGCAACTTTCTTTATAGAATTCATATTTTTGCAACATCTCTAAGTTGCTCATTTTGACGTTCCGTAATACACAATTTTTTATTTTTTTTTTATTTTTATAGAAACATAGGTTCGCCTTAACGTCTCGCAAAAGTCAAAAAAAAATTTTTTTGCCAAATATCTTTTGCTCAATTTGAAGACAATTAAATTGAGCAACTTTCTTTATAGAATTCATATTTTTGCAGCATCTCTAAGTTGCTCATTTTGACGTTCCGTGGTACACAATTTTTTATTTTTTTTTTATTTTTATAGAAACATACGTTCGCCTTAACGTCTCGCAAAAGTCAAAAAAAATTTTTTTTGCCAAATATCTTTTGCTCAATTTGAAGACAATTAAATTGAGCAACTTTCTTTATAGAATTCATATTTTTGCAACATCTCTAAGTTGCTCATTTTGACGTTCCGTGGTACACAATTTTTTATTTTTTTTTCATTTTTATAGAAACATACGTTCGCCTTAACGTCTCGCAAAAGTCAAAAAAAAAATTTTTTGCCAAATATCTTTTGCTCAATTCGAAGACAATTAAATTGAGCAACTTTCTTTATAGAATTCATATTTTTGCAACATCTCTAAGTTGCTCATTTTGACGTTCCGTGGTACACAATTTTTTATTTTTTTTTTTTTTTTATAGAAACATACGTTCGTCTTAACGTCTCGCAAAAGTCAAAAAAAATTTTTTTTGCCAAATATCTTTTGCTCAATTTGAAGACAATTAAATTGAGCAACTTTCTATATAGAATTCATATTTTTGCAACATCTCTAAGTTGCTCATTTTGACGTTCCGTGGTACACAATTTTTTATTTTTTTTTTTATTTTTATAGAAACATACGTTCGCCTTAACGTCTCGCAAAAGTCAAAAAAACTTTTTTTTTGCCAAATATCTTTTGCTCAATTTGAAGACAATTAAATTGAGCAACTTTCTTTATAGAATTCATATTTTTGCAACATCTCTAAGTTGCTCATTTTGACGTTCCGTGGTACACAATTTTTTATTTTTTTTTTATTTTTATAGAAACATACGTTCGCCTTAACGTCTCGCAAAAGTCAAAAAAAATTTTTTTTGCCAAATATTTTTTGCTCAATTTAAAGACAATTAAATTGAGCAACTTTCTTTATAGAATTCATATTTTTGCAACATTTCTAAGTTGCTCATTTTGACGTTCCGTGATACACAATTTTTTATTTTTTTTTTATTTTTATAGAAACATACGTTCGCCTTAACGTCTCGCAAATGTCAAAAAAAATTTTTTTTGCCAAATATCTTTTGCTCAATTTGAAGACAATTAAATTGAGCAACTTTCTTTATAGAATTCATATTTTTGCAACATCTCTAAGTTGCTCATTTTGACGTTCCGTGGTACACAATTTTTTATTTTTTTTTTATTTTTATAGAAACATACGTTCGCCTTAACGTGTCGCAAAAGTCAAAAAAAATTTTTTTTGCCAAATATCTTTTGCTCAATTCGAAGACAATTAAATTGAGCAACTTTCTTTATAGAATTCATATTTTTGCAACATCTCTAAGTTGCTCATTTTGACGTTCCGTGGTACACAATTTTTTATTTTTTTTTTTTTTTTATAGAAACATACGTTCGTCTTAACGTCTCGCAAAAGTCAAAAAAAAATTTTTTTGCCAAATATCTTTTGCTCAATTTGAAGACAATTAAATTGAGCAACTTTCTTTATAGAATTCATATTTTTGCAACATCTCTACGTTGCTCATTTTGACGTTCCGTGGTACACAATTTTTTATTTTTTTTTTATTTTTATAGAAACATACGTTTGCCTTAACGTCTCGCAAAAGTCAAAAAAAAATTTTTTTGCCAAATATCTTTTGCTCAATTTGAAGACAATTAAATTGAGCAACTTTCTTTATAGAATTCATATTTTTGCAACATCTCTAAGTTGCTCATTTTGACGTTCCGTGGTACACAATTTTTTATTTTTTTTTTATTTTTATAGAAACATACGTTCGCCTTAACGTCTCGCAAAAGTCAAAAAAATTTTTTTTTGCCAAATATCTTTTGCTCAATTTGAAGACAATTAAATTGAGCAACTTTCTATATAGAATTCATATTTTTGCAACATCTCTAAGTTGCTCATTTTGACGTTCCGTGGTACACAATTTTTTATTTTTTTTTTATTTTTATAGAAACATACGTTCGCCTTAACGTCTCGCAAAAGTCAAAAAAAATTTTTTTTGCCAAATATCTTTTGCTCAATTTGAAGACAATTAAATTGAGCAACTTTCTTTATAGAATTCATATTTTTGCAACATCTCTAAGTTGCTCATTTTGACGTTCCGTGATACACAATTTTTTATTTTTTTTTTATTTTTATAGAAACATAGGTTCGCCTTAACGTCTCGCAAAAGTCAAAAAAAAATTTTTTTGCCAAATATCTTTTGCTCAATTTGAAGACAATTAAATTGAGCAACTTTCTTTATAGAATTCATATTTTTGCAACATCTCTAAGTTGCTCATTTTGACGTTCCGTGGTACACAATTTTTTATTTTTTTTTTATTTTTATAGAAACATACGTTCGCCTTAACGTCTCGCAAAAGTCAAAAAAAATTTTTTTTGCCAAATATCTTTTGCTCAATTTGAAGACAATTAAATTGAGCAACTTTCAATATAGAATTCATATTTTTGCAAGATCTCTAAGTTGCTCATTTTGACGTTCCGTGGTACACAATTTTTTATTTTTTTTTTATTTTTATAGAAACATAGGTTCGCCTTAACGTCTCGCAAAAGTCAAAAAAAATTTTTTTTGCCAAATATCTTTTGCTCAATTTGAAGACAATTAAATTGAGCAACTTTCTTTATAGAATTCATATTTTTGCAACATCTCTAAGTTGCTCATTTTGACGTTCCGTGGTACACAATTTTTTATTTTTTTTTTATTTTTATAGAAACATACGTTCGCCTTAACGTCTCGCAAAAGTCAAAAAAAAATTTTTTTGCCAAATATCTTTTGCTCAATTTGAAGACAATTAAATTGAGCAACTTTCTATATAGAATTCATATTTTTGCAACATCTCTAAATTGCTCATTTTGACGTTCCGTGGTACACAATTTTTTATTTTTTTAACATACGTTATATTTTATAACGTATATATAAATAAACATACGTTTATTTTTAGAAACATACGTTCGCCTTAACGTCTCGCAAAAGTCAAAAAAAAATTTTTTTGCCAAATATCTTTTGCTCAATTTGAAGACAATTAAATTGAGCAACTTTCAATATAGAATTCATATTTTTGCAAGATCTCTAAGTTGCTCATTTTGACGTTCCGTGGTACACAATTTTTTATTTTTTTTTTATTTTTATAGAAACATAGGTTCGCCTTAACGTCTCGCAAAAGTCAAAAAAAATTTTTTTTGCCAAATATCTTTTGCTCAATTTGAAGACAATTAAATTGAGCAACTTTCTATATAGAATTCATATTTTTGCAACATCTCTAAGTTGCTCATTTTGACGTTCCGTGGTACACAATTTTTTATTTTTTTTTTATTTTTATAGAAACATACGTTCGCCTTAACGTCTCCAAAAGTCAAAAAAAAATTTTTTTGCCAAATATCTTTTGCTCAATTTGAAGACAATTAAATTGAGCAACTTTCAGTATAGAATTCATATTTTTGCAACATCTCTAAGTTGCTCATTTTGACGTTCCGTGGTACACAATTTTTTATTTTTTTTTTATTTTTATAGAAACATACGTTCGCCTTAACGTCTCGCAAAAGTCAAAAAAAAATTTTTTTGCCAAATATCTTTTGCTCAATTTGAAGACAATTAAATTGAGCAACTTTCTTTATAGAGTTCATATTTTTGCAACATCTCTAAGTTGCTCATTTTGACGTTCCGTGGTACACAATTTTTTATTTTTTTTTTATTTTTATAGAAACATAGGTTCGCCTTAACGTCTCGCAAAAGTCAAAAAAAATTTTTTTTGCCAAATATCTTTTGCTCAATTTGAAGACAATTAAATTGAGCAACTTTCAATATAGAATTCATATTTTTGCAACATCTCTAAGTTGCTCATTTTGACGTTCCGTGGTACACAATTTTTTATTTTTTTTTTATTTTTATAGAAACATACGTTCGCCTTAACGTCTCGCAAAAGTCAAAAAAAAATTTTTTTGCCAAATATCTTTTGCTCAATTTGAAGACAATTAAATTGAGCAACTTTCAATATAGAATTCATATTTTTGCAACATCTCTAAGTTGCTCATTTTGACGTTCCGTGGTACACAATTTTTTATTTTTTTTTTATTTTTATAGAAACATAAGTTCGCCTTAACGTCTCGCAAAAGTCAAAAAAAAATTTTTTTGCCAAATATCTTTTGCTCAATTTGAAGACAATTAAATTGAGCAACTTTCAATATAGAATTCATATTTTTGCAACATCTCTAAGTTGCTCATTTTGACGTTCCGTGGTACACAATTTTTTATTTTTTTTTTATTTTTATAGAAACATACGTTCGCCTTAACGTCTCGCAAAAGTCAAAAAAAAATTTTTTTGCCAAATATCTTTTGCTCAATTTGAAGACAATTAAATTGAGCAACTTTCAATATAGAATTCATATTTTTGCAACATCTCTAAGTTGCTCATTTTGACGTTCCGTGGTACACAATTTTTTATTTTTTTTTTATTTTTATAGAAACATACGTTCACCTTAACGTCTCGCAAAAGTCAAAAAAAAATTTTTTTGCCAAATATCTTTTGCTCAATTTGAAGACAATTAAATTGAGCAACTTTCTTTATAGAATTCATATTTTTGCAACATTTCTAAGTTGCTCATTTTGACGTTCCGTGGTACACAATTTTTTATTTTTTTTTTATTTTTATAGAAACATACGTTCGCCTTAACGTCTCGCAAAAGTCAAAAAAAAATTTTTTTGCCAAATATCTTTTGCTCAATTTGAAGACAATTAAATTGAGCAACTTTCAATATAGAATTCATATTTTTGCAACATCTCTAAACTGCTCATTTTGACGTTCCGTGGTACACAATTTTTTATTTTTTTTTTATTTTTATAGAAACATACGTTCGCCTTAACGTCTTGCAAAAGTCAAAAAAAATTTTTTTTGCCAAATATCTTTTGCTCAATTTGAAGACAATTAAATTGAGCAACTTTCTATATAGAATTAATGTTTTTGCAACAACTCTAAGTTGCTCATTTTGACGTTCCGTGGTACACAATTTTTTATTTTTTTTTTATTTTTATAGAAACATACGTTCGCCTTAACGTCTTGCAAAAGTCAAAAAAAATTTTTTTTGCCAAATATCTTTCGCTCAATTTGAAGACAATTAAATTGAGCAACTTTCTTTATAGAATTCATATTTTTGCAACATCTCTAAGTTGCTCATTTTGACGTTCCGTGGTACACAATTTTTTATTTTTTTTTTTATTTTTATAGAAACATACGTTCGCCTTAACGTCTCGCAAAAGTCAAAAAAAAATTTTTTTGCCAAATATCTTTTGCTCAATTTGAAGACAATTAAATTGAGCAACTTTCTTTATAGAATTAATATTTTTGCAACATTTCTAAGTTGCTCATTTTGACGTTCCGTGGTACACAATTTTTTATTTTTTTTTTATTTTTATAGAAACATAAGTTCGCCTTAACGTCTCGCAAAAGTCAAAAAAAAATTTTTTTGCCAAATATCTTTTGCTCAATTTGAAGACAATTAAATTGAGCAACTTTCAATATAGAATTCATATTTTTGCAACATCTCTAAGTTGCTCATTTTGACGTTCCGTGGTACACAATTTTTTATTTTTTTTTTATTTTTATAGAAACATACGTTCGCCTTAACGTCTCGCAAAAGTCAAAAAAAATTTTTTTTGCCAAATATCTTTTGCTCAATTTGAAGACAATTAAATTGAGCAACTTTCAATATAGAATTCATATTTTTGCAACATCTCTAAGTTGCTCATTTTGACGTTCCGTGGTACACAATTTTTTATTTTTTTTTTATTTTTATAGAAACATACGTTCGCCTTAACGTCTCGCAAAAGTCAAAAAAAAATTTTTTTGCCAAATATCTTTTGCTCAATTTGAAGACAATTAAATTGAGCAACTTTCTTTATAGAATTCATATTTTTGCAACATTTCTAAGTTGCTCATTTTGACGTTCCGTGGTACACAATTTTTTATTTTTTTTTTATTTTTATAGAAACATACGTTCGCCTTAACGTCTCGCAAAAGTCAAAAAAAATTTTTTTTGCCAAATATCTTTTGCTCAATTTGAAGACAATTAAATTGAGCAACTTTCAATATAGAATTCATATTTTTGCAACATCTCTAAGTTGCTCATTTTGACGTTCCGTGGTACACAATTTTTTATTTTTTTTTTATTTTTATAGAAACATACGTTCGCCTTAACGTCTCGCAAAAGTCAAAAAAATTTTTTTTTTGCCAAATATCTTTTGCTCAATTTGAAGACAATTAAATTGAGCAACTTTCAATATAGAATTCATATTTTTGCAACATCTCTAAGTTGCTCATTTTGACGTTCCGTGGTACACAATTTTTTATTTTTTTTTTATTTTTATAGAAACATACGTTCGCCTTAACGTCTCGCAAAAGTAAAAAAAATTTTTTTTTGCCAAATATCTTTTGCTCAATTTGAAGACAATTAAATTGAGCAACTTTCTTTATAGAATTCATATTTTTGCAACATTTCTAAGTTGCTCATTTTGACGTTCCGTGGTACACAATTTTTTATTTTTTTTTTATTTTTATAGAAACATACGGTCACCTTAACGTCTCGCAAAAGTCAAAAAAAAATTTTTTTGCCAAATATCTTTTGCTCAATTTGAAGACAATTAAATTGAGCAACTTTCTTTATAGAATTCATGTTTTTTCAACATTTCTAAGTTGCTCATTTTGACGTTCCGTGGTACACAATTTTTTATTTTTTTTTTATTTTTATAGAAACATACGTTCGCCTTAACGTCTCGCAAAAGTCAAAAAAAATTTTTTTTGCCAAATATCTTTTGCTCAATTTGAAGACAATTAAATTGAGCAACTTTCTATATAGAATTCATATTTTTGCAACATCTCTAAGTTGCTCATTTTGACGTTCCGTGGTACACAATTTTTTATTTTTTTTTTAAACATACGTTCGCCTTAACGTCTCGCAAAAGTCAAAAAAAAATTTTTTTGATAAATATCTTTTGCTCAATTTGAAGACAATTAAATTGAGCAACTTTCTTTATAGAATTCATATTTTTGCAACATCTCTAAGTTGCTCATTTTGACGTTCCGTGGTACACAATTTTTTATTTTTTTTTTATTTTTATAGAAACATACGTTCGCCTTAACGTCTCGCAAAAGTAAAAAAAAAATTTTTTTGCCAAATATCTTTTGCTCAATTTGAAGACAATTAAATTGAGCAACTTTCAATATAGAATTCATATTTTTGCAACATCTCTAAGTTGCTCATTTTGACGTTCCGTGGTACACAATTTTTTATTTTTTTTTTATTTTTATAGAAACATACGTTCGCAAAAGTCAAAAAAAAATTTTTTTGCCAAATATCTTTAGCTCAATTTGAAGACAATTAAATTGAGCAACTTTCTTTATAGAATTCATATTTTTGCAACATCTCTAAGTTGCTCATTTTGACGTTCCGTGGTACACAATTTTTTATTTTTTTTTTTATTTTTATAGAAACATACGTTCGCCTTAACGTCTCGCAAAAGTCAAAAAAAAATTTTTTTGCCAAATATCTTTTGCTCAATTTGAAGACAATTAAATTGAGCAACTTTCTTTATAGAATTCATATTTTTGCAACATTTCTAAGTTGCTCATTTTGACGTTCCGTGGTACACAATTTTTTATTTTTTTTTTATTTTTATAGAAACATACGTTCGCCTTAACGTCTCGCAAAAGTCAAAAAAAAATTTTTTTGCCAAATATCTTTTGCTCAATTTGAAGACAATTAAATTGAGCAACTTTCTTTATAGAATTCATATTTTTGCAACATCTCTAAGTTGCTCATTTTGACGTTCCGTGGTACACAATTTTTTATTTTTTTTTTATTGTTATAGAAACATACGTTCGCCTTAACGTCTCGCAAAAGTCAAAAAAAAAATTTTTTGCCAAATATCTTTTGCTCAATTTGAAGACAATTAAATTGAGCAACTTTCTTTGTAGAATTCATATTTTTGCAACATCTCTAAGTTGCTCATTTTGACGTTCCGTGGTACACAATTTTTTATTTTTTTTTTATTTTTATAGAAACATACGTTCGCTTTAACGTCTCGCAAAAGTAAAAATAAAATTTTTTTTGCCAAATATCTTTTGCTCAATTTGAAGACAATTAAATTGAGCAACTTTCTTTATAGAATTCATATTTTTGCAACATCTCTAAGTTGCTCATTTTGACGTTCCGTGGTACACAATTTTTTATTTTTTTTTATTTTTATAGAAACATACGTTCGCTTTAACGTCTCGCAAAAGTCAAAAAAAATTTTTTTGCCAAATATCTTATGCTCAATTTGAAGACAATTAAATTGAGCAACTTTCTATATAGAATTCATATTTTTGCAACATCTCTAAGTTGCTCATTTTGACGTTCCGTGGTACACAATTTTTTATTTTTTTTTTATTTTTATAGAAACATACGTTCGCCTTAACGTCTCGCAAAAGTCAAAAAAAAAATTTTTTGCCAATAATCTTTTGCTCAATTTGAAGACAATTAAATTGAGCAACTTTCTTTATAGAATTCATATTTTTGCAACATCTCTAAGTTGCTCATTTTGACGTTCCGTGGTACACAATTTTTTATTTTTTTTTTATTTTTATAGAAACATACGTTCGCCTTAACGTCTCGCAAAAGTCAAAAAAAATTTTTTTGCCAAATATCTTATGCTCAATTTGAAGACAATTAAATTGAGCAACTTTCTATATAGAATTCATATTTTTGCAACATCTCTAAGTTGCTCATTTTGACGTTCCGTGGTACACAATTTTTTATTTTTTTTTTATTTTTATAGAAACATACGTTCGCTTTAACGTCTCGCAAAAGTCAAAAAAAAATTTTTTTGCCAAATATCTTTTGCTCAATTTGAAGACAATTAAATTGAGCAACTTTCTTTATAGAATTCATATTTTTGCAACATCTCTAAGTTGCTCATTTTGACGTTCCGTGGTACACAATTTTTTATTTTTTTTTTATTTTTATAGAAACATACGTTCGACTTAACGTCTCGCAAAAGTCAAAAAAAATTTTTTTTGCCAAATATCTTTTGCTCAATTTGAAGACAATTAAATTGAGCAACTTTCATAATAGAATTCATATTTTTGCAACATCTCTAAGTTGCTCATTTTGACGTTCCGTGGTACACAATTTTTTATTTTTTTTTTATTTTTATAGAAACATAGGTTCGCCTTAACGTCTCGCAAAAGTCAAAAAAAAAATTTTTTGCCAAATATCTTTAGCTCAATTTGAAGACAATTAAATTGAGCAACTTTCTTTATAGAATTCATATTTTTGCAACATTTCTAAGTTGCTCATTTTGACGTTCCGTGGTACACAATTTTTTATTTTTTTTTTATTTTTATAGAAACATACGTTCGCCTTAACGTCTCGCAAAAGTCAAAAAAAAATTTTTTTGCCAAATATCTTTTGCTCAATTTGAAGACAATTAAATTGAGCAACTTTCTTTATAGAATTCATATTTTTGCAACATTTCTAAGTTGCTCATTTTGACGTTCCGTGGTACACAATTTTTTATTTTTTTTTTATTTTTATAGAAACATACGTTCGCCTTAACGTCTCGCAAAAGTCAAAAAAAAATTTTTTTGCCAAATATCTTTTGCTCAATTTGAAGACAATTAAATTGAGCAACTTTCTTTATAGAATTCATATTTTTGCAACATCTCTAAGTTGCTCATTTTGACGTTCCGTGGTACACAATTTTTTATTTTTTTTTTATTGTTATAGAAACATACGTTCGCCTTAACGTCTCGCAAAAGTCAAAAAAAATTTTTTTTGCCAAATATCTTTTGCTCAATTTGAAGACAATTAAATTGAGCAACTTTCTTTGTAGAATTCATATTTTTGCAACATCTCTAAGTTGCTCATTTTGACGTTCCGTGGTACACAATTTTTTATTTTTTTTTTATTTTTATAGAAACATACGTTCGCTTTAACGTCTCGCAAAAGTAAAAATAAAATTTTTTTTGCCAAATATCTTATGCTCAATTTGAAGACAATTAAATTGAGCAACTTTCTATATAGAATTCATTATTTTGCAACATCTCTAAGTTGCTCATTTTGACGTTCCGTGGTACACAATTTTTTATTTTTTTTTTATTTTTATAGAAACATACGTTCGCCTTAACGTCTCGCAAAAGTAAAAAAAAAATTTTTTTGCCAAATATCTTTTGCTCAATTTGAAGACAATTAAATTAAGCAACTTTCAATATAGAATTCATTATTTTGCAACATCTCTAAGTTGCTCATTTTGACGTTCCGTGGTACACAATTTTTTATTTTTTTTTTATTTTTATAGAAACATACGTTCGCCTTAACGTCTCGCAAAAGTAAAAAAAAAAATTTTTTGCCAAATATCTTTTGCTCAATTTGAAGACAATTTAATTGAGCAACTTTCAATATAGAATTCATATTTTTGCAACATCTCTAAGTTGCTCATTTTGACGTTCCGTGGTACACAATTTTTTATTTTTTTTTTATTTTTATAGAAACATACGTTCGCCTTAACGTCTCGCAAAAGTCAAAAAAAATTTTTTTTGCCAAATATCTTTTGCTCAATTTAAAGACAATTAAATTGAGCAACTTTCAATATAGAATTCATTATTTTGCAACATCTCTAAGTTGCTCATTTTGACGTTCCGTGGTACACAATTTTTTATTTTTTTTTTATTTTTATAGAAACATACGTTCGCCTTAACGTCTCGCAAAAGTCAAAAAAAATTTTTTTTGCCAAATATCTTTTGCTCAATTTGAAGACAATTAAATTGAGCAACTTTCTATATAGAATTCATATTTTTGCAACATCTCTAAGTTGCTCATTTTGACGTTCCGTGGTACACAATTTTTTATTTTTTTTTTAAACATACGTTCGCCTTAACGTCTCGCAAAAGTCAAAAAAAAATTTTTTTGATAAATATCTTTTGCTCAATTTGAAGACAATTAAATTGAGCAACTTTCTTTATAGAATTCATATTTTTGCAACATCTCTAAGTTGCTCATTTTGACGTTCCGTGGTACACAATTTTTTATTTTTTTTTTATTTTTATAGAAACATACGTTCGCCTTAACGTCTCGCAAAAGTAAAAAAAAAATTTTTTTGCCAAATATCTTTTGCTCAATTTGAAGACAATTAAATTGAGCAACTTTCAATATAGAATTCATATTTTTGCAACATCTCTAAGTTGCTCATTTTGACGTACCGTGGTACACAATTTTTTATTTTTTTTTTATTTTTATAGAAACATACGTTCGCAAAAGTCAAAAAAAATTTTTTTTGCCAAATATCTTTAGCTCAATTTGAAGACAATTAAATTGAGCAACTTTCTTTATAGAATTCATATTTTTGCAACATCTCTAAGTTGCTCATTTTGACGTTCCGTGGTACACAATTTTTTATTTTTTTTTTTATTTTTATAGAAACATACGTTCGCCTTAACGTCTCGCAAAAGTCAAAAAAAAATTTTTTTGCCAAATATCTTTTGCTCAATTTGAAGACAATTAAATTGAGCAACTTTCTTTATAGAGTTCATATTTTTGCAACATCTCTAAGTTGCTCATTTTGACGTTCCGTGGTACACAATTTTTTATTTTTTTTTTATTTTTATAGAAACATAGGTTCGCCTTAACGTCTCGCAAAAGTCAAAAAAAATTTTTTTTGCCAAATATCTTTTGCTCAATTTGAAGACAATTAAATTGAGCAACTTTCAATATAGAATTCATATTTTTGCAACATCTCTAAGTTGCTCATTTTGACGTTCCGTGGTACACAATTTTTTATTTTTTTTTTATTTTTATAGAAACATACGTTCGCCTTAACGTCTCGCAAAAGTCAAAAAAAAATTTTTTTGCCAAATATCTTTTGCTCAATTTGAAGACAATTAAATTGAGCAACTTTCAATATAGAATTCATATTTTTGCAACATCTCTAAGTTGCTCATTTTGACGTTCCGTGGTACACAATTTTTTATTTTTTTTTTATTTTTATAGAAACATAAGTTCGCCTTAACGTCTCGCAAAAGTCAAAAAAAAATTTTTTTGCCAAATATCTTTTGCTCAATTTGAAGACAATTAAATTGAGCAACTTTCAATATAGAATTCATATTTTTGCAACATCTCTAAGTTGCTCATTTTGACGTTCCGTGGTACACAATTTTTTATTTTTTTTTTATTTTTATAGAAACATACGTTCGCCTTAACGTCTCGCAAAAGTCAAAAAAAATTTTTTTTGCCAAATATCTTTTGCTCAATTTGAAGACAATTAAATTGAGCAACTTTCAATATAGAATTCATATTTTTGCAACATCTCTAAGTTGCTCATTTTGACGTTCCGTGGTACACAATTTTTTATTTTTTTTTTATTTTTATAGAAACATACGTTCACCTTAACGTCTCGCAAAAGTCAAAAAAAAATTTTTTTGCCAAATATCTTTTGCTCAATTTGAAGACAATTAAATTGAGCAACTTTCTTTATAGAATTCATATTTTTGCAACATTTCTAAGTTGCTCATTTTGACGTTCCGTGGTACACAATTTTTTATTTTTTTTTTATTTTTATAGAAACATACGTTCGCCTTAACGTCTCGCAAAAGTCAAAAAAAAATTTTTTTGCCAAATATCTTTTGCTCAATTTGAAGACAATTAAATTGAGCAACTTTCAATATAGAATTCATATTTTTGCAACATCTCTAAACTGCTCATTTTGACGTTCCGTGGTACACAATTTTTTATTTTTTTTTTATTTTTATAGAAACATACGTTCGCCTTAACGTCTTGCAAAAGTCAAAAAAAATTTTTTTTGCCAAATATCTTTTGCTCAATTTGAAGACAATTAAATTGAGCAACTTTCTATATAGAATTAATGTTTTTGCAACAACTCTAAGTTGCTCATTTTGACGTTCCGTGGTACACAATTTTTTATTTTTTTTTTATTTTTATAGAAACATACGTTCGCCTTAACGTCTTGCAAAAGTCAAAAAAAATTTTTTTTGCCAAATATCTTTCGCTCAATTTGAAGACAATTAAATTGAGCAACTTTCTTTATAGAATTCATATTTTTGCAACATCTCTAAGTTGCTCATTTTGACGTTCCGTGGTACACAATTTTTTATTTTTTTTTTTATTTTTATAGAAACATACGTTCGCCTTAACGTCTCGCAAAAGTCAAAAAAAAATTTTTTTGCCAAATATCTTTTGCTCAATTTGAAGACAATTAAATTGAGCAACTTTCTTTATAGAATTAATATTTTTGCAACATTTCTAAGTTGCTCATTTTGACGTTCCGTGGTACACAATTTTTTATTTTTTTTTTATTTTTATAGAAACATAAGTTCGCCTTAACGTCTCGCAAAAGTCAAAAAAAAATTTTTTTGCCAAATATCTTTTGCTCAATTTGAAGACAATTAAATTGAGCAACTTTCAATATAGAATTCATATTTTTGCAACATCTCTAAGTTGCTCATTTTGACGTTCCGTGGTACACAATTTTTTATTTTTTTTTTATTTTTATAGAAACATACGTTCGCCTTAACGTCTCGCAAAAGTCAAAAAAAATTTTTTTTGCCAAATATCTTTTGCTCAATTTGAAGACAATTAAATTGAGCAACTTTCAATATAGAATTCATATTTTTGCAACATCTCTAAGTTGCTCATTTTGACGTTCCGTGGTACACAATTTTTTATTTTTTTTTTATTTTTATAGAAACATACGTTCGCCTTAACGTCTCGCAAAAGTCAAAAAAAAATTTTTTTGCCAAATATCTTTTGCTCAATTTGAAGACAATTAAATTGAGCAACTTTCTTTATAGAATTCATATTTTTGCAACATTTCTAAGTTGCTCATTTTGACGTTCCGTGGTACACAATTTTTTATTTTTTTTTTATTTTTATAGAAACATACGTTCGCCTTAACGTCTCGCAAAAGTCAAAAAAAATTTTTTTTGCCAAATATCTTTTGCTCAATTTGAAGACAATTAAATTGAGCAACTTTCAATATAGAATTCATATTTTTGCAACATCTCTAAGTTGCTCATTTTGACGTTCCGTGGTACACAATTTTTTATTTTTTTTTTATTTTTATAGAAACATACGTTCGCCTTAACGTCTCGCAAAAGTCAAAAAAATTTTTTTTTTGCCAAATATCTTTTGCTCAATTTGAAGACAATTAAATTGAGCAACTTTCAATATAGAATTCATATTTTTGCAACATCTCTAAGTTGCTCATTTTGACGTTCCGTGGTACACAATTTTTTATTTTTTTTTTATTTTTATAGAAACATACGTTCGCCTTAACGTCTCGCAAAAGTAAAAAAAATTTTTTTTTGCCAAATATCTTTTGCTCAATTTGAAGACAATTAAATTGAGCAACTTTCTTTATAGAATTCATATTTTTGCAACATTTCTAAGTTGCTCATTTTGACGTTCCGTGGTACACAATTTTTTATTTTTTTTTTATTTTTATAGAAACATACGGTCACCTTAACGTCTCGCAAAAGTCAAAAAAAAATTTTTTTGCCAAATATCTTTTGCTCAATTTGAAGACAATTAAATTGAGCAACTTTCTTTATAGAATTCATGTTTTTTCAACATTTCTAAGTTGCTCATTTTGACGTTCCGTGGTACACAATTTTTTATTTTTTTTTTATTTTTATAGAAACATACGTTCGCCTTAACGTCTCGCAAAAGTCAAAAAAAATTTTTTTTGCCAAATATCTTTTGCTCAATTTGAAGACAATTAAATTGAGCAACTTTCTATATAGAATTCATATTTTTGCAACATCTCTAAGTTGCTCATTTTGACGTTCCGTGGTACACAATTTTTTATTTTTTTTTTAAACATACGTTCGCCTTAACGTCTCGCAAAAGTCAAAAAAAAATTTTTTTGATAAATATCTTTTGCTCAATTTGAAGACAATTAAATTGAGCAACTTTCTTTATAGAATTCATATTTTTGCAACATCTCTAAGTTGCTCATTTTGACGTTCCGTGGTACACAATTTTTTATTTTTTTTTTATTTTTATAGAAACATACGTTCGCCTTAACGTCTCGCAAAAGTAAAAAAAAAATTTTTTTGCCAAATATCTTTTGCTCAATTTGAAGACAATTAAATTGAGCAACTTTCAATATAGAATTCATATTTTTGCAACATCTCTAAGTTGCTCATTTTGACGTTCCGTGGTACACAATTTTTTATTTTTTTTTTATTTTTATAGAAACATACGTTCGCAAAAGTCAAAAAAAAATTTTTTTGCCAAATATCTTTAGCTCAATTTGAAGACAATTAAATTGAGCAACTTTCTTTATAGAATTCATATTTTTGCAACATCTCTAAGTTGCTCATTTTGACGTTCCGTGGTACACAATTTTTTATTTTTTTTTTTATTTTTATAGAAACATACGTTCGCCTTAACGTCTCGCAAAAGTCAAAAAAAAATTTTTTTGCCAAATATCTTTTGCTCAATTTGAAGACAATTAAATTGAGCAACTTTCTTTATAGAATTCATATTTTTGCAACATTTCTAAGTTGCTCATTTTGACGTTCCGTGGTACACAATTTTTTATTTTTTTTTTATTTTTATAGAAACATACGTTCGCCTTAACGTCTCGCAAAAGTCAAAAAAAAATTTTTTTGCCAAATATCTTTTGCTCAATTTGAAGACAATTAAATTGAGCAACTTTCTTTATAGAATTCATATTTTTGCAACATCTCTAAGTTGCTCATTTTGACGTTCCGTGGTACACAATTTTTTATTTTTTTTTTATTGTTATAGAAACATACGTTCGCCTTAACGTCTCGCAAAAGTCAAAAAAAAATTTTTTTGCCAAATATCTTTTGCTCAATTTGAAGACAATTAAATTGAGCAACTTTCTTTGTAGAATTCATATTTTTGCAACATCTCTAAGTTGCTCATTTTGACGTTCCGTGGTACACAATTTTTTATTTTTTTTTTATTTTTATAGAAACATACGTTCGCTTTAACGTCTCGCAAAAGTAAAAATAAAATTTTTTTTGCCAAATATCTTTTGCTCAATTTGAAGACAATTAAATTGAGCAACTTTCTTTATAGAATTCATATTTTTGCAACATCTCTAAGTTGCTCATTTTGACGTTCCGTGGTACACAATTTTTTATTTTTTTTTATTTTTATAGAAACATACGTTCGCTTTAACGTCTCGCAAAAGTCAAAAAAAATTTTTTTGCCAAATATCTTATGCTCAATTTGAAGACAATTAAATTGAGCAACTTTCTATATAGAATTCATATTTTTGCAACATCTCTAAGTTGCTCATTTTGACGTTCCGTGGTACACAATTTTTTATTTTTTTTTTATTTTTATAGAAACATACGTTCGCCTTAACGTCTCGCAAAAGTCAAAAAAAAAATTTTTTGCCAATAATCTTTTGCTCAATTTGAAGACAATTAAATTGAGCAACTTTCTTTATAGAATTCATATTTTTGCAACATCTCTAAGTTGCTCATTTTGACGTTCCGTGGTACACAATTTTTTATTTTTTTTTTATTTTTATAGAAACATACGTTCGCCTTAACGTCTCGCAAAAGTCAAAAAAAATTTTTTTGCCAAATATCTTATGCTCAATTTGAAGACAATTAAATTGAGCAACTTTCTATATAGAATTCATATTTTTGCAACATCTCTAAGTTGCTCATTTTGACGTTCCGTGGTACACAATTTTTTATTTTTTTTTTATTTTTATAGAAACATACGTTCGCTTTAACGTCTCGCAAAAGTCAAAAAAAAATTTTTTTGCCAAATATCTTTTGCTCAATTTGAAGACAATTAAATTGAGCAACTTTCTTTATAGAATTCATATTTTTGCAACATCTCTAAGTTGCTCATTTTGACGTTCCGTGGTACACAATTTTTTATTTTTTTTTTATTTTTATAGAAACATACGTTCGACTTAACGTCTCGCAAAAGTCAAAAAAAATTTTTTTTGCCAAATATCTTTTGCTCAATTTGAAGACAATTAAATTGAGCAACTTTCATAATAGAATTCATATTTTTGCAACATCTCTAAGTTGCTCATTTTGACGTTCCGTGGTACACAATTTTTTATTTTTTTTTTATTTTTATAGAAACATAGGTTCGCCTTAACGTCTCGCAAAAGTCAAAAAAAAAATTTTTTGCCAAATATCTTTAGCTCAATTTGAAGACAATTAAATTGAGCAACTTTCTTTATAGAATTCATATTTTTGCAACATTTCTAAGTTGCTCATTTTGACGTTCCGTGGTACACAATTTTTTATTTTTTTTTTATTTTTATAGAAACATACGTTCGCCTTAACGTCTCGCAAAAGTCAAAAAAAAATTTTTTTGCCAAATATCTTTTGCTCAATTTGAAGACAATTAAATTGAGCAACTTTCTTTATAGAATTCATATTTTTGCAACATTTCTAAGTTGCTCATTTTGACGTTCCGTGGTACACAATTTTTTATTTTTTTTTTATTTTTATAGAAACATACGTTCGCCTTAACGTCTCGCAAAAGTCAAAAAAAATTTTTTTTGCCAAATATCTTTTGCTCAATTTGAAGACAATTAAATTGAGCAACTTTCTTTATAGAATTCATATTTTTGCAACATCTCTAAGTTGCTCATTTTGACGTTCCGTGGTACACAATTTTTTATTTTTTTTTTATTGTTATAGAAACATACGTTCGCCTTAACGTCTCGCAAAAGTCAAAAAAAATTTTTTTTGCCAAATATCTTTTGCTCAATTTGAAGACAATTAAATTGAGCAACTTTCTTTGTAGAATTCATATTTTTGCAACATCTCTAAGTTGCTCATTTTGACGTTCCGTGGTACACAATTTTTTATTTTTTTTTTATTTTTATAGAAACATACGTTCGCTTTAACGTCTCGCAAAAGTAAAAATAAAATTTTTTTTGCCAAATATCTTATGCTCAATTTGAAGACAATTAAATTGAGCAACTTTCTATATAGAATTCATTATTTTGCAACATCTCTAAGTTGCTCATTTTGACGTTCCGTGGTACACAATTTTTTATTTTTTTTTTATTTTTATAGAAACATACGTTCGCCTTAACGTCTCGCAAAAGTCAAAAAAAAATTTTTTTGCCAAATATCTTTTGCTCAATTTGAAGACAATTAAATTAAGCAACTTTCAATATAGAATTCATTATTTTGCAACATCTCTAAGTTGCTCATTTTGACGTTCCGTGGTACACAATTTTTTATTTTTTTTTTATTTTTATAGAAACATACGTTCGCCTTAACGTCTCGCAAAAGTAAAAAAAAAAATTTTTTGCCAAATATCTTTTGCTCAATTTGAAGACAATTTAATTGAGCAACTTTCAATATAGAATTCATATTTTTGCAACATCTCTAAGTTGCTCATTTTGACGTTCCGTGGTACACAATTTTTTATTTTTTTTTTATTTTTATAGAAACATACGTTCGCCTTAACGTCTCGCAAAAGTCAAAAAAAATTTTTTTTGCCAATTTGAAGACTATTAAATTGAGCAACTTTCTATATAGAATTCATATTTTTGCAACATCTCTAAGTTGCTCATTTTGACGTTCCGTGGTACACAATTTTTTATTTTTTTTTTATATTTATAGAAACATACGTTCGCCTTAACGTCTCGCAAAAGTCAAAAAAAATTTTTTTTGCCAAATATCTTTTGCTCAATTTAAAGACAATTAAATTGAGCAACTTTCAATATAGAATTCATTATTTTGCAACATCTCTAAGTTGCTCATTTTGACGTTCCGTGGTACACAATTTTTTATTTTTTTTTTATTTTTATAGAAACATACGTTCGCCTTAACGTCTCGCAAAAGTCAAAAAAAATTTTTTTTGCCAAATATCTTTTGCTCAATTTGAAGACAATTAAATTGAGCAACTTTCTATATAGAATTCATATTTTTGCAACATCTCTAAGTTGCTCATTTTGACGTTCCGTGGTACACAATTTTTTATTTTTTTTTTAAACATACGTTCGCCTTAACGTCTCGCAAAAGTCAAAAAAAAATTTTTTTGATAAATATCTTTTGCTCAATTTGAAGACAATTAAATTGAGCAACTTTCTTTATAGAATTCATATTTTTGCAACATCTCTAAGTTGCTCATTTTGACGTTCCGTGGTACACAATTTTTTATTTTTTTTTTATTTTTATAGAAACATACGTTCGCCTTAACGTCTCGCAAAAGTAAAAAAAAAATTTTTTTGCCAAATATCTTTTGCTCAATTTGAAGACAATTAAATTGAGCAACTTTCAATATAGAATTCATATTTTTGCAACATCTCTAAGTTGCTCATTTTGACGTACCGTGGTACACAATTTTTTATTTTTTTTTTATTTTTATAGAAACATACGTTCGCAAAAGTCAAAAAAAATTTTTTTTGCCAAATATCTTTAGCTCAATTTGAAGACAATTAAATTGAGCAACTTTCTTTATAGAATTCATATTTTTGCAACATCTCTAAGTTGCTCATTTTGACGTTCCGTGGTACACAATTTTTTATTTTTTTTTTTATTTTTATAGAAACATACGTTCGCCTTAACGTCTCGCAAAAGTCAAAAAAAAATTTTTTTGCCAAATATCTTTTGCTCAATTTGAAGACAATTAAATTGAGCAACTTTCTTTATAGAATTCATATTTTTGCAACATTTCTAAGTTGCTCATTTTGACGTTCCGTGGTACACAATTTTTTATTTTTTTTTTATTTTTATAGAAACATACGTTCGCCTTAACGTCTCGCAAAAGTCAAAAAAAAATTTTTTTGCCAAATATCTTTTGCTCAATTTGAAGACAATTAAATTGAGCAACTTTCTTTATAGAATTCATATTTTTGCAACATCTCTAAGTTGCTCATTTTGACGTTCCGTGGTACACAATTTTTTATTTTTTTTTTATTGTTATAGAAACATACGTTCGCCTTAACGTCTCGCAAAAGTCAAAAAAAAATTTTTTTGCCAAATATCTTTTGCTCAATTTGAAGACAATTAAATTGAGCAACTTTCTTTGTAGAATTCATATTTTTGCAACATCTCTAAGTTGCTCATTTTGACGTTCCGTGGTACACAATTTTTTATTTTTTTTTTATTTTTATAGAAACATACGTTCGCTTTAACGTCTCGCAAAAGTAAAAATAAAATTTTTTTTGCCAAATATCTTTTGCTCAATTTGAAGACAATTAAATTGAGCAACTTTCTTTATAGAATTCATATTTTTGCAACATCTCTAAGTTGCTCATTTTGACGTTCCGTGGTACACAATTTTTTATTTTTTTTTTATTTTTATAGAAACATACGTTCGCTTTAACGTCTCGCAAAAGTCAAAAAAAATTTTTTTGCCAAATATCTTATGCTCAATTTGAAGACAATTAAATTGAGCAACTTTCTATATAGAATTCATATTTTTGCAACATCTCTAAGTTGCTCATTTTGACGTTTCGTGGTACACAATTTTTTATTTTTTTTTTATTTTTATAGAAACATACGTTCGCCTTAACGTCTCGCAAAAGTCAAAAAAAAATTTTTTTGCCAATAATCTTTTGCTCAATTTGAAGACAATTAAATTGAGCAACTTTCTTTATAGAATTCATATTTTTGCAACATCTCTAAGTTGCTCATTTTGACGTTCCGTGGTACACAATTTTTTATTTTTTTTTTATTTTTATAGAAACATACGTTCGCCTTAACGTCTCGCAAAAGTCAAAAAAAATTTTTTTGCCAAATATCTTATGCTCAATTTGAAGACAATTAAATTGAGCAACTTTCTATATAGAATTCATATTTTTGCAACATCTCTAAGTTGCTCATTTTGACGTTCCGTGGTACACAATTTTTTATTTTTTTTTTATTTTTATAGAAACATACGTTCGCTTTAACGTCTCGCAAAAGTCAAAAAAAAATTTTTTTGCCAAATATCTTTTGCTCAATTTGAAGACAATTAAATTGAGCAACTTTCTTTATAGAATTCATATTTTTGCAACATCTCTAAGTTGCTCATTTTGACGTTCCGTGGTACACAATTTTTTATTTTTTTTTTATTTTTATAGAAACATACGTTCGACTTAACGTCTCGCAAAAGTCAAAAAAAATTTTTTTTGCCAAATATCTTTTGCTCAATTTGAAGACAATTAAATTGAGCAACTTTCATAATAGAATTCATATTTTTGCAACATCTCTAAGTTGCTCATTTTGACGTTCCGTGGTACACAATTTTTTATTTTTTTTTTATTTTTATAGAAACATAGGTTCGCCTTAACGTCTCGCAAAAGTCAAAAAAAAAATTTTTTGCCAAATATCTTTAGCTCAATTTGAAGACAATTAAATTGAGCAACTTTCTTTATAGAATTCATATTTTTGCAACATTTCTAAGTTGCTCATTTTGACGTTCCGTGGTACACAATTTTTTATTTTTTTTTTATTTTTATAGAAACATACGTTCGCCTTAACGTCTCGCAAAAGTCAAAAAAAAATTTTTTTGCCAAATATCTTTTGCTCAATTTGAAGACAATTAAATTGAGCAACTTTCTTTATAGAATTCATATTTTTGCAACATTTCTAAGTTGCTCATTTTGACGTTCCGTGGTACACAATTTTTTATTTTTTTTTTATTTTTATAGAAACATACGTTCGCCTTAACGTCTCGCAAAAGTCAAAAAAAAATTTTTTTGCCAAATATCTTTTGCTCAATTTGAAGACAATTAAATTGAGCAACTTTCTTTATAGAATTCATATTTTTGCAACATCTCTAAGTTGCTCATTTTGACGTTCCGTGGTACACAATTTTTTATTTTTTTTTTATTGTTATAGAAACATACGTTCGCCTTAACGTCTCGCAAAAGTCAAAAAAAAATTTTTTTGCCAAATATCTTTTGCTCAATTTGAAGACAATTAAATTGAGCAACTTTCTTTGTAGAATTCATATTTTTGCAACATCTCTAAGTTGCTCATTTTGACGTTCCGTGGTACACAATTTTTTATTTTTTTTTTATTTTTATAGAAACATACGTTCGCTTTAACGTCTCGCAAAGGTAAAAATAAAATTTTTTTTGCCAAATATCTTTTGCTCAATTTGAAGACAATTAAATTGAGCAACTTTCTTTATAGAATTCATATTTTTGCAACATCTCTAAGTTGCTCATTTTGACGTTCCGTGGTACACAATTTTTTATTTTTTTTTATTTTTATAGAAACATACGTTCGCTTTAACGTCTCGCAAAAGTCAAAAAAATTTTTTTTGCCAAATATCTTATGCTCAGTTTGAAGACAATTAAATTGAGCAACTTTCTATATAGAATTCATTATTTTGCAACATCTCTAAGTTGCTCATTTTGACGTTCCGTGGTACACAATTTTTTATTTTTTTTTTATTTTTATAGAAACATACGTTCGCCTTAACGTCTCGCAAAAGTCAAAAAAAAATTTTTTTGCCAAATATCTTTTGCTCAATTTGAAGACAATTAAATTAAGCAACTTTCAATATAGAATTCATTATTTTGCAACATCTCTAAGTTGCTCATTTTGACGTTCCGTGGTACACAATTTTTTATTTTTTTTTTATTTTTATAGAAACATACGTTCGCCTTAACGTCTCGCAAAAGTAAAAAAAAAAAATTTTTGCCAAATATCTTTTGCTCAATTTGAAGACAATTTAATTGAGCAACTTTCAATATAGAATTCATATTTTTGCAACATCTCTAAGTTGCTCATTTTGACGTTCCGTGGTACACAATTTTTTATTTTTTTTTTATTTTTATAGAAACATACGTTCGCCTTAACGTCTCGCAAAAGTCAAAAAAAATTTTTTTTGCCAATTTGAAGACAATTAAATTGAGCAACTTTCTATATAGAATTCATATTTTTGCAACATCTCTAAGTTGCTCATTTTGACGTTCCGTGGTACACAATTTTTTATTTTTTTTTTATTTTTATAGAAACATACGTTCGCCTTAACGTCTCGCAAAAGTCAAAAAAAATTTTTTTTGCCAAATATCTTTTGCTCAATTTAAAGACAATTAAATTGAGCAACTTTCAATATAGAATTCATATTTTTGCAACATCTCTAAGTTGCTCATTTTGACGTTCCGTGGTACACAATTTTTTATTTTTTTTTTATTTTTATAGAAACATATGTTCGCCTTAACGTCTTGCAAAAGTCAAAAAAAATTTTTTTTGCCAAATATCTTTTGCTCAATTTGAAGACAATTAAATTGAGCAACTTTCTATATAGAATTCATATTTTTGCAACATCTCTAAGTTGCTCATTTTGACGTTCCGTGGTACACAATTTTTTTTTTTTTTTATATTTTTATAGAAACATAGGTTCGCCTTAACGTCTCGCAAAAGTCAAAAAAAAATTTTTTTGCCAAATATCTTTTGCTCAATTTGAAAACAATTAAATTGAGCAACTTTCAATATAGAATTCATATTTTTGCAACATCTCTAAGTTGCTCATTTTGACGTTCCGTGGTACACAATTTTTTATTTTTTTTTTATTTTTATAGAAACATACGTTCGCCTTAACTTCTCGCAAAAGTAAAAAAAAAATTTTTTTGCCAAATATCTTTTGCTCAATTTGAAGACAATTAAATTGAGCAACTTTCTATATAGAATTCATATTTTTGCAACATCTCTAAGTTGCTCATTTTGACGTTCCGTGGTACACAATTTTTTATTTTTTTTTTATTTTTATAGAAACATACGTTCGACTTAACGTCTCGCAAAAGTCAAAAAAAAATTTTTTTTGCCAAATATCTTTTGCTCAATTTGAAGACAATTAAATTGAGCAACTTTCTTTATAGAATTCATATTTTTGCAACATCTCTAAGTTGCTCATTTTGACGTTCCGTGGTACACAATTTTTTATTTTTTTTTTATTTTTATAGAAACATACGTTCGCCTTAACGTCTCGCAAAAGTCAAAAAAAAATTTTTTTGCCAAATATCTTTTGCTCAATTTGAAGACAATTAAATTGAGCAACTTTCAATATAGAATTCATATTTTTGCAACATCTCTAAGTGGCTCATTTTGACGTTCCGTGGTACACAATTTTTTATTTTTTTTTTATTTTTATAGAAACATACGTTCGCCTTAACGTCTTGCAAAAGTCAAAAAAAAATTTTTTTGCCAAATATCTTTTGCTCAATTTGAAGACAATTAAATTGAGCAACTTTCAATATAGAATTCATATTTTTGCAACATCTCTAAGTTGCTCATTTTGACGTTCCGTGGTACACAATTTTTTATTTTTTTTTTATTTTTATAGAAACATATGTTCGCCTTAACGTCTTGCAAAAGTCAAAAAAAATTTTTTTTGCCAAATATCTTTTGGTCAATTTGAAGACAATTAAATTGAGCAACTTTCTATATAGAATTCATATTTTTGCAACATCTCTAAGTTGCTCATTTTGACGTTCCGTGGTACACAATTTTTTATTTTTTTTTTATTTTTATAGAAACATACGTTCGCCTTAACTTCTCGCAAAAGTAAAAAAAAAATTTTTTTGCCAAATATCTTTTGCTCAATTTGAAGACAATTAAATTGAGCAACTTTCTATATAGAATTCATATTTTTGCAACATCTCTAAGTTGCTCATTTTGACGTTCCGTGGTACACAATTTTTTATTTTTTTTTTATTTTTATAGAAACATACGTTCGACTTAACGTCTCGCAAAAGTCAAAAAAAAATTTTTTTTGCCAAATATCTTTTGCTCAATTTGAAGACAATTAAATTGAGCAACTTTCTATATAGAATTCATATTTTTGCAACATCTCTAAGTTGCTCATTTTGACGTTCCGTGGTACACAATTTTTTATTTTTTTTTTATTTTTATAGAAACATACGTTCGCCTTAACGTCTCGCAAAAGTCAAAAAAAATTTTTTTTGCCAAATATCTTTTGCTCAATTTAAAGACAATTAAATTGAGCAACTTTCTTTATAGAATTCATATTTTTGCAACATCTCTAAGTTGCTCATTTTGACGTTCCGTGGTACACAATTTTTTATTTTTTTTTTATTTTTATAGAAACATACGTTCGCCTTAACGTCTCGCAAAAGTCAAAAAAAATTTTTTTTGCCAAATATCTTTTGCTCAATTTGAAGACAATTAAATTGAGCAACTTTCAATATAGAATTTATATTTTTGCAACATCTCTAAGTTGCTCATTTTGACGTTCCGTGGTACACAATTTTTTATTTTTTTTTTATTTTTATAGAAACATAGGTTCGCCTTAACGTCTCGCAAAAATCAAAAAAAAATTTTTTGGCAAATATCTTATGCTCAGTTTAAAGACAATTAAATTGAGCAACTTTCTTTATAGAATTCATATTTTTGCAACATCTCTAAGTTGCTCATTTTGACGTTCCGTGGTACACAATTTTTTATTTTTTTTTTATTTTTATAGAAACATACGTTCGCCTTAACGTCTCGCAAAAGTCAAAAAAAAATTTTTTTGCCAAATATCTTTTGCTCAATTTGAAGACAATTAAATTGAGCAACTTTCTTTATAGAATTCATATTTTTGCAACATCTCTAAGTTGCTCATTTTGACGTTCCGTGGTACACAATTTTTTATTTTTTTTTTATTTTTATAGAAACATACGTTCGCCTTAACGTCTCGCAAAAGTCAAAAAAAAATTTTTTTGCCAAATATCTTTTGCTCAATTTGAAGACAATTAAATTGAGCAACTTTCTTTATAGAATTCATATTTTTGAAACATCTCTAAGTTGCTCATTTTGACGTTCCGTGGTACACAATTTTTTATTTTTTTTTTATTTTTATAGAAACATACGTTCGCCTTAACGTCTCGCAAAAGTAAAAAAAAATTTTTTTTGCCAAATATCTTTTGTTCAATTTGAAGACAATTAAATTGAGCAACTTTCAATATAGAATTCATATTTTTGCAACATCTCTAAGTTGCTCATTTTGACGTTCCGTGGTACACAATTTTTTATTTTTTTTTTATTTTTATAGAAACATACGTTCGCCTTAACGTCTCGCAAAAGTAAAAAAAAAAATTTTTTGCCAAATATCTTTTGCTCAATTTGAAGACAATTTAATTGAGCAACTTTCAATATAGAATTCATATTTTTGCAACATCTCTAAGTTGCTCATTTTGACGTTCCGTGGTACACAATTTTTTATTTTTTTTTTATTTTTATAGAAACATACGTTCGCCTTAACGTCTCGCAAAAGTCAAAAAAAAATTTTTTTGCCAATTTGAAGACAATTAAATTGAGCAACTTTCTATATAGAATTCATATTTTTGCAACATCTCTAAGTTGCTCATTTTGACGTTCCGTGGTACACAATTTTTTATTTTTTTTTTATTTTTATAGAAACATACGTTCGCCTTAACGTCTCGCAAAAGTAAAAAAAAATTTTTTTTGCCAAATATCTTTTGCTCAATTTGAAGACAATTAAATTGAGCAACTTTCTATATAGAATTCATATTTTTGCAACATCTCTAAGTTGCTCATTTTGACGTTCCGTGGTACACAATTTTTTATTTTTTTTTTATTTTTATAGAAACATACGTTCGCCTTAACGTCTCGCAAAAGTCAAAAAAAAATTTTTTTGCCAAATATCTTTTGCTCAATTTAAAGACAATTAAATTGAGCAACTTTCAATATAGAATTCATTATTTTGCAACATCTCTAAGTTGCTCATTTTGACGTTCCGTGGTACACAATTTTTTATTTTTTTTTTATTTTTATAGAAACATACGTTCGCCTTAACGTCTCGCAAAATTCAAAAAAAAATTGTTTTGCCAAATATCTTTTGCTCAATTTGAAGACAATTAAATTGAGCAACTTTCAATATAGAATTCATATTTTTGCAACATCTCTAAGTTGCTCATTTTGACGTTCCGTGGTACACAATTTTTTATTTTTTTTTTATTTTTATAGAAACATACGTTCGCCTTAACGTCTCGCAAAAGTCAAAAAAAATTTTTTTTGCCAAATATCTTTTGCTCAATTTGAAGACAATTAAATTGAGCAACTTTCTTTATAGAATTCATATTTTTGCAACATCTCTAAGTTGCTCATTTTGACGTTCCGTGGTACACAATTTTTTATTTTTTTTTTATTTTTATAGAAACATACGTTCGCCTTAACGTCTCGCAAAAGTCAAAAAAAATTTTTTTTGCCAAATATCTTTTGCTCAATTTGAAGACAATTAAATTGAGCAACTTTCTTTATAGAATTCATATTTTTGCAACATCTCTAAGTTGCTCATTTTGACGTTTCGTGGTACACAATTTTTTATTTTTTTTTTATTTTTATAGAAACATACGTTCGCCTTAACGTCTCGCAAAAGTCAAAAAAAAATTTTTTTGCCAAATATCTTTTGCTCAATTTGAAGACAATAAAATTGAGCAACTTTCAATATAGAATTCATATTTTTGCAACATCTCTAAGTTGCTCATTTTGACGTTCCGTGGTACACAATTTTTTATTTTTTTTTTATTTTTATAGAAACATATGTTCGCCTTAACGTCTTGCAAAAGTCAAAAAAAATTTTTTTTGCCAAATATCTTTTGCTCAATTTGAAGACAATTAAATTGAGCAACTTTCTATATAGAATTCATATTTTTGCAACATCTCTAAGTTGCTCATTTTGACGTTCCGTGGTACACAATTTTTTATTTTTTTTTTATTTTTATAGAAACATAGGTTCGCCTTAACGTCTCGCAAAAGTCAAAACAAAATTTTTTTGCCAAATATCTTTTGCTCAATTTGAAGACAATTAAATTGAGCAACTTTCAATATAGAATTCATATTTTTGCAACATCTCTAAGTTGCTCATTTTGACGTTCCGTGGTACACAATTTTTTATTTTTTTTTTATTTTTATAGAAACATAGGTTCGCCTTAACGTCTCGCAAAAGTCAAAAAAAAATTTTTTTGCCAAATATCTTTTGCTCAATTTGAAGACAATTAAATTGAGCAACTTTCTTTATAGAATTCATATTTTTGCAACATCTCTAAGTTGCTCATTTTGACGTTCCGTGGTACACAATTTTTTATTTTTTTTTTATTTTTATAGAAACATACGTTCGCCTTAACGTCTCGCAAAAGTAAAAAAAAAATTTTTTTGCCAAATATCTTTTGCTCAATTTGAAGACAATAAAATTGAGCAACTTTCAATATAGAATTCATATTTTTGCAACATCTCTAAGTTGCTCATTTTGACGTTCCGTGGTACACAATTTTTTATTTTTTTTTTATTTTTATAGAAACATACGTTCGCCTTAACGTCTTGCAAAAGTCAAAAAAAATTTTTTTTGCCAAATATCTTTTGCTCAATTTGAAGACAATTAAATTGAGCAACTTTCAATATAGAATTCATATTTTTGCAACATCTCTAAGTTGCTCATTTTGACGTTCCGTGGTACACAATTTTTTATTTTTTTTTTATTTTTATAGAAACATATGTTCGCTTTAACGTCTTGCAAAAGTAAAAAAAAATTTTTTTTGCCAAATATCTTTTGCTCAATTTGAAGACAATTAAATTGAGCAACTTTCTATATAGAATTCATATTTTTGCAACATCTCTAAGTTGCTCATTTTGACGTTCCGTGGTACACAATTTTTTTTTTTTTTATATTTTTATAGAAACATAGGTTCGCCTTAACGTCTCGCAAAAGTAAAAAAAAAATTTTTTTGCCAAATATCTTTTGCTCAATTTGAAGACAATTAAATTGAGCAACTTTCTTTATAGAATTCATATTTTTGCAACATCTCTAAGTTGCTCATTTTGACGTTCCGTGGTACACAATTTTTTATTTTTTTTTTATTTTTATAGAAACATACGTTCGCCTTAACGTCTCGCAAAAGTCAAAAAAATTTTTTTTTGCCAAATATCTTTTGCTCAATTTGAAGACAATTAAATTGAGCAACTTTCAATATAGAATTCATATTTTTGCAACATCTCTAAGTTGCTCATTTTGACGTTCCGTGGTACACAATTTTTTATTTTTTTTTTATTTTTATAGAAACATACGTTCGCCTTAACTTCTCGCAAAAGTCAAAAAAAATTTTTTTTGCCAAATATCTTTTGCTCAATTTGAAGACAATTAAATTGAGCAACTTTCAATATAGAATTCATTATTTTGCAACATCTCTAAGTTGCTCATTTTGACGTTCCGTGGTACACAATTTTTTATTTTTTTTTTATTTTTATAGAAACATACGTTCGCCTTAACGTCTCGCAAAATTCAAAAAAAAATTTTTTTGCCAAATATCTTTTGCTCAATTTGAAGACAATTAAATTGAGCAACTTTCAATATAGAATTCATATTTTTGCAACATCTCTAAGTTGCTCATTTTGACGTTCCGTGGTACACAATTTTTTATTTTTTTTTTATTTTTATAGAAACATACGTTCGCCTTAACGTCTCGCAAAAGTCAAAAAAAAATTTTTTTGCCAAATATCTTTTGCTCAATTTGAAGACAATTAAATTGAGCAACTTTCAATATAGAATTCATATTTTTGCAACATCTCTAAGTTGCTCATTTTGACGATCCGTGGTACACAATTTTTTATTTTTTTTTTATTTTTTTTTTATTTTTATAGAAACATACGTTCGCCTTAACGTCTCGCAAAAGTCAAAAAAAATTTTTTTTGCCAAATATCTTTTGCTCAATTTGAAGACAACTAAATTGAGCAACTTTCTTTATAGAATTCATATTTTTGCAACATCTCTAAGTTGCTCATTTTGACGTTCCGTGGTACACAATTTTTTATTTTTTTTTTATTTTTATAGAAACATAGGTTCGCCTTAACGTCTCGCAAAAGTCAAAAAAAATTTTTTTGCCAAATATCTTATGCTCAATTTGAAGACAATTAAATTGAGCAACTTTCTATATAGAATTCATATTTTTGCAACATCTCTAAGTTGCTCATTTTGACGTTCCGTGGTACACAATTTTTTATTTTTTTTTTATTTTTATAGAAACATACGTTCGCCTTAACGTCTCGCAAAAGTCAAAAAAAATTTTTTTTGCCAAATATCTTTTGCTCAATTTGAAGACAATTAAATTGAGCAACTTTCTTTATAGAATTCATATTTTTGCAACATCTCTAAGTTGCTCATTTTGACGTTCCGTGGTACACAATTTTTTATTTTTTTTTTATTTTTATAGAAACATACGTTCGCCTTAACGTCTTGCAAAAGTCAAAAAAAAATTTTTTTGCCAAATATCTTTTGCTCAATTTGAAGACAATTAAATTGAGCAACTTTCTTTATAGAATTCATATTTTTGCAACATCTCTAAGTTGCTCATTTTGACGTTCCGTGGTACACAATTTTTTATTTTTTTTTTATTTTTATAGAAACATACGTTCGCCTTAACGTCTCGCAAAAGTCAAAAAAAATTTTTTTTGCCAAATATCTTTTGCTCAATTTGAAGACAATTAAATTGAGCAACTTTCTTTATAGAATTCATATTTTTGCAACATCTCTAAGTTGCTCATTTTGACGTTCCGTGGTACACAATTTTTTATTTTTTTTTTATTTTTATAGAAACATACGTTCGCCTTAACGTCTCGCAAAAGTCAAAAAAAATTTTTTTTGCCAAATATCTTTTGCTCAATTTGAAGACAATTAAATTGAGCAACTATCTATATAGAATTCATATTTTTGCAACATCTCTAAGTTGCTCATTTTGACGTTCCGTGGTACACAATTTTTTATTTTTTTTTTATTTTTAGAGAAACATACGTTCGCCTTAACGTCTCGCAAAAGTAAAAAAAAAATTTTTTTGCCAAATATCTTTTGCTCAATTTGAAGACAAATAAATTGAGCAACTTTCATTATAGAATTCATATTTTTGCAACATCTCTAAGTTGCTCATTTTGACGTTCCGTGGTACACAATTTTTTATTTTTTTTTTATTTTTATAGAAACATACGTTCGCCTTAACGTCTTGCAAAAGTCAAAAAAAATTTTTTTTGCCAAATATCTTTTGCTCAATTTGAAGACAATTAAATTGAGCAACTTTCAATATAGAATTCATATTTTTGCAACATCTCTAAGTTGCTCATTTTGACGTTCCGTGGTACACAATTTTTTATTTTTTTTTTATTTTTATAGAAACATATGTTCGCCTTAACGTCTTGCAAAAGTCAAAAAAAAATTTTTTTGCCAAATATCTTTTGCTCAATTTGAAGACAATTAAATTGAGCAACTTTCTATATAGAATTCATATTTTTGCAACATCTCTAAGTTGCTCATTTTGACGTTCCGTGGTACACAATTTTTTTTTTTTTTTATATTTTTATAGAAACATAGGTTCGCCTTAACGTCTCGCAAAAGTCAAAAAAAAATTTTTTTGCCAAATATCTTTTGCTCAATTTGAAAACAATTAAATTGAGCAACTTTCAATATAGAATTCATATTTTTGCAACATCTCTAAGTTGCTCATTTTGACGTTCCGTGGTACACAATTTTTTATTTTTTTTTTATTTTTATAGAAACATACGTTCGCCTTAACTTCTCGCAAAAGTAAAAAAAAAATTTTTTTGCCAAATATCTTTTGCTCAATTTGAAGACAATTAAATTGAGCAACTTTCAATATAGAATTCATATTTTTGCAACATCTCTAAGTTGCTCGATTTGACGTTCCGTGGTACACAATTTTTTATTTTTTTTTTATTTTTATAGAAACATACGTTCGCCTTAACGTCTTGCAAAAGTCAAAAAAAAATTTTTTTGCCAAATATCTTTTGCTCAATTTGAAGACAATTAAATTGAGCAACTTTCAATATAGAATTCATATTTTTGCAACATCTCTAAGTTGCTCATTTTGACGTTCCGTGGTACACAATTTTTTATTTTTTTTTTATTTTTATAGAAACATATGTTCGCCTTAACGTCTTGCAAAAGTCAAAAAAAATTTTTTTTGCCAAATATCTTTTGCTCAATTTGAAGACAATTAAATTGAGCAACTTTCTATATAGAATTCATATTTTTGCAACATCTCTAAGTTGCTCATTTTGACGTTCCGTGGTACACAATTTTTTATTTTTTTTTTATTTTTATAGAAACATACGTTCGCCTTAACTTCTCGCAAAAGTAAAAAAAAAATTTTTTTGCCAAATATCTTTTGCTCAATTTGAAGACAATTAAATTGAGCAACTTTCTATATAGAATTCATATTTTTGCAACATCTCTAAGTTGCTCATTTTGACGTTCCGTGGTACACAATTTTTTATTTTATTTTTATTTTTATAGAAACATACGTTCGACTTAACGTCTCGCAAAAGTCAAAAAAAAATTTTTTTTGCCAAATATCTTTTGCTCAATTTGAAGACAATTAAATTGAGCAACTTTCTATATAGAATTCATATTTTTGCAACATCTCTAAGTTGCTCATTTTGACGTTCCGTGGTACACAATTTTTTATTTTTTTTTTATTTTTATAGAAACATACGTTCGCCTTAACGTCTCGCAAAAGTCAAAAAAAATTTTTTTTGCCAAATATCTTTTGCTCAATTTAAAGACAAATTAATTGAGCAACTTTCTTTATAGAATTCATATTTTTGCAACTTCTCTAAGTTGCTCATTTTGACGTTCCGTGGTACACAATTTTTTATTTTTTTTTTATTTTTATAGAAACATACGTTCGCCTTAACGTCTCGCAAAAGTCAAAAAAAAATTTTTTTGCCAAATATCTTTTGCTCAATTTGAAGACAATTAAATTGAGCAACTTTCAATATAGAATTTATATTTTTGCAACATCTCTAAGTTGCTCATTTTGACGTTCCGTGGTACACAATTTTTTATTTTTTTTTTATTTTTATAGAAACATAGGTTCGCCTTAACGTCTCGCAAAAATCAAAAAAAAATTTTTTGGCAAATATCTTATGCTCAGTTTAAAGACAATTAAATTGAGCAACTTTCTTTATAGAATTCATATTTTTGCAACATCTCTAAGTTGCTCATTTTGACGTTCCGTGGTACACAATTTTTTATTTTTTTTTTATTTTTATAGAAACATACGTTCGCCTTAACGTCTCGCAAAAGTCAAAAAAAAATTTTTTTGCCAAATATCTTTTGCTCAATTTGAAGACAATTAAATTGAGCAACTTTCTTTATAGAATTCATATTTTTGCAACATCTCTAAGTTGCTCATTTTGACGTTCCGTGGTACACAATTTTTTATTTTTTTTTTATTTTTATAGAAACATACGTTCGCCTTAACGTCTCGCAAAAGTCAAAAAAAAATTTTTTTGCCAAATATCTTTTGCTCAATTTGAAGACAATTAAATTGAGCAACTTTCTTTATAGAATTCATATTTTTGAAACATCTCTAAGTTGCTCATTTTGACGTTCCGTGGTACACAATTTTTTATTTTTTTTTTATTTTTATAGAAACATACGTTCGCCTTAACGTCTCGCAAAAGTAAAAAAAAAATTTTTTTGCCAAATATCTTTTGTTCAATTTGAAGACAATTAAATTGAGCAACTTTCAATATAGAATTCATATTTTTGCAACATCTCTAAGTTGCTCATTTTGACGTTCCGTGGTACACAATTTTTTATTTTTTTTTTATTTTTATAGAAACATACGTTCGCCTTAACGTCTCGCAAAAGTAAAAAAAAAAATTTTTTGCCAAATATCTTTTGCTCAATTTGAAGACAATTTAATTGAGCAACTTTCAATATAGAATTCATATTTTTGCAACATCTCTAAGTTGCTCATTTTGACGTTCCGTGGTACACAATTTTTTATTTTTTTTTTATTTTTATAGAAACATACGTTCGCCTTAACGTCTCGCAAAAGTCAAAAAAAAATTTTTTTGCCAATTTGAAGACAATTAAATTGAGCAACTTTCTATATAGAATTCATATTTTTGCAACATCTCTAAGTTGCTCATTTTGACGTTCCGTGGTACACAATTTTTTATTTTTTTTTTATTTTTATAGAAACATACGTTCGCCTTAACGTCTCGCAAAAGTAAAAAAAAATTTTTTTTGCCAAATATCTTTTGCTCAATTTGAAGACAATTAAATTGAGCAACTTTCTATATAGAATTTATATTTTTGCAACATCTCTAAGTTGCTCATTTTGACGTTCCGTGGTACACAATTTTTTATTTTTTTTTTATTTTTATAGAAACATACGTTCGCCTTAACGTCTCGCAAAAGTCAAAAAAAATTTTTTTTGCCAAATATCTTTTGCTCAATTTAAAGACAATTAAATTGAGCAACTTTCAATATAGAATTCATTATTTTGCAACATCTCTAAGTTGCTCATTTTGACGTTCCGTGGTACACAATTTTTTATTTTTTTTTTAATTTTATAGAAACATACGTTCGCCTTAACGTCTCGCAAAATTCAAAAAAAAATTTTTTTGCCAAATATCTTTTGCTCAATTTGAAGACAATTAAATTGAGCAACTTTCAATATAGAATTCATATTTTTGCAACATCTCTAAGTTGCTCATTTTGACGTTCCGTGGTACACAATTTTTTATTTTTTTTTTATTTTTATAGAAACATACGTTCGCCTTAACGTCTCGCAAAAGTCAAAAAAAATTTTTTTTGCCAAATATCTTTTGCTCAATTTGAAGACAATTAAATTGAGCAACTTTCTTTATAGAATTCATATTTTTGCAACATCTCTAAGTTGCTCATTTTGACGTTCCGTGGTACACAATTTTTTATTTTTTTTTTATTTTTATAGAAACATACGTTCGCCTTAACGTCTCGCAAAAGTCAAAAAAATTTTTTTTTGCCAAATATCTTTTGCTCAATTTGAAGACAATTAAATTGAGCAACTTTCTTTATAGAATTCATATTTTTGCAACATCTCTAAGTTGCTCATTTTGACGTTTCGTGGTACACAATTTTTTATTTTTTTTTTATTTTTATAGAAACATACGTTCGCCTTAACGTCTCGCAAAAGTCAAAAAAAATTTTTTTTGCCAAATATCTTTTGCTCAATTTGAAGACAATTAAATTGAGCAACTTTCAATATAGAATTCATATTTTTGCAACATCTCTAAGTTGCTCATTTTGACGTTCCGTGGTACACAATTTTTTATTTTTTTTTTATTTTTATAGAAACATATGTTCGCCTTAACGTCTTGCAAAAGTCAAAAAAAATTTTTTTTGCCAAATATCTTTTGCTCAATTTGAAGACAATTAAATTGAGCAACTTTCTATATAGAATTCATATTTTTGCAACATCTCTAAGTTGCTCATTTTGACGTTCCGTGGTACACAATTTTTTATTTTTTTTTTATTTTTATAGAAACATAGGTTCGCCTTAACGTCTCGCAAAAGTCAAAACAAAATTTTTTTGCCAAATATCTTTCGCTCAATTTGAAGACAATTAAATTGAGCAACTTTCAATATAGAATTCATATTTTTGCAACATCTCTAAGTTGCTCATTTTGACGTTCCGTGGTACACAATTTTTTATTTTTTTTTTATTTTTATAGAAACATAGGTTCGCCTTAACGTCTCGCAAAAGTCAAAAAAAAATTTTTTTGCCAAATATCTTTTGCTCAATTTGAAGACAATTAAATTGAGCAACTTTCTTTATAGAATTCATATTTTTGCAACATCTCTAAGTTGCTCATTTTGACGTTCCGTGGTACACAATTTTTTATTTTTTTTTTATTTTTATAGAAACATACGTTCGCCTTAACGTCTCGCAAAAGTAAAAAAAAAATTTTTTTGCCAAATATCTTTTGCTCAATTTGAAGACAATTAAATTGAGCAACTTTCAATATAGAATTCATATTTTTGCAACATCTCTAAGTTGCTCATTTTGACGTTCCGTGGTACACAATTTTTTATTTTTTTTTTATTTTTATAGAAACATACGTTCGCCTTAACGTCTTGCAAAAGTCAAAAAAAATTTTTTTTGCCAAATATCTTTTGCTCAATTTGAAGACAATTAAATTGAGCAACTTTCAATATAGAATTCATATTTTTGCAACATCTCTAAGTTGCTCATTTTGACGTTCCGTGGTACACAATTTTTTATTTTTTTTTTATTTTTATAGAAACATATGTTCGCCTTAACGTCTTGCAAAAGTCAAAAAAAATTTTTTTTGCCAAATATCTTTTGCTCAATTTGAAGACAATTAAATTGAGCAACTTTCTATATAGAATTCATATTTTTGCAACATCTCTAAGTTGCTCATTTTGACGTTCCGTGGTACACAATTTTTTTTTTTTTTATATTTTTATAGAAACATAGGTTCGCCTTAACGTCTCGCAAAAGTAAAAAAAAAATTTTTTTGCCAAATATCTTTTGCTCAATTTGAAAACAATTAAATTGAGCAACTTTCAATATAGAATTCATATTTTTGCAACATCTCTAAGTTGCTCATTTTGACGTTCCGTTGTACACAATTTTTTATTTTTTTTTTATTTTTATAGAAACATACGTTCGCCTTAACTTCTCGCAAAAGTAAAAAAAAAAATTTTTTGCCAAATATCTTTTGCTCAATTTGAAGACAATTAAATTGAGCAACTATCTATATAGAATTCATATTTTTGCAACATCTCTAAGTTGCTCATTTTGACGTTCCGTGGTACACAATTTTTTATTTTTTTTTTATTTTTATAGAAACATACGTTCGCCTTAACGTCTCGCAAAAGTCAAAAAAAAATTTTTTTTGCCAAATATCTTTTGCTCAATTTGAAGACAATTAAATTGAGCAACTTTCTTTATAGAATTCATATTTTTGCAACATCTCTAAGTTGCTCATTTTGACGTTCCGTGGTACACAATTTTTTATTTTTTTTTTATTTTTATAGAAACATACGTTCGCCTTAACGTCTCGCAAAAGTCAAAAAAAAATTTTTTTTGCCAAATATCTTTTGCTCAATTTGAAGACAATTAAATTGAGCAACTATCTATATAGAATTCATATTTTTGCAACATCTCTAAGTTGCTCATTTTGACGTTCCGTGGTACACAATTTTTTATTTTTTTTTTATTTTTATAGAAACATACGTTCGCCTTAACGTCTCGCAAAAGTCAAAAAAAAATTTTTTTTGCCAAATATCTTTTGCTCAATTTGAAGACAATTAAATTGAGCAACTTTCTTTATAGAATTCATATTTTTGCAACATCTCTAAGTTGCTCATTTTGACGTTCCGTGGTACACAATTTTTTATTTTTTTTTTATTTTTATAGAAACATACGTTCGCCTTAACGTCTCGCAAAAGTCAAAAAAAATTTTTTTTGCCAAATATCTTTTGCTCAATTTGAAGACAATTAAATTGAGCAACTTTCAATATAGAATTCATATTTTTGCAACATCTCTAAGTTGCTCATTTTGACGTTCCGTGGTACACAATTTTTTATTTTTTTTTTATTTTTATAGAAACATACGTTCGCCTTAACTTCTCGCAAAAGTCAAAAAAAATTTTTTTTGCCAAATATCTTTTGCTCAATTTGAAGACAATTAAATTGAGCAACTTTCTTTATAGAATTCATATTTTTGCAACATCTCTAAGTTGCTCATTTTGACGTTCCGTGGTACACAATTTTTTATTTTTTTTTTATTTTTATAGAAACATACGTTCGCCTTAACGTCTCGCAAAAGTCAAAAAAAATTTTTTTTGCCAAATATCTTTTGCTCAATTTGAAGACAATTAAATTGAGCAACTTTCAATATAGAATTCATATTTTTGCAACATCTCTAAGTTGCTCATTTTGACGTTCCGTGGTACACAATTTTTTATTTTTTTTTTATTTTTATAGAAACATACGTTCGCCTTAACTTCTCGCAAAAGTCAAAAAAAATTTTTTTTGCCAAATATCTTTTGCTCAATTTGAAGACAATTAAATTGAGCAACTTTCAATATAGAATTCATTATTTTGCAACATCTCTAAGTTGCTCATTTTGACGTTCCGTGGTACACAATTTTTTATTTTTTTTTTATTTTTATAGAAACATACGTTCGCCTTAACGTCTCGCAAAATTCAAAAAAAAATTTTTTTGCCAAATATCTTTTGCTCAATTTGAAGACAATTAAATTGAGCAACTTTCAATATAGAATTCATATTTTTGCAACATGTCTAAGTTGCTCATTTTGACGTTCCGTGGTACACAATTTTTTATTTTTTTTTTATTTTTATAGAAACATACGTTCGCCTTAACGTCTCGCAAAAGTCAAAAAAAAATTTTTTTGCCAAATATCTTTTGCTCAATTTGAAGACAATTAAATTGAGCAACTTTCTATATAGAATTCATATTTTTGCAACATCTCTAAGTTGCTCATTTTGACGTTCCGTGGTACACAATTTTTTATTTTTTTTTTATTTTTATAGAAACATACGTTCGCCTTAACGTCTCGCAAAAGTCAAAAAAAATTTTTTTTGCCAAATATCTTTTGCTCAATTTGAAGACAATTAAATTGAGCAACTTTCTTTATAGAATTCATATTTTTGCAACATCTCTAAGTTGCTCATTTTGACGTTCCGTGGTACACAATTTTTTATTTTTTTTTTATTTTTATAGAAACATACGTTCGCCTTAACGTCTTGCAAAAGTCAAAAAAAAATTTTTTTGCCAAATATCTTTTGCTCAATTTGAAGACAATTAAATTGAGCAACTTTCTTTATAGAATTCATATTTTTGCAACATCTCTAAGTTGCTCATTTTGACGTTCCGTGGTACACAATTTTTTATTTTTATAGAAACATACGTTCGCCTTAACGTCTCGCAAAAGTCAAAAAAAAATTTTTTTGCCAAATATCTTTTGCTCAATTTGAAGACAATTAAATTGAGCAACTTTCTTTATAGAATTCATATTTTTGCAACATCTCTAAGTTGCTCATTTTGACGTTCCGTGGTACACAATTTTTTATTTTTTTTTTATTTTTATAGAAACATACGTTCGCCTTAACGTCTCGCAAAAGTCAAAAAAATTTTTTTTTGCCAAATATCTTTTGCTCAATTTGAAGACAATTAAATTGAGCAACTTTCTTTATAGAATTCATATTTTTGCAACATCTCTAAGTTGCTCATTTTGACGTTCCGTGGTACACAATTTTTTATTTTTTTTTTATTTTTATAGAAACATACGTTCGCCTTAACGTCTCGCAAAAGTCAAAAAAAAATTTTTTTGCCAAATATCTTTTGCTCAATTTGAAGACAATTAAATTGAGCAACTTTCTTTATAGAATTCATATTTTTGCAACATCTCTAAGTTGCTCATTTTGACGTTCCGTGGTACACAATTTTTTATTTTTTTTTTATTTTTATAGAAACATACGTTCGCCTTAACGTCTCGCAAAAGTCAAAAAAAAATTTTCTTGCCAAATATCTTTTGCTCAATTTGAAGACAATTAAATTGAGCAACTTTCTTTATAGAATTCATATTTTTGCAACATCTCTAAGTTGCTCATTTTGACGTTCCGTGGTACACAATTTTTTATTTTTTTTTTATTTTTATAGAAACATACGTTCGCCTTAACGTCTCGCAAAAGTCAAAAAAAATTTTTTTTGCCAAATATCTTTTGCTCAATTTGAAGACAATTAAATTGAGCAACTTTCTTTATAGAATTCATATTTTTGCAACATCTCTAAGTTGCTCATTTTGACGTTCCGTGGTACACAATTTTTTATTTTTTTTTTATTTTTATAGAAACATACGTTCGCCTTAACGTCTCGCAAAAGTCAAAAAAAATTTTTTTTGCCAAATATCTTTTGCTCAATTTGAAGACAATTAAATTGAGCAACTTTCTTTATAGAATTCATATTTTTGCAACATCTCTAAGTTGCTCATTTTGACGTTCCGTGGTACACAATTTTTTATTTTTTTTTTATTTTTATAGAAACATACGTTCGCCTTAACGTCTCGCAAAAGTCAAAAAAAAATTTTTTTGCCAAATATCTTTGGCTCAATTTGAAGACAATTAAATTGAGCAACTTTCTTTATAGAATTCATATTTTTGCAACATCTCTAAGTTGCTCATTTTGACGTTCCGTGGTACACAATTTTTTATTTTTTTTTTATTTTTATAGAAACATAGGTTCGCCTTAACGTCTCGCAAAAGTCAAAAAAAAATTTTTTTGCCAAATATCTTTTGCTCAATTTGAAAACAATTAAATTGAGCAACTTTCAATATAGAATTCATATTTTTGCAACATCTCTAAGTTGCTCATTTTGACGTTCCGTGGTACACAATTTTTTATTTTTTTTTTATTTTTATAGAAACATACGTTCGCCTTAACTTCTCGCAAAAGTCAAAAAAAAAATTTTTTGCCAAATATCTTTTGCTCAATTTGAAGACAATTAAATTGAGCAACTTTCTATATAGAATTCATATTTTTGCAAAATCTCTAAGTTGCTCATTTTGACGTTCCGTGGTACACAATTTTTTATTTTTTTTTTATTTTTATAGAAACATACGTTCGCCTTAACGTCTCGCAAAAGTCAAAAAAAAATTTTTTTGCCAAATATCTTTTGCTCAATTTGAAGACAATTAAATTGAGCAACTTTCAATATAGAATTCATATTTTTGCAACATCTCTAAGTTGCTCATTTTGACGTTCCGTGGTACACAATTTTTTATTTTTTTTTTATTTTTATAGAAACATACGTTCGCCTTAACGTCTCGCAAAAGTCAAAAAAAATTTTTTTTGCCAAATATCTTTTGCTCAATTTGAAGACAATTAAATTGAGCAACCTTCAATATAGAATTCATATTTTTGCAACATCTCTAAGTTGCTCATTTTGACGTTCCGTGGTACACAATTTTTTATTTTTTTTTTATTTTTATAGAAACATACGTTCGACTTAACGTCTCGCAAAAGTCAAAAAAAATTTTTTTTGCCAAATATCTTTTGCTCAATTTGAAGACAATTAAAATTGAGCAACTTTCAATATAAAATTAATATTTTTGCAACATCTCTAAGTTGCTCATTTTGACGTTCCGTGGTACACAATTTTTTATTTTTTTTTTATTTTTATAGAAACATACGTTCGCCTTAACGTCTCGCAAAAGTCAAAAAAAAATTTTTTTGCCAAATATCTTTTGCTCAATTTGAAGACAATTAAATTGAGCAACTTTCTTTATACAATTCATATTTTTGCAACATCTCTAAGTTGCTCATTTTGACGTTCCGTGGTACACAATTTTTTATTTTTTTTTTATTTTTATAGAAACATACGTTCGCCTTAACGTCTCGCAAAAGTCAAAAAAAAATTTTTTTGCCAAATATCTTTTGCTCAATTTGAAGACAATTAAATTGAGCAACTTTCTTTATAGAATTCATATTTTTGGAACATCTCTAAGTTGCTCATTTTGACGTTCCGTGGTACACAATTTTTTATTTTTTTTTTATTTTTATAGAAACATACGTTCGCCTTAACGTCTCGCAAAAGTCAAAAAAAATTTTTTTTGCCAAATATCTTTTGCTTAATTTGAAGACAATTAAATTGAGCAACTTTCTTTATAGAATTCATATTTTTGCAACATCTCTAAGTGGCTCATTTTGACGTTCCGTGGTACACAATTTTTTATTTTTTTTTTATTTTTATAGAAACATACGTTCGCCTTAACGTCTCGCAAAAGTCAAAAAAAATTTTTTTTGCCAAATATCTTTTGCTCAATTTGAAGACAATTAAATTGAGCAACTTTCTCTATAGAATTCATATTTTTGCAACATCTCTAAGTTGCTCATTTTGACGTTCCGTGGTACACAATTTTTTATTTTTTTTTTATTTTTATAGAAACATACGTTCGCCTTAACGTCTCGCAAAAGTCAAAAAAAAAATTTTTTGCCAAATATTTTTTGCTCAATTTGAAGACAATTAAATTGAGCAACTTTCAATATAGAATTCATATTTTTGCAACATCTCTAAGTTGCTCATTTTGACGTTCCGTGGTACACAATTTTTTATTTTTTTTTTATTTTTATAGGAACATACGTTCGCCTTAACGTCTCGCAAAAGTCAAAAAAAAATGTTTTGGCCAAATATCTTTTGCTCAATTTGAAGACAATTAAATTGAGCAACTTTCAATATAGAATTCATATTTTTGCAACATCTTTAAGTTGCTCATTTTGACGTTCCGTGGTACACAATTTTTTATTTTTTTTTTATTTTTATTGAAACATACGTTTGCCTTAACGTCTTGCAAAAGTCAAACAAAATTTTTTTTGCCAAATATCTTTTGCTCAATTTGAAGACAATTAAATTGAGCAACTTTCTATATAGAATTCATATTTTTGCAACATCTCTAAGTTGCTCATTTTGACGTTCCGTGGTACACAATTTTTTATTTTTTTTTTATTTTTATAGAAACATACGTTCGCCTTAACGTCTCGCAAAAGTCAAAAAAAAATTTTTTTGCCAAATATCTTTTGCTCAATTTGAAGACAATTAAATTGAGCAACTTTCTTTATAGAATTCATATTTTTGCAACATCTCTAAGTTGCTCATTTTGACGTTCCGTGGTACACAATTTTTTATTTTTTTTTTATTTTTATAGAAACATACGTTCGCCTTAACGTCTCGCAAAAGTCAAAAAAAATTTTTTTTGCCAAATATCTTTTGCTCAATTTGAAGACAATTAAATTGAGCAACTTTCCATATAGAATTCATATTTTTGCAACATCTCTAAGTTGCTCATTTTGACGTTCCGTGTTACACAATTTTTTATTTTTTTTTATTTTTATAGAAACATACGTTCGCCTTAACGTCTCGCAAAAGTCAAAAAAAAATTTTTTTGCCAAATATCTTTTGCTAAATTTGAAGACAAATAAATTGAGCAACTTTCTTTATAGAATTCATATTTTTGCAACATCTCTAAGTTGCTCATTTTGACGTTCTGTGGTACACCATTTTTTATTTTTTTTTTATTTTTATAGAAACATACGTTCGCCTTAACGTCTCGCAAAAGTCAAAAAAAAATTTTTTTGCCAAATATCTTTTGCTCAATTTGAAGACAATTAATTTGAGCAACTTTCTTTATAGAATTCATATTTTTGCAACATCTCTAAGTTGCTCATTTTGACGTTCCGTGGTACACAATTTTTTATTTTTTTTTTATTTTTATAGAAACATACGTTCGCCTTAACGTCTCGCAAAAGTCAAAAAAAATTTTTTTTGCCAAATATCTTTTGCTCAATTTGAAGACAATTAAATTGAGCAACCTTCAATATAGAATTCATATTTTTGCAACATCTCTAAGTTGCTCATTTTGACGTTCCGTGGTACACAATTTTTTATTTTTTTTTTATTTTTATAGAAACATACGTTCGACTTAACGTCTCGCAAAAGTCAAAAAAAATTTTTTTTGCCAAATATCTTTTGCTCAATTTGAAGACAATAGAATTGAGCAACTTTCAATATAAAATTAATATTTTTGCAACATCTCTAAGTTGCTCATTTTGACGTTCCGTGGTACACAATTTTTTATTTTTTTTTTATTTTTATAGAAACATACGTTCGCCTTAACGTCTCGCAAAAGTCAAAAAAAAATTTTTTTGCCAAATATATTTTGCTCAATTTGAAGACAATTAAATTGAGCAACTTTCTTTATACAATTCATATTTTTGCAACATCTCTAAGTTGCTCATTTTGACGTTCCGTGGTACACAATTTTTTATTTTTTTTTTATTTTTATAGAAACATACGTTCGCCTTAACGTCTCGCAAAAGTAAAAAAAAAATTTTTTTGCCAAATATCTTTTGCTCAATTTGAAGACAATTAAATTGAGCAACTTTCTTTATAGAATTCATATTTTTGCAACATCTCTAAGTTGCTCATTTTGACGTTCCGTGGTACACAATTTTTTATTTTTTTTTTATTTTTATAGAAACATACGTTCGCCTTAACGTCTCGCAAAAGTCAAAAAAAATTTTTTTTGCCAAATATCTTTTGCTTAATTTGAAGACAATTAAATTGAGCAACTTTCTTTATAGAATTCACATTTTTGCAACATCTCTAAGTGGCTCATTTTGACGTTCCGTGGTACACAATTTTTTATTTTTTTTTTATTTTTATAGAAACATACGTTCGCCTTAACGTCTCGCAAAAGTAAAAAAATTTTTTTTTTGCCAAATATCTTTTGCTCAATTTGAAGACAATTAAATTGAGCAACTTTCTCTATAGAATTCATATTTTTGCAACATCTCTAAGTTGCTCATTTTGACGTTCCGTGGTACACAATTTTTTATTTTTTTTTTATTTTTATAGAAACATACGTTCGCCTTAACGTCTCGCAAAAGTCAAAAAAAAATTTTTTTGCCTAATATCTTTTGCTCAATTTGAAGACAATTAAATTGAGCAACTTTCAATATAGAATTCATATTTTTGCAACATCTTTAAGTTGCTCATTTTGACGTTCCGTGGTACACAATTTTTTATTTTTTTTTTATTTTTATTGAAACATACGTTTGCCTTAACGTCTTGCAAAAGTCAAACAAAATTTTTTTTGCCAAATATCTTTTGCTCAATTTGAAGACAATTAAATTGAGCAACTTTCAATATAGAATTCATATTTTTGCAACATCTCTAAGTTGCTCATTTTGACGTTCCGTGGTACACAATTTTTTATTTTTTTTTTATTTTTATTGAAACATACGTTTGCCTTAACGTCTTGCAAAAGTCAAACAAAATTTTTTTTGCCAAATATCTTTTGCTCAATTTTAAGACAATTAAATTGAGCAACTTTCTATATAGAATTCATATTTTTGCAACATCTCTAAGTTGCTCATTTTGACGTTCCGTGGTACACAATTTTTTATTTTTTTTTTATTTTTATAGAAACATAGGTTCGCCTTAACGTCTCGCAAAAGTCAAAAAAAATTTTTTTTGCCAAATATCTTTTGCTCAATTTGAAGACAATTAAATTGAGCAACTTTCTTTATAGAATTCATATTTTTGCAACATCTCTAAGTTGCTCATTTTGACGTTCCGTGGTACACAATTTTTTATTTTTTTTTTATTTTTATAGAAACATACGTTCGCCTTAACGTCTCGCAAAAATCAAAAAAAATTTTTTTTGCCAAATATCTTTTGCTTAATTTGAAGACAATTAAATTGAGCAACTTTCTTTATAGAATTCATATTTTTGCAACATCTCTAAGTGGCTCATTTTGACGTTCCGTGGTACACAATTTTTTATTTTTTTTTTATTTTTATAGAAACATACGTTCGCCTTAACGTCTCGCAAAAGTCAAAAAAAAATTTTTTTGCCAAATATCTTTTGCTCAATTTGAAGACAATTAAATTGAGCAACTTTCTCTATAGAATTCATATTTTTGCAACATCTCTAAGTTGCTCATTTTGACGTTCCGTGGTACACAATTTTTTATTTTTTTTTTATTTTTATAGAAACATACGTTCGCCTTAACGTCTCGCAAAAGTCAAAAAAAAATTTTTTTGCCAAATATCTTTTGCTCAATTTGAAGACAATTAAATTGAGCAACTTTCAATATAGAATTCATATTTTTGCAACATCTCTAAGTTGCTCATTTTGACGTTCCGTGGTACACAATTTTTTATTTTTTTTTTATTTTTATAGGAACATACGTTCGCCTTAACGTCTCGCAAAAGTCAAAAAAAAATGTTTTGGCCAAATATCTTTTGCTCAATTTGAAGACAATTAAATTGAGCAACTTTCAATATAGAATTCATATTTTTGCAACATCTTTAAGTTGCTCATTTTGACGTTCCGTGGTACACAATTTTTTATTTTTTTTTTATTTTTATTGAAACATACGTTTGCCTTAACGTCTTGCAAAAGTCAAACAAAATTTTTTTTGCCAAATATCTTTTGCTCAATTTGAAGACAATTAAATTGAGCAACTTTCAATATAGAATTCATATTTTTGCAACATCTCTAAGTTGCTCATTTTGACGTTCCGTGGTACACAATTTTTTAATTTTTTTTTATTTTTATTGAAACATACGTTTGCCTTAACGTCTTGCAAAAGTCAAACAAATTTTTTTTTGCCAAATATTATTTGCTCAATTTGAAGACAATTAAATTGAGCAACTTTCTATATAGAATTCATATTTTTGCAACATCTCTAAGTTGCTCATTTTGACGTTCCGTGGTACACAATTTTTTATTTTTTTTTTATTTTTATAGAAACATAGGTTTGCCTTAACGTCTCGCAAAAGTCAAAAAAAAATTTTTTTGCCAAATATCTTTTGCTCAATTTGAAGACAATTAAATTGAGCAACTTTCAATATAGAATTCATATTTTTGCAACATCTCTAAGTTACTCATTTTGACGTTCCGTGGTACACAATTTTTTATTTTTTTTTTATTTTTATAGAAACATACGTTCGCCTTAACGTCTCGCAAAAGTCAAAAAAAATTTTTTTTGCCAAATATCTTTTGCTCAATTTGAAGACAATTAAATTGAGCAACTTTCTTTATAGAATTCATATTTTTGCAACATCTCTAAGTTGCTCATTTTGACGTTCCGTGGTACACAATTTTTTATTTTTTTTTTATTTTTATAGAAACATACGTTCGCCTTAACGTCTCGCAAAAGTCAAAAAAAAATTTTTTTGCCAAATATCTTTTGCTCAATTTGAAGACAATTAAATTGAGCAACTTTCCATATAGAATTCATATTTTTGCAACATCTCTAAGTTGCTCATTTTGACGTTCCGTGTTACACAATTTTTTATTTTTTTTTATTTTTATAGAAACATACGTTCGCCTTAACGTCTCGCAAAAGTCAAAAAAAAATTTTTTTGCCAAATATCTTTTGCTAAATTTGAAGACAAATAAATTGAGCAACTTTCTTTATAGAATTCATATTTTTGCAACATCTCTAAGTTGCTCATTTTGACGTTCTGTGGTACACCATTTTTTATTTTTTTTTTATTTTTATAGAAACATACGTTCGCCTTAACGTCTCGCAAAAGTCAAAAAAAAATTTTTTTGCCAAATATCTTTTGCTCAATTTGAAGACAATTAACTTGAGCAACTTTCTTTATAGAATTCATATTTTTGCAACATCTCTAAGTTGCTCATTTTGACGTTCCGTGGTACACAATTTTTTATTTTTTTTTTATTTTTATAGAAACATACGTTCGCCTTAACGTCTCGCAAAAGTCAAAAAAAAATTTTTTTGCCAAATATCTTTTGCTCAATTTGAAGACAATTAAATTGAGCAACTTCCTTAATAGAATTCATATTTTTGCAATATCTCTAAGTTGCTCATTTTGACGTTCCGTGGTACACAATTTTTTATTTTTTTTTATTTTTATAGAAACATACGTTCGCCTTAACGTCTCGCAAAAGTCAAAAAAAAATTTTTTGCCAAATATCTTTTGCTCAATTTGAAGACAATTAAATTGAGCAACTTACTTTATAGAATTCATATTTTTGCAACATCTCTAAGTTGCTCATTTTGACGTTCCGTGGTACACAATTTTTTATTTTTTTTTTATTTTTATAGAAACATACGTTCGCCTTAACGTCTCGCAAAAATCAAAAAAAAATTTTTTTGCCAAATATCTTTTGCTCAATTTGAAGACAATTAAAATGAGCAACTTTCTTTATAGAATTCATATTTTTGCAGCATCTCTAAGTTGCTCATTTTGACGTTCTGTGGTACACCATTTTTTATTTTTTTTTTATTTTTATAGAAACATACGTTCGCCTTAACGTCTCGCAAAAGTCAAAAAAATTTTTTTTTGCCAAATATCTTTTGCTCAATTTGAAGACAATTAAATTGAGCAACTTTATTTATAGAATTCATATTTTTGCAACATCTCTAAGTTGCTCATTTTGACGTTCCGTGGTACACAATTTTTTATTTTTTTTTTATTTTTATAGAAACATACGTTCGCCTTAACGTCTCGCAAAAGTCAAAAAAAAATTTTTTTGCCAAATATCTTTTGCTCAATTTGAAGACAATTAAATTGAGCAACTTCCTTTATAGAATTCATATTTTTGCAACATCTCTAAGTTGCTCATTTTGACGTTCCGTGGTACACAATTTTTTATTTTTTTTTATTTTTATAGAAACATAGGTTCGCCTTAACGTCTCGCAAAAGTCAAAAAAAAATTTTTTGCCAAATATCTTATGCTCAATTTGAAGACAATTAAATTGAGCAACTTTCTTTATAGAATTCATATTTTTGCAACATCTCTAAGGTGCTCATTTTGACGTTCCGTGGTACACAATTTTTTATTTTTTTTTTATTTTTATAGAAACATACGTTCGCCTTAACGTCTCGCAAAAGTCAAAAAAAATTTTTTTTGCCAAATATCTTTTGCTCAATTTGAAGACAATTAAATTGAGCAACTTTCTTTATAGAATTCATATTTTTGCAGCATCTCTAAGTTGCTCATTTTGACGTTCTGTGGTACACCATTTTTTATTTTTTTTTTATTTTTATAGAAACATACGTTCGCCTTAACGTCTCGCAAAAGTCAAAAAATTTTTTTTTTGCCAAATATCTTTTGCTCAATTTGAAGACAATTAAATTGAGCAACTTTGTTTATAGAATTCATATTTTTGCAACATCTCTAAGTTGCTCATTTTGACGTTCCGTGGTACACAATTTTTTATTTTTTTTTTATTTTTATAGAAACATACGTTCGCCTTAACGTCTCGCAAAAGTCAAAAAAAAATTTTTTTGCCAAATATCTTTTGCTCAATTTGAAGACAATTAAATTGAGCAACTTTCTTTATAGAATTCATATTTTTGCAACATCTCTAAGTTGCTCATTTCGACGTTCCGTGGTACACAATTTTTTATTTTTTTTTTATTTTTATAGAAACATACGTTCGCCTTAACGTCTCTCAAAAGTCAAAAAAAAATTTTTTTGCCAAATATCTTTGGCTCAATTTGAAGACAATTAAATTGAGCAACTTTCTTTATAGAATTCATATTTTTGCAACATCTCTAAGTTGCTCATTTTGACGTTCCGTGGTACACAATTTTTTATTTTTTTTTTATTTTTATAGAAACATACGTTCGCCTTAACGTCTCGCAAAAGTCAAAAAAAATTTTTTTTGCCAAATATCTTTTGCTCAATTTGAAGACAATTAAATTGAGCAACTTTCTTTATAGAATTCATATTTTTGCAACATCTCTAAGTTGCTCATTTCGACGTTCCGTGGTACACAATTTTTTATTTTTTTTTTATTTTTATAGAAACATACGTTCGCCTTAACGTCTTGCAAAAGTCAAAAAAAAATTTTTTTGCCAAATATCTTTTGCTCAATTTGAAGACAATTAAATTGAGCAACTTTCAATATAGAATTCATATTTTTGCAACATTTCTAAGTTGCTCATTTTGACGTTCCGTGGTACACAATTTTTTATTTTTTTTTTATTTTTATAGAAACATAGGTTCGCCTTAACGTCTCGCAAAAGTCAAAAAAAAATTTTTTGCCAAATATCTTATGCTTAATTTGAAGACAATTAAATTGAGCAACTTTCTTTATAGAATTCATATTTTTGCAACATCTCTAAGTTGCTCATTTTGACGTTCCGTGGTACACAATTTTTTTTTTTTTTTTTTTTTTATAGAAACATACGTTCGCCTTAACGTCTCGCAAAAGTCAAAAAAAAATTTTTTGCCAAATATCTTTTGCTCAATTTGAAGACAATTAAATTGAGCAACTTTCTTGATAGAATTCATATTTTTGCAACATCTCTAAGTTGCTCATTTTGACGTTCCGTGGTACACAATTTTTTATTTTTTTTTTATTTTTATAGAAACATAGGTTCGCCTTAACGTCTCGCAAAAGTCAAAAAAAAATTTTTTTGCCAAATATCTTTTGCTCAATTTGAAGACAATTAAATTGAGCAACTTTCTTTATAGAATTCATATTTTTGCAACATCTCTAAGTTGCTCATTTTGACGTTCCGTGGTACACAATTTTTTATTTTTTTTTTATTTTTATAGAAACATACGTTCGCCTTAACGTCGCGCAAAAGTCAAAAAAAATTTTTTTTGCCAAATATCTTTTGCTCAATTTGAAGACAATTAAATTGAGCAACTTTCTTTATAGAATTCATATTTTTGCAACATTTCTAAGTTGCTCATTTTGACGTTCCGTGGTACACAATTTTTTATTTTTTTTTTATTTTTATAGAAACATACGTTCGCCTTAACGTCTCGCAAAAGTCAAAAAAAATTTTTTTTGCCAAATATCTTTTGCTTAATTTGAAGACAATTAAATTGAGCAACTTTCTTTATAGAATTCATATTTTTGCAACATCTCTAAGTTGCTCATTTTGACGTTCCGTGGTACACAATTTTTTATTTTTTTTTTATTTTTATAGAAACATAGGTTCGCCTTAACGTCTCGCAAAAGTCAAAAAAAATTTTTTTTGCCAAATATCTTTTGCTCAATTTGAAGACAATTAAATTGAGCAACTTTCTTTATAGAATTCATATTTTTGCAACATCTCTAAGTTGCTCATTTTGACGTTCCGTGGTACACAATTTTTTATTTTTTTTTTATTTTTATAGAAACATAGGTTCGCCTTAACGTCTCGCAAAAGTCAAAAAAAAATTTTTTGCCAAATATCTTATGCTCAATTTGAAGACAATTAAATTGAGCAACTTTCTTTATCGAATTCATATTTTTGCAACATCTCTAAGTTGCTCATTTTGACGTTCCGTGGAACACAATTTTTTATTTTTTTTTTATTTTTATAGAAACATACGTTCGCCTTAACGTCTCGCAAAAGTAAAAAAAAATTTTTTTTGCCAAATATCTTTTGCTCAATTTGAAGACAATTAAATTGAGCAACTTTCTTTATAGAATTCATATTTTTGCAACATCTCTAAGTTGCTCATTTTGACGTTCCGTGGTACACAATTTTTTATTTTTTTTTTATTTTTATAGAAACATACGTTCGCCTTGACGTCTCGCAAAAGTCAAAAAAAATTTTTTTTGAAAAATATCTTTTGCTCAATTTGAAGACAATTAAATTGAGCAACTTTCAATATAGAATTCATATTTTTGCAACATCTCTAAGTTGCTCATTTTGACGTTCCGTGGTACACAATTTTTTATTTTTTTTTTATTTTTATAGAAACATACGTTCGCCTTAACGTCTCGCAAAAGTCAAAAAAAAAATTTTTTGCCAAATATCTTTTGCTCAATTTGAAGACAATTAAATTGAGCAACTTTCTTTATAGAATTCATATTTTTGCAATAAAACAATTAAATTGAGCAACTTTCTTTTTAGAATTCATATTTTTGCAACATCTCTAAGTTGCTCATTTTGACGTTCCGTGGTACACAATTTTTTATTTTTTTTTTATTTTTATAGAAACATACGTTCGCCTTAACGTCTCGCAAAAGTCAAAAAAAAATTTTTTTGCCAAATATCTTTTGCTCAATTTGAAGACAATTAAATTGAGCAACTTTCTTTATAGAATTCATATTTTTGCAACATCTCTAAGTTGCTCATTTTGACGTTCCGTGGTACACAATTTTTTATTTTTTTTTTATTTTTATAGAAACATAGGTTCGCCTTAACGTCTCGCAAAAGTAAAAAAAAATTTTTTTGCCAAATATCTTATACTGAATTTGAAGACAATTAAATTGAGCAACTTTCTATATAGAATTCATATTTTTGCAACATCTCTAAGTTGCTCATTTTGACGTTCCGTGGTACACAATTTTTTATTTTTTTTTTATTTTTATAGAAACATACGTTCGCCTTAACGTCTCGCAAAAGTCAAAAAAAAATTTTTTTGCCAAATATCTTTTGCTCAATTTGAAGACAATTAAATTGAGCAACTTTCTTTATAGAATTCATATTTTTGCAACATCTCTAAGTTGCTCATTTTGACGTTCCGTGGTACAAAATTTTTTATTTTTTTTTTATTTTTATAGAAACATACGTTCGCCTTAACGTCTCGCAAAAGTCAAAAAAAAATTTTTTTGCCAAATATCTTTTGCTCAATTTGAAGACAATTAAATTGAGCAACTTTCAATATAGAATTCATATTTTTGCAACATCTCTAAGTTGCTCATTTTGACGTTCCGTGGTACACAATTTTTTATTTTTTTTTTATTTTTATAGAAACATACGTTCGCCTTAACGTCTCGCAAAAGTCAAAAAAAAATTTTTTTGCCAAATATCTTTTGCTCAATTTGAAGACAATTAAATTGAGCAACTTTCTTTATAGAATTCATATTTTTGCAACATCTCTAAGTTGCTCATTTTGACGTTCCGTGGTACACAATTTTTTATTTTTTTTTTATTTTTATAGAAACATACGTTCGCCTTAACGTCTCGCAAAAGTCAAAAAAAATTTTTTTTGCCAAATATCTTTTGCTCAATTTGAAGACAATTAAATTGAGCAACTTTCTTTATAGAATTCATATTTTTGCAACATCTCTAAGTTGCTCATTTTGACGTTCCGTGGTACACAATTTTTTATTTTTTTTTTCATTTTTATAGAAACATACGTTCGCCTTAACGTCTCGCAAAAGTCAAAAAAAATTTTTTTTGCCAAATATCTTTTGCTCAATTTGAAGACAATTAAATTGAGCAACTTTCTTTATAGAATTCATATTTTTGCAACATCTCTAAGTTGCTCATTTTGACGTTCCGTGGTACACAATTTTTTATTTTTTTTTTATTTTTATAGAAACATAGGTTCGCCTTAACGTCTCGCAAAAGTCAAAAAAAATTTTTTTTGCCAAATATCTTATGCTCAATTTGAAGACAATTAAATTGAGCAACTTTCTATATAGAATTCATATTTTTGCAACATCTCTAAGTTGCTCATTTTGACGTTCCGTGGTACACAATTTTTTATTTTTTTTTTATTTTTATAGAAACATAGGTTCGCCTTAACGTCTCGCAAGAGTCAAAAAAAAATTATTTTGCCAAATATCTTTTGCTTAATTTGAAGACAATTAAATTGAGCAACTTTCTTTATAGAATTCATATTTTTGCAACATCTCTAAGTTGCTCATTTTGACGTTCCGTGGTACACAATTTTTTATTTTTTTTTTATTTTTATAGAAACATAGGTTCGCCTTAACGTCTCGCAAAAGTCAAAAAAAATTTTTTTGCCAAATATCTTATGCTCAATTTGAAGACAATTAAATTGAGCAACTTTCTATATAGAATTCATATTTTTGCAACATCTCTAAGTTGCTCATTTTGACGTTCCGTGGTACACAATTTTTTATTTTTTTTTTATTTTTATAGAAACATACGTTCGCCTTAACGTCTCGCAAAAGTCAAAAAAAATTTTTTTTGCCAAATATCTTTTGCTTAATTTGAAGACAATTAAATTGAGCAACTTTCTTTATAGAATTCATATTTTTGCAACATCTCTAAGTTGCTCATTTTGACGTTCCGTGGTACACAATTTTTTATTTTTTTTTTTATTTTTATAGAAACATAGGTTCGCCTTAACGTCTCGCAAAAGTCAAAAAAAATTTTTTTTGCCAAATATCTTTTGCTCAATTTGAAGACAATTAAATTGAGCAACTTTCTTTATAGAATTCATATTTTTGCAACATCTCTAAGTTGCTCATTTTGACGTTCCGTGGTACACAATTTTTTATTTTTTTTTTATTTTTATAGAAACATAGGTTCGCCTTAACGTCTCGCAAAAGTCAAAAAAAAATTTTTTGCCAAATATCTTATGCTCAATTTGAAGACAATTAAATTGAGCAACTTTCTTTATCGAATTCATATTTTTGCAACATCTCTAAGTTGCTCATTTTGACGTTCCGTGGTACACAATTTTTTATTTTTTTTTTATTTTTATAGAAACATACGTTCGCCTTAACGTCTCGCAAAAGTCAAAAAAAAATTTTTTTGCCAAATATCTTTTGCTCAATTTGAAGACAATTAAATTGAGCAACTTTCAATATAGAATTCATATTTTTGCAACATCTCTAAGTTGCTCATTTTGACGATCCGTGGTACACAATTTTTTTTTTTTTTTTTATTTTTTTTTTATTTTTATAGAAACATACGTTCGCCTTAACGTCTCGCAAAAGTCAAAAAAAATTTTTTTTGCCAAATATCTTTTGCTCAATTTGAAGACAACTAAATTGAGCAACTTTCTTTATAGAATTCATATTTTTGCAACATCTCTAAGTTGCTCATTTTGACGTTCCGTGGTACACAATTTTTTATTTTTTTTTTATTTTTATAGAAACATAGGTTCGCCTTAACGTCTCGCAAAAGTCAAAAAAAATTTTTTTGCCAAATATCTTATGCTCAATTTGAAGACAATTAAATTGAGCAACTTTCTATATAGAATTCATATTTTTGCAACATCTCTAAGTTGCTCATTTTGACGTTCCGTGGTACACAATTTTTATTTTTTTTTTATTTTTATAGAAACATACGTTCGCCTTAACGTCTCGCTCAATTTTGAAAAAATAATCTAAATTGTCAATTTTAATAAAATAAACTAAATTGTCAATTTTAATAAAATAAACTAAATTGTCAATTTTAATAAAATAAACTAATTTGTCAATTTTGAAAAAATAAACTAATTTGTCAATTTTGAAAAAATAAACTAATTTGTCATTTTTGAAAAAATAAACTAATTTGTCTTTTTTAATAAAATAAACTAATTTGTCATTTTTAATAAAATAAACTAAATTGTCAATTTTGAAAAAATAAACTAATTTGTCAATTTTGAAAAAATAAACTAATTTGTCATTTTTGAAAAAATAAACTAATTTGTCTTTTTTAATAAAATAAACTAATTTGTCAATTTTAATAAAATAAACTAATTAGTCAATTTTGAAAAAATAAATTATTTGGTCAATTTTAATAAAATAAACTAATTTGTCTATATTAATAAAATAAACTAAATTGTCAATTTTAATAAAATAAACTAATTTGTCAATTTTAATAAAATAAAGTAATTTGTCAATTTTGAAAAAATAAACTAATTTGTCAATTTTGAAAAAATAAACTAATTTGTCATTTTTAATAAAATAAACTAAATTGTCTATTTTAATAAAATAAACTAAATTGTCAATTTTAATAAAATAAACTAATTTGTCAATTTTAATAAAATAAACTAAATTGTCAATTTTAATAAAATAAACTAATTTGTCAATTTTGAAAAAATAAACTAATTTGTCATTTTTGAAAAAATAAACTAATTTGTCATTTTTAATAAAATAAACTAAATTGTCTATTTTAATAAAATAAACTAAATTGTCAATTTTAATAAAATAAACTAATTTGTCAATTTTAATAAAATAAACTAATTTGTCAATTTTGAAAAAATAAACTAATTTGTCAATTTTGAAAAAATAAACTAATTTGTCATTTTTGAAAAAATAAACTAATTTGTCTTTTTTAATAAAATAAACTAATTTGTCATTTTTAATAAAATAAACTAAATTGTCAATTTTAATAAAATAAACTAAATTGTCAATTTTAATAAAATAAACTAAATTGACAATTTTAATAAAATAAACTAAATTGTCAATTTTAATAAAATAAACTAATTAGTCAATTTTGAAAAAATAAATTATTTGGTCAATTTTAATAAAATAAACTAATTTGTCTATATTAATAAAATAAACTAAATTGTCAATTTTAATAAAATAAACTAATTTGTCAATTTTAATAAAATAAAGTAATTTGTCAATTTTGAAAAAATAAACAAATTTGTCATTTTTGAAAAAATAAACTAATTTGTCATTTTTAATAAAATAAACTAAATTGTCTATTTTAATAAAATAAACTAAATTGTCAATTTTAATAAAATAAACTAATTTGTCAATTTTAATAAAATAAACTAATTTGTCAATTTTGAAAAAATAAACTAATTTGTCAATTTTGAAAAAATAAACTAATTTGTCATTTTTGAAAAAATAAACTAATTTGTCATTTTTGAAAAAATAAACTAATTTGTCAATTTTAATAAAATAAACTAAATTGTCAATTTTAATAAAATAAACTAATTTGTCAATTTTGAAAAAATAAATTATTTGGTCAATTTTAATAAAATAAACTAATTTGTCAATTTTGAAAAAATAAACTAATTTGTCAATTTTAATAAAATAAACTAAATTGTCAATTTTGAAAAAATAAACTAAATTGTCAATTTTAATAAAATAAACTAATTTGTCAATTTTAATAAAATAAACTAATTTGTGAATTTTAATAAAATAAACTAATTTGTCAATTTTGAAAATATAAACTAAATTGTCTATTTTGAAAAAATAAACTAAATTGTCAATTTTAATAAAATAAACTAAATTGTCAATTTTAATAAAATAAACTAATTTGTCAATTTTGAAAAAATAAACTAAATTGTCAATTTTGAAAAAATAAACTAATTTGTCAATTTTAATAAAATAAACTAATTTGTCAATTTTAATAAAATAAACAAATTTGTCAATTTTGAAAAAATAAACTAATTTGGCAATTTTAATAAAATAAACTAATTTGTCAATTTTGAAAAAATAAACTAATTTGTCAATTTTAATAAAATAAACTAAATTGTCAATTTTAATAAAATAAACTAATTTCTCAATTTTAATAAAATAAACTAAATTGTCAATTTTAATAAAATAAACTAATTTGTCAATTTTAATAAAATAAACTAATTTGTCAATTTTAATAAAATAAACTAATTTGTCAATTTTAATAAAGTAAACTAATTTGTCAATTTGAATAAAATAAACTAATTTGTCAATTTTAATAAAATAAACTAATTTGTCATTTTTGAAAAAATAAACTAATTTGTCAATTTTAATAAAATAAACTAAATTGTCAATTTTAATAAAATAAACTAATTTGTCAATTTTAATAAAATAAACTAATTTGTCAATTTTAATAAAATAAACTAAATTGTCAATTTTGAAAATATAAACTAATTTGTCAATTTTAATAAAATAAACTAATTTGTCAATTTTGAAAATATAAACTAAATTGTGTATTTTGAAAAAATAAACTAAATTGTCTATTTTGAAAAAATAAACTAATTTGTCAATTTTAATAAAATAAACTAATTTGTCATTTTTGAAAAAATAAACTAATTTGTCCATTTTAATAAAATAAACTAAATTGTCAATTTTAATAAAATAAACTAATTTGTCAATTTTGAAAAAATAAACTAAATTGTCAATTTTGAAAAAATAAACTAATTTGTCAATTTTAATAAAATAAACTAATTTGTCAATTTTAATAAAATAAACAAATTTGTCAATTTTGAAAAAATAAACTAATTTGGCAATTTTAATAAAATAAACTAATTTGTCATTTTTGAAAAAATAAACTAATTTGTCAATTTTGAAAATATAAACTAAATTGTCTATTTTGAAAAAATAAACTAAATTGTCAAATTTGAAAAAATAAACTAAATTGTCAATTTTAATAAAATAAACTAATTTCTCAATTTTAATAAAATAAACTAAATTGTCAATTTTAATAAAATAAACTAATTTGTCAATTTTAATAAAATAAACTAATTTGTCAATTTTAATAAAATAAACTAATTTGTCAATTTTAATAAAATAAACTAAATTGTCAATTTTGAAAAAATAAACTAATTTGTCAATTTTGAAAAAATAAACTAAATTGTCAATTTTGAAAAAATAAACTAAATTGTCTATTTTAATAAAATAAACTAATTTGTCAATTTTGAAAAAATAAACTAAATTGTCTATTTTGAAAAAATAAACTAAATTGTAAATTTTGAACAAATAAACTAAATTGTCAAATTTGAAAAAATAAACTAAATTGTCAATTTTAATAAAATAAACTAAATTGTCTATTTTGAAAAAATAAACTAAATTGTAAATTTTGAACAAATAAACTAAATTGTCAAATTTGAAAAAATAAACTAAATTGTCTATTTTAATAAAATAAACTAATTTGTCAATTTTGAAAAAATAAACTAATTTGTCAATTTTGAAAAAATAAACTAAATTGTCAATTTTGAAAAAATAAACTAAATTGTCTATTTTAATAAAATAAACTAATTTGTCAATTTTGAAAAAATAAACTAAATTGTCTATTTTAATAAAATAAACTAATTTGTCAATTTTAATAAAATAAACTAAATTGTCAATTTTGAAAAAATAAACTAATTTGTCAATTTTGAAAAAATAAACAAAATAAAAAAAAAAATAAACTAATTTGTCAATTTTGAAAAAATAAACTAAATTGTCTATTTTAATAAAATAAACTAATTTGTCAATTTTAATAAAATAAACTAAATTGTCTGTTTTGAAAAAATAAACTAATTTGTCAATTTTAATAAAATAAACTAAATTGTCAATTTTAATAAAATAAACTAAATTGTATATTTTAATAAAATAAACTAATTTGTCAATTTTGAAAAAATAAACTAAATTGTCAATTTTGAAAAAATAAACTAATTTGTCAATTTTGAAAAAATAAACAAAATTGTCAATTTTGAAAAAATAAACTAAATTGTCAATTTTAATAAAATAAACTAAATTGTCTATTTTAATAAAATAAACTAATTTGTGAATTTTGAAAAAATAAACTAAATTGTCTATTTTAATAAAATAAACAAAATTGTCAATTTTAATAAAATAAACTAATTTGTCAATTTTGAAAAAATAAACTAAATTGTCTATTTTAATAAAATAAACTAATTTGTCAATTTTGAAAAAATAAACTAAATTGTCTATTTTAATAAAATAAACAAAATTGTCAATTTTAATAAAATAAACTAATTTGTCAATTTTGAAAAAATAAACTAATTTGTGAATTTTAATAAAATAAACTAATTTGTCAATTTTGAAAATATAAACTAAATTGTCTATTTTAATAAAATAAACTAATTTGTCAATTTTGAAAAAATAAACTAAATTGTCTATTTTAATAAAATAAACTAATTTGTCAATTTTAATAAAATAAACTAAATTGTCAATTTTAATAAAATAAACTAAATTGTATATTTTAATAAAATAAACTAATTTGTCAATTTTGAAAAAATAAACTAAATTGTCTATTTTAATAAAATAAACAAAATTGTCAATTTTAATAAAATAAACTAATTTGTCAATTTTGAAAAAATAAACTAAATTGTCTATTTTAATAAAATAAACTAATTTGTCAATTTTGAAAAAATAAACTAAATTGTCTATTTTTATAAAATAAACAAAATACTAATTTGTCAATTTTGAAAAAATAAACTAATTTGTGAATTTTAATAAAATAAACTAATTTGTCAATTTTGAAAATATAAACTAAATTGTCTATTTTGAAAAAATAAACTAAATTGTCAATTTTAATAAAATAAACTAAATTGTCTATTTTAATAAAATAAACTAATTTGTCAATTTTGAAAAAATAAACTAAATTGTCTATTTTAATAAAATAAACAAAATTGTCAATTTTAATAAAATAAACTAATTTGTCAATTTTGAAAAAATAAACTAAATTGTCAATTTTAATAAAATAAACTAATTTGTCAATTTTGAAAAAATAAACTAATTTGTGAATTTTAATAAAATAAACTAATTTGTCAATTTTGAAAATATAAACTAAATTGTCAATTTTGAAAAAATAAACTAATTTGTCAATTTTAATAAAATAAACTAAATTGTCAATTTTAATAAAATAAACTAATTTCTCAATTTTAATAAAATAAACTAAATTGTCAATTTTAATAAAATAAACTAATTTGTCAATTTTAATAAAATAAACTAATTTGTCAATTTTAATAAAATAAACTAATTTGTCAATTTTAATAAAGTAAACTAATTTGTCAATTTGAATAAAATAAACTAATTTGTCAATTTTGAAAATATAAACTAAATTGTCTATTTTGAAAAAATAAACTAATTTGTCAATTTTAATAAAATAAACTAATTTGTCATTTTTGAAAAAATAAACTAATTTGTCAATTTTAATAAAATAAACTAAATTGTCAATTTTAATAAAATAAACTAATTTCTCAATTTTAATAAAATAAACTAAATTGTCAATTTTAATAAAATAAACTAATTTGTCAATTTTAATAAAATAAACTAATTTGTCAATTTTAATAAAATAAACTAAATTGTCTATTTTAATAAAATAAACTAATTTGTAAATTTGGAAAAAATAAACTAAATTGTCTATTTTAATAAAATAAACTAATTTGTCTATTTTAATAAAATAAACTAAATTGTCAATTTTAATAAAATAAACTAATTTGTCAATTTGGAAAAAATAAACTAATTTGTCAATTTGGAAAAAATAAACTAATTTGTCAATTTTAATAAAATAAACTAAATTGTCAATTTTAATAAAATAAACTAAATTGTCTATTTTGAAAAAATAAACTAAATTGTAAATTTTGAAAAAATAAACTAAATTGTCAATTTTGAAAAAATAAACTAAATTGTCTATTTTAATAAAATAAACTAATTTGTCAATTTTGAAAAAATAAACTAATTTGTCAATTTTGAAAAAATAAACTAAATTGTCAATTTTGAAAAAATAAACTAAATTGTCTATTTTAATAAAATAAACTAATTTGTCAATTTTAATAAAATAAACTAATTTGTCAATTTGGAAAAAATAAACTAATTTGTCAATTTTAATAAAATAAACTAAATTGTCAATTTTAATAAAATAAACTAAATTGTCTATTTTGAAAAAATAAACTAATTTGTCAATTTTGAAAAAATAAACTAAATTGTCAATTTGGAAAAAATAAACTAATTTGTCAATTTTAATAAAATAAACTAAATTGTCAATTTTAATAAAATAAACTAATTTGTCAATTTTGAAAAAATAAACTAAATTGTCAATTTTAATAAAATAAACTAATTTGTCAATTTTGAAAAAATAAACTAATTTGTCAATTTTGAAAAAATAAACTAAATTGTCAATTTTAATAAAATAAACTAAATTGTCTATTTTGAAAAAATAAACTAATTTGTCAATTTTGAAAAAATAAACTAAATTGTCAATTTGGAAAAAATAAACTAATTTGTCAATTTTAATAAAATAAACTAAATTGTCAATTTTAATAAAATAAACTAATTTGTCAATTTTGAAAAAATAAACTAAATTGTCAATTTTAATAAAATAAACTAAATTGTCAATTTTAATAAAATAAACTAATTTGTCAATTTTAATAAAATAAACTAAATTGTCAATTTTAATAAAATAAACTAAATTGTCTATTTTGAAAAAATAAACTAATTTGTCAATTTTGAAAAAATAAACTAAATTGTCAATTTGGAAAAAATAAACTAATTTGTCAATTTTAATAAAATAAACTAATTTGTCAATTTTAATAAAATAAACTAAATTGTCAATTTTAATAAAATAAACTAAATTGTCAATTTTAATAAAATAAACTAAATTGTCTATTTGGAAAAAATAAACTAAATTGTCAATTTTAATAAAATAAACTAATTTGTCAATTTTGAAAAAATAAACTAAATAGTCTATTTTGAAAAAATAAACTAAATAGTCTATTTTGAAAAAATAAACTAAATTGTCTATTTTGAAAAAATAAACTAAATTGTCAATTTTAATAAAATAAACTAATTTGTCAATTTTAATAAAATAAACTAAATTGTCAATTTGGAAAAAATAAACTAAATTGTCAATTTTAATAAAATAAACTAATTTGTCTATATTAATAAAATAATCTAAATTGTCAATTTTAATAAAATAAACTAATTTGTCAATTTTAATAAAATAAAGTAATTTGTCAATTTTGAAAAAATAAACTAATTTGTCATTTTTGAAAAAAAAAACTAATTTGTCATTTTTAATAAAATAAACTAAATTGTCTATTTTAATAAAATAAACTAATTTGTCATTTTTAATAAAATAAACTAAATTGTCAATTTTAATAAAATAAACTAAATTGTCAATTTTAATAAAATAAACTAAATTGACAATTTTAATAAAATAAACTAAATTGTCAATTTTAATAAAATAAACTAATTAGTCAATTTTGAAAAAATAAATTATTTGGTCAATTTTAATAAAATAAACTAATTTGTCTATATTAATAAAATAAACTAAATTGTCAATTTTAATAAAATAAACTAATTTGTCAATTTTGAAAAAATAAACTATATTGTCAATTTTAATAAAATAAACTAAATTGTCTATTTTGAAAAAATAAACTAATTTGTCAATTTTGAAAAAATAAACTAAATTGTCAATTTAATAAAATAAACTAATTTGTCAATTTGGAAAAAATAAACTAAATTGTCTATTTTGAAAAAATAAACTAAATTGTCTATTTTGAAAAAATAAACTAAATTGTCAATTTTAATAAAATAAACTAAATTGTCTATTTTGAAAAAATAAACTAAATTGTCTATTTTGAAAAAATAAACTAATTTGTCAATTTGGAAAAAATAAACTAATTTGTCAATTTTGAAAAAATAAACTAAATTGTCAATTTTAATAAAATAAACTAATTTGTCAATTTGGAAAAAAATAAACTAATTTGTCTATTTTAATAAAATAAACTAAATTGTCAATTTGGAAAAAATAAACTAAATTGTCAATTTTAATAAAATAAACTAATTTGTGAATTTTAATAAAATAAACTAATTTGTCAATTTTGAAAATATAAACTAAATTGTCTATTTTGAAAAAATAAACTAAATTGTCAATTTTAATAAAATAAACTAAATTGTCAATTTTAATAAAATAAACTAATTTGTCAATTTTGAAAAAATAAACTAAATAAACTAAATTGTCTATTTTGAAAAAATAAACTAAATTGTCAATTTTAATAAAATAAACGAAATAGTCTATTTTGAAAAAATAAACTAAATTGTCAATTTTAATAAAATAAACTAATTTGTCAATTTGGAAAAAAATAAACTAATTTGTCTATTTTAATAAAATAAACTAAATTGTCAATTTGGAAAAAATAAACTAAATTGTCAATTTTAATAAAATAAACTAAATAGTCTATTTTGAAAAAATAAACTAAATTGTCAATTTGGAAAAAATAAACTAATTTGTCTATTTTAATAAAATAAACTAAATTGTCAATTTGGAAAAAATAAACTAATTTGTCTATTTTAATAAAATAAACTAAATTGTCAATTTGGAAAAAATAAACTAAATTGTCAATTTTAATAAAATAAACTAAATTGTCTATTTTGAAAAAATAAACTAAATTGTCAATTTTAATTAAATAAACTAAATAGTCTATTTTGAAAAAATAAACTAAATTGTCTATTTTGAAAAAATAAACTAAATTGTCAATTTTAATAAAATAAACTAAATTGTCTATTTTGAAAAAATAAACTAAATTGTCAATTTTAATCAAATAAACTAATTAGTCTATTTTGAAAAAATAAACTAAATTGTCAATTTGGAAAAAATAAACTAATTTGTCTATTTTAATAAAATAAACTAAATAGTCTATTTTGAAAAAATAAACTAAATTGTCAATTTGGAAAAAATAAACTAATTTGTCTATTTTAATAAAATAAACTAAATTGTCAATTTGGAAAAAATAAACTAATTTGTCAATTTTAATAAAATAAACTAAATTGTCAATTTTAATAAAATAAACTAATTTGTCAATTTTGAAAAAATAAACTAAATTATCTATTTTAATAAAATTAACTAAATTGTCTATTTTGAAAAAATAAACTAAATTGTCAATTTGGAAAAAATAAACTAATTTGTCTATTTTAATAAAATAAACTAAATTGTCAATTTGGAAAAAATAAACTAATTTGTCTATTTTGAAAAAATAAACTAATTTGTCAATTTTGAAAAAATAAACTAAATTGTCAATTTTGAAAAAATAAACTAAATTGTCAATTTGGAAAAAATAAACTAATTTGTCTATTTTAATAAAATAAACTAAATTGTCAATTTGGAAAAAATAAACTAATTTGTCTATTTTAATAAAATAAACTAAATTGTCAATTTGGAAAAAATAAACTAATTTGTCAATTTTAATAAAATAAACTAAATTGTCAATTTTAATAAAATAAACTAAATTGTCTATTTTGAAAAAATAAACTAAATTGTAAATTTTGAAAAAATAAACTAAATTGTCAATTTTGAAAAAATAAACTAAATTGTCTATTTTGAAAAAATAAACTAATTTGTCAATTTTGAAAAAATAAACTAAATTGTCAATTTTGAAAAAATAAACTAAATTGTCTATTTTAATAAAATAAACTAATTTGTCAATTTTAATAAAATAAACTAATTTGTCAGTTTTGAAAAAATAAACTTAATTAATTAAAATAAACTAAATTGTAATAAACTAATTTGTCATTTTTAATAAAATAAACTAAATTGTCTATTTTAATAAAATAAACTAATTTGTCATTTTTAATAAAATAAACTAAATTGTCAATTTTAATAAAATAAACTAAATTGTCAATTTTAATAAAATAAACTAAATTGACAATTTTAATAAAATAAACTAAATTGTCAATTTTAATAAAATAAACTAATTAGTCAATTTTGAAAAAATAAATTATTTGGTCAATTTTAATAAAATAAACTAATTTGTCTATATTAATAAAATAAACTAAATTGTCAATTTTAATAAAATAAACTAAATTGTCTATTTTGAAAAAATAAACTAATTTGTCAATTTTGAAAAAATAAACTAAATTGTCAATTTAATAAAATAAACTAATTTGTCAATTTGGAAAAAATAAACTAAATTGTCTATTTTGAAAAAATAAACTAAATTGTCTATTTTGAAAAAATAAACTAAATTGTCAATTTTAATAAAATAAACTAAATTGTCTATTTTGAAAAAATAAACTAAATTGTCTATTTTGAAAAAATAAACTAATTTGTCAATTTGGAAAAAATAAACTAATTTGTCAATTTTGAAAAAATAAACTAAATTGTCAATTTTAATAAAATAAACTAATTTGTCAATTTGGAAAAAAATAAACTAATTTGTCTATTTTAATAAAATAAACTAAATTGTCAATTTGGAAAAAATAAACTAAATTGTCAATTTTAATAAAATAAACTAATTTGTGAATTTTAATAAAATAAACTAATTTGTCAATTTTGAAAATATAAACTAAATTGTCTATTTTGAAAAAATAAACTAAATTGTCAATTTTAATAAAATAAACTAAATTGTCAATTTTAATAAAATAAACTAATTTGTCAATTTTGAAAAAATAAACTAAATAAACTAAATTGTCTATTTTGAAAAAATAAACTAAATTGTCAATTTTAATAAAATAAACTAAATAGTCTATTTTGAAAAAATAAACTAAATTGTCAATTTTAATAAAATAAACTAATTTGTCAATTTGGAAAAAATAAACTATATTGTCAATTTTAATAAAATAAACTAAATTGTCAATTTTAATAAAATAAACTAATTAGTCAATTTTGAAAAAATAAATTATTTGGTCAATTTTAATAAAATAAACTAATTTGTCTATATTAATAAAATAAACTAAATTGTCAATTTTAATAAAATAAACTAATTTGTCAATTTTGAAAAAATAAACTATATTGTCAATTTTAATAAAATAAACTAAATTGTCTATTTTGAAAAAATAAACTAATTTGTCAATTTTGAAAAAATAAACTAAATTGTCAATTTAATAAAATAAACTAATTTGTCAATTTGGAAAAAATAAACTAAATTGTCTATTTTGAAAAAATAAACTAAATTGTCTATTTTGAAAAAATAAACTAAATTGTCAATTTTAATAAAATAAACTAAATAGTCTATTTTGAAAAAATAAACTAAATTGTCAATTTTAATAAAATAAACTAATTTGTCAATTTTGAAAAAATAAACTAAATAAACTAAATTGTCTATTTTGAAAAAATAAACTAAATTGTCAATTTTAATAAAATAAACTAATTTGTCAATTTTAATAAAATAAACTAAATTGTCAATTTGGAAAAAATAAACTAAATTGTCAATTTTAATAAAATAAACTAAATTGTCTATTTTGAAAAAATAAACTAAATTGTAAATTTTAATTAAATAAACTAAATAGTCTATTTTGAAAAAATAAACTAAATTGTCTATTTTGAAAAAATAAACTAAATTGTCAATTTTAATAAAATAAACTAAATTGTCTATTTTGAAAAAATAAACTAATTTGTCAATTTTGAAAAAATAAACTAAATTGTCAATTTTGAAAAAATAAACTAAATTGTCAATTTTAATAAAATAAACTAATTTGTCAATTTTAATAAAATAAACTAAATTGTCAATTTGGAAAAAATAAACTAAATTGTCAATTTTAATAAAATAAACTAAATTGTCTATTTTGAAAAAATAAACTAAATTGTAAATTTTAATTAAATAAACTAAATAGTCTATTTTGAAAAAATAAACTAAATTGTCTATTTTGAAAAAATAAACTAAATTGTCAATTTTAATAAAATAAACTAAATAGTCTATTTTGAAAAAATAAACTAAATTGTCAATTTGGAAAAAATAAACTAATTTGTCTATTTTAATAAAATAAACTAAATTGTCAATTTGGAAAAAATAAACTAATTTGTCTATTTTAATAAAATAAACTAAATTGTCTATTTTGAAAAAATAAACTAAATTGTCAATTTTAATAAAATAAACTAAATAGTCTATTTTGAAAAAATAAACTAAATTGTCAATTTTAATAAAATAAACTAAATAGTCTATTTTGAAAAAATAAACTAAATTGTCTATTTTGAAAAAATAAACTAAATTGTCTATTTTGAAAAAATAAACTAAATTGTCAATTTTGATTAAATAAACTAAATAGTCTATTTTGAAAAAATAAACTAAATTGTCAATTTTAATAAAATAAACTAAATTGTCTATTTTGAAAAAATAAACTAAATTGTCAATTTTAATAAAATAAACTAAATAGTCTATTTTAATAAAATAAACTAAATTGTCAATTTGGAAAAAATAAACTAATTTGTCTATTTTAATAAAATAAACTAAATTGTCTATTTTGAAAAAATAAACTAAATTGTCAATTTTAATAAAATAAACTAAATAGTCTATTTTAATAAAATAAACTAAATTGTCAATTTGGAAAAAATAAACTAATTTGTCTATTTTAATAAAATAAACTAAATTGTCTATTTTGAAAAAATAAACTAAATTGTCAATTTTAATAAAATAAACTAAATAGTCTATTTTGAAAAAATAAACTAAATTGTCAATTTTGAAAAAATAAACTAAATTGTCAATTTTAATAAAATAAACTAATTTGTCAATTTTAATAAAATAAACTAAATTGTCAATTTGGAAAAAATAAACTAAATTGTCAATTTTAATAAAATAAACTAAATTGTATATTTTGAAAAAATAAACTAAATTGTCAATTTTAATAAAATAAACTAAATAGTCTATTTTGAAAAAATAAACTAAATTGTCTATTTTGAAAAAATAAACTAAATTGTCTATTTTGAAAAAATAAACTAAATTGTCAATTTTGATTAAATAAACTAAATAGTCTATTTTGAAAAAATAAACTAAATTGTCAATTTTAATAAAATAAACTAAATTGTCTATTTTGAAAAAATAAACTAAATTGTCAATTTTAATAAAATAAACTAAATAGTCTATTTTAATAAAATAAACTAAATTGTCAATTTGGAAAAAATAAACTAATTTGTCTATTTTAATAAAATAAACTAAATTGTCTATTTTGAAAAAATAAACTAAATTGTCAATTTTAATAAAATAAACTAAATAGTCTATTTTGAAAAAATAAACTAAATTGTCAATTTGGAAAAAATAAACTAATTTGTCTATTTTAATAAAATAAACTAAATTGTCTATTTTGAAAAAATAAACTAAATTGTCAATTTTAATAAAATAAACTAAATTGTCAATTTTAATAAAATAAACTAATTTGTCAATTTGGAAAAAATAAACTAATTTGTCAATTTTAATAAAATAAACTAATTTGTCAATTTGGAAAAAAATAAACTAATTTGTCTATTTTAATAAAATAAACTAAATTGTCAATTTGGAAAAAATAAACTAAATTGTCAATTTTAATAAAATAAACTAATTTGTCAATTTGGAAAAAATAAACTAATTTGTCAATTTTAATAAAATAAACTAATTTGTCAATTTGGAAAAAAATAAACTAAATTGTCAATTTTAATAAAATAAACTAAATTGTCTATTTTGAAAAAATAAACTAAATTGTCAATTTTAATAAAATAAACTAATTTGTCAATTTTAATAAAATAAACTAAATTGTCAATTTGGAAAAAATAAACTAAATTGTCAATTTTAATAAAATAAACTAAATTGTCAATTTTAATAAAATAAACTAAATTGTCTATTTTAATAAAATAAACTAAATTGTCAATTTTAATACTAAATAGTCTATTTTGAAAAAATAAACTAATTTGTCAATTTGGAAAAAATAAACTAAATTGTCAATTTTAATAAAATAAACTAATTTGTCAATTTGGAAAAAATAAACTAAATTGTCAATTTTAATAAAATAAACTAAATTGTATATTTTGAAAAAATAAACTAAATTGTCAATTTTAATAAAATAAACTAAATAGTCTATTTTGAAAAAAAAAACTAAATTGTCAATTTTAATAAAATAAACTAAATTGTATATTTTGAAAAAATAAACTAAATTGTCAATTTTAATAAAATAAACTAAATAGTCTATTTTGAAAAAATAAACTAATTTGTCAATTTGGAAAAAATAAACTAAATTGTCAATTTTAATAAAATAAACTAATTTGTCAATTTGGAAAAAATAAACTAAATTGTCAATTTGGAAAAAATAAACTAAATTGTCAATTTTAATAAAATAAACTAAATTGTATATTTTGAAAAAATAAACTAAATTGTCAATTTTAATAAAATAAACTAAATAGTCTATTTTGAAAAAATAAACTAAATTGTCTATTTTGAAAAAATAAACTAAATTGTCTATTTTGAAAAAATAAACTAAATTGTCAATTTTAATAAAATAAACTAAATAGTCTATTTTGAAAAAATAAACTAAATTGTCAATTTGGAAAAAATAAACTAATTTGTCAATTTGGAAAAAATAAACTAAATTGTCAATTTTAATAAAATAAACTAAATTGTCAATTTTAATAAAATAAACAAAATTGTCAATTTTAATAAAATAAACTAAATTGTCAATTTTAATAAAAAAAACTAATTTGTCTATTTTAATAAAATAAACTAAATTGTCAATTTGGAAAAAATAAACTAAATTGTCAATTTTAATAAAATAAACTAAATTGTCAATTTTAATAAAATAAACTAAATTGTCAATTTTAATAAAATAAACTAATTTGTCAATTTTGAAAAAATAAACTAATTTGTCAATTTTGAAAAAATAAACTAATTTGTCATTTTTGAAAAAATAAACTAATTTGTCTTTTTTAATAAAATAAACTAATTTGTCATTTTTAATAAAATAAACTAATTAGTCAATTTTGAAAAAATAAACTAAATTGTCAATTTAATAAAATAAACTAATTTGTCAATTTGGAAAAAATAAACTAAATTGTCTATTTTGAAAAAATAAACTAAATTGTCTATTTTGAAAAAATAAACTAAATTGTCAATTTTAATAAAATAAACTAAATTGTCTATTTTGAAAAAATAAACTAAATTGTCTATTTTGAAAAAATAAACTAATTTGTCAATTTGGAAAAAATAAACTAATTTGTCAATTTTGAAAAAATAAACTAAATTGTCAATTTTAATAAAATAAACTAATTTGTCAATTTGGAAAAAAATAAACTAATTTGTCTATTTTAATAAAATAAACTAAATTGTCAATTTGGAAAAAATAAACTAAATTGTCAATTTTAATAAAATAAACTAATTTGTGAATTTTAATAAAATAAACTAATTTGTCAATTTTGAAAATATAAACTAAATTGTCTATTTTGAAAAAATAAACTAAATTGTCAATTTTAATAAAATAAACTAAATTGTCAATTTTAATAAAATAAACTAATTTGTCAATTTTGAAAAAATAAACTAATTTGTCAATTTTGAAAAAATAAACTAATTTGTCATTTTTGAAAAAATAAACTAATTTGTCTTTTTTAATAAAATAAACTAATTTGTCATTTTTAATAAAATAAACTAATTAGTCAATTTTGAAAAAATAAATTATTTGGTCAATTTTAATAAAATAAACTAATTTGTCAATTTTGAAAAAATAAACTAATTTGTCAATTTTAATAAAATAAACTAAATTGTCAATTTTAATAAAATAAACTAAATTGTCTATTTTAATAAAATAAACTAATTTGTAAATTTGGAAAAAATAAACTAAATTGTCTATTTTAATAAAATAAACTAATTTGTCTATTTTAATAAAATAAAGTAATTTGTCAATTTTGAAAAAATAAACTAATTTGTCATTTTTGAAAAAAAAAACTAATTTGTCATTTTTAATAAAATAAACTAAATTGTCTATTTTAATAAAATAAACTAATTTGTCATTTTTAATAAAATAAACTAAATTGTCAATTTTAATAAAATAAACTAAATTGTCAATTTTAATAAAATAAACTAAATTGACAATTTTAATAAAATAAACTAAATTGTCAATTTTAATAAAATAAACTAATTTGTCTATATTAATAAAATAAACTAAATTGTCAATTTTAATAAAATAAACTAATTTGTCAATTTTGAAAAAATAAACTATATTGTCAATTTTAATAAAATAAACTAAATTGTCTATTTTGAAAAAATAAACTAATTTGTCAATTTTGAAAAAATAAACTAAATTGTCAATTTAATAAAATAAACTAATTTGTCAATTTGGAAAAAATAAACTAAATTGTCTATTTTGAAAAAATAAACTAAATTGTCTATTTTGAAAAAATAAACTAAATTGTCAATTTTAATAAAATAAACTAAATTGTCTATTTTGAAAAAATAAACTAAATTGTCTATTTTGAAAAAATAAACTAATTTGTCAATTTGGAAAAAATAAACTAATTTGTCAATTTTGAAAAAATAAACTAAATTGTCAATTTTAATAAAATAAACTAATTTGTCAATTTGGAAAAAAATAAACTAATTTGTCTATTTTAATAAAATAAACTAAATTGTCAATTTGGAAAAAATAAACTAAATTGTCAATTTTAATAAAATAAACTAATTTGTGAATTTTAATAAAATAAACTAATTTGTCAATTTTGAAAATATAAACTAAATTGTCTATTTTGAAAAAATAAACTAAATTGTCAATTTTAATAAAATAAACTAAATTGTCAATTTTAATAAAATAAACTAATTTGTCAATTTTGAAAAAATAAACTAAATAAACTAAATTGTCTATTTTGAAAAAATAAACTAAATTGTCAATTTTAATAAAATAAACTAAATAGTCTATTTTGAAAAAATAAACTAAATTGTCAATTTTAATAAAATAAACTAATTTGTCAATTTGGAAAAAAATAAACTAATTTGTCTATTTTAATAAAATAAACTAAATTGTCAATTTGGAAAAAATAAACTAAATTGTCAATTTTAATAAAATAAACTAAATAGTCTATTTTGAAAAAATAAACTAAATTGTCAATTTGGAAAAAATAAACTAATTTGTCTATTTTAATAAAATAAACTAAATTGTCAATTTGGAAAAAATAAACTAATTTGTCTATTTTAATAAAATAAACTAAATTGTCAATTTGGAAAAAATAAACTAAATTGTCAATTTTAATAAAATAAACTAAATTGTCTATTTTGAAAAAATAAACTAAATTGTCAATTTTAATTAAATAAACTAAATAGTCTATTTTGAAAAAATAAACTAAATTGTCTATTTTGAAAAAATAAACTAAATTGTCAATTTTAATAAAATAAACTAAATTGTCTATTTTGAAAAAATAAACTAAATTGTCAATTTTAATCAAATAAACTAAATAGTCTATTTTGAAAAAATAAACTAAATTGTCAATTTGGAAAAAATAAACTAATTTGTCTATTTTAATAAAATAAACTAAATAGTCTATTTTGAAAAAATAAACTAAATTGTCAATTTGGAAAAAATAAACTAATTTGTCTATTTTAATAAAATAAACTAAATTGTCAATTTGGAAAAAATAAACTAATTTGTCAATTTTAATAAAATAAACTAAATTGTCAATTTTAATAAAATAAACTAATTTGTCAATTTTGAAAAAATAAACTAAATTATCTATTTTAATAAAATTAACTAAATTGTCTATTTTGAAAAAATAAACTAAATTGTCAATTTGGAAAAAATAAACTAATTTGTCTATTTTAATAAAATAAACTAAATTGTCAATTTGGAAAAAATAAACTAATTTGTCTATTTTGAAAAAATAAACTAATTTGTCAATTTTGAAAAAATAAACTAAATTGTCAATTTTGAAAAAATAAACTAAATTGTCTATTTTAATAAAATAAACTAATTTGTCAATTTTAATAAAATAAACTAATTTGTCAGTTTTGAAAAAATAAACTAAATTGTCAATTTTAATAAAATAAACTAATTTGTCAATTTGGAAAAAATAAACTAATTTGTCAATTTTAATAAAATAAACTAAATTGTCAATTTTAATAAAATAAACTAAATTGTCTATTTTGAAAAAATAAACTAATTTGTCAATTTTGAAAAAATAAACTAAATTGTCAATTTTGAAAAAATAAACTAAATTGTCTATTTTAATAAAATAAACTAATTTGTCAATTTTAATAAAATAAACTAATTTGTCAGTTTTGAAAAAATAAACTAAATTGTCAATTTTAATAAAATAAACTAATTTGTCAATTTGGAAAAAATAAACTAATTTGTCAATTTTAATAAAATAAACTAAATTGTCAATTTTAATAAAATAAACTAAATTGTCTATTTTGAAAAAATAAACTAAATTGTCAATTTTAATAAAATAAACTAAATTGTCTATTTTGAAAAAATAAACTAAATTGTCAATTTTAATCAAATAAACTAAATAGTCTATTTTGAAAAAATAAACTAAATTGTCAATTTTAATAAAATAAACTAAATTGTCAATTTGGAAAAAATAAACTAAATTGTCAATTTTAATAAAATAAACTAAATTGTCTATTTTGAAAAAATAAACTAAATTGTAAATTTTAATTAAATAAACTAAATAGTCTATTTTGAAAAAATAAACTAAATTGTCTATTTTGAAAAAATAAACTAAATTGTCAATTTTAATAAAATAAACTAAATTGTCTATTTTGAAAAAATAAACTAATTTGTCAATTTTGAAAAAATAAACTAAATTGTCAATTTTGAAAAAATAAACTAAATTGTCAATTTTAATAAAATAAACTAATTTGTCAATTTTAATAAAATAAACTAAATTGTCAATTTGGAAAAAATAAACTAAATTGTCAATTTTAATAAAATAAACTAAATTGTATATTTTGAAAAAATAAACTAAATTGTCAATTTTAATAAAATAAACTAAATAGTCTATTTTGAAAAAATAAACTAAATTGTCTATTTTGAAAAAATAAACTAAATTGTCTATTTTGAAAAAATAAACTAAATTGTCAATTTTGATTAAATAAACTAAATAGTCTATTTTGAAAAAATAAACTAAATTGTCAATTTTAATAAAATAAACTAAATTGTCTATTTTGAAAAAATAAACTAAATTGTCAATTTTAATAAAATAAACTAAATAGTCTATTTTAATAAAATAAACTAAATTGTCAATTTTAATAAAATAAACTAATTTGTCAATTTGGAAAAAAATAAACTAATTTGTCTATTTTAATAAAATAAACTAAATTGTCAATTTGGAAAAAATAAACTAATTTGTCTATTTTAATAAAATAAACTAAATTGTCTATTTTGAAAAAATAAACTAAATTGTCAATTTTAATAAAATAAACTAAATTGTCTATTTTGAAAAAATAAACTAAATTGTCAATTTGGAAAAAATAAACTAATTTGTCTATTTTAATAAAATAAACTAAATTGTCAATTTGGAAAAAATAAACTAATATGTCTATTTTAATAAAATAAACTAAATTGTCTATTTTGAAAAAATAAACTAAATTGTCAATTTTAATAAAATAAACTAAATAGTCTATTTTGAAAAAATAAACTAAATTGTCAATTTGGAAAAAATAAACTAATTTGTCTATTTTAATAAAATAAACTAAATTGTCAATTTGGAAAAAATAAACTAATTTGTCTATTTTAATAAAATAAACTAAATTGTCTATTTTGAAAAAATAAACTAAATTGTCAATTTTAATAAAATAAACTAAATAGTCTATTTTGAAAAAATAAACTAAATTGTCAATTTGGAAAAAATAAACTAATTTGTCTATTTTAATAAAATAAACTAAATTGTCTATTTTGAAAAAATAAACTAAATTGTCAATTTTAATAAAATAAACTAAATTGTCAATTTTAATAAAATAAACTAATTTGTCAATTTGGAAAAAATAAACTAATTTGTCAATTTTAATAAAATAAACTAATTTGTCAATTTGGAAAAAAATAAACTAATTTGTCTATTTTAATAAAATAAACTAAATTGTCAATTTGGAAAAAATAAACTAAATTGTCAATTTTAATAAAATAAACTAATTTGTCAATTTGGAAAAAATAAACTAATTTGTCAATTTTAATAAAATAAACTAATTTGTCAATTTGGAAAAAAATAAACTAAATTGTCAATTTTAATAAAATAAACTAAATTGTCTATTTTGAAAAAATAAACTAAATTGTCAATTTTAATAAAATAAACTAATTTGTCAATTTTAATAAAATAAACTAAATTGTCAATTTGGAAAAAATAAACTAAATTGTCAATTTTAATAAAATAAACTAAATTGTCAATTTTAATAAAATAAACTAAATTGTCTATTTTAATAAAATAAACTAAATTGTCAATTTTAATACTAAATAGTCTATTTTGAAAAAATAAACTAATTTGTCAATTTGGAAAAAATAAACTAAATTGTCAATTTTAATAAAATAAACTAATTTGTCAATTTGGAAAAAATAAACTAAATTGTCAATTTTAATAAAATAAACTAAATTGTATATTTTGAAAAAATAAACTAAATTGTCAATTTTAATAAAATAAACTAAATAGTCTATTTTGAAAAAAAAAACTAAATTGTCAATTTTAATAAAATAAACTAAATTGTATATTTTGAAAAAATAAACTAAATTGTCAATTTTAATAAAATAAACTAAATAGTCTATTTTGAAAAAATAAACTAATTTGTCAATTTGGAAAAAATAAACTAAATTGTCAATTTTAATAAAATAAACTAATTTGTCAATTTGGAAAAAATAAACTAAATTGTCAATTTGGAAAAAATAAACTAAATTGTCAATTTTAATAAAATAAACTAAATTGTATATTTTGAAAAAATAAACTAAATTGTCAATTTTAATAAAATAAACTAATAGTCTATTTTGAAAAAATAAACTAAATTGTCTATTTTGAAAAAATAAACTAAATTGTCTATTTTGAAAAAATAAACTAAATTGTCAATTTTAATAAAATAAACTAAATAGTCTATTTTGAAAAAATAAACTAAATTGTCAATTTGGAAAAAATAAACTAATTTGTCAATTTGGAAAAAATAAACTAAATTGTCAATTTTAATAAAAAAAAATAATTTGTCAATTTTGAAAAAATAAACTAAATTGTCAATTTTAATAAAATAAACTAATTTGTCAATTTGGAAAAAAATAAACTAATTTGTCTATTTTAATAAAATAAACTAAATTGTCAATTTGGAAAAAATAAACTAAATTGTCAATTTTAATAAAATAAACTAATTTGTGAATTTTAATAAAATAAACTAATTTGTCAATTTTGAAAATATAAACTAAATTGTCTATTTTGAAAAAATAAACTAAATTGTCAATTTTAATAAAATAAACTAAATTGTCAATTTTAATAAAATAAACTAATTTGTCAATTTTGAAAAAATAAACTAAATAAACTAAATTGTCTATTTTGAAAAAATAAACTAAATTGTCAATTTTAATAAAATAAACTAAATAGTCTATTTTGAAAAAATAAACTAAATTGTCAATTTTAATAAAATAAACTAATTTGTCAATTTGGAAAAAAATAAACTAATTTGTCTATTTTAATAAAATAAACTAAATTGTCAATTTGGAAAAAATAAACTAAATTGTCAATTTTAATAAAATAAACTAAATAGTCTATTTTGAAAAAATAAACTAAATTGTCAATTTGGAAAAAATAAACTAATTTGTCTATTTTAATAAAATAAACTAAATTGTCAATTTGGAAAAAATAAACTAATTTGTCTATTTTAATAAAATAAACTAAATTGTCAATTTGGAAAAAATAAACTAAATTGTCAATTTTAATAAAATAAACTAAATTGTCTATTTTGAAAAAATAAACTAAATTGTCAATTTTAATTAAATAAACTAAATAGTCTATTTTGAAAAAATAAACTAAATTGTCTATTTTGAAAAAATAAACTAAATTGTCAATTTTAATAAAATAAACTAAATTGTCAATTTTAATAAAATAAACTAAATTGTCTATTTTGAAAAAATAAACTAAATTGTAAATTTTGAAAAAATAAACTAAATTGTCTATTTTGAAAAAATAAACTAATTTGTCAATTTGGAAAAAATAAACTAATTTGTCAATTTTGAAAAAATAAACTAAATTGTCAATTTTAATAAAATAAACTAATTTGTCAATTTGGAAAAAAATAAACTAATTTGTCTATTTTAATAAAATAAACTAAATTGTCAATTTGGAAAAAATAAACTAAATTGTCAATTTTAATAAAATAAACTAATTTGTGAATTTTAATAAAATAAACTAATTTGTCAATTTTGAAAATATAAACTAAATTGTCTATTTTGAAAAAATAAACTAAATTGTCAATTTTAATAAAATAAACTAAATTGTCAATTTTAATAAAATAAACTAATTTGTCAATTTTGAAAAAATAAACTAAATAAACTAAATTGTCTATTTTGAAAAAATAAACTAAATTGTCAATTTTAATAAAATAAACTAAATTGTCAATTTTAATAAAATAAACTAAATTGTCTATTTTGAAAAAATAAACTAAATTGTAAATTTTGAAAAAATAAACTAAATTGTCAATTTTGAAAAAATAAACTAAATTGTCTATTTTGAAAAAATAAACTAAATTGTCTATTTTAATAAAATAAACTAATTTGTCAATTTTAATAAAATAAACTAATTTGTCAGTTTTGAAAAAATAAACTAAATTGTCAATTTTAATAAAATAAACTAATTTGTCAATTTGGAAAAAATAAACTAATTTGTCAATTTTAATAAAATAAACTAAATTGTCAATTTTAATAAAATAAACTAAATTGTCTATTTTGAAAAAATAAACTAAATTGTCAATTTTAATAAAATAAACTAAATTGTCTATTTTGAAAAAATAAACTAAATTGTCAATTTTAATCAAATAAACTAAATAGTCTATTTTGAAAAAATAAACTAAATTGTCAATTTTAATAAAATAAACTAAATTGTCTATTTTGAAAAAATAAACTAATTTGTCTATTTTAATAAAATAAACTAAATAGTCTATTTTGAAAAAATAAACTAAATTGTCAATTTTAATCAAATAAACTAAATAGTCTATTTTGAAAAAATAAACTAAATTGTCAATTTTAATAAAATAAACTAATTTGTCAATTTGGAAAAAAATAAACTAATTTGTCTATTTTAATAAAATAAACTAAATAGTCTATTTTGAAAAAATAAACTAAATTGTCAATTTTAATAAAATAAACTAATTTGTCAATTTGGAAAAAATAAACTAATTTGTCTATTTTAATAAAATAAACTAATTTGTCAATTTGGAAAAAATAAACTAAATTGTCAATTTTAATAAAATAAACTAAATAGTCTATTTTGAAAAAATAAACTAAATTGTCAATTTGGAAAAAATAAACTAATTTGTCAATTTGGAAAAAATAAACTAATTTGTCAATTTGGAAAAAATAAACTAAATTGTCAATTTTAATAAAATAAACTAAATTGTCAATTTTAATAAAATAAACTAAATTGTCAATTTTAATAAAATAAACTAAATTGTCAATTTTAATAAAAAAAACTAATTTGTCTATTTTAATAAAATAAACTAAATTGTCAATTTGGAAAAAATAAACTAAATTGTCAATTTTAATAAAATAAACTAAATTGTCAATTTTAATATAAACTAAATTGTCAATTTTAATAAAAAAAACTAAATTGTCAATTTTAATAAAAAAAACTAATTTATCAATTTTGAAAAAATAAACTATATTGTCAATTTTAATAAAATAAACTAAATTGTCTATTTTGAAAAAATAAACTAATTTGTCAATTTTGAAAAAATAAACTAAATTGTCAATTTAATAAAATAAACTAATTTGTCAATTTGGAAAAAATAAACTAAATTGTCTATTTTGAAAAAATAAACTAAATTGTCAATTTTAATAAAATAAACTAAATTGTCTATTTTGAAAAAATAAACTAAATTGTCTATTTTGAAAAAATAAACTAATTTGTCAATTTGGAAAAAATAAACTAATTTGTCAATTTTGAAAAAATAAACTAAATTGTCAATTTTAATAAAATAAACTAATTTGTCAATTTGGAAAAAAATAAACTAATTTGTCTATTTTAATAAAATAAACTAAATTGTCAATTTGGAAAAAATAAACTAAATTGTCAATTTTAATAAAATAAACTAAATTGTCAATTTTAATAAAATAAACTAATTTGTCAATTTTGAAAAAATAAACTAAATAAACTAAATTGTCTATTTTGAAAAAATAAACTAAATTGTCAATTTTGAAAATATAAACTAAATTGTCTATTTTGAAAAAATAAACTAAATTGTCAATTTTAATAAAATAAACTAAATTGTCAATTTTAATAAAATAAACTAATTTGTCAATTTTAATAAAATAAACTAAATTGTCAATTTGGAAAAAATAAACTAAATTGTCAATTTTAATAAAATAAACTAATTTGTGAATTTTAATAAAATAAACTAATTTGTCAATTTTGAAAATATAAACTAAATAAACTAAATTGTCTATTTTGAAAAAATAAACTAAATTGTCAATTTTAATAAAATAAACTAAATAGTCTATTTTGAAAAAATAAACTAAATTGTCAATTTGGAAAAAATAAACTAATTTGTCTATTTTAATAAAATAAACTAAATTGTCAATTTGGAAAAAATAAACTAATTTGTCTATTTTGAAAAAATAAACTAAATTGTCAATTTTAATAAAATAAACTAAATAGTCTATTTTGAAAAAATAAACTAAATTGTCAATTTGGAAAAAATAAACTAATTTGTCAATTTGGAAAAAATAAACTAAATTGTCAATTTTAATAAAATAAACTAAATTGTCAATTTTAATAAAATAAACAAAATTGTCAATTTTAATAAAATAAACTAAATTGTCAATTTTAATAAAAAAAACTAATTTGTCTATTTTAATAAAATAAACTAAATTGTCAATTTGGAAAAAATAAACTAAATTGTCAATTTTAATAAAATAAACTAAATTGTCAATTTTAATAAAATAAACTAAATTGTCAATTTTAATAAAATAAACTAAATTGTCAATTTTAATAAAAAAAAATAATTTGTCAATTTTGAAAAAATAAACTATATTGTCAATTTTAATAAAATAAACTAAATTGTCTATTTTGAAAAAATAAACTAATTTGTCAATTTTGAAAAAATAAACTAAATTGTCAATTTAATAAAATAAACTAATTTGTCAATTTGGAAAAAATAAACTAAATTGTCTATTTTGAAAAAATAAACTAAATTGTCTATTTTGAAAAAATAAACTAAATTGTCAATTTTAATAAAATAAACTAAATTGTCTATTTTGAAAAAATAAACTAAATTGTCTATTTTGAAAAAATAAACTAATTTGTCAATTTGGAAAAAATAAACTAATTTGTCAATTTTGAAAAAATAAACTAAATTGTCAATTTTAATAAAATAAACTAATTTGTCAATTTGGAAAAAAATAAACTAATTTGTCTATTTTAATAAAATAAACTAAATTGTCAATTTGGAAAAAATAAACTAAATTGTCAATTTTAATAAAATAAACTAATTTGTGAATTTTAATAAAATAAACTAATTTGTCAATTTTGAAAATATAAACTAAATTGTCTATTTTGAAAAAATAAACTAAATTGTCAATTTTAATAAAATAAACTAAATTGTCAATTTTAATAAAATAAACTAATTTGTCAATTTTGAAAAAATAAACTAAATAAACTAAATTGTCTATTTTGAAAAAATAAACTAAATTGTCAATTTTAATAAAATAAACTAAATAGTCTATTTTGAAAAAATAAACTAAATTGTCAATTTTAATAAAATAAACTAATTTGTCAATTTGGAAAAAAATAAACTAATTTGTCTATTTTAATAAAATAAACTAAATTGTCAATTTGGAAAAAATAAACTAAATTGTCAATTTTAATAAAATAAACTAAATAGTCTATTTTGAAAAAATAAACTAAATTGTCAATTTGGAAAAAATAAACTAATTTGTCTATTTTAATAAAATAAACTAAATTGTCAATTTGGAAAAAATAAACTAATTTGTCTATTTTAATAAAATAAACTAAATTGTCAATTTGGAAAAAATAAACTAAATTGTCAATTTTAATAAAATAAACTAAATTGTCTATTTTGAAAAAATAAACTAAATTGTCAATTTTAATTAAATAAACTAAATAGTCTATTTTGAAAAAATAAACTAAATTGTCTATTTTGAAAAAATAAACTAAATTGTCAATTTTAATAAAATAAACTAAATTGTCTATTTTGAAAAAATAAACTAAATTGTCAATTTTAATCAAATAAACTAAATAGTCTATTTTGAAAAAATAAACTAAATTGTCAATTTGGAAAAAATAAACTAATTTGTCTATTTTAATAAAATAAACTAAATAGTCTATTTTGAAAAAATAAACTAAATTGTCAATTTGGAAAAAATAAACTAATTTGTCTATTTTAATAAAATAAACTAAATTGTCAATTTGGAAAAAATAAACTAATTTGTCAATTTTAATAAAATAAACTAAATTGTCAATTTTAATAAAATAAACTAAATTGTCAATTTTAATAAAATAAACTAAATTGTCAATTTTGAAAAAATAAACTAAATTATCTATTTTAATAAAATTAACTAAATTGTCTATTTTGAAAAAATAAACTAAATTGTCTATTTTGAAAAAATAAACTAAATTGTCAATTTTAATAAAATAAACTAAATTGTCAATTTTAATAAAATAAACTAAATTGTCAATTTTAATAAAATAAACTAAATTGTCTATTTTGAAAAAATAAACTAAATTGTAAATTTTGAAAAAATAAACTAAATTGTCAATTTTGAAAAAATAAACTAAATTGTCTATTTTGAAAAAATAAACTAATTTGTCAATTTTGAAAAAATAAACTAAATTGTCAATTTTGAAAAAATAAACTAAATTGTCTATTTTAATAAAATAAACTAATTTGTCAATTTTAATAAAATAAACTAATTTGTCAGTTTTGAAAAAATAAACTAAATTGTCAATTTTAATAAAATAAACTAATTTGTCAATTTGGAAAAAATAAACTAATTTGTCTATTTTAATAAAATAAACTAAATAGTCTATTTTGAAAAAATAAACTAAATTGTCAATTTTAATCAAATAAACTAAATAGTCTATTTTGAAAAAATAAACTAAATTGTCAATTTTAATAAAATAAACTAATTTGTCAATTTGGAAAAAAATAAACTAATTTGTCAATTTTGAAAAAATAAACTAAATTGTCTATTTTGAAAAAATAAACTAATTTGTCAATTTTGAAAAAATAAACTAAATAGTCTATTTTGAAAAAATAAACTAAATTGTCAATTTTAATCAAATAAACTAAATAGTCTATTTTGAAAAAATAAACTAAATTGTCAATTTTAATAAAATAAACTAATTTGTCAATTTGGAAAAAAATAAACTAAATTGTCAATTTTGAAAAAATAAACTAAATTGTCTATTTTGAAAAAATAAACTAATTTGTCAATTTTGAAAAAATAAACTAAATTGTCAATTTTGAAAAAATAAACTAAATTGTCTATTTTAATAAAATAAACTAATTTGTCAATTTTAATAAAATAAACTAATTTGTCAGTTTTGAAAAAATAAACTAAATTGTCAATTTTAATAAAATAAACTAAATTGTCTATTTTGAAAAAATAAACTAATTTGTCTATTTTAATAAAATAAACTAAATAGTCTATTTTGAAAAAATAAACTAAATTGTCAATTTTAATCAAATAAACTAAATAGTCTATTTTGAAAAAATAAACTAAATTGTCAATTTTAATAAAATAAACTAATTTGTCAATTTGGAAAAAAATAAACTAATTTGTCTATTTTAATAAAATAAACTAAATAGTCTATTTTGAAAAAATAAACTAAATTGTCAATTTTAATAAAATAAACTAATTTGTCAATTTGGAAAAAATAAACTAATTTGTCTATTTTAATAAAATAAACTAATTTGTCAATTTGGAAAAAATAAACTAAATTGTCAATTTTAATAAAATAAACTAAATAGTCTATTTTGAAAAAATAAACTAAATTGTCAATTTGGAAAAAATAAACTAATTTGTCAATTTGGAAAAAATAAACTAAATTGTCAATTTTAATAAAATAAACTAAATTGTCAATTTTAATAAAATAAACTAAATTGTCAATTTTAATAAAATAAACTAAATTGTCAATTTTAATAAAAAAAACTAATTTGTCTATTTTAATAAAATAAACTAAATTGTCAATTTGGAAAAAATAAACTAAATTGTCAATTTTAATAAAATAAACTAAATTGTCAATTTTAATAAAATAAACTAAATTGTCAATTTTAATAAAATAAACTAAATTGTCAATTTTAATAAAAAAAACTAATTTATCAATTTTGAAAAAATAAACTATATTGTCAATTTTAATAAAATAAACTAAATTGTCTATTTTGAAAAAATAAACTAATTTGTCAATTTTGAAAAAATAAACTAAATTGTCAATTTAATAAAATAAACTAATTTGTCAATTTGGAAAAAATAAACTAAATTGTCTATTTTGAAAAAATAAACTAAATTGTCAATTTTAATAAAATAAACTAAATTGTCTATTTTGAAAAAATAAACTAAATTGTCAATTTTAATTAAATAAACTAAATAGTCTATTTTGAAAAAATTAACTAAATTGTCTATTTTGAAAAAATAAACTAAATTGTCAATTTTAATAAAATAAACTAAATTGTCTATTTTGAAAAAATAAACTAAATTGTCAATTTTAATCAAATAAACTAAATAGTCTATTTTGAAAAAATAAACTAAATTGTCAATTTGGAAAAAATAAACTAATTTGTCTATTTTAATAAAATAAACTAAATAGTCTATTTTGAAAAAATAAACTAAATTGTCAATTTGGAAAAAATAAACTAATTTGTCTATTTTAATAAAATAAACTAAATTGTCAATTTGGAAAAAATAAACTAATTTGTCAATTTTAATAAAATAAACTAAATTGTCAATTTTAATAAAATAAACTAAATTGTCTATTTTGAAAAAATAAACTAAATTGTAAATTTTGAAAAAATAAACTAAATTGTCAATTTTGAAAAAATAAACTAAATTGTCTATTTTGAAAAAATAAACTAAATTGTCAATTTTAATAAAATAAACTAAATTGTCAATTTTAATAAAATAAACTAAATTGTCAATTTTAATAAAATAAACTAAATTGTCTATTTTGAAAAAATAAACTAAATTGTAAATTTTGAAAAAATAAACTAAATTGTCAATTTTGAAAAAATAAACTAAATTGTCTATTTTGAAAAAATAAACTAATTTGTCAATTTTGAAAAAATAAACTAAATTGTCAATTTTAATAAAATAAAATAAATTGTCTATTTTGAAAAAATAAACTAAATTGTAAATTTTGAAAAAATAAACTAAATTGTCTATTTTGAAAAAATAAACTAAATTGTCTATTTTGAAAAAATAAACTAAATTGTCAATTTTAATAAAATAAACTAAATTGTCAATTTTAATAAAATAAACTAATTTGTCAATTTGGAAAAAATAAACTAATTTGTCAATTTTAATAAAATAAACTAAATTGTCAATTTTAATAAAATAAACTAAATTGTCTATTTTGAAAAAATAAACTAAATTGTCAATTTTAATCAAATAAACTAAATAGTCTATTTTGAAAAAATAAACTAAATTGTCAATTTTAATAAAATAAACTAAATTGTCTATTTTGAAAAAATAAACTAAATTGTAAATTTTAATTAAATAAACTAAATAGTCTATTTTGAAAAAATAAACTAAATTGTCTATTTTGAAAAAATAAACTAAATTGTCAATTTTAATAAAATAAACTAAATTGTCTATTTTGAAAAAATAAACTAATTTGTCAATTTTGAAAAAATAAACTAAATTGTCAATTTTGAAAAAATAAACTAAATTGTCAATTTTAATAAAATAAACTAATTTGTCAATTTTAATAAAATAAACTAAATTGTCAATTTGGAAAAAATAAACTAAATTGTCAATTTTAATAAAATAAACTAAATTGTATATTTTGAAAAAATAAACTAAATTGTCAATTTTAATAAAATAAACTAAATAGTCTATTTTGAAAAAATAAACTAAATTGTCTATTTTGAAAAAATAAACTAAATTGTCTATTTTGAAAAAATAAACTAAATTGTCAATTTTGATTAAATAAACTAAATAGTATATTTTGAAAAAATAAACTAAATTGTCAATTTTAATAAAATAAACTAATTTGTCAATTTTAATAAAATAAACTAAATTGTCAATTTTAATAAAATAAACTAAATTGTCTATTTTGAAAAAATAAACTAAATTGTCAATTTTAATAAAATAAACTAATTTGTCAATTTTAATAAAATAAACTAAATTGTCAATTTGGAAAAAATAAACTAAATTGTCAATTTTAATAAAATAAACTAAATTGTATATTTTGAAAAAATAAACTAAATTGTCAATTTTAATAAAATAAACTAAATAGTCTATTTTGAAAAAATAAACTAATTTGTCAATTTTGAAAATATAAACTAAATTGTCTATTTTGAAAAAATAAACTAATTTGTCAATTTTAATAAAATAAACTAATTTGTCATTTTTGGAAAAATAAACTAATTTGTCATTTTTGAAAAAATAAACTAATTTGTCAATTTTAATAAAATAAACTAATTTGTCAATTTTAATAAAATAAACTAATTTGTCAATTTAAATAAAATAAACTAATTTGTCAATTTTGAAAAAATAAACTAAATTGTCTATTTTAATAAAATAAACTAATTTGTAAATTTGGAAAAAATAAACTAAATTGTCTATTTTAATAAAATAAACTAATTTGTCTATTTTAATAAAATAAACTAATTTGTCAATTTGGAAAAAATAAACTAAATTGTCAATTTTAATAAAATAAACTAATTTGTCAATTTTAATAAAATAAACTAAATTGTCAATTTTAATAAAATAAACTAAATTGTCTATTTTGAAAATATAAACTAAATTGTCTATTTTGAAAAAATAAACTAATTTGTCAATTTTAATAAAATAAACTAATTTGTCATTTTTGAAAAAATAAACTAATTTGTCAATTTTAATAAAATAAACTAATTTGTCAATTTTGATAAAATAAACTAATTTGTCATTTTTGAAAAAATAAACTAATTTGTCATTTTTGAAAAAAAAACTAATTTGTCAATTTTAATAAAGTAAACTAATTTGTCAGTTTGAATAAAATAAACTAATTTGTCATTTTTGAAAAAATAAACTAATTTGTCATTTTTGAAAAAATAAACTAATTTGTCAATTTTGAAAAAATAAACTAATTTGTCATTTTTGAAAAAATAAACTAATTTGTCAATTTTAATAAAATAAACTAATTTGTCAATTTTAATAAAATAAACTAAATTGTCAATTTAAATAAAATAAACTAATTTGTCAATTTTGAAAAAATAAACTTAATTGTCAATTTTAATAAAATAAACTAATTTGTCAATTTTGAAAAAATAAACTAATTTGTCAATTTTGAAAAAATAAACTAAATTGTCTATTTTAATAAAATAAACTAATTTGTAAATTTGGAAAAAATAAACTAAATTGTCTATTTTAATAAAATAAACTAATTTGTCTATTTTAATAAAATAAACTAATTTGTCAATTTGGAAAAAATAAACTAATTTGTCTATTTTGAAAAAATAAACTAAATTGTCAATTTTAATAAAATAAACTAAATAGTCTATTTTGAAAAAATAAACTAAATTGTCTATTTTAAAAAAATAAAATAAATTGTCAATTTTAATAAAATAAACTAATTTGTCAATTTGGAAAAAATAAACTAATTTGTCAATTTTAATAAAATAAACTAAATTGTCTATTTTAATAAAATAAACTAATTTGTAAATTTGGAAAAAATAAACTAATTTGTCTATTTTGAAAAAATAAACTAAATTGTCAATTTTAATAAAATAAACTAAATAGTCTATTTTGAAAAAATAAACTAAATTGTCTATTTTAAAAAAATAAAATAAATTGTCAATTTTAATAAAATAAACTAATTTGTCAATTTGGAAAAAATAAACTAATTTGTCAATTTTAATAAAATAAACTAAATTGTCAATTTTAATAAAATAAACTAATTTCTCAATTTTAATAAAATAAACTAATTTGTTAATTTTAATAAAATAAACTAATTTGTCATTTTTGAAAAAATAAACTAATTTGTCAATTTTAATAAAATAAACTAATTTGTCATTTTTGAAAAAATAAACTAATTTGTCATTTTTGAAAAAAAAACTAATTTGTCAATTTTAATAAAGTAAACTAATTTGTCAGTTTGAATAAAATAAACTAATTTGTCATTTTTGAAAAAATAAACTAATTTGTCATTTTTGAAAAAATAAACTAATTTGTCAATTTTGAAAAAATAAACTAATTTGTCATTTTTGAAAAAATAAACTAATTTGTCAATTTTAATAAAATAAACTAATTTGTCAATTTTAATAAAATAAACTAAATTGTCAATTTAAATAAAATAAACTAATTTGTCAATTTTGAAAAAATAAACTTAATTGTCAATTTTAATAAAATAAACTAATTTGTCAATTTTGAAAAAATAAACTAATTTGTCAATTTTGAAAAAATAAACTAAATTGTCTATTTTAATAAAATAAACTAATTTGTAAATTTGGAAAAAATAAACTAAATTGTCTATTTTAATAAAATAAACTAATTTGTCTATTTTAATAAAATAAACTAATTTGTCAATTTGGAAAAAATAAACTAAATTGTCAATTTTAATAAAATAAACTAATTTGTCAATTTGGAAAAAATAAACTAATTTGTCAATTTGGAAAAAATAAACTAATTTGTCAATTTTAATAAAATAAACTAAATAGTCTATTTTGAAAAAATAAACTAAATTGTCTATTTTAAAAAAATAAAATAAATTGTCAATTTTAATAAAATAAACTAAATTGTCAATTTTAATAAAATAAACTAAATTGTCAATTTTAATAAAATAAACTAATTTGTCAATTTTAATAAAGTAAACTAATTTGTCAATTTGAATAAAATAAACTAATTTGTCAATTTTGAAAATATAAACTAAATTGTCTATTTTGAAAAAATAAACTAATTTGTCATTTTTGAAAAAATAAACTAATTTGTCAATTTTAATAAAATAAACTAATTTGTCAATTTTAATAAAATAAACTAAATTGTCAATTTAAATAAAATAAACTAATTTGTCAATTTTGAAAAAATAAACTTAATTGTCAATTTTAATAAAATAAACTAATTTGTCAATTTTGAAAAAATAAACTAATTTGTCAATTTTGAAAAAATAAACTAAATTGTCTATTTTAATAAAATAAACTAATTTGTAAATTTGGAAAAAATAAACTAAATTGTCTATTTTAATAAAATAAACTAATTTGTCTATTTTAATAAAATAAACTAATTTGTCAATTTGGAAAAAATAAACTAAATTGTCAATTTTAATAAAATAAACTAATTTGTCAATTTGGAAAAAATAAACTAATTTGTCAATTTGGAAAAAATAAACTAATTTGTCAATTTTAATAAAATAAACTAAATAGTCTATTTTGAAAAAATAAACTAAATTGTCTATTTTGAAAAAATAAACTAATTTGTCAATTTTAATAAAATAAACTAATTTGTCATTTTTGAAAAAATAAACTAATTTGTCAATTTTAATAAAATAAACTAAATTGTCAATTTTAATAAAATAAACTAATTTCTCAATTTTAATAAAATAAACTAAATTGTCAATTTTAATAAAATAAACTAATTTGTCAATTTTAATAAAATAAACTAATTTGTCAATTTTAATAAAATAAACTAATTTGTCAATTTTAATAAAGTAAACTAATTTGTCAATTTGAATAAAATAAACTAATTTGTCAATTTTGAAAATATAAACTAAATTGTCTATTTTGAAAAAATAAACTAATTTGTAATTTTAATAAAATAAACTAATTTGTCATTTTTGAAAAAATAAACTAATTTGTCATTTTTGAAAAAATAAACTAATTTGTCAATTTTAATAAAATAAACTAAATTGTCAATTTTAATAAAATAAACTAATTTGTCAATTTTAATAAAATAAACTAAATTGTCAATTTTGAAAAAATAAACTAATTTGTCAATTTTAATAAAGTAAACTAATTTGTCAATTTGAATAAAATAAACTAATTTGTCAATTTTGAAAATATAAACTAAATTGTCTATTTTGAAAAAATAAACTAATTTGTCAATTTTAATAAAATAAACTAATTTGTCATTTTTGGAAAAATAAACTAATTTGTCATTTTTGAAAAAATAAACTAATTTGTCAATTTTAATAAAATAAACTAATTTGTCAATTTTAATAAAATAAACTAATTGGTCAATTTAAATAAAATAAACTAATTTGTCAATTTTGAAAAAATAAACTAAATTGTCTATTTTAATAAAATAAACTAATTTGTAAATTTGGAAAAAATAAACTAAATTGTCTATTTTAATAAAATAAACTAATTTGTCTATTTTAATAAAATAAACTAATTTGTCAATTTGGAAAAAATAAACTAAATTGTCAATTTTAATAAAATAAACTAATTTGTCAATTTGGAAAAAATAAACTAATTTGTCAATTTTAATAAAATAAACTAAATTGTCAATTTTAATAAAATAAACTAAATTGTCTATTTTGAAAAAATAAACTAAATTGTAAATTTTGAAAAAATAAACTAAATTGTCAATTTTGAAAAAATAAACTAAATTGTCTATTTTAATAAAATAAACTAATTTGTCAATTTTGAAAAAATAAACTAATTTGTCAATTTTGAAAAAATAAACTAAATTGTCAATTTTGAAAAAATAAACTAAATTGTCTATTTTAATAAAATAAACTAATTTGTCAATTTTGAAAAAATAAAATAAATTGTCTATTTTAATAAAATAAACTAATTTGTCAATTTTAATAAAATAAACTAAATTGTCAATTTTGAAATAATAAACTAATTTGTCAATTTTGAAAAAATAAACAAAATTAAAAAAAAAATAAACTAATTTGTCAATTTTGAAAAAATAAACTAAATTGTCTATTTTAATAAAATAAACTAATTTGTCAATTTTAATAAAATAAACTAAATTGTCTATTTTGAAAAAATAAACTAATTTGTCAATTTTAATAAAATAAACTAAATTGTCAATTTTAATAAAATAAACTAAATTGTATATTTTAATAAAATAAACTAATTTGTCAATTTTGAAAATATAAACTAAATTGTCTATTTTGAAAAAATAAACTAAATTGTCAATTTTAATAAAATAAACTAATTTGTCAATTTTGAAAAAATAAACTAATTTGTCAATTTTGAAAAAATAAACTAATTTTGGTCAATTTTAATAAAATAAACTAAATTGTCAATTTTAATAAAATAAACTAATTTGTCAATTTTGAAAATATAAACTAAATTGTCTATTTTGAAAAAATAAACTAATTTGTCAATTTTGAAAATATAAACTAAATTGTCTATTTTGAAAAAATAAACTAATTTGTCAATTTTAATAAAATAAACTAATTTGTCATTTTTGAAAAAATAAACTAATTTGTCATTTTTGAAAAAATAAACTAATTTGTCAATTTTAATAAAATAAACTAAATTGTCAATTTTAATAAAATAAACTAATTTCTCAATTTTAATAAAATAAACTAAATTGTCAATTTTAATAAAATAAACTAATTTGTCAATTTTAATAAAATAAACTAATTTGTCAATTTTAATAAAATAAACTAAATTGTCAATTTTGAAAAAATAAACTAATTTGTCAATTTTAATAAAATAAACTAAATTGTCAATTTAAATAAAATAAACTAATTTGTCAATTTTGAAAAAATAAACTTAATTGTCAATTTTAATAAAATTTGTCAATTTTGAAAAAATAAACTAATTTGTCAGTTTTGAAAAAATAAACTAAATTGTCTATTTTAATAAAATAAACTAATTTGTAAATTTGGAAAAAATAAACTAAATTGTCTATTTTAATAAAATAAACTAATTTGTCTATTTTAATAAAATAAACTAATTTGTCAATTTGGAAAAAATAAACTAAATTGTCAATTTTAATAAAATAAACTAATTTGTCAATTTGGAAAAAATAAACTAATTTGTCAATTTGGAAAAAATAAACTAATTTGTCAATTTTAATAAAATAAACTAAATTGTCAATTTTAATAAAATAAACTAAATTGTCAATTTTGAAAAAATAAACTAAATTGTCTATTTTAATAAAATAAACTAATTTGTCAATTTTGAAAAAATAAACTAATTTGTCAATTTTAATAAAATAAACTAAATTGTCAATTTTAATAAAATAAACTAAATTGTCTATTTTGAAAAAATAAACTAATTTGTCAATTTTGAAAAAATAAACTAAATTGTCAATTTGGAAAAAATAAACTAATTTGTCAATTTTAATAAAATAAACTAAATTGTCAATTTTAATAAAATAAACTAATTTGTCAATTTTGAAAAAATAAACTAAATTGTCAATTTTAACAAAATAAACTAATTTGTCAATTTGGAAAAAATAAACTAATTTGTCTATTTTGAAAAAATAAACTAAATTGTCAATTTTAATAAAATAAACTAAATAGTCTATTTTGAAAAAATAAACTAAATTGTTTATTTTGAAAAAATAAACTAAATTGTCAATTTTAATAAAATAAACTAAATTGTCAATTTGGAAAAAATAAACTTAATAAATTAAAATAAACTAAATTGTCAATTTTAATAAAATAAACTAAATTGTCTATTTGGAAAAAATAAACTAAATTGTCAATTTTAATAAAATAAACAAAATTGTCAATTTTAATAAAATAAACTAAATTGTCAATTTTAATAAAATAAACTAAATTGTCAATTTTAATAAAAAAAACTAATTTGTCAATTTTGAAAAAATAAACTAATTTGTCAATTTTGAAAAAATAAACTAATTTGTCAATTTTGAAAAAATAAACTAAATTGTCAATTTTGAAAAAATAAACTAAATTGTCAATTTTAATAAAATAAACTAATTTGTCAATTTGGAAAAAATAAACTAAATTGTCTATTTTGAAAAAATAAACTAATTTGTCAATTTTGAAAAAATAAACTAAATTGTCAATTTTAATAAAATAAACTAATTTGTCAATTTGGAAAAAATAAACTAATTTGTCAATTTGGAAAAAATAAACTAATTTGTCAATTTTAATAAAATAAACTAAATTGTCAATTTTAATAAAATAAACTAAATTGTCTATTTTGAAAAAATAAACTAATTTGTCAATTTTGAAAAAATAAACTAAATTGTCAATTTTGAAAAAATAAACTAAATTGTCTATTTTAATAAAATAAACTAATTTGTCAATTTTGAAAAAATAAACTAATTTGTCAATTTTGAATAAATAAACTAATTTGTCAATTTTTAAAAAATAAACTAATTTGTCAATTTTGAAAAAATAAACTAATTTGTCAATTTGGAAAAAATAAACTAATTTGTCAATTTGGAAAAAATAAACTAAATTGTCAATTTTAAAAAATTAACTAAATTGTCTATTTTGAAAAAATAAACTAATTTGTCAATTTTGAAAAAATAAACTAAATTGTCTATTTTAATAAAATAAACTAATTTGTAAATTTGGAAAAAATAAACTAATTTGTCAATTTTAATAAAATAAACTAAATTGTCTATTTTGAAAAAATAAACTAATTTGTCAATTTGGAAAAAATAAACTAATTTGTCAATTTTGAAAAAATAAACTAATTTGTCAATTTTGAAAAAATAAACTAATTTGTCAATTTGGAAAAAATAAACTAAATTGTCAATTTTAAAAAATTAACTAAATTGTCTATATTAATAAAATAAACTAAATTGTCAATTTTAATAAAATAAACTAATTTGTCAATTTTAATAAAATAAAGTAATTTGTCAATTTTGAAAAAATAAACTAATTTGTCAATTTTGAAAAAATAAACTAATTTGTCATTTTTGAAAAAATAAACTAATTTGTCATTTTTAATAAAATAAACTAATTTGTCTATTTTAATAAAATAAACTAAATTGTCAATTTTAATAAAATAAACTAATTTGTCAATTTTAATAAAATAAACTAATTTGTCAATTTTGAAAAAATAAACTAATTTGTCAATTTTGAAAAAATAAACTAATTTTTCATTTTTGAAAAAATAAACTAATTTGTCATTTTTAATAAAATAAACTAATTTGTCTATATTAATAAAATAAACTAAATTGTCAATTTTAATAAAATAAACTAATTTGTCAATTTTAATAAAATAAACTAATTTGTCAATTTTAATAAAGTAAACTAATTTGTCAATTTGAATAAAATAAACTAATTTGTCAATTTTGAAAATATAAACTAATTTGTCATTTTTGAAAAAATAAACTAATTTGTCATTTTTAATAAAATAAACTAAATTGTCAATTTTAATAAAATAAACTAAATTGTCAATTTTAATAAAATAAACTTAGAGATGTTGCAAAAATATGAATTCTATAATGAAAGTTGCTCAATTTAATTGTCTTCAAATTGAGCAAAAGATATTTGGCAAAAAAATTTTTTTTTGACTTTTGCGAGACGCTAAGGCGAACGTATGTTTCTATATAAATAAAAAATTGTGTACCACGGAACGTCAAAATGAGCCACTTAGAGAATTTGCAAAAATATGAATTCTATATTGAAAGTTGCTCAATCTAATTGTCTTCAAATTGAGCAAAAGATATTTGGCAAAAAAATTTTTTTTTGACTTTTGCGAGACGTTAAGGCGAACCTATGTTTCTATAAAAATAAAAAAAAAATAAAAAATTGTGTACCACGGAACGTCAAAATGAGCAACTTAGAGATGTTGCAAAAATATGAATTCTATATTGAAAGTTGCTCAATTTGATTGTCTTCAAATTGAGCAAAAGATATTTGGCAAAAAAATTTTTTTTTGACTTTTGCGAGACGTTAAGGCGAACCTATGTTTCTATAAAAATTAAAAAAAAAAAATAAAAAATTGTGTACCACGGAACGTCAAAATGAGCAACTTAGAGATGTTGCAAAAATATGAATTCTATAAAGAAAGTTGCTCAATTTAATTGTCTTCAAACTGAGCATAAGATATTTGCCAAAAAATTTTTTTTTGATTTTTGCGAGACGTTAAGGCGAACCTATGTTTCTATAAAAACAAAAAAAAAATAAAAAATTGTGTACCACGGAACGTCAAAATGAGCAACTTACAGATGTTGCAAAAATATGAATTCTATATTGAAAGTTGCTCAATTTAATTGTCTCCAAATTGAGCAAAAGATATTTGGCAAAAAAATTTTTTTTTGACTTTTGCGAGACGTATAGGCGAACGTATGTTTCTATAAAAATAAAAAAAAAATAAAAAATTGTGTACCACGGAACGTCAAAATGAGCAACTTAGAGATGTTGCAAAAATATGAATTCTATATTGAAAGTTGCTCAATTTAATTGTCTTCAAATTGAGCAAAAGATATTTGGCAAAAAAAATTTTTTTTGACTTTTGCGAGACGTTAAGGCGAACCTATGTTTCTATAAAAATAAAAAAAAAATAAAAAATTGTGTACCACGGAACGTCAAAATGAGCAACTTAGAGATGTTGCAAAAATATGAATTCTATAAAGAAAGTTGCTCAATTTAATTGTCTTCAAATTGAGCATAAGATATTTGGCAAAAAATTTTTTTTTGACTTTTGCGAGACGTTAAGGCGAACCTATGTTTCTATAAAAATAAAAAATTGTGTACCACGAAACGTCAAAATGAGCAACTTAGAGATGTTGCAAAAATATGAATTCTATATAGAAAGTTGCTCAATTTAATTGTCTTCAAATTGAGCAAAAGATATTTGGCAAAAAAAATTTTTTTTGACTTTTGCGAGACGTTAAGGCGAACGTATGTTTCTATAAAAATAAAAAAAAAATAAAAAATTGTGTACCACGGAACGTCAAAATGAGCAACTTAGAGATGTTGCAAAAATATGATTTCTATAAAAAAAGTTGCTCAATTTAATTGTCTTCAAATTGAGCAAAAGATATTTTGCAAAAAAATTTTTTTTTGACTTTTGCGAGACGTTAAGGCGAACGTATGTTTCTATAAAAATAAAAAAAAAAAAAAAAATTGTGTACCACGGAACGTCAAAATGAGCAACTTAGAGATGTTGCAAAAATATGAATTCTATAATGAAAGTTGCTCAATTTAATTGTCTTCAAATTGAGCAAAAGATATTTGGCAAAAAAATTTTTTTTTGACTTTTGCGAGACGCTAAGGCGAACGTATGTTTCTATATAAATAAAAAAAAAATAAAAAATTGTGTACCACGGAACGTCAAAATGAGCAACTTAGAGAATTTGCAAAAATATGAATTCTATATTGAAAGGTGCTCAATTTAATTGTCTTTAAATTGAGCAAAAATATTTGGCAAAAAAATTTTTTTTTGACTTTTGCGAGACGTTAAGGCGAACCTATGTTTCTATAAAAATAAAAAAAAAATAAAAAATTGTGTACCACGGAACGTCAAAATGAGCAACTTAGAGATGTTGCAAAAATATGAATTCTATATATAAAGTTGCTCAATTTGATTGTCTTCAAATTGACCAAAAGATATTGGGAAAAAAAAATTTTTTTTGACTTTTGCGAGACGTTAAGGCGAACGTATGTTTCTATAAAAATAAAAAAAAAATAAAAAATTGTGTACCACGGAACGTCAAAATGAGCAACTTAGAGATGTTGCAAAAATATGAGTTCTATATTGAAAGTTGCTCAATTTAATTGTCTTCAAATTGAGCTAAAGATATTTGGCAAAAAAATTTTTTTTTGACTTTTGCGAGACGTTAAGGCGAACCTATGTTTCTATAAAAATAAAAAAAAAATAAAAAATTGTGTACCACGGAACGTCAAAATGAGCAACTTAGAGATGTTGCAAAAATATGAATTCTATAAAGAAAGTTGCTCAATTTAATTGTCTTCAAACTGAGCATAAGATATTTGCCAAAAAATTTTTTTTTGATTTTTGCGAGATGTTAAGGCGAACCTATGTTTCTATAAAAATAAAAAAAAAATAAAAAATTGTGTACCACGGAACGTCAAAATGAGCAACTTACAGATGTTGCAAAAATATGAATTCTATATTGAAAGTTGCTCAATTTAATTGTCTCCAAATTGAGCAAAAGATATTTGGCAAAAAATTTTTTTTTTGACTTTTGCGAGACGTATAGGCGAACGTATGTTTCTATAAAAATAAAAAAAAAATAAAAAATTGTGTACCACGGAACGTCAAAATGAGCAACTTAGAGATGTTGCAAAAATATGAATTCTATATTGAAAGTTGCTCAATTTAATTGTCTTTAAATTGAGCAAAAGATATTTGGCAAAAAAAAATTTTTTTGACTTTTGCGAGACGTTAAGGCGAACGTATGTTTCTATAAAAATAAAAAAAAAATAAAAAATTGTGTACCACGGAACGTCAAAATGAGCAACTTAGAGATGTTGCAAAAATATGAATTCTATAAAGAAAGTTGCTCAATTTAATTGTCTTCAAATTGAGCAAAAGATATTTGGCAAAAAAAATTTTTTTTGACTTTTGCGAGACGTTAAGGCGAACGTATGTTTCTATGAAAATAAAAAAAAAATAAAAAATTGTGTACCACGGAACGTCAAAATGAGCAACTTAGAGATGTTGCAAAAATATGAATTCTATAAAGAAAGTTGCTCAATTTAATTGTCTTCAAATTGAGCAAAAGATATTTGGCAAAAAATTTTTTTTTTGACTTTTGCGAGACATTAAGGCAAACGTATGTTTCTATAAAAATAAAAAAAAAATAAAAAATTGTGTACCACGGAACGTCAAAATGAGCAACTTAGACATGTTGCAAAAATATGAATTCTATAAAGAAAGTTGCTCAATTTAATTGTCTTCAAATTGAGCAAAAGATATTTGGCAAAAAAAAATTTTTTTGACTTTTGCGAGACGTTAAGGCGAACGTATGTTTCTATAAAAATAAAAAAAAAATAAAAAATTGTGTACCACGGAACGTCAAAATGAGCAACTTAGAGATGTTGCAAAAATATAAATTCTATAAAGAAAGTTGCTCAATTTAATTGTCTTCAAATTGAGCAAAAGATATTTGGCAAAAAAATTTTTTTTTGACTTTTGCGAGACGTTAAGGCGAACGTATGTTTCTATAAAAATAAAAAAAAAATAAAAAATTGTGTACCACGGAACGTCAAAATGAGCAACTTAGAGATGTTGCAAAAATATAAATTCTATATTGAAAGTTGCTCAATTTAATTGTCTTCAAATTGAGCAAAAGATATTTGGCAAAAAAAATTTTTTTTTTACTTTTGCGAGACGTTAAGACGAACGTATGTTTCTATAAAAATAAAAAAAAAATAAAAAATTGTGTACCACGGAACGTCAAAATGAGCAACTTAGAGATGTTGCAAAAATATGAATTCTATATTGAAAGTTGCTCAATTTAATTGTCTTCAAATTGAGCAAAAGATATTTGGCAAAAAAATTTTTTTTTGACTTTTGCGAGACGTTAAGGCGAACGTATGTTTCTATAAAAATAAAAAAAAAATAAAAAATTGTGTACCACGGAACGTCAAAATGAGCAACTTAGAGATGTTGCAAAAATATGAATTCTATATGAATTCTATAAAGAAAGTTGCTCAATTTAATTGTCTTCAAATTGAGCAAAAGATATTTGGCAAAAAAATTTTTTTTTGACTTTTGCGAGACGTTAAGGCGAACGTATGTTTCTATAAAAATAAAAAAAAAATAAAAAATGGTGTACCACAGAACGTCAAAATGAGCAACTTAGAGATGTTGCAAAAATATGAATTCTATAAAGAAAGTTGCTCAATGTAATTGTCTTCAAATTGAGCAAAAGATATTTGGCAAAAAAATTTTTTTTTGACTTTTGCGAGACGTTAAGGCGAACGTATGTTTCTATAAAAATAAAAAAAAAAATAAAAAATTGTGTACCACGGAACGTCAAAATGAGCAACTTAGAGATGTTGCAAAAATATGAATTCTATATAGAAAGTTGCTCAATTTAATTGTCTTCAAATTGAGAAAAAGATATTTGGCAAAAAAATTTTTTTTTTACTTTTGCGAGACGTTAAGGCGAACGTATGTTTCTATAAAAATTAAAAAAAAAATAAAAAATTGTGTACCACGGAACGTCAAAATGAGCAACTTAGAGATGTTGCAAAAATATGAATTCTATATTGAAGGTTGCTCAATTTAATTGTCTTCAAATTGAGCAAAAGATATTTGGCAAAAAAATTTTTTTTTGACTTTTGCGAGACGTTAAGGCGAACGTATGTTTCTATAAAAATAAAAAAAAAATAAAAAATTGTGTACCACGGAACGTCAAAATGAGCAACTTAGAGATGTTGCAAAAATATGAATTCTATATAGAAAGTTGCTCATTTTAATTGTCTTCAAATTGAGCAAAAGATATTTGGCAAAAAAATTTTTTTTTGACTTTTGCAAGACGTTAAGGCAAACGTATGTTTCTATAAAAATAAAAAAAAAATAAAAAATTGTGTACCACGGAACGTCAAAATGAGCAACTTACAGATGTTGCAAAAATATGAATTCTATATTGAAAGTTGCTCAATTTAATTGTCTCCAAATTGAGCAAAAGATATTTGGCAAAAAAATTTTTTTTTGACTTTTGCGAGACGTATAGGCGAACGTATGTTTCTATAAAAATAAAAAAAAAATAAAAAATTGTGTACCACGGAACGTCAAAATGAGCAACTTAGAGATGTTGCAAAAATATGAATTCTATATTGAAAGTTGCTCAATTTAATTGTCTTTAAATTGAGCAAAAGATATTTGGCAAAAAAAAATTTTTTTGACTTTTGCGAGACGTTAAGGCGAACGTATGTTTCTATAAAAATAAAAAAAAAATAAAAAATTGTGTACCACGGAACGTCAAAATGAGCAACTTAGAGATGTTGCAAAAATATGAATTCTATAAAGAAAGTTGCTCAATTTAATTGTCTTCAAATTGAGCAAAAGATATTTGGCAAAAAAAATTTTTTTTGACTTTTGCGAGACGTTAAGGCGAACGTATGTTTCTATGAAAATAAAAAAAAAATAAAAAATTGTGTACCACGGAACGTCAAAATGAGCAACTTAGAGATGTTGCAAAAATATGAATTCTATAAAGAAAGTTGCTCAATTTAATTGTCTTCAAATTGAGCAAAAGATATTTGGCAAAAAATTTTTTTTTTGACTTTTGCGAGACATTAAGGCAAACGTATGTTTCTATAAAAATAAAAAAAAAATAAAAAATTGTGTACCACGGAACGTCAAAATGAGCAACTTAGACATGTTGCAAAAATATGAATTCTATAAAGAAAGTTGCTCAATTTAATTGTCTTCAAATTGAGCAAAAGATATTTGGCAAAAAAAAATTTTTTTGACTTTTGCGAGACGTTAAGGCGAACGTATGTTTCTATAAAAATAAAAAAAAAATAAAAAATTGTGTACCACGGAACGTCAAAATGAGCAACTTAGAGATGTTGCAAAAATATAAATTCTATAAAGAAAGTTGCTCAATTTAATTGTCTTCAAATTGAGCAAAAGATATTTGGCAAAAAAATTTTTTTTTGACTTTTGCGAGACGTTAAGGCGAACGTATGTTTCTATAAAAATAAAAAAAAAATAAAAAATTGTGTACCACGGAACGTCAAAATGAGCAACTTAGAGATGTTGCAAAAATATAAATTCTATATTGAAAGTTGCTCAATTTAATTGTCTTCAAATTGAGCAAAAGATATTTGGCAAAAAAAATTTTTTTTTTACTTTTGCGAGACGTTAAGACGAACGTATGTTTCTATAAAAATAAAAAAAAAATAAAAAATTGTGTACCACGGAACGTCAAAATGAGCAACTTAGAGATGTTGCAAAAATATGAATTCTATATTGAAAGTCTTCAAATTGAGCAAAAGATATTTGGCAAAAAAATTTTTTTTTGACTTTTGCGAGACGTTAAGGCGAACGTATGTTTCTATAAAAATAAAAAAAAAATAAAAAATTGTGTACCACGGAACGTCAAAATGAGCAACTTAGAGATGTTGCAAAAATATGAATTCTATATGAATTCTATAAAGAAAGTTGCTCAATTTAATTGTCTTCAAATTGAGCAAAAGATATTTGGCAAAAAAATTTTTTTTTGACTTTTGCGAGACGTTAAGGCGAACGTATGTTTCTATAAAAATAAAAAAAAAATAAAAAATGGTGTACCACAGAACGTCAAAATGAGCAACTTAGAGATGTTGCAAAAATATGAATTCTATAAAGAAAGTTGCTCAATGTAATTGTCTTCAAATTGAGCAAAAGATATTTGGCAAAAAAATTTTTTTTTGACTTTTGCGAGACGTTAAGGCGAACGTATGTTTCTATAAAAATAAAAAAAAAAATAAAAAATTGTGTACCACGGAACGTCAAAATGAGCAACTTAGAGATGTTGCAAAAATATGAATTCTATATAGAAAGTTGCTCAATTTAATTGTCTTCAAATTGAGAAAAAGATATTTGGCAAAAAAATTTTTTTTTTACTTTTGCGAGACGTTAAGGCGAACGTATGTTTCTATAAAAATTAAAAAAAAAATAAAAAATTGTGTACCACGGAACGTCAAAATGAGCAACTTAGAGATGTTGCAAAAATATGAATTCTATATTGAAGGTTGCTCAATTTAATTGTCTTCAAATTGAGCAAAAGATATTTGGCAAAAAAATTTTTTTTTGACTTTTGCGAGACGTTAAGGCGAACGTATGTTTCTATAAAAATAAAAAAAAAATAAAAAATTGTGTACCACGGAACGTCAAAATGAGCAACTTAGAGATGTTGCAAAAATATGAATTCTATATAGAAAGTTGCTCATTTTAATTGTCTTCAAATTGAGCAAAAGATATTTGGCAAAAAAATTTTTTTTTGACTTTTGCAAGACGTTAAGGCAAACGTATGTTTCTATAAAAATAAAAAAAAAATAAAAAATTGTGTACCACGGAACGTCAAAATGAGCAACTTAGAGATGTTGCAAAAATATGAATTCTATATTGAAAGTTGCTCAATTTAATTGTCTTCAAATTGAGCAAAAGATATTTGGCCAAAACATTTTTTTTTGACTTTTGCGAGACGTTAAGGCGAACGTATGTTTCTATAAAAATAAAAAAAAAATAAAAAATTGTGTACCACGGAACGTCAAAATGAGCAACTTAGAGATGTTGCAAAAATATAAATTCTATATTGAAAGTTGCTCAATTTAATTGTCTTCAAATTGAGCAAAAGATATTTGGCCAAAACATTTTTTTTTGACTTTTGCGAGACGTTAAGGCGAACGTATGTTTCTATAAAAATAAAAAAAAAATAAAAAATTGTGTACCACGGAACGTCAAAATGAGCAACTTAGAGATGTTGCAAAAATATGAATTCTATAAAGAAAGTTGCTCAATTTAATTGTATTTGTATTTTTGTATTTCAATTTTTTATTAACCTAGTACATCAACGACTAAGGTTATTAGTAACTAGGAGACCTACTATTTTTGAGGTGGGTTCTGAACCACCTAGCATCTGCACATGCATTTTTAATTCGATTCGGCGCATTGCCAGCTCTTAGGAAAACATGCAGATTTCCTAAGAAGAATCGTTCGGTTAAAACCTTATCCTGCACACCGGCCGGAGGGTCATAGATGTTATTAATCATTGCCCACTACTTTATGTATGTTTAGTACATAATTAGCCGAATGAAAAATTCCATCCCGCCTCGGTCGAGATTCGAACTCGGTACCTCCCGCTCCAAACGTCAGCATGTTGCCATGTTGCCACCTTGGTCGGTTCAATTTAATTGTCTTCAAATTGAGCAAAAGATATTTGGCAAAAAAAAAATTTTTTTTTTGACTTTTGCGATACGTTAAGGCGAACGTATGTTTCTATAAAAATAAAAAAAAAATAAAAAATTGTGTACCACGGAACGTCAAAATGAGCAACTTAGAGATGTTGCAAAAATATGAATTCTATAAAGAAAGTTGCTCAATTTAATTGTCTTCAAATTAAGCAAAAGATATTTGGCAAAAAAAATTTTTTTTGACTTTTGCGAGACGTTAAGGCGAACGTATGTTTCTATAAAAATAAAAAAAAAATAAAAAATTGTGTACCACGGAACGTCAAAATGAGCAACTTAGAGATGTTGCAAAAATATGAATTCTATAAAGAAAGTTGCTCAATTTAATTGTCTTCAAATTGAGCAAAAGATATTTGGCAAAAAATTTTTTTTTTGACTTTTGCGAGACGTTAAGGCGAACGTATGTTTCTATAAAAATAAAAAAAAAAATAAAAAATTGTGTACCACGGAACGTCAAAATGAGCAACTTAGAGATGTTGCAAAAATATGAATTGTATAAAGAAAGTTGCTCAATTTAATTGTCTTCAAATTGAGCAAAAGATATTTGGCAAAAAATTTTTTTTTTGACTTTTGCGAGACGTTAAGGCGAACGTATGTTTCTATAAAAATAAAAAAAAAATAAAAAATTGTGTACCACGGAACGTCAAAATGAGCAACTTAGAGATGTTGCAAAAATATGAATTTTATATTGAAAGTTGCTCAATTTAATTGTCTTCAAATTGAGCAAAAGATATTTGGCAAAAAAATTTTTTTTTGACTTTTGCGAGACGTTAAGTCGAACGTATGTTTCTATAAAAATAAAAAAAAAATAAAAAATTGTGTACCACGGAACGTCAAAATGAGCAACTTAGAGATGTTGCAAAAATATGAATTCTATATTGAAGGTTGCTCAATTTAATTGTCTTCAAATTGAGCAAAAGATATTTGGCAAAAAATTTTTTTTTTGACTTTTGCGAGACGTTAAGGCGAACGTATGTTTCTATAAAAATAAAAAAAAAATAAAAAATTGTGTACCACGGAACGTCAAAATGAGCAACTTAGAGATGTTGCAAAAATATGAATTGTATAAAGAAAGTTGCTCAATTTAATTGTCTTCAAATTGAGCAAAAGATATTTGGCAAAAAATTTTTTTTTTGACTTTTGCGAGACGTTAAGGCGAACGTATGTTTCTATAAAAATAAAAAAAAAATAAAAAATTGTGTACCACGGAACGTCAAAATGAGCAACTTAGAGATGTTGCAAAAATATGAATTTTATATTGAAAGTTGCTCAATTTAATTGTCTTCAAATTGAGCAAAAGATATTTGGCAAAAAAATTTTTTTTTGACTTTTGCGAGACGTTAAGTCGAACGTATGTTTCTATAAAAATAAAAAAAAAATAAAAAATTGTGTACCACGGAACGTCAAAATGAGCAACTTAGAGATGTTGCAAAAATATGAATTCTATATTGAAGGTTGCTCAATTTAATTGTCTTCAAATTGAGCAAAAGATATTTGGCAAAAAATTTTTTTTTTGACTTTTGCGAGACGTTAAGGCGAACGTATGTTTCTATAAAAATAAAAAAAAAATAAAAAATTGTGTACCACGGAACGTCAAAATGAGCAACTTAGAGATGTTGCAAAAATATGAATTCTATATTGAAAGTTGCTCAATTTAATTGTCTTCAAATTGAGCAAAAGATATTTGGCAAAAAAAATTTTTTTTGACTTTTGCGAGACGTTAAGGCGAACGTATGTTTCTATAAAAATAAAAAAAAAATAAAAAATTGTGTACCACGGAACGTCAAAATGAGCAACTTAGAGATGTTGCAAAAATATGAATTCTATAAAGAAAGTTGCTCAATTTAATTGTCTTCAAATTGAGCAAAAGATATTTGGCAAAAAAAATTTTTTTTGACTTTTGCGAGACGTTAAGGCGAACGTATGTTTCTATGAAAATAAAAAAAAAATAAAAAATTGTGTACCACGGAACGTCAAAATGAGCAACTTAGAGATGTTGCAAAAATATGAATTCTATAAAGAAAGTTGCTCAATTTAATTGTCTTCAAATTGAGCAAAAGATATTTGGCAAAAAATTTTTTTTTTGACTTTTGCGAGACATTAAGGCAAACGTATGTTTCTATAAAAATAAAAAAAAAATAAAAAATTGTGTACCACGGAACGTCAAAATGAGCAACTTAGACATGTTGCAAAAATATGAATTCTATAAAGAAAGTTGCTCAATTTAATTGTCTTCAAATTGAGCAAAAGATATTTGGCAAAAAAAATTTTTTTTGACTTTTGCGAGACGTTAAGGCGAACGTATGTTTCTATAAAAATAAAAAAAAAATAAAAAATTGTGTACCACGGAACGTCAAAATGAGCAACTTAGAGATGTTGCAAAAATATAAATTCTATAAAGAAAGTTGCTCAATTTAATTGTCTTCAAATTGAGCAAAAGATATTTGGCAAAAAAATTTTTTTTTGACTTTTGCGAGACGTTAAGGCGAACGTATGTTTCTATAAAAATAAAAAAAAAATAAAAAATTGTGTACCACGGAACGTCAAAATGAGCAACTTAGAGATGTTGCAAAAATATAAATTCTATATTGAAAGTTGCTCAATTTAATTGTCTTCAAATTGAGCAAAAGATATTTGGCAAAAAAAATTTTTTTTTTACTTTTGCGAGACGTTAAGACGAACGTATGTTTCTATAAAAATAAAAAAAAAATAAAAAATTGTGTACCACGGAACGTCAAAATGAGCAACTTAGAGATGTTGCAAAAATATGAATTCTATATTGAAAGTTGCTCAATTTAATTGTCTTCAAATTGAGCAAAAGATATTTGGCAAAAAAATTTTTTTTTGACTTTTGCGAGACGTTAAGGCGAACGTATGTTTCTATAAAAATAAAAAAAAAATAAAAAATTGTGTACCACGGAACGTCAAAATGAGCAACTTAGAGATGTTGCAAAAATATGAATTCTATATGAATTCTATAAAGAAAGTTGCTCAATTTAATTGTCTTCAAATTGAGCAAAAGATATTTGGCAAAAAAATTTTTTTTTGACTTTTGCGAGACGTTAAGGCGAACGTATGTTTCTATAAAAATAAAAAAAAAATAAAAAATGGTGTACCACAGAACGTCAAAATGAGCAACTTAGAGATGTTGCAAAAATATGAATTCTATAAAGAAAGTTGCTCAATGTAATTGTCTTCAAATTGAGCAAAAGATATTTGGCAAAAAAATTTTTTTTTGACTTTTGCGAGACGTTAAGGCGAACGTATGTTTCTATAAAAATAAAAAAAAAAATAAAAAATTGTGTACCACGGAACGTCAAAATGAGCAACTTAGAGATGTTGCAAAAATATGAATTCTATATAGAAAGTTGCTCAATTTAATTGTCTTCAAATTGAGAAAAAGATATTTGGCAAAAAAATTTTTTTTTTACTTTTGCGAGACGTTAAGGCGAACGTATGTTTCTATAAAAATTAAAAAAAAAATAAAAAATTGTGTACCACGGAACGTCAAAATGAGCAACTTAGAGATGTTGCAAAAATATGAATTCTATATTGAAGGTTGCTCAATTTAATTGTCTTCAAATTGAGCAAAAGATATTTGGCAAAAAAATTTTTTTTTGACTTTTGCGAGACGTTAAGGCGAACGTATGTTTCTATAAAAATAAAAAAAAAATAAAAAATTGTGTACCACGGAACGTCAAAATGAGCAACTTAGAGATGTTGCAAAAATATGAATTCTATATAGAAAGTTGCTCATTTTAATTGTCTTCAAATTGAGCAAAAGATATTTGGCAAAAAAATTTTTTTTTGACTTTTGCAAGACGTTAAGGCAAACGTATGTTTCTATAAAAATAAAAAAAAAATAAAAAATTGTGTACCACGGAACGTCAAAATGAGCAACTTAGAGATGTTGCAAAAATATGAATTCTATATTGAAAGTTGCTCAATTTAATTGTCTTCAAATTGAGCAAAAGATATTTGGCCAAAACATTTTTTTTTGACTTTTGCGAGACGTTAAGGCGAACGTATGTTTCTATAAAAATAAAAAAAAAATAAAAAATTGTGTACCACGGAACGTCAAAATGAGCAACTTAGAGATGTTGCAAAAATATAAATTCTATATTGAAAGTTGCTCAATTTAATTGTCTTCAAATTGAGCAAAAGATATTTGGCCAAAACATTTTTTTTTGACTTTTGCGAGACGTTAAGGCGAACGTATGTTTCTATAAAAATAAAAAAAAAATAAAAAATTGTGTACCACGGAACGTCAAAATGAGCAACTTAGAGATGTTGCAAAAATATGAATTCTATAAAGAAAGTTGCTCAATTTAATTGTCTTCAAATTGAGCAAAAGATATTTGGCAAAAAAAATTTTTTTTGACTTTTGCGATACGTTAAGGCGAACGTATGTTTCTATAAAAATAAAAAAAAAATAAAAAATTGTGTACCACGGAACGTCAAAATGAGCAACTTAGAGATGTTGCAAAAATATGAATTCTATAAAGAAAGTTGCTCAATTTAATTGTCTTCAAATTAAGCAAAAGATATTTGGCAAAAAAAATTTTTTTTGACTTTTGCGAGACGTTAAGGCGAACGTATGTTTCTATAAAAATAAAAAAAAAATAAAAAATTGTGTACCACGGAACGTCAAAATGAGCAACTTAGAGATGTTGCAAAAATATGAATTCTATAAAGAAAGTTGCTCAATTTAATTGTCTTCAAATTGAGCAAAAGATATTTGGCAAAAAATTTTTTTTTTGACTTTTGCGAGACGTTAAGGCGAACGTATGTTTCTATAAAAATAAAAAAAAAAATAAAAAATTGTGTACCACGGAACGTCAAAATGAGCAACTTAGAGATGTTGCAAAAATATGAATTGTATAAAGAAAGTTGCTCAATTTAATTGTCTTCAAATTGAGCAAAAGATATTTGGCAAAAAATTTTTTTTTTGACTTTTGCGAGACGTTAAGGCGAACGTATGTTTCTATAAAAATAAAAAAAAAATAAAAAATTGTGTACCACGGAACGTCAAAATGAGCAACTTAGAGATGTTGCAAAAATATGAATTTTATATTGAAAGTTGCTCAATTTAATTGTCTTCAAATTGAGCAAAAGATATTTGGCAAAAAAATTTTTTTTTGACTTTTGCGAGACGTTAAGTCGAACGTATGTTTCTATAAAAATAAAAAAAAAATAAAAAATTGTGTACCACGGAACGTCAAAATGAGCAACTTAGAGATGTTGCAAAAATATGAATTCTATATTGAAGGTTGCTCAATTTAATTGTCTTCAAATTGAGCAAAAGATATTTGGCAAAAAATTTTTTTTTTGACTTTTGCGAGACGTTAAGGCGAACGTATGTTTCTATAAAAATAAAAAAAAAATAAAAAATTGTGTACCACGGAACGTCAAAATGAGCAACTTAGAGATGTTGCAAAAATATGAATTCTATATTGAAAGTTGCTCAATTTAATTGTCTTCAAATTGAGCAAAAGATATTTGGCAAAAAAAATTTTTTTTGACTTTTGCGAGACGTTAAGGCGAACGTATGTTTCTATAAAAATAAAAAAAAAATAAAAAATTGTGTACCACGGAACGTCAAAATGAGCAACTTAGAGATGTTGCAAAAATATGAATTCTATTAAGAAAGTTGCTCAATTTAATTGTCTTCAAATTAAGCAAAAGATATTTGGCAAAAAAAATTTTTTTTGACTTTTGCGAGCCGTTAAGGCGAACGTATGTTTCTATAAAAATAAAAAAAAAATAAAAAATTGTGTACCACGGAACGTCAAAATGAGCAACTTAGAGATGTTGCAAAAATATGAATTCTATAAAGAAAGTTGCTCAATTTAATTGTCTTCAAATTGAGCAGAAGATATTTGGCAAAAAAAATTTTTTTTGACTTTTGCGAGACGTTAAGGCGAACGTATGTTTCTATAAAAATAAAAAAAAAATAAAAAATTGTGTACCACGGAACGTCAAAATGAGCAACTTAGAGATGTTGCAAAAATATGAATTCTATATTGAAAGTTGCTCAATTTAATTGTCTTCAAATTGAGCAAAAGATATTTGGCAAAAAAATTTTTTTTTGACTTTTGCGAGACGTTAAGGCGAACGTATGTTTCTATAAAAATAAAAAAAAAATAAAAAATTGTGTACCACGGAACGTCAAAATGAGCAACTTAGAGATGTTGCAAAAATATGAATTCTATTAAGAAAGTTGCTCAATTTAATTGTCTTCAAATTAAGCAAAAGATATTTGGCAAAAAAAATTTTTTTTGACTTTTGCGAGACGTTAAGGCGAACGTATGTTTCTATAAAAATAAAAAAAAAATAAAAAATTGTGTACCACGGAACGTCAAATGAGCATTTTAGACATGTTGCAAAAATATGAATTCTATAAAGAAAGTTGCTCAATTTAATTGTCTTCAAATTGAGCAAAAGATATTTGGCAAAAAAAAATTTTTTTGACTTTTGCGAGACGTTAAGGCGAACGTATGTTTCTATAAAAATAAAAAAAAAATAAAAAATTGTGTACCACGGAACGTCAAAATGAGCAACTTAGAGATGTTGCAAAAATATAAATTCTATATTGAAAGTTGCTCAATTTAATTGTCTTCAAATTGAGCAAAAGATATTTGGCAAAAAAAATTTTTTTTTTACTTTTGCGAGACGTTAAGACGAACGTATGTTTCTATAAAAATAAAAAAAAAATAAAAAATTGTGTACCACGGAACGTCAAAATGAGCAACTTAGAGATGTTGCAAAAATATGAATTCTATATTGAAAGTTGCTCAATTTAATTGTCTTCAAATTGAGCAAAAGATATTTGGCAAAAAAATTTTTTTTTGACTTTTGCGAGACGTTAAGGCGAACGTATGTTTCTATAAAAATAAAAAAAAAATAAAAAATTGTGTACCACGGAACGTCAAAATGAGCAACTTAGAGATGTTGCAAAAATATGAATTCTATATGAATTCTATAAAGAAAGTTGCTCAATTTAATTGTCTTCAAATTGAGCAAAAGATATTTGGCAAAAAAATTTTTTTTTGACTTTTGCGAGACGTTAAGGCGAACGTATGTTTCTATAAAAATAAAAAAAAAATAAAAAATGGTGTACCACAGAACGTCAAAATGAGCAACTTAGAGATGTTGCAAAAATATGAATTCTATAAAGAAAGTTGCTCAATGTAATTGTCTTCAAATTGAGCAAAAGATATTTGGCAAAAAAATTTTTTTTTGACTTTTGCGAGACGTTAAGGCGAACGTATGTTTCTATAAAAATAAAAAAAAAAATAAAAAATTGTGTACCACGGAACGTCAAAATGAGCAACTTAGAGATGTTGCAAAAATATGAATTCTATATAGAAAGTTGCTCAATTTAATTGTCTTCAAATTGAGAAAAAGATATTTGGCAAAAAAAATTTTTTTTTACTTTTGCGAGACGTTAAGGCGAACGTATGTTTCTATAAAAATTAAAAAAAAAATAAAAAATTGTGTACCACGGAACGTCAAAATGAGCAACTTAGAGATGTTGCAAAAATATGAATTCTATAAAGAAAGTTGCTCAATTTAATTGTCTTCAAATTGAGCAAAAGATATTTGGCAAAAAAAATTTTTTTTGACTTTTGCGAGACGTTAAGGCGAACGTATGTTTCTATAAAAATAAAAAAAAAAATAAAAAATTGTGTACCACGGAACGTCAAAATGAGCAACTTAGAGATGTTGCAAAAATATGAATTCTATATTGAAAGTTGCTCAATTTAATTGTCGGCGAACGTATGTTTCTATAAAAATAAAAAAAAAAATAAAAAATTGTGTACCACGGAACGTCAAAATGAGCAACTTAGAGATGTTGCAAAAATATGAATTCTATATTGAAAGTTGCTCAATTTAATTGTCTTTAGATTGAGCAAAAGATATTTGGCAAAAAAATTTTTTTTTGACTTTTGCGAGACGTTAAGGCGAACGTATGTTCTATAAAAATAAAAAAAAAATAAAAAATTGTGTACCACGGAACGTCAAAATGAGCAACTTAGAGATGTTGCAAAAATATGAATTCTATAAAGAAAGTTGCTCAATTTAATTGTCTTCAAATTGAGCAAAAGATATTTGGCAAAAAAAATTTTTTTTGACTTTTGCGAGACGTTAAGGCGAACGTATGTTTCTATAAAAATAAAAAAAAAATAAAAAATTGTGTACCACGGAACGTCAAAATGAGCAACTTAGAGATGTTGCAAAAATATGAATTCTATAAAGAAAGTTGCTCAATTTAATTGTCTTCAAATTGAGCAAAAGATATTTGGCAAAAAAATTTTTTTTTGACTTTTGCGAGACGTTAAGGCGAACGTATGTTTCTATAAAAATAAAAAAAAAATAAAAAATTGTGTACCACGGAACGTCAAAATGAGCAACTTAGAGATGTTGCAAAAATATGAATTCTATATTGAAAGTTGCTCAATTTAATTGTCTTCAAATTGAGCAAAAGATATTTGGCAAAAAAAATTTTTTTTGACTTTTGCGAGACGTTAAGGCGAACGTATGTTTCTATAAAAATAAAAAAAAAATAAAAAATTGTGTACCACGGAACGTCAAAATGAGCAACTTAGAAATGTTGCAAAAATATGAATTCTATAAAGAAAGTTGCTCAATTTAATTGTCTTCAAATTGAGCAAAAGATATTTGGCAAAAAAATTTTTTTTTGACTTTTGAGCAACTTAGAGATGTTGCAAAAATATGAATCCTATATTGAAAGTTGCTCAATTTAATTGTCTTTAGATTGAGCAAAAGATATTTGGCAAAAAAAATTTTTTTTGACTTTTGCGAGACGTTAAGGCGAACGTATGTTTCTATAAAAATAAAAAAAAAATAAAAAATTGTGTACCACGGAACGTCAAAATGAGCAACTTAGAGATGTTGCAAAAATATGAATTCTATAAAGAAAGTTGCTCAATTTAATTGTCTTCAAACTGAGCAAAAGATATTTGGCAAAAAAAATTTTTTTTTACTTTTGCGAGACGTTAAGGCGAACGTATGTTTCTATAAAAATAAAAAAATAATAAAAAATTGTGTACCACGGAACGTCAAAATGAGCAACTTAGAGATGTTGCAAAAAGATGAATTCTATAAAGAAAGTTGCTCAATTTAATTGTCTTCAAACTGAGCAAAAGATATTTGGCAAAAAAAATTTTTTTTGACTTTTGCGAGACGTTAATGTTTCTATAAAAATAAAAAAAAAATAAAAAATTGTGTACCACGGAACGTCAAAATGAGCAACTTAGAGATGTTGCAAAAATATGAGTTCTATAAAGAAAGTTGCTCAATTTAATTGTCTTCAAATTGAGCAAAAGATATTTGGCAAAAAATTTTTTTTTTGACTTTTGCGAGACGTTAAGGCGAACGTATGTTTCTATAAAAATAAAAAAAAAAATAAAAAATTGTGTACAACGGAACGTCAAAATGAGCAACTTAGAGATGTTGCAAAAATATGAATTCTATAAAGAAAGTTGCTCAATTTAATTGTCTTCAAATTGAGCAAAAGATATTTGGCAAAAAAATTTTTTTTTGACTTTTGCGAGACGTTAATGTTTCTATAAAAATCAAAAAAAAATAAAAAATTGTGTACCACGGAACGTCAAAATGAGCAACTTAGAGATGTTGCAAAAATATGAATTCTACATTGAAAGTTGCTCAATTTAATTGTCTTGAAATTGAGCAACAGATATTTGGCAAAAAATTTTTTTTTTGACTTTTGCGAGACGTTAAGGCGAACGTATGTTTCTATAAAAATAAAAAATTGAGTACCACGGAACGTCAAAATGAGCAACTTAGAGATGTTGCAAAAATATGAATCCTATATTGAAAGTTGCTCAATTTAATTGTCTTCAAATTGAGCAAAAGATATTTGGCAAAAAAAATTTTTTTTGACTTTTGCGAGACGTTAAGGCGAACGTATGTTTCTATAAAAATAAAAAAAAAATAAAAAATTGTGTACCACGGAACGTCAAAATGAGCAACTTAGAGATGTTGCAAAAATATGAATTCTATAAAGAAAGTTGCTCAATTTAATTGTCTTCAAACTGAGCAAAAGATATTTGGCAAAAAAAATTTTTTTTTACTTTTGCGAGACGTTAAGGCGAACGTATGTTTCTATAAAAATAAAAAAATAATAAAAAATTGTGTACCACGGAACGTCAAAATGAGCAACTTAGAGATGTTGCAAAAATATGAATTCTATAAAGAAAGTTGCTCAATTTAATTGTCTTCAAACTGAGCAAAAGATATTTGGCAAAAAAAATTTTTTTTGACTTTTGCGAGACGTTAAGGCGAACGTATGTTTCTATAAAAATAAAAAAAAAATAAAAAATTGTGTACCACGGAACGTCAAAATGAGCAACTTAGAGATGTTGCAAAAATATGAATTCTATATTGAAAGTTGCTCAATTTAATTGTATTCAAATTGAGCAAAAGATATTTGGCAAAAAAAATTTTTTTTGACTTTTGCGAGACGTTAAGGCGAACGTATGTTTCTATAAAAATAAAAAAAAAAATAAAAAATTGTGTACCACGGAACGTCAAAATGAGCAACTTAGAGATGTTGCAAAAATATGAATTCTATAAAGAAAGTTGCTTAATTTAATTGTCTTCAAATTGAGCAAAAGATATTTGGCAAAAAAATTTTTTTTTTACTTTTGCGAGACGTTAAGGCGAACGTATGTTTCTATAAAAATAAAAAAAAAATAAAAAATTGTGTACCACGGAACGTCAAAATGAGCAACTTAGAGATGTTGCAAAAATATGAATTCTATATTGAAAGTTGCTCAATTTAATTGTCGGCGAAAGTATGTTTCTATAAAAATAAAAAAAAAAATAAAAAATTGTGTACCACAGAACGTCAAAATGAGCAACTTAGAGATGTTGCAAAAATATGAATTCTATAAAGAAAGTTGCTCAATTTAATTGTCTTCAAATTGAGCAAAAGATATTTGGCAAAAAAATTTTTTTTTTACTTTTGCGAGACGTTAAGGCGAACGTATGTTTCTATAAAAATAAAAAAAAAATAAAAAATTGTGTACCACGGAACGTCAAAATGAGCAACTTAGAGATGTTGCAAAAATATGAATTCTATATTGAAAGTTGCTCAATTTAATTGTCTTTAGATTGAGCAAAAGATATTTGGCAAAAAAATTTTTTTTTGACTTTTGCGAGACGTTAAGGCGAACGTATGTTCTATAAAAATAAAAAAAAAATAAAAAATTGTGTACCACGGAACGTCAAAATGAGCAACTTAGAGATGTTGCAAAAATATGAATTCTATAAAGAAAGTTGCTCAATTTAATTGTCTTCAAATTGAGCAAAAGATATTTGGCAAAAAAAATTTTTTTTGACTTTTGCGAGACGTTAAGGCGAACGTATGTTTCTATAAAAATAAAAAAAAAATAAAAAATTGTGTACCACGGAACGTCAAAATGAGCAACTTAGAGATGTTGCAAAAATATGAATTCTATAAAGAAAGTTGCTCAATTTAATTGTCTTCAAATTGAGCAAAAGATATTTGGCAAAAAAAATTTTTTTTGACTTTTGCGAGACGTTAAGGCGAACGTATGTTTCTATAAAAATAAAAAAAAAATAAAAAATTGTGTACCACGGAACGTCAAAATGAGCAACTTAGAGATGTTGCAAAAATATGAATTCTATATTGAAAGTTGTTCAATTTAATTGTCTTCAAATTGAGCAAAAGATATTTGGCAAAAAAAATTTTTTTTGACTTTTGCGAGACGTTAAGGCGAACGTATGTTTCTATAAAAATAAAAAAAAAATAAAAAATTGTGTACCACGGAACGTCAAAATGAGCAACTTAGAAATGTTGCAAAAATATGAATTCTATAAAGAAAGTTGCTCAATTTAATTGTCTTCAAATTGAGCAAAAGATATTTGAAAAAAAAATTTTTTTTTGACTTTTGCGAGACGTTAAGGCGAACGAATGTTTCTATAAAAATAAAAAATTGTGTACCACGGAACGTCAAAATGAGCAACTTAGAGATGTTGCAAAAATATGAATTCTATATTAAAAGTTGCTCAATTTAATTGTCTTAAAATTGAGCAAAAGATATTTGGCAAAAAAATTTTTTTTTGACTTTTGCGAGACGTTAAGGCGAACGTTTGTTTCTATAAAAATAAAAAAAAAATAAAAAATTGTGTACCACGGAACGTCAAAATGAGCAACTTAGAGATGTTGCAAAAATATGAATTCTATATTGAAAGTTGCTCAATTTAATTGTCTTTAAATTGAGCAAAAGATATTTGGAAAAAAAAATTTTTTTTGACTTTTGCGAGACGTTAAGGCGAACGTATGTTTCTATAAAAATAAAAAAAAAATAAAAAATTGTGTACCACGGAACGTCAAAATGAGCAACTTAGAGATGTTGCAAAAATATGAATTCTATATTGAAAGTTGCTCAATTTAAATGTCTTCAAATTGAGCAAAAGATATTTCGCAAAAAAATTTTTTTTTGACTTTTGCGAGTTAAGGCAAACGTATGTTTCTATAAAAATAAAAAAAAAAATAAAAAATTGTGTACCACGGAACGTCAAAATGAGCAACTTAGAGATGTTGCAAAAATATGAATTCTATAAAGAAAGTTGCTCAATTTAATTGTCTTCAAATTGAGCAAAAGATATTTGGCAAAAAAATTTTTTTTTGACTTTTGCGAGACGTTAAGGCGAACGTATGTTTCTATAAAAATAAAAAAATAATAAAAAATTGTGTACCACGGAACGTCAAAATGAGCAACTTAGAAATGTTGCAAAAATATGAATTCTATATTGAAAGTTGCTCAATTTAATTGTCTTCAAATTGAGCAAAAGATATTTGGCAAAAAAAATTTTTTTTGACTTTTGCGAGACGTTAAGGCGAACGTATGTTTCTATAAAAATAAAAAAAAAATAAAAAATTGTGTACCACGGAACGTCAAAATGAGCAACTTAGAGATGTTGCAAAAATATGAATTCTATAAAGAAAGTTGCTCAATTTAATTGTCTTCAAATTGAGCAAAAGATATTTGGCAAAAAAAATTTTTTTTGACTTTTGCGAGACGTTAAGGCGAACGTATGTTTCTATAAAAATAAAAAAAAAATAAAAAATTGTGTACCACGGAACGTCAAAATGAGCAACTTAAAGATGTTGCAAAAATATGAATTCTATAAAGAAAGTTGCTCAATTTAATTGTCTTCAAATTGAGCAAAAGATATTTGGCAAAAAAAATTTTTTTTGACTTTTGCAAGACGTTAAGGCGAACGTATGTTTCTATAAAAATAAAAAAAAAATAAAAAATTGTGTACCACGGAACGGCAAAATGAGCAACTTAGAGATGTTGCAAAAATATGAATTCTATAAAGAAAGTTGCTCAATTTAATTGTCTTCAAATTAAGCAAAAGATATTTGGCAAAAAAATTTTTTTTTGACTTTTGCGAGACGTTAAGGCGAACGTATGTTTCTATAAAAATAAAAAAAAAATAAAAAATTGTGTACCACGGAACGTCAAAATGAGCAACTTAGAGATGTTGCAAAAATATGAATTCTATAAAGAAAGTTGCTCAATTTAATTGTCTTCAAATTGAGCAAAAGATATTTGGCAAAAAAAATTTTTTTTGACTTTTGCGAGACGTTAAGGCGAACGTATGTTTCTATAAAAATAAAAAAAAAATAAAAAATTGTGTACCACGGAACGTCAAAATGAGCAACTTAGAGATGTTGCAAAAATATGAATTCTATACTGAAAGTTGCTCAATTTAATTGTCTTCAAACTGAGCAAAAGATATTTGGCAAAAAAATTTTTTTTTGACTTTTGCGAGACGTTAAGGCGAACGTTTGTTTCTATAAAAATAAAAAAAAAATAAAAAATTGTGTACCACGGAACGTCAAAATGAGCATTTTAGAGATGTTGCAAAAATATGAATTCTATATTGAAAGTTGCTCAATTTAATTGTCTTCAAATTGAGCAAAAGATATTTGGCAAAAAAAATTTTTTTTGACCTTTGCGAGACGTTAAGGCGAACGTATGTTTCTATAAAAATAAAAAAAAAATAAAAAATTGTGTACCACGGAACGTCAAAATGAGCAACTTAGAGATGTTGCAAAAATATGAATTCTATATTGAAAGTTGCTCAATTTAATTGTCTTCAAATTGAGCAAAAGATATTTGGCAAAAAAAATTTTTTTTGACTTTTGCGAGACGTTAAGGCGAACGTATGTTTCTATAAAAATAAAAAAAAAATAAAAAATTGTGTACCACGGAACGTCAAAATGAGCAACTTAGAAATGTTGCAAAAATATGAATTCTATAAAGAAAGTTGCTCAATTTAATTGTCTTCAAATTGAGCAAAAGATATTTGGCAAAAAAATTTTTTTTTGACTTTTGAGCAACTTAGAGATGTTGCAAAAATATGAATCCTATATTGAAAGTTGCTCAATTTAATTGTCTTTAGATTGAGCAAAAGATATTTGGCAAAAAAATTTTTTTTTGACTTTTGCGAGACGTTAAGGCGAACGTATGTTTCTATAAAAATAAAAAAAAAATAAAAAATTGTGTACCACGGAACGTCAAAATGAGCAACTTAGAGATGTTGCAAAAATATGAATTCTATAAAGAAAGTTGCTCAATTTAATTGTCTTCAAACTGAGCAAAAGATATTTGGCAAAAAAAATTTTTTTTTACTTTTGCGAGACGTTAAGGCGAACGTATGTTTCTATAAAAATAAAAAAATAATAAAAAATTGTGTACCACGGAACGTCAAAATGAGCAACTTAGAGATGTTGCAAAAAGATGAATTCTATAAAGAAAGTTGCTCAATTTAATTGTCTTCAAACTGAGCAAAAGATATTTGGCAAAAAAAATTTTTTTTGACTTTTGCGAGACGTTAATGTTTCTATAAAAATAAAAAAAAAATAAAAAATTGTGTACCACGGAACGTCAAAATGAGCAACTTAGAGATGTTGCAAAAATATGAGTTCTATAAAGAAAGTTGCTCAATTTAATTGTCTTCAAATTGAGCAAAAGATATTTGGCAAAAAAATTTTTTTTTGACTTTTGCGAGACGTTAAGGCGAACGTATGTTTCTATAAAAATAAAAAAAAAAATAAAAAATTGTGTACAACGGAACGTCAAAATGAGCAACTTAGAGATGTTGCAAAAATATGAATTCTATAAAGAAAGTTGCTCAATTTAATTGTCTTCAAATTGAGCAAAAGATATTTGGCAAAAAAAATTTTTTTTGACTTTTGCGAGACGTTAATGTTTCTATAAAAATCAAAAAAAAATAAAAAATTGTGTACCACGGAACGTCAAAATGAGCAACTTAGAGATGTTGCAAAAATATGAATTCTACATTGAAAGTTGCTCAATTTAATTGTCTTGAAATTGAGCAACAGATATTTGGCAAAAAAATTTTTTTTTGACTTTTGCGAGACGTTAAGGCGAACGTATGTTTCTATAAAAATAAAAAATTGAGTACCACGGAACGTCAAAATGAGCAACTTAGAGATGTTGCAAAAATATGAATCCTATATTGAAAGTTGCTCAATTTAATTGTCTTCAAATTGAGCAAAAGATATTTGGCAAAAAAAATTTTTTTTGACTTTTGCGAGACGTTAAGGCGAACGTATGTTTCTATAAAAATAAAAAAAAAATAAAAAATTGTGTACCACGGAACGTCAAAATGAGCAACTTAGAGATGTTGCAAAAATATGAATTCTATAAAGAAAGTTGCTCAATTTAATTGTCTTCAAACTGAGCAAAAGATATTTGGCAAAAAAAAATTTTTTTTACTTTTGCGAGACGTTAAGGCGAACGTATGTTTCTATAAAAATAAAAAAATAATAAAAAATTGTGTACCACGGAACGTCAAAATGAGCAACTTAGAGATGTTGCAAAAATATGAATTCTATAAAGAAAGTTGCTCAATTTAATTGTCTTCAAACTGAGCAAAAGATATTTGGCAAAAAAAATTTTTTTTGACTTTTGCGAGACGTTAAGGCGAACGTATGTTTCTATAAAAATAAAAAAAAAATAAAAAATTGTGTACCACGGAACGTCAAAATGAGCAACTTAGAGATGTTGCAAAAATATGAATTCTATATTGAAAGTTGCTCAATTTAATTGTATTCAAATTGAGCAAAAGATATTTGGCAAAAAAAATTTTTTTTGACTTTTGCGAGACGTTAAGGCGAACGTATGTTTCTATAAAAATAAAAAAAAAAATAAAAAATTGTGTACCACGGAACGTCAAAATGAGCAACTTAGAGATGTTGCAAAAATATGAATTCTATAAAGAAAGTTGCTTAATTTAATTGTCTTCAAATTGAGCAAAAGATATTTGGCAAAAAAATTTTTTTTTTACTTTTGCGAGACGTTAAGGCGAACGTATGTTTCTATAAAAATAAAAAAAAAATAAAAAATTGTGTACCACGGAACGTCAAAATGAGCAACTTAGAGATGTTGCAAAAATATGAATTCTATATTGAAAGTTGCTCAATTTAATTGTCGGCGAAAGTATGTTTCTATAAAAATAAAAAAAAAAATAAAAAATTGTGTACCACAGAACGTCAAAATGAGCAACTTAGAGATGTTGCAAAAATATGAATTCTATAAAGAAAGTTGCTCAATTTAATTGTCTTCAAATTGAGCAAAAGATATTTGGCAAAAAAATTTTTTTTTTACTTTTGCGAGACGTTAAGGCGAACGTATGTTTCTATAAAAATAAAAAAAAAATAAAAAATTGTGTACCACGGAACGTCAAAATGAGCAACTTAGAGATGTTGCAAAAATATGAATTCTATATTGAAAGTTGCTCAATTTAATTGTCTTTAGATTGAGCAAAAGATATTTGGCAAAAAAATTTTTTTTTGACTTTTGCGAGACGTTAAGGCGAACGTATGTTCTATAAAAATAAAAAAAAAATAAAAAATTGTGTACCACGGAACGTCAAAATGAGCAACTTAGAGATGTTGCAAAAATATGAATTCTATAAAGAAAGTTGCTCAATTTAATAGTCTTCAAATTGAGCAAAAGATATTTGGCAAAAAAATTTTTTTTTGACTTTTGCGAGACGTTAAGGCGAACGTATGTTTCTATAAAAATAAAAAAAAAATAAAAAATTGTGTACCACGGAACGTCAAAATGAGCAACTTAGAGATGTTGCAAAAATATGAATTCTATAAAGAAAGTTGCTCAATTTAATTGTCTTCAAATTGAGCAAAAGATATTTGGCAAAAAAAATTTTTTTTGACTTTTGCGAGACGTTAAGGCGAACGTATGTTTCTATAAAAATAAAAAAAAAATAAAAAATTGTGTACCACGGAACGTCAAAATGAGCAACTTAGAGATGTTGCAAAAATATGAATTCTATATTGAAAGTTGCTCAATTTAATTGTCTTCAAATTGAGCAAAAGATATTTGGCAAAAAAAAATTTTTTTGACTTTTGCGAGACGTTAAGGCGAACGTATGTTTCTATAAAAATAAAAAAAAAATAAAAAATTGTGTACCACGGAACGTCAAAATGAGCAACTTAGAAATGTTGCAAAAATATGAATTCTATAAAGAAAGTTGCTCAATTTAATTGTCTTCAAATTGAGCAAAAGATATTTGAAAAAAAAATTTTTTTTTGACTTTTGCGAGACGTTAAGGCGAACGAATGTTTCTATAAAAATAAAAAATTGTGTACCACGGAACGTCAAAATGAGCAACTTAGAGATGTTGCAAAAATATGAATTCTATATTGAAAGTTGCTCAATTTAATTGTCTTAAAATTGAGCAAAAGATATTTGGCAAAAAAATTTTTTTTTGACTTTTGCGAGACGTTAAGGCGAACGTTTGTTTCTATAAAAATAAAAAAAAAATAAAAAATTGTGTACCACGGAACGTCAAAATGAGCAACTTAGAGATGTTGCAAAAATATGAATTCTATATTGAAAGTTGCTCAATTTAATTGTCTTTAAATTGAGCAAAAGATATTTGGCAAAAAAAATTTTTTTTGACCTTTGCGAGACGTTAAGGCGAACCTATGTTTCTATAAAAATTAAAAAAAAATAAAAAATTGTGTACCACGGAACGTCAAAATGAGCAACTTAGAGATGTTGCAAAAATATGAATTCTATATAGAAAGTTGCTCAATTTAATTGTCTTCAAATTGAGCAAAAGATATTTGGCAAAAAAATTTTTTTTTGACTTTTGCGAGACGTTAAGGCAAACGTATGTTTCTATAAAAATAAAAAAAAAATAAAAAATTGTGTACCACAGAACGTCAAAATGAGCAACTTAGAGATGTTGCAAAAATATGAATTCTATATTGAAAGTTGCTCAATTTAATTGTCTTCAAATTGAGCAAAAGATATTTGGCAAAAAAATTTTTTTTTGACTTTTGCGAGACGTTAAGGCGAACGTATGTTTCTATAAAAATAAAAAAAAAATAAAAAATTGTGTACCACGGAACGTCAAAATGAGCAACTTAGAGATGTTGCAAAAATATGAATTCTATAAAGAAAGTTGCTCAATTTAATTGTCTTCAAATTGAGCAAAAGATATTTGGCAAAAAAATTTTTTTTTGACTTTTGCGAGACGTTAAGGCGAACGTATGTTTCTATAAAAATAAAAAAAAAATAAAAAATTGTGTACCACGGAACGTCAAAATGAGCAACTTACAGATGTTGCAAAAATATGAATTCTATATAGAAAGTTGCTCAATTTAATTGTCTTCAAATTGAGCAAAAGATGTTTGGCAAAAAAATTTTTTTTTGACTTTTGCGAGACGTTAAGGCAAACGTATGTTTCTATAAAAATAAAAAAAAAATAAAAAATTGTGTACCACGGAACGTCAAAATGAGCAACTTAGAGATGTTGCAAAAATATGAATTCTATAAAGAAAGTTGCTTAATTTAATTGTCTTCAAATTGAGCAAAAGATATTTGGCAAAAAAATTTTTTTTTGACTTTTGCGAGACGTTAAGGCGAACGAATGTTTCTATAAAAATAAAAAATTGTGTACCACGGAACGTCAAAATGAGCAACTTAGAGATGTTGCAAAAATATGAATTCTATATTGAAAGTTGCTCAATTTAATTGTCTTCAAATTGAGCAAAAGATATTTGGCAAAAAAATTTTTTTTTGACTTTTGCGAGACGTTAAGGCGAACGTTTGTTTCTATAAAAATAGAAAAAAAATAAAAAATTGTGTACCACGGAACGTCAAAATGAGCAACTTAGAGATGTTGCAAAAATATGAATTCTATATTGAAAGTTGCTCAATTTAATTGTCTTCAAATTGAGCAAAAGATATTTGGCAAAAAATTTTTTTTTTGACTTTTGCGAGACGTTAAGGCGAACGTATGTTTCTATAAAAAATAAAAAAAAAAAATAAAAAATTGTGTACCACGGAACGTCAAAATGAGCAACTTAGAGATGTTGCAAAAATATGAATTCTATATTGAAAGTTGCTCAATTTAAATGTCTTCAAATTGAGCAAAAGATATTTGGCAAAAAAATTTTTTTTTGACTTTTGCGAGACGTTAAGGCAAACGTATGTTTCTATAAAAATAAAAAAAAAAATAAAAAATTGTGTACCACGGAACGTCAAAATGAGCAACTTAGAGATGTTGCAAAAATATGAATTCTATAAAGAAAGTTGCTTAATTTAATTGTCTTCAAATTGAGCAAAAGATATTTGGCAAAAAAAATTTTTTTTGACTTTTGCGAGACGTTAAGGCGAACGTATGTTTCTATAAAAATAAAAAAATAATAAAAAATTGTGTACCACGGAACGTCAAAATGAGCAACTTAGAAATGTTGCAAAAATATAAATTCTATATTGAAAGTTGCTCAATTTAATTGTCTTCAAATTGAGCAAAAGATATTTGGCAAAAAAATTTTTTTTTGACTTTTGCGAGACGTTAAGGCGAACGTATGTTTCTATAAAAATAAAAAAAAAATAAAAAATTGTGTACCACGGAACGTCAAAATGAGCAACTTAGAGATGTTGCAAAAATATGAATTCTATAAAGAAAGTTGCTCAATTTAATTGTCTTCAAATTGAGCGAAAGATATTTGGCAAAAAAAAATTTTTTTGACTTTTGCGAGACGTTAAGGCGAACGTATGTTTCTATAAAAATAAAAAAAAAATAAAAAATTGTGTACCACGGAACGTCAAAATGAGCAACTTAAAGATGTTGCAAAAATATGAATTCTATAAAGAAAGTTGCTCAATTTAATTGTCTTCAAATTAAGCAAAAGATATTTGGCAAAAAAATTTTTTTTTGACTTTTGCAAGACGTTAAGGCGAACGTATGTTTCTATAAAAATAAAAAAAAAATAAAAAATTGTGTACCACGGAACGTCAAAATGAGCAACTTAGAGATGTTGCAAAAATATGAATTCTATAAAGAAAGTTGCTCAATTTAATTGTCTTCAAATTGAGCAAAAGATATTTGGCAAAAAAATTTTTTTTTGACTTTTGCGAGACGTTAAGGCGAACGTATGTTTCTATAAAAATAAAAAAAAAATAAAAAATTGTGTACCACGGAACGTCAAAATGAGCAACTTAGAGATGTTGCAAAAATATGAATTCTATAAAGAAAGTTGCTCAATTTAATTGTCTTCAAATTGAGCAAAAGATATTTGGCAAAAAAAATTTTTTTTGACTTTTGCGAGACGTTAAGGCGAACGTATGTTTCTATAAAAATAAAAAAAAAATAAAAAATTGTGTACCACGGAACGTCAAAATGAGCAACTTAGAGATGTTGCAAAAATATGAATTCTATATTGAAAGTTGCTCAATTTAATTGTCTTCAAATTGAGCAAAAGATATTTGGCAAAAAAATTTTTTTTTGACTTTTGCGAGACGTTAAGGCGAACGTTTGTTTCTATAAAAATAAAAAAAAAATAAAAAATTGTGTACCACGGAACGTCAAAATGAGCAACTTAGAGATGTTGCAAAAATATGAATTCTATATTGAAAGTTGCTCAATTTAATTGTCTTCGAACTGAGCGAAAGATATTTGGCAAAAAAATTTTCTTTTGACTTTTGCGAGACGTTAAGGCGAACGTATGTTTCTATAAAAATAAAAAAAAAATAAAAAATTGTGTACCACGGAACGTCAAAATGAGCAACTTAGAGATGTTGCAAAAATATAAATTCTATAAAGAAAGTTGCTCAATTTAATTGTCTTCAAATTGAGCAAAAGATATTTGGCAAAAAAATTTTTTTTTGACTTTTGCGAGACGTTAAGGCGAACGTATGTTTCTATAAAAATAAAAAAAAAATAAAAAATTGTGTACCACGGAACGTCAAAATGAGCAACTTAAAGATGTTGCAAAAATATGAATTCTATAAAGAAAGTTGCTCAATTTAATTGTCTTCAAATTGAGCAAAAGATATTTGGCAAAAAAAATTTTTTTTGACTTTTGCAAGACGTTAAGGCAAACGTATGTTTCTATAAAAATAAAAAAAAAATAAAAAATTGTGTACCACGGAACGTCAAAATGAGCAACTTAGAGATGTTGCAAAAATATGAATTCTATAAAGAAAGTTGCTCAATTTCAATGTCTTCAAATTGAGCAAAAGATATTTGGCAAAAAAATTTTTTTTTGACTTTTGCGAGACGTTAAGGTGAACGTATGTTTCTATAAAAATAAAAAAAAAATAAAAAATTGTGTACCACGGAACGTCAAAATGAGCAACTTAGAGATGTTGCAAAAATATGAATTCTATAAAGAAAGTTGCTCAATTTAATTGTCTTCAAATTGAGCAAAAGATATTTGGAAAAAAAAATTTTTTTTGACTTTTGCGAGACGTTAAGGCGAACGTATGTTTCTATAAAAATAAAAAAAAAATAAAAAATTGTGTACCACGGAACGTCAAAATGAGCAACTTAGAGATGTTGCAAAAATATGAATTCTATATTGAAAGTTGCTCAATTTAATTGTCTTCAAATTGAGAAAAAGATATTTGGCAAAAAAAATTTTTTTTGACTTTTGCGAGACGTTAAGGCGAACCTATGTTTCTATAAAAATTAAAAAAAAATAAAAAATTGTGTACCACGGAACGTCAAAATGAACAACTTAGAGATGTTGCAAAAATATGAATTCTATATAGAAAGTTGCTCAATTTAATTGTCTTCAAATTGAGCAAAAGATATTTGGCAAAAAAAAATTTTTTTGACTTTTGCGAGACGTTAAGGCAAACGTATGTTTCTATAAAAATAAAAAAAAAATAAAAAATTGTGTACCACGGAACGTCAAAATGAGCAACTTAGAGATGTTGCAAAAATATGAATTCTATATTGAAAGTTGCTCAATTTAATTGTCTTCAAATTGAGCAAAAGATATTTGGCAAAAAAAAATTTTTTTGACTTTTGCGAGACGTTAAGGCGAACGTATGTTTCTATAAAAATAAAAAAAAAAATAAAAAATTGTGTACCACGGAACGTCAAAATGAGCAACTTAGAGATGTTGCAAAAATATGAATTCTATAAAGAAAGTTGCTCAATTTAATTGTCTTCAAATTGAGCAAAAGATATTTGGCAAAAAAAATTTTTTTTGACTTTTGCGAGACGTTAAGGCGAACGTTTGTTTCTATAAAAATAAAAAAAAAATAAAAAATTGTGTACCACGGAACGTCAAAATGAGCAACTTAGAGATGTTGCAAAAATATGAATTCTATATTGAAAGTTGCTCAATTTAATTGTCTTCAAATTGAGCAAAAGATATTTGGCAAAAAAATTTTTTTTTGACTTTTGCGAGACGTTAAGGCAAACGTATGTTTCTATAAAAATAAAAAAAAAAATAAAAAATTGTGTACCACGGAACGTCAAAATGAGCAACTTAGAGATGTTGCAAAAATATGAATTCTATACAGAAAGTTGCTCAATTTAATTGTCTTCAAATTGAGCAAAAGATATTTGGCAAAAAAATTTTTTTTTGACTTTTGCGAGACGTTAAGGCGAACGTATGTTTCTATAAAAATAAAAAAAAAATAAAAAATTGTGTACCACGGAACGTCAAAATGAGCAACTTAGAGATGTTGCAAAAATATGAATTCTATATTAAAAGTTGCTCAATTTAATTGTCTTCAAATTGAGCAAAAGGTATTTGGCAAAAAAATTTTTTTTTTACTTTTGCGAGACGTTAAGGCGAACGTATGTTTCTATAAAAATAAAAAAAAAATAAAAAATTGTGTACCACGGAACGTCAAAATGAGCAACTTAGAGATGTTGCAAAAATATAAATTTTATATAGAAAGTTGCTCAATTTAATTGTCTTCAAATTGAGCAAAAGATATTTGGCAAAAAAATTTTTTTTTGACTTTTGCGAGACGTTAAGGCGAACGTATGTTTCTATAAAAATAAAAAAAAAATAAAAAATTGTGTACCACGGAACGTCAAAATGAGCAACTTAGAAATGTTGCAAAAATATGAATTCTATAAAGAAAGTTGCTCAATTTAATTGTCTTCAAATTGAGCAAAAGATATTTGGCAAAAAAAATTTTTTTTGACTTTTGCGAGACGTTAAGGCGAACGTATGTTTCTATAAAAATAAAAAAAAAAATAAGAAATTGTGTACCACGGAACGTCAAAATGAGCAACTTAGAGATGTTGCAAAAATATGAATTCTATAAAGAAAGTTGCTCAATTAAATTGTCTTCAAATTGAGCAAAAGATATTTGGCAAAAAAATTTTTTTTTTACTTTTGCAAGACGTTAAGGCGAACGTATGTTTCTATAAAAATAAAAAAAAAATAAAAAATTGTGTACAACGGAACGTCAAAATGAGCAACTTAGAGATGTTGCAAAAATATGAATTCTATATTGAAAGTTGCTCAATTTAATTGTCTTCAAATTGAGCAAAAGATATTTGGCAAAAAAATTTTTTTTTGACTTTTGCGAGACGTTAAGGCGAACGTATGTTTCTATAAAAATAAAAAAAAAATAAAAAATTGTGTACCACGGAACGTCAAAATGAGCAACTTAGAGATGTTGCAAAAATATGAATTCTATAAAGAAAGTTGCTCAATTTAATTGTCTTCAAATTGAGCAAAAGATATTTGGCAAAAAAATTTTTTTTTGACTTTTGCGAGACGTTAAGGCGAACGTATGTTTCTATAAAAATAAAAAAAAAATAAAAAATTGTGTACCACGGAACGTCAAAATGAGCAACTTAGAGATGTTGCAAAAATATGAATTCTATAAAGAAAGTTGCTCAATTTAATTGTCTTAAAATTGAGCAAAAGATATTTGGCAAAAAAAATTTTTTTTAAAAAAAAAATAAAAAATTGTGTACCACGGAACGTCAAAATGAGCAACTTAGAGATGTTGCAAAAATATGAATTCTATATTGAAAGTTGCTCAATTTAATTGTCTTCAAATTGAGCAAAAGATATTTGGCAAAAAAATTTTTTTTTGACTTTTGCGAGACGTTAAGGCGAACCTATGTTTCTATAAAAATAAAAAAAAAATAAAAAATTGTGTACCACGGAACGTCAAAATGAGCAACTTAGAGATGTTGCAAAAATATGAGTTCTATAAAGAAAGTTGCTCAATTTAATTGTCTTCAAATTGAGCAAAAGATATTTGGCAAAAAAAATTTTTTTTGACTTTTGCGAGACGTTAAGGCGAACGTATGTTTCTATAAAAATAAAAAAAAAATAAAAAATTGTGTACCACGGAACGTCAAAATGAGCAACTTAGAGATGTTGCAAAAATATGAATTCTATAAAGAAAGTTGCTCAATTTAATTGTCTTCAAATTGAGCAAAAGATATTTGGCAAAAAAATTTTTTTTTGACTTTTGCGAGACGTTAAGGCGAACGTATGTTTCTATAAAAATAAAAAAAAAATAAAAAATTGTGTACCACGGAACGTCAAAATGAGCAACTTAGAGATGTTGCAAAAATATGAATTCTATAAAGAAAGTTGCTCAATTTAATTGTCTTAAAATTGAGCAAAAGATATTTGGCAAAAGATATTTGGCAAAAAAAATTTTTTTTAAAAAAAAAATAAAAAATTGTGTACCACGGAACGTCAAAATGAGCAACTTAGAGATGTTGCAAAAATATGAATTCTATATTGAAAGTTGCTCAATTTAATTGTCTTCAAATTGAGCAAAAGATATTTGGCAAAAAAAATTTTTTTTGACTTTTGCGAGACGTTAAGGCGAACCTATGTTTCTATAAAAATAAAAAAAAAATAAAAAATTGTGTACCACGGAACGTCAAAATGAGCAACTTAGAGATGTTGCAAAAATATGAGTTCTATAAAGAAAGTTGCTCAATTTAATTGTCTTCAAATTGAGCAAAAGATATTTGGCAAAAAAATTTTTTTTTGACTTTTGCGAGACGTTAAGGCGAACGTATGTTTCTATAAAAATAAAAAAAAAATAAAAAATTGTGTACCACGGAACGTCAAAATGAGCAACTTAGAGATGTTGCAAAAATATGAATTCTATATAGAAAGTTGCTCAATTTAATTGTCTTCAAATTGAGCAAAAGATATTTGGCAAAAAAATTTTTTTTTGACTTTTGCGAGACGTTAAGGCGAACGTATGTTTCTATAAAAATAAAAAAAAAATAAAAAATTGTGTACCACGGAACGTCAAAATGAGCAACTTAGAGATGTTGCAAAAATATGAATTCTATAAAGAAAGTTGCTCAATTTAATTGTCTTCAAATTGAGCAAAAGATATTTGGCAAAAAATTTTTTTTTTGACTTTTGCGAGACGTTAAGGCGAACGTATGTTTCTATAAAAATAAAAAAAAAATAAAAAATTGTGTACCACGGAACGTCAAAATGAGCAACTTAGAGATGTTGCAAAAATATGAATTCTATATAGAAAGTTGCTCAATTTAATTGTCTTCAAATTGAGCAAAAGATATTTGGCAAAAAAATTTTTTTTTGACTTTTGCGAGACGTTAAGGCGAACGTATGTTTCTATAAAAATAAAAAAAAAATAAAAAATTGTGTACCACGGAACGTCAAAATGAGCAACTTAGAGATGTTGCAAAAATATGAATTCTATAAAGAAAGTTGCTCAATTTAATTGTCTTCAAATTGAGCAAAAGATATTTGGCAAAAAATTTTTTTTTTGACTTTTGCGAGACGTTAAGGCGAACGTATGTTTCTATAAAAATAAAAAAAAAATAAAAAATTGTGTACAACGGAACGTCAAAATGAGCAACTTAGAGATGTTGCAAAAATATGAATTCTATATAGAAAGTTGCTCAATTTAATTGTCTTCAAATTGAGCAAAAGATATTTGGCAAAAAAATTTTTTTTGACTTTTGCGAGACGTTAAGGCAAACGTATGTTTCTATAAAAATAAAAAAAAAATAAAAAATTGTGTACCACGGAACGTCAAAATGAGCAACTTAGAGATGTTGCAAAAATATGAATTCTATATTGAAAGTTGCTCAATTTAATTGTCTTCAAATTGAGCAAAAGATATTTGGCAAAAAAATTTTTTTTTGACTTTTGCGAGACGTTAAGGCGAACCTATGTTTCTATAAAAATAAAAAAAAAATAAAAAATTGTGTACCACGGAACGTCAAAATGAGCAACTTAGAGATGTTGCAAAAATATGAGTTCTATATAGAAAGTTGCTCAATTTAATTGTCTTCAAATTGAGCAAAAGATATTTGGCAAAAAAATTTTTTTTTTACTTTTGCGAGACGTTAAGGCAAACGTATGTTTCTATAAAAATAAAAAAAAAATAAAAAATTGTGTACCACGGAACGTCAAAATGAGCAACTTAAAGATGTTGCAAAAATATGAATTCTATAAAGAAAGTTGCTCAATTTAATTGTCTTCAAATTGAGCAAAAGATATTTGGCAAAAAAAATTTTTTTTGACTTTTGCGAAACGTTAAGGCGAACGTATGTTTCTATAAAAATAAAAAAAAAATAAAAAATTGTGTACCACGGAACGTCAAAATGAGCAACTTAGAGATGTTGCAAAAATATGAATTCTATAAAGAAAGTTGCTCAATTTAGTTGTCTTCAAATTGAGCAAAAGATATTTGGCAAAAAAATTTTTTTTTGACTTTTGCGAGACGTTAAGGCGAACGTATGTTTCTATAAAAATAAAAAAAAAATAAAAAATTGTGTACCACGGAACGTCAAAATGAGCAACTTAGAGATGTTGCAAAAATATGAATTCTATATAGAAAGTTGCTCAATTTAATTGTCTTCAAATTGAGCAAAAGATATTTGGCAAAAAAATTTTTTTTTGACTTTTGCGAGACGTTAAGGCGAACGTATGTTTCTATAAAAATAAAAAAAAAATAAAAAATTGTGTACCACGGAACGTCAAAATGAGCAACTTAGAGATGTTGCAAAAATATGAATTCTATAAATAAAGTTGCTCAATTTAATTGTCTTCAAATTGAGCAAAAGATATTTGGCAAAAAAAATTTTTTTTGACTTTTGCGAGACGTTAAGGCGAACGTATGTTTCTATAAAAATAAAAAAAAAATAAAAAATTGTGTACCACGGAACGTCAAAATGAGCAACTTAGAGATGTTGCAAAAATATGAGTTCTATAAAGAAAGTTGCTCAATTTAATTGTCTTCAAATTGAGCAAAAGATATTTGGCAAAAAAAATTTTTTTTGACTTTTGCGAGACGTTAAGGCGAACGTATGTTTCTATAAAAATAAAAAAAAAATAAAAAATTGTGTACCACGGAACGTCAAAATGAGCAACTTAGAAATGTTGCAAAAATATGAATTCTATAAAGAAAGTTGCTCAATTTAATTGTCTTCAAATTGAGCAAAAGATATTTGGCAAAAAAATTTTTTTTTGACTTTTGCGAGACGTTAAGGCGAACGTATGTTTCTATAAAAATAAAAAAAAAATAAAAAATTGTGTACCACGGAACGTCAAAATGAGCAACTTAGAAATGTTGCAAAAATATGAATTCTATAAAGAAAGTTGCTCAATTTAATTGTCTTCAAATTGAGCAAAAGATATTTGGCAAAAAAATTTTTTTTTGACTTTTGCGAGACGTTAAGGCGAACGTATGTTTCTATAAAAATAAAAAAAAAAATAAAAAATTGTGTACCACGGAACGTCAAAATGAGCAACTTAGAGATGTTGCAAAAATATAAATTCTATAAAGAAAGTTGCTCAATTTAATTGTCTTCAAATTGAGCAAAAGATATTTGGCAAAAAAAATTTTTTTTGACTTTTGCAAGACGTTAAGGCGAACGTATGTTTCTATAAAAATAAAAAAAAAATAAAAAATTGTGTACCACGGAACGTCAAAATGAGCAACTTAGAGATGTTGCAAAAATATGAATTCTATAAAGAAAGTTGCTCAATTTAATTGTCTTCAAATTGAGCAAAAGATATTTGGCAAAAAAATTTTTTTTTGACTTTTGCAAGACGTTAAGGCGAACGTATGTTTCTATAAAAATAAAAAAAAAATAAAAAATTGTGTACCACGGAACGTCAAAATGAGCAACTTAGAGATGTTGCAAAAATATGAATTCTATATTGAAAGTTGCTCAATTTAATTGTCTTCAAATCGAGCAAAAGATATTTGGCAAAAAAATTTTTTTTTGACTTTTGCGAGACGTTAAGGCGAACGTATGTTTCTATAAAAATAAAAAAAAAATAAAAAATTGTGTACCACGGAACGTCAAAATGAGCAACTTAGAGATGTTGCAAAAATATGAATTTATATTGAAAGTTGCTCAATTTAATTGTCTTCAAATTGAGCAAAAGATATTTGGCAAAAAAAAATTTTTTTGACTTTTGCGAGACGTTAAGGCGAACGTATGTTTCTATAAAAATAAAAAAAAAATAAAAAATTGTGTACCACAAAACGTCAAAATGAGCAACTTAGAGATGTTGCAAAAATATGAATTCTATAAAGAAAGTTGCTCAATTTAATTGTCTTCAAATTGAGCAAAAGATATTTGGCAAAAAAAATTTTTTTTAAAAAAAAAATAAAAAATTGTGTACCACGGAACGTCAAAATGAGCAACTTAGAGATGTTGCAAAAATATGAATTCTATATAGAAAGTTGCTCAATTTAATTGTCTTCAAATTGAGCAAAAGATATTTGGCAAAAAAAATTTTTTTGACTTTTGCGAGACGTTAAGGCAAACGTATGTTTCTATAAAAATAAAAAAAAAATAAAAAATTGTGTACCACGGAACGTCAAAATGAGCAACTTAGAGATGTTGCAAAAATATAATTTCTATATTGAAAGTTGCTCAATTTAATTGTCTTCAAATTGAGCAAAAGATATTTGGCAAAAAAAATTTTTTTTGACTTTTGCGAGACGTTAAGGCGAACCTATGTTTCTATAAAAATAAAAAAAAAATAAAAAATTGTGTACCACGGAACGTCAAAATGAGCAACTTAGAGATGTTGCAAAAATATGAGTTCTATATAGAAAGTTGCTCAATTTAATTGTCTTCAAATTGAGCAAAAGAAATTTGGCAAAAAAAAATTTTTTTGACTTTTGCGAGACGTTAAGGCGAACGTATGTTTCTATAAAAATAAAAAAAAAATAAAAAATTGTGTACCACGGAACGTCAAAATGAGCAACTTAGAAATGTTGTAAAAATATGAATTCTATAAAGAAAGTTGCTCAATTTAATTGTCTTCAAATTGAGCAAAAGATATTTGGCAAAAAAAATTTTTTTTGACTTTTGCGAGACGTTAAGGCGAACGTATGTTTCTATAAAAATAAAAAAAAAAATAAAAAATTGTGTACCACGGAACGTCAAAATGAGCAACTTAGAGATGTTGCAAAAATATGAATTCTATAAAGAAAGTTGCTCAATTTAATTGTCTTCAAATTGAGCAAAAGATATTTGGCAAAAAAAATTTTTTTTGACTTTTGCAAAGACGTTAAGGCGAACGTATGTTTCTATAAAAATAAAAAAAAAATAAAAAATTGTGTACCACGGAACGTCAAAATGAGCAACTTAGAGATGTTGCAAAAATATGAATTCTATAAAGAAAGTTGCTCAATTTAATTGTCTTCAAATTGAGCAAAAGATATTTGGCAAAAAAAATTTTTTTTAAAAAAAAAATAAAAAATTGTGTACCACGGAACGTCAAAATGAGCAACTTAGAGATGTTGCAAAAATATAAATTCTATATAGAAAGTTGCTCAATTTAATTGTCTTCAAATTGAGCAAAAGATATTTGGCAAAAAATTTTTTTTTTACTTTTGCGAGACGTTAAGGCAAACGTATGTTTCTATAAAAATAAAAAAAAAAAAAAAAAATTGTGTACCACGGAACGTCAAAATGAGCAACTTAGAGATGTTGCAAAAATATAATTTCTATACTGAAAGTTGCTCAATTTAATTGTCTTCAAATTGAGCAAAAGATATTTGGCAAAAAAAATTTTTTTTGACTTTTGCGAGACGTTAAAGCGAACCTATGTTTCTATAAAAATAAAAAAAAAATAAAAAATTGTGTACCACGGAACGTCAAAATGAGCAACTTAGAGATGTTGCAAAAATATGAGTTCTATATAGAAAGTTGCTCAATTTAATTGTCTTCAAATTGAGCAAAAGAAATTTGGCAAAAAAAATTTTTTTTGACTTTTGCGAGACGTTAAGGCAAACGTATGTTTCTATAAAAATAAAAAAAAAATAAAAAATTGTGTACCACGGAACGTCAAAATGAGCAACTTAGAGATGTTGCAAAAATATGAATTCTATAAAGAAAGTTGCTCAATTTAATTGTCTTCAAATTGAGCAAAAGATATTTGGCAAAAAAATTTTTTTTTGACTTTTGCGAGACGTTAAGGCGAACCTATGTTTCTATAAAAATAAAAATAAAATAAAAAATTGTGTACCACGGAACGTCAAAATGAGCATGTTAGAGATGTTGCAAAAATATGAATACTATATAAAAAGTTGCTCAATTTAATTGTCTTCAAATTGAGCAAAAGATATTTGGCAAAAAAAATTTTTTTTTACTTTTGCGAGACGTTAAGGCGAACGTATGTTTCTATAAAAATAAAAAAAAAATAAAAAATTGTGTACCACGGAACGTCAAAATGAGCAACTTAGAGATGTTGCAAAAATATGAATTCTATATAGAAAGTTGCTCAATTTAATTGTCTTCAAATTGAGCAAAAGATATTTGGCAAAAAAATTTTTTTTTGACTTTTGCGAGACGTTAAGGCGAACGTATGTTTCTATAAAAATAAAAAATTGTGTACCACGGAACGTCAAAATGAGCAACTTAGAGATGTTGCAAAAATATGAATTCTATAAAGAAAGTTGCTCAATTTAATTGCCTTCAAATTGAGCAAAAGATATTTGGCAAAAAAAATTTTTTTTGACTTTTGCGAGACGTTAAGGCGAACGTATGTTTCTATAAAAATAAAAAAAAAATAAAAAATTGTGTACCACGGAACGTCAAAATGAGCAACTTAGAGATGTTGCAAAAATATGAATTCTATAAAGAAAGTTGCTCAATTTAATTGTCTTCAAATTGAGCAAAAGATATTTGGCAAAAAAAATTTTTTTTGACTTTTGCAAAACGTTAAGGCGAACGTATGTTTCTATAAAAATAAAAAAAAAATAAAAAATTGTGTACCACGGAACGTCAAAATGAGCAACTTAGAGATGTTGCAAAAATATGAATTCTATAAAGAAAGTTGCTCAATTTAATTGTCTTCAAATTGAGCAAAAGATATTTGGCAAAAAAATTTTTTTTTGACTTTTGCGAGACGTTAAGGCGAACGTATGTTTCTATAAAAATAAAAAAAAAATAAAAAATTGTGTACCACGGAACGTCAAAATGAGCAACTTAGAGATGTTGCAAAAATATGAATTCTATAAAGAAAGTTGCTCAATTTAATTGTCTTCAAATTGAGCAAAAGATATTTGGCAAAAAAAATTTTTTTTGTTTTTTGCGAGACGTTAAGGCGAACGTATGTTTCTATAAAAATAAAAAAAAAATAAAAAATTGTGTACCACGGAACGTCAAAATGAGCAACTTAGAGATGTTGCAAAAATATGAATTCTATAAAGAAAGTTGCTCAATTTAATTGTCTTCAAATTGAGCAAAAGATATTTGGCAAAAAAATTTTTTTTTTACTTTTGCGAGACGTTAAGGCGAACGTATGTTTCTATAAAAATAAAAAAAAAATAAAAAATTGTGTACCACGGAACGTCAAAATGAGCAACTTAGAGATGTTGCAAAAATATGAATTCTATATAGAAAGTTGCTCAATTTAATTGTCTTCAAATTGAGCAAAAGATATTTGGCAAAAAAATTTTTTTTTTACTTTTGCGAGACGTTAAGGCGAACGTATGTTTCTATAAAAATAAAAAATTGTGTACCACGGAACGTCAAAATGAGCAACTTAGAGATGTTGCAAAAATATGAATTCTATAAAGAAAGTTGCTCAATTTAATTGCCTTCAAATTGAGCAAAAGATATTTGGCAAAAAAAATTTTTTTTGACTTTTGCGAGACGTTAAGGCGAACGTATGTTTCTATAAAAATAAAAAAAATATAAAAAATTGTGTACCACGGAACGTCAAAATGAGCAACTTAGAGATGTTGCAAAAATATGAATTCTATATAGAAAGTTGCTCAATTTAATTGTCTTCAAATTGAGCAAAAGATATTTGGCAAAAAAAATTTTTTTTGACTTTTGCGAGACGTTAAGGCGAACGTATGTTTCTATAAAAATAAAAAAAAAATAAAAAATTGTGTACCACGGAACGTCAAAATGAGCAACTTAGAGATGTTGCAAAAATATAAATTCTATATAGAAAGTTGCTCAATTTAATTGTCTTCAAATTGAGCAAAAGATATTTGGCAAAAAAAATTTTTTTTGACTTTTGCAAAACGTTAAGGCGAACGTATGTTTCTATAAAAATAAAAAAAAAATAAAAAATTGTGTACCACGGAACGTCAAAATGAGCAACTTAGAGATGTTGCAAAAATATGAATTCTATAAAGAAAGTTGCTCAATTTAATTGTCTTCAAATTGAGCAAAAGATATTTGGCAAAAAAATTTTTTTTTGACTTTTGCGAGACGTTAAGGCGAACGTATGTTTCTATAAAAATAAAAAAAAAATAAAAAATTGTGTACCACGGAACGTCAAAATGAGCAACTTAGAGATGTTGCAAAAATATGAATTCTATAAAGAAAGTTGCTCAATTTAATTGTCTTCAAATTGAGCAAAAGATATTTGGCAAAAAAATTTTTTTTTGTTTTTTGCGAGACGTTAAGGCGAACGTATGTTTCTATAAAAATAAAAAAAAAATAAAAAATTGTGTACCACGGAACGTCAAAATGAGCAACTTAGAGATGTTGCAAAAATATGAATTCTATAAAGAAAGTTGCTCAATTTAATTGTCTTCAAATTGAGCAAAAGATATTTGGCAAAAAAATTTTTTTTTGACTTTTGCGAGACGTTAAGGCGAACGTATGTTTCTATAAAAATAAAAAAAAAATAAAAAATTGTGTACCACGGAACGTCAAAATGAGCAACTTAGAGATGTTGCAAAAATATGAATTCTATATAGAAAGTTGCTCAATTTAATTGTCTTCAAATTGAGCAAAAGATATTTGGCAAAAAAATTTTTTTTTTACTTTTGCGAGACGTTAAGGCGAACGTATGTTTCTATAAAAATAAAAAAAAAATAAAAAATTGTGTACCACGGAACGTCAAAATGAGCAACTTAGAGATGTTGCAAAAATATGAATTCTATAAAGAAAGTTGCTCAATTTAATTGTCTTCAAATTGAGCAAAAGATATTTGGCAAAAAAATTTTTTTTTTACTTTTGCGAGACGTTAAGGCGAACGTATGTTTCTATAAAAATAAAAAAAAAATAAAAAATTGTGTACCACGGAACGTCAAAATGAGCAACTTAGAGATGTTGCAAAAATATGAATTCTATATAGAAAGTTGCTCAATTTAATTGTCTTCAAATTGAGCAAAAGATATTTGGCAAAAAAATTTTTTTTTGACTTTTGCAAGACGTTAAGGCGAACGTATGTTTCTATAAAAATAAAAAAAAAATAAAGAATTGTGTACCACGGAACGTCAAAATGAGCAACTTAGAGATGTTGCAAAAATATGAATTCTATAAAGAAAGTTGCTCAATTTAATTGTCTTCAAATTGAGCAAAAGATATTTGGCAAAAAAAATTTTTTTTGACTTTTGCGAGACGTTAAGGCGAACGTATGTTTCTATAAAAATAAAAAAAAAATAAAAAATTGTGTACCACGGAACGTCAAAATGAGCAACTTAGAGATGTTGCAAAAATATGAATTCTATATAGAAAGTTGCTCAATTTAATTGTCTTCAAATTGAGCAAAAGATATTTGGCAAAAAAATTTTTTTTTTTCTTTTGCGAGACGTTAAGGCGAACGTATGTTTCTATAAAAATAAAAAAAAAATAAAAAATTGTGTACCACGGAACGTCAAAATGAGCATTTTAGAGATGTTGCAAAAATATGAATTCTATTAAGAAAGTTGCTCAATTTAGTTGTCTTCAAATTGAGCAAAAGATATTTGGCAAAAAAAATTTTTTTTGACTTTTGCGAGACGTTAAGGCGAACGTATGTTTCTATAAAAATAAAAAAAAAATAAAAAATTGTGTACCACGGAACGTCAAAATGAGCAACTTAGAAATGTTGCAAAAATATGAATTCTATAAAGAAAGTTGCTCAATTTAATTGTCTTCAAATTGAGCAAAAGATATTTGGCAAAAAAATTTTTTTTTGACTTTTGCGAGACGTTAAGGCGAACGTATGTTTCTATAAAAATAAAAAAAAAATAAAAAATTGTGTACCACGGAACGTCAAAATGAGCAACTTAGAAATGTTGCAAAAATATGAATTCTATAAAGAAAGTTGCTCAATTTAATTGTCTTCAAATTGAGCAAAAGATATTTGGCAAAAAAAATTTTTTTTGACTTTTGCGAGACGTTAAGGCGAACGTATGTTTCTATAAAAATAAAAAAAAAAATAAAAAATTGTGTACCACGGAACGTCAAAATGAGCAACTTAGAGATGTTGCAAAAATATGAATTCTATATTGAAAGTTGCTCAATTTAATTGTCTTCAAATTGAGCAAAAGACATTTGGCAAAAAAATTTTTTTTTGACTTTTGCGAGACGTTAAGGCAAACGTATGTTTCTATAAAAATAAAAAAAAAAAAAAAAATTGTGTACAACGGAACGTCAAAATGAGCAACTTAGAGATGTTGCAAAAATATGAATTCTATATAGAAAGTTGCTCAATTTAATTGTCTTCAAATTGAGCAAAAGATATTTAGCAAAAAAAATTTTTTTTGACTTTTGCGAGACGTTAAGGCGAACGTATGTTTCTATAAAAATAAAAAAAAAATAAAAAATTGTGTACCACGGAACGTCAAAATGAGCAACTTAGAGATGTTGCAAAAATATGAATCCTATATAGAAAGTTGCGCAATTTAACTGTCTTCAAACTGAGCATAAGATATTTGCCAAAAAATTTTTTTTTGATTTTTGCGAGACGTTAAGGCGAACCTATGTTTTTATAAAAATAAAAAAAAAATAAAAAATTGTGTACCACGGAACGTCAAAATGAGCAACTTAGAGATGTTGCAAAAATATAAATTCTATAAAGAAAGTTGCTCAATTTAATTGTCTTCAAATTGAGCAAAAGATATTTGGCAAAAAAATTTTTTTTTGACTTTTGCAAAACGTTAAGGCGAACGTATGTTTCTATAAAAATAAAAAAAAAATAGAAAATTGTGTACCACGGAACGTCAAAATGAGCAACTTAGAGATGTTGCAAAAATATGAATTCTATATTGAAAGTTGCTCAATTTAATTGTCTTCAAATTGAGCAAAAGATATTTGGCAAAAAAATTTTTTTTTTACTTTTGCGAGACGTTAAGGCGAACGTATGTTTCTATAAAAATAAAAAAAAAATAAAAAATTGTGTACCACGGAACGTCAAAATGAGCAACTTAGAGATGTTGCAAAAATATGACTTTCATAGTGAAAGTTGCTCAATTTAATTGTCTTCAAATTGAGCAAAAGATATTTGGCAAAAAAAATTTTTTTTGACTTTTGCGAGACGTTAAGGCGAACGTATGTTTCTATTAAAATAAAAAAAAAAATAAAAAATTGTGTACCACGGAACGTCAAAATGAGCAACTTAGAAATGTTGCAAAAATATAAATTCTATAAAGAAAGTTGCTCAATTTAATTGTCTTCAAATTGAGCAAAAGATATTTGGCAAAAAAAATTTTTTTTGACTTTTGCGAGACGTTAAGGCGAACGTATGTTTCTATAAAAATAAAAAAAAAAATAAAAAATTGTGTACCACGGAACGTCAAAATGAGCAACTTAGAGATGTTGCAAAAATATGAATTCTATATTGAAAGTTGCTCAATTTAATTGTCTTCAAATTGAGCAAAAGATATTTGGCAAAAAAATTTTTTTTTGACTTTTGCGAGACGTTAAGGCGAACGTATGTTTCTATAAAAATAAAAAAAAAATAAAAAATTGTGTACCACGGAACGTAAAAATGAGCAACTTAGAGATGTTGCAAAAATATGAATTCTATTAAGAAAGTTGCTCAATTTAATTGTCTTGAAATTGAGCAAAAGATATTTGGCAAAAAAATTTTTTTTTGACTTTTGCAAAACGTTAAGGCGAACGTATGTTTCTATAAAAATAAAAAAAAAATAGAAAATTGTGTACCACGGAACGTCAAAATGAGCAACTTAGAGATGTTGCAAAAATATGAATTCTATATTGAAAGTTGCTCAATTTAATTGTCTTCAAATTGAGCAAAAGATATTTGGCAAAAAAATTTTTTTTTTACTTTTGCGAGACGTTAAGGCGAACGTATGTTTCTATAAAAATAAAAAAAAAATAAAAAATTGTGTACCACGGAACGTCAAAATGAGCAACTTAGAGATGTTGCAAAAATATGACTTCCATAGTGAAAGTTGCTCAATTTAATTGTCTTCAAATTGAGCAAAAGATATTTGGCAAAAAAAAATTTTTTTGACTTTTGCGAGACGTTAAGGCGAACGTATGTTTCTATAAAAATAAAAAAAAAAATAAAAAATTGTGTACCACGGAACGTCAAAATGAGCAACTTAGAAATGTTGCAAAAATATAAATTCTATAAAGAAAGTTGCTCAATTTAATTGTCTTCAAATTGAGCAAAAGATATTTGGCAAAAAAAATTTTTTTTGACTTTTGCGAGACGTTAAGGCGAACGTATGTTTCTATAAAAATAAAAAAAAAAATAAAAAATTGTGTACCACGGAACGTCAAAATGAGCAACTTAGAGATGTTGCAAAAATATGAATTCTATATTGAAAGTTGCTCAATTTAATTGTCTTCAAATTGAGCAAAAGATATTTGGCAAAAAAAATTTTTTTTGACTTTTGCGAGACGTTAAGGCGAACGTATGTTTCTATAAAAATAAAAAAAAAATAAAAAATTGTGTACCACGGAACGTAAAAATGAGCAACTTAGAGATGTTGCAAAAATATGAATTCTATAAAGAAAGTTGCTCAATTTAATTGTCTTCAAATTGAGCAAAAGATATTTGGCAAAAAAAATTTTTTTTGACTTTTGCGAGACGTTAAGGCAAACGTATGTTTCTATAAAAATAAAAAAAAAAAAAAAAATTGTGTACAACGGAACGTCAAAATGAGCAACTTAGAGATGTTGCAAAAATATGAATTCTATATAGAAAGTTGCTCAATTTAATTGTCTTCAAATTGAGCAAAAGATATTTAGCAAAAAAAATTTTTTTTGACTTTTGCGAGACGTTAAGGCGAACGTATGTTTCTATAAAAATAAAAAAAAAATAAAAAATTGTGTACCACGGAACGTCAAAATGAGCAACTTAGAGATGTTGCAAAAATATGAATTCTATAAAGAAAGTTGCTCAATTTAATTGTCTTCAAATTGAGCAAAAGATATTGGGCAAAAAAATTTTTTTTTGACTTTTGCGAGACGTTAAGGCGAACGTATGTTTCTATAAAAATAAAAAAAAAATAAAAAATTGTGTACCACGGAACGTCAAAATGAGCAACTTAGAGATGTTGCAAAAATATGAATTCTATAAAGAAAGTTGCTCAATTTAATTGTCTTCAAACTGAGCAAAAGATATTTAGCAAAAAAAATTTTTTTTGACTTTTGCGAGACGTTAAGGCGAACGTATGTTTCTATAAAAATAAAAAAAAAATAAAAAATTGTGTACCACGGAACGTCAAAATGAGCAACTTAGAGATGTTGCAAAAATATGAATTCTATAAAGAAAGTTGCTCAATTTAATTGTCTTCAAATTGAGCAAAAGATATTTGGCAAAAAAAATTTTTTTTGACTTTTGCGAGACGTTAAGGCAAACGTATGTTTCTATAAAAATAAAAAAAAAAATAAAAATTGTGTACAACGGAACGTCAAAATGAGCAACTTAGAGATGTTGCAAAAATATGAATTCTATATAGAAAGTTGCTCAATTTAATTGTCTTCAAATTGAGCAAAAGATATTTAGCAAAAAAAATTTTTTTTGACTTTTGCGAGACGTTAAGGCGAACGTATGTTTCTATAAAAATAAAAAAAAAATAAAAAATTGTGTACCACGGAACGTCAAAATGAGCAACTTAGAGATGTTGCAAAAATATGAATCCTATATAGAAAGTTGCGCAATTTAACTGTCTTCAAACTGAGCATAAGATATTTGCCAAAAAATTTTTTTTTGATTTTTGCGAGACGTTAAGGCGAACCTATGTTTCTATAAAAATAAAAAAAAAATAAAAAATTGTGTACCACGGAACGTCAAAATGAGCAACTTAGAGATGTTGCAAAAATATAAATTCTATAAAGAAAGTTGCTCAATTTAATTGTCTTCAAATTGAGCAAAAGATATTTGGCAAAAAAATTTTTTTTTGACTTTTGCAAAACGTTAAGGCGAACGTATGTTTCTATAAAAATAAAAAAAAAATAGAAAATTGTGTACCACGGAACGTCAAAATGAGCAACTTAGAGATGTTGCAAAAATATGAATTCTATATTGAAAGTTGCTCAATTTAATTGTCTTCAAATTGAGCAAAAGATCTTTGGCAAAAAAAATTTTTTTTTACTTTTGCGAGACGTTAAGGCGAACGTATGTTTCTATAAAAATAAAAAAAAAATAAAAAATTGTGTACCACGGAACGTCAAAATGAGCAACTTAGAGATGTTGCAAAAATATGAATTCCATAGTGAAAGTTGCTCAATTTAATTGTCTTCAAATTGAGCAAAAGATATTTGGCAAAAAAAAATTTTTTTGACTTTTGCGAGACGTTAAGGCGAACGTATGTTTCTATAAAAATAAAAAAAAAAATAAAAAATTGTGTACCACGGAACGTCAAAATGAGCAACTTAGAAATGTTGCAAAAATATGAATTCTATAAAGAAAGTTGCTCAATTTAATTGTCTTCAAATTGAGCAAAAGATATTTGGCAAAAAAAATTTTTTTTGACTTTTGCGAGACGTTAAGGCGAACGTATGTTTCTATAAAAATAAAAAAAAAAATAAAAAATTGTGTACCACGGAACGTCAAAATGAGCAACTTAGAGATGTTGCAAAAATATGAATTCTATATTGAAAGTTGCTCAATTTAATTGTCTTCAAATTGAGCAAAAGATATTTGGCAAAAAAAATTTTTTTTGACTTTTGCGAGACGTTAAGGTGAACGTATGTTTCTATAAAAATAAAAAAAAAATAAAAAATTGTGTACCACGGAACGTAAAAATGAGCAACTTAGAGATGTTGCAAAAATATGAATTCTATAAAGAAAGTTGCTCAATTTAAGTCTTCAAATTGAGCAAAAGACATTTGGCAAAAAAAATTTTTTTTGACTTTTGCGAGACGTTAAGGCAAACGTATGTTTCTATAAAAATAAAAAAAAAAAAAAAAATTGTGTACCACGGAACGTCAAAATGAGCAACTTAGAGATGTTGCAAAAATATGAATCCTATATAGAAAGTTGCGCAATTTAATTGTCTTCAAACTGAGCATAAGATTTTTGCCAAAAAAATTTTTTTTTGACTTTTGCGAGACGTTAAGGCGAACGTATGTTTCTATAAAAATAAAAAAAAAATAAAAAATTGTGTACAACGGAACGTCAAAATGAGCAACTTAGAGATGTTGCAAAAATATGAATTCTATAAAGAAAGTTGCTCAATTTAATTGTCTTCAAATTGAGCAAAAGATATTTGGCAAAAAAAATTTTTTTTGACTTTTGCGAGACGTTAAGGCAAACGTATGTTTCTATAAAAATAAAAAAAAAAAAAAAAATTGTGTACAACGGAACGTCAAAATGAGCAACTTAGAGATGTTGCAAAAATATGAATTCTATAAAGAAAGTTGCTCAATTTAATTGTCTTCAAATTGAGCAAAAGATATTGGGCAAAAAAATTTTTTTTTGACTTTTGCGAGACGTTAAGGCGAACGTATGTTTCTATAAAAATAAAAAAAAAATAAAAAATTGTGTACCACGTAACGTCAAAATGAGCAACTTAGAGATGTTGCAAAAATATGAATTCTATAAAGAAAGTTGCTCAATTTAATTGTCTTCAAATTGAGCAAAAGATATTTAGCAAAAAAAATTTTTTTTGACTTTTGCGAGACGTTAAGGCGAACGTATGTTTCTATAAAAATAAAAAAAAAATAAAAAATTGTGTACCACGGAACGTCAAAATGAGCAACTTAGAGATGTTGCAAAAATATGAATCCTATATAGAAAGTTGCGCAATTTAACTGTCTTCAAACTGAGCATAAGATATTTGCCAAAAATTTTTTTTTTGATTTTTGCGAGACGTTAATGCGAACCTATGTTTCTATAAAAATAAAAAAAAAATTAAAAATTGTGTACCACGGAACGTCAAAATGAGCAACTTAGAGATGTTGCAAAAATATAAATTCTATAAAGAAAGTTACTCAATTTAATTGTCTTCAAATTGAGCAAAAGATAGTTGGCAAAAAAATTTTTTTTTGACTTTTGCAAAACGTTAAGGCGAACGTATGTTTCTATAAAAATAAAAAAAAAATAGAAAATTGTGTACCACGGAACGTCAAAATGAGCAACTTAGAGATGTTGCAAAAATATGAATTCTATATTGAAAGTTGCTCAATTTAATTGTCTTCAAATTGAGCAAAAGATATTTGGCAAAAAATTTTTTTTTTTACTTTTGCGAGACGTTAAGGCGAACGTATGTTTCTATAAAAATAAAAAAAAAATAAAAAATTGTGTACCACGGGGCGTCAAAATGAGCAACTTAGAAATGTTGCAAAAATATGAATTCTATAGTGAAAGTTGCTCAATTTAATTGTCTTCAAATTGAGCAAAAGATATTTGGTAAAAAAATTTTTTTTTGACTTTTGCGAGACGTTAAGGCGAACCTATGTTTCTATAAAAATAAAAAAAAAATAAAAAATTGTGTACCACGGAACGTCAAAATGAGCAACTTAGAGATGTTGCAAAAATATGAATCCTATATAGAAAGTTGCGCAATTTAATTGTCTTCAAACTGAGCATAAGATATTTGCCAAAAAAATTTTTTTTTTGACTTTTGCGAGACGTTAAGGCGAACGTATGTTTCTATAAAAATAAAAAAAAAATAAAAAATTGTGTACAACGGAACGTCAAAATGAGCAACTTAGAGATGTTGCAAAAATATGAATTCTATAAAGAAAGTTGCTCAATTTAATTGTCTTCAAATTGAGCAAAAGATATTTGGCAAAAAAAATTTTTTTTGACTTTTGCGAGACGTTAAGGCAAACGTATGTTTCTATAAAAATAAAAAAAAAATAAAAAATTGTGTACCACGGAACGTCAAAATGAGCAACTTAGAGATGTTGCAAAAATATGAATTCTATAAAGAAAGTTGCTCAATTTAATTGTCTTCAAATTGAGCAAAAGATATTGGGCAAAAAAAATTTTTTTTGACTTTTGCGAGACGTTAAGGCGAACGTATGTTTCTATAAAAATAAAAAAAAAATAAAAAATTGTGTACCACGTAACGTCAAAATGAGCAACTTAGAGATGTTGCAAAAATATGAATTCTATAAAGAAAGTTGCTCAATTTAATTGTCTTCAAATTGAGCAAAAGATATTTAGCAAAAAAATTTTTTTTTGACTTTTGCGAGACGTTAAGGCGAACGTATGTTTCTATAAAAATAAAAATAAAATAAAAAATTGTGTACCACGGAACGTCAAAATGAGCAACTTAGAGATGTTGCAAAAATATGAATCCTATATAGAAAGTTGCGCAATTTAACTGTCTTCAAACTGAGCATAAGATATTTGCCAAAAATTTTTTTTTTGATTTTTGCGAGACGTTAATGCGAACCTATGTTTCTATAAAAATAAAAAAAAAATTAAAAATTGTGTACCACGGAACGTCAAAATGAGCAACTTAGAGATGTTGCAAAAATATAAATTCTATAAAGAAAGTTACTCAATTTAATTGTCTTCAAATTGAGCAAAAGATAGTTGGCAAAAAAATTTTTTTTTGACTTTTGCAAAACGTTAAGGCGAACGTATGTTTCTATAAAAATAAAAAAAAAATAGAAAATTGTGTACCACGGAACGTCAAAATGAGCAACTTAGAGATGTTGCAAAAATATGAATTCTATATTGAAAGTTGCTCAATTTAATTGTCTTCAAATTGAGCAAAAGATATTTGGCAAAAAAATTTTTTTTTGACTTTTGCGAGACGTTAAGGCAAACGTATGTTTCTATAAAAATAAAAAAAAAATAAAAAATTGTGTACCACGGAACGTCAAAATGAGCAACTTAGAAATGTTGCAAAAATATGAATTCTATAGTGAAAGTTGCTCAATTTAATTGTCTTCAAATTGAGCAAAAGATATTTGGTAAAAAAATTTTTTTTTGACTTTTGCGAGACGTTAAGGCGAACCTATGTTTCTATAAAAATAAAAAAAAAATAAAAAATTGTGTACCACGGAACGTCAAAATGAGCAACTTAGAGATGTTGCAAAAATATGAATCCTATATAGAAAGTTGCGCAATTTAATTGTCTTCAAACTGAGCATAAGATATTTGCCAAAAAAATTTTTTTTTGACTTTTGCGAGACGTTAAGGCGAACGTATGTTTCTATAAAAATAAAAAAAAAATAAAAAATTTTGTACAACGGAACGTCAAAATGAGCAACTTAGAGATGTTGCAAAAATATGAATTCTATATTGAAAGTTGCTCAATTTAATTGTCTTCAAATTGAGCAAAAGATATTTGGCAAAAAAATTTTTTTTTGACTTTTGCGAGACGTTAAGGCGAACCTATGTTTCTATAAAAATAAAAAAAAAATAAAAAATTGTGTACCACGGAACGTCAAAATGAGCAACTTAGAGATGTTGTAAAAATATGAATTCTATATTGAAAGTTGCTCAATTTAATTGTCTTTAAATTGAGCAAAAGATATTTGGCAAAAAAATTTTTTTTTGACTTTTGCGAGACGTTAAGGCGAACGTATGTTTCTATAAAAATAAAAAAAAAATAAAAAATTGTGTACAACGGAACGTCAAAATGAGCAACTTAGAGATGTTGCAAAAATATGAATTCTATATTGAAAGTTGCTCAATTTAATTGTCTTCAAATTGAGCAAAAGATATTTAGCAAAAAAAATTTTTTTTGACTTTTGCGAGACGTTAAGGCGAACGTATGTTTCTATAAAAATAAAAAAAAAATAAAAAATTGTGTACCACGGAACGTCAAAATGAGCAACTTAGAGATGTTGCAAAAATATGAATCCTATATAGAAAGTTGCGCAATTTAACTGTCTTCAAACTGAGCATAAGATATTTGTCAAAAAAATTTTTTTTGATTTTTGCGAGACGTTAAGGCGAACCTATGTTTCTATAAAAATAAAAAAAAAATTAAAAATTGTGTACCACGGAACGTCAAAATGAGCAACTTAGAGATGTTGCAAAAATATGAATTCTATAAAGAAAGTTGCTCAATTTAATTGTCTTCAAATTGAGCAAAAGATATTTGGCAAAAAAAAATGTTTTTTACTTTTGCGAGACGTTAAGGCGAACGTATGTTTCTATAAAAATAAAAAAAAAATAGAAAATTGTGTACCACGGAACGTCAAAATGAGCAACTTAGAGATGTTGCAAAAATATGAATTTATATTGAAAGTTGCTCAATTTAATTGTCTTCAAATTGAGCAAAAGATATTTGGCAAAAAAATTTTTTTTTTACTTTTGCGAGACGTTAGAGCGAACGTATGTTTCTATAAAAATAAAAAAAAAATAAAAAATTGCGTACCACGGAACGTCAAAATGAGCAACTTAGAGATCTTGCAAAAATATGAATTCTATATTGAAAGTTGCTCAATTTAATTGTCTTCAAATTGAGCAAAAGATATTTGGCAAAAAAAATTTTTTTTGACTTTTGCGAGACGTTAAGGCGAACCTATGTTTCTATAAAAATAAAAAAAAAATAAAAAATTGTGTACCATGGAACGTCAAAATGAGCAACTTAGAGATGTTGCAAAAATATGAATTCTATAAAGAAAGTTGCTCAATTTAATTGTCTTCAAACTGAGTATAAGATATTTGCCAAAAAATTTTTTTTTTAATTTTTGCGAGACGTTAAGGCGAACCTATGTTTCTATAAAAATAAAAAAAAAATAAAAAATTGTGTACCACGGAACGTCAAAATGAGCAACTTAGAGATGTTGCAAAAATATGAATTCTATATTGAAAGTTGCTCAATTTAATTGTCTTCAAATTGAGCAAAAGACATTTGGCAAAAAAAATTTTTTTTTACTTTTGCGAGACGTTAAGGCGAACGTATGTTTCTATAAAAATAAAAAAAAAATAAAAAATTGTGTACCACGGAACGTCAAAATGAGCAACTTAGAAATGTTGCAAAAATATGAATTCTATATTGAAAGTTGCTCAATTTAATTGTCTTCAAATTGAGCAAAAGATATTTGGCAAAAAAATTTTTTTTTGACTTTTGCGAGACGTTAAGGCGAACCTATGTTTCTATAAAACTAAAAAAAAAATAAAAAATTGTGTACCACGGAACGTCAAAATGAGCAACTTAGAGATGTTGCAAAAATATGAATTCTATAAAGAAAGTTGCTCAATTTAATTGTCTTCAAACTGAGCATAAGATATTTGCCAAAAATTTTTTTTTTGATTTTTGCGAGACGTTAAGGCGAACCTATGTTTCTATAAAAATAAAAAAAAAATAAAAAATTGTGTACCACGGAACGTCAAAATGAGCAACTTAGAGATGTTGCAAAAATATGAATTCTATAAAGAAAGTTGCTCAATTTAATTGTCTTCAAATTGAGCAAAAGATATTGGGCAAAAAAATTTTTTTTTTACTTTTGCGAGACGTTAAGGCGAACGTATGTTTCTATAAAAATAAAAAAAAAATAAAAAATTGTGTACCACGGAACGTCAAAATGAGCAACTTAGAGATGTTGCAAAAATATGAATTTTATAAAGAAAGTTGCTCAATTTAATTGTCTTCAAATTGAGCAAAAGATATTTGGCAAAAAAATTTTTTTTTGACTTTTGCGAGACGTTAAGGCGAACGTATGTTTCTTTAAAAATAAAAAAAAAATAAAAAATTGTGTACCACGGAACGTCAAAATGAGCAACTTAGAGATGTTGCAAAAATATGAATCCTATATAGAAAGTTGCGCAATTTAACTGTCTTCAAACTGAGCATAAGATATTTGCCAAAAAATTTTTTTTTGATTTTTGCGAGACGTTAAGGCGAACCTATGTTTCTATAAAAATAAAAAAAAAATAAAAAATTGTGTACCACGGAACGTCAAAATGAGCAACTTAGAGATGTTGCAAAAATATGAATTCTATATTGAAAGTTGCTCAATTTAATTGTCTTCAAATTGAGCAAAAGATATTTGGCAAAAAAATTTTTTTTTGACTTTTGCGAGACGTTAAGGCGAACGTATGTTTCTATAAAAATAAAAAAAAAATAAAAAATTGTGTACAACGGAACGTCAAAATGAGCAACTTAGAGATGTTGCAAAAATATGAATTCTATATTGAAAGTTGCTTAATTTAATTGTCTTCAAATTGAGCAAAAGATATTTGGCAAAAAAAATTTTTTTTGACTTTTGCGAGACGTTAAGGCGAACGTATGTTTCTATAAAAATAAAAAATTGTGTACCACAAAACGTCAAAATGAGCAACTTAGAGATGTTGCAAAAATATGAATCCTATATAGAAAGTTGCGCAATTTAATTGTCTTAAAACTGAGCATAAGATATTTGCCAAAAAATTTTTTTTTGATTTTTGCGAGACGTTAAGGCGAACCTATGTTTCTATAAAAATAAAAAAAAAATAAAAAATTGTGTACCACGGAACGTCAAAATGAGCAACTTAGAAATGTTGCAAAAATATGAATTCTATACTGAAAGTTGCTCAATTTAATTGTCTTCAAATTGAGCAAAAGATATTTGGCAAAAAAATTTTTTTTTGACTTTTGCGAGACGTTAAGGCGAACGTATGTTTCTATAAAAATAAAAAAAAAATAAAAAATTGTGTACCACGGAACGTAAAAATAAGCAACTTAGAGATGTTGCAAAAATATGAATTCTATAAAGAAAGTTGCTCAATTTAATTGTCTTCAAATTGAGCAAAAGATATTTGGCAAAAAAAATTTTTTTTGACTTTTGCGAGACGTTAAGGCAAACGTATGTTTCTATAAAAATAAAAAAAAAATAAAAAATTGTGTACAACGGAACGTCAAAATGAGCAACTTAGAGATGTTGCAAAAATATGAATTCTATATAGAAAGTTGCTCAATTTAATTGTCTTCAAATTGAGCAAAAGATATTTAGCAAAAAAAATTTTTTTTGACTTTTGCGAGACGTTAAGGCAAACGTATGTTTCTATAAAAATAAAAAAAAAAAAAAAAATTGTGTACCACGGAACGTCAAAATGAGCAACTTAGAGATGTTGCAAAAATATGAATTCTATAAAGAAAGTTGCTCAATTTAATTGTCTTCAAATTGAGCAAAAGATATTGGGCAAAAAAATTTTTTTTTTACTTTTGCATAACGTTAAGGCGAACGTATGTTTCTATAAAAATAAAAAAAAAATAAAAAATTGTGTACCACGGAACGTCAAAATGAGCAACTTAGAGATGTTGCAAAAATATGAATTTTATAAAGAAAGTTGCTCAATTTAATTGTCTTCAAATTGAGCAAAAGATATTTGGCAAAAAAATTTTTTTTTGACTTTTGCGAGACGTTAAGGCGAACGTATGTTTCTTTAAAAATAAAAAAAAAATAAAAAATTGTGTACCACGGAACGTCAAAATGAGCAACTTAGAGATGTTGCAAAAATATGAATCCTATATAGAAAGTTGCGCAATTTAACTGTCTTCAAACTGAGCATAAGATATTTGCCAAAAAAATTTTTTTTGATTTTTGCGAGACGTTAAGGCGAACCTATGTTTCTATAAAAATAAAAAAAAAATAAAAAATTGTGTACCACGGAACGTCAAAATGAGCAACTTAGAGATGTTGCAAAAATATGAATTCTATATTGAAAGTTGCTCAATTTAATTGTCTTCAAATTGAGCAAAAGATATTTGGCAAAAAAATTTTTTTTTGACTTTTGCGAGACGTTAAGGCAAACGTATGTTTCTATAAAAATAAAAAAAAAATAAAAAATTGTGTACAACGGAACGTCAAAATGAGCAACTTAGAGATGTTGCAAAAATATGAATTCTATATTGAAAGTTGCTTAATTTAATTGTCTTCAAATTGAGCAAAAGATATTTGGCAAAAAAAATTTTTTTTGACTTTTGCGAGACGTTAAGGCGAACGTATGTTTCTATAAAAATAAAAAAAAAATAAAAAATTGTGTACCACGGAACGTCAAAATGAGCAACTTAGAGATGTTGCAAAAATATGAATTCTATAAAGAAAGTTGCTCAATTTAATTGTCTTCAAATTGAGCAAAAGATATTTGCAAAAAAATTTTTTTTTGACTTTTGCGAGACGTTAAGGCGAACGTATGTTTCTATAAAAATAAAAAAAAAATAAAAAATTGTGTACCACGGAACGTCAAAATGAGCAACTTAGAGATGTTGCAAAAATATGAATCCTATATAGAAAGTTGCGCAATTTAACTGTCTTCAAACTGAGCATAAGATATTTGCCAAAAAAATTTTTTTTGATTTTTGCGAGACGTTAAGGCGAACCTATGTTTCTATAAAAATAAAAAAAAAATAAAAAATTGTGTACCACGGAACGTCAAAATGAGCAACTTAGAGATGTTGCAAAAATATGAATTCTATAAAGAAAGTTGCTCAATTTAATTGTCTTCAAATTGAGCAAAAGATATTTGGCAAAAAAAAATGTTTTTGACTTTTGCGAGACGTTAAGGCGAACGTATGTTTCTATAAAAATAAAAAAAAAATAGAAAATTGTGTACCACGGAACGTCAAAATGAGCAACTTAGAGATGTTGCAAAAATATGAATTCTATATTGAAAGTTGCTCAATTTAATTGTCTTCAAATTGAGCATAAGATATTTGGCAAAAAAATTTTTTTTTGACTTTTGCGAGACGTTAAGGCGAACCTATGTTTCTATAAAAATAAAAAAAAAATAAAAAATTGTGTACCACGGAACGTCAAAATGAGCAACTTAGAGATGTTGCAAAAATATGAATTCTATATTGAAAGTTGCTCAATTTAATTGTCTTCAAATTGAGCAAAAGACATTTGGCAAAAAATTTTTTTTTTTACTTTTGCGAGACGTTAAGGCGAACGTATGTTTCTATAAAAATAAAAAAAAAATAAAAAATTGTGTACCACGGAACGTCAAAATGAGCAACTTAGAGATGTTGCAAAAATATGAATTCTATATTGAAAGTTGCTCAATTTAATTGTCTTCAAATTGAGCAAAAGATATTTGGCAAAAAAAAATTTTTTTTGACTTTTGCGAGACGTTTAGGCGAACCTATGTTTCTATAAAACTAAAAAAAAAATAAAAAATTGTGTACCACGGAACGTCAAAATGAGCAACTTAGAGATGTTGCAAAAATATGAATTCTATAAAGAAAGTTGCTCAATTTAATTGTCTTCAAACTGAGCATAAGATATTTGCCAAAAAATTTTTTTTTGATTTTTGCGAGACGTTAAGGCGAACCTATGTTTCTATAAAAATAAAAAAAAAAAAAAAAATTGTGTACCACGGAACGTCAAAATGAGCAACTTAGAGATGTTGCAAAAATATGAATTCTATATTGAAAGTTGCTCAATTTAATTGTCTTCAAATTGAGCAAAAGATATTTGGCAAAAAAATTTTTTTTTTACTTTTGCGAGACGTTAAGGCGAACGTATGTTTCTATAAAAATAAAAAAAAAATAAAAAATTGTGTACCACGGAACGTCAAAATGAGCAACTTAGAGATGTTGCAAAAATATGAATTCTATATTGAAAGTTGCTCAATTTAATTGTCTTCAAATTGAGCAAAAGATATTTGGCAAAAAAATTTTTTTTTGACTTTTGCGAGACGTTAAGGCGAACGTATGTTTCTATAAAAATAAAAAAAAAATAAAAAATTGTGTACCACGGAACGTCAGAATGAGCAACTTAGAGATGTTGCAAAAATATGAATTCTATAAAGAAAGTTGCCCAATTTATTTGTCTTCAAACTGAGCATAAGATATTTGCCAAAAAATTTTTTTTTGATTTTTGCGAGACGTTAAGGCGAACGTATGTTTCTATAAAAATAAAAAAAAAATAAAAAATTGTGTACCACGGAACGTCAAAATGAGCAACTTAGAGATGTTGCAAAAATATGAATTCTATAAAGAAAGTTGCTCAATTTAATTGTCTTCAAATTAAGCAAAAGATATTTGGCAAAAAAAATTTTTTTTGACTTTTGCGAGACGTTAAGGCGAACGTATGTTTCTATAAAAATAAAAAAAAAATAAAAAATTGTGTACCACGGAACGTCAAAATGAGCAACTTAGAGATGTTGCAAAAATATGAATTCTATATTGAAAGTTGCTCAATTTAATTGTCTTCAAATTGAGCAAAAGATATTTGGCAAAAAAATTTTTTTTTGACTTTTGCGAGACGTTAAGGCGAACGTATGTTTCTATAAAAATAAAAAAAAAATAAAAAATTGTGTACCACGGAACGTCAAAATGAGCAACTTAGAGATGTTGCAAAAATATGAGTTCTAAAAAGAAAGTTGCCCAATTTAATTGTCTTCAAACTGAGCATAAGATATTTGCCAAAAAATTTTTTTTTGATTTTTGAGAGACGTTAAGGCGAACGTATGTTTCTATAAAAATAAAAAAAAAATAAAAAATTGTGTACCACGGAACGTCAAAATGAGCAACTTAGAGATGTTGCAAAAATATGAATTCTATAAAGAAAGTTGCTCAATTTAATTGTCTTCAAATTGAGCAAAAGATATTTGGCAAAAAAAATTTTTTTTTACTTTTGCGAGACGTTAAGGCGAACGTATGTTTCTATAAAAATAAAAAAAAAATAAAAAATTGTGTACCACGGAACGTCAAAATGAGCAACTTAGAGATGTTGCAAAAATATGAATTCTATAAAGAAAGTTGCTCAATTTAATTGTCTTCAAATTGAGCAAAAGATATTTGGCAAAAAAATTTTTTTTTGACTTTTGCGAGACGTTAAGGCGAACGTATGTTTCTATAAAAATAAAAAAAAAATAAAAAATTGTGTACCACGGAACGTCAAAATGAGCCACGTAGAGATGTTGCAAAAATATGAATTCTATAAAGAAAGTTGCTCAATTTAATTGTCTTCAAATTGAGCAAAAGATATTTGGCAAAAAAATTTTTTTTTGACTTTTGCGAGACGTTAAGGCGAACGTATGTTTCTATAAAAATAAAAAAAAAAAAAAAAATTGTGTACCACGGAACGTCAAAATGAGCAACTTAGAGATGTTGCAAAAATATGAATTCTATAAAGAAAGTTGCTCAATTTAATTGTCTTCAAATTGAGCAAAAGATATTTGGCAAAAAAAATTTTTTTTGACTTTTGCGAGACGTTAAGGCGAACGTATGTTTCTATAAAAATAAAAAAAAAATAAAAAATTGTGTACAACGGAACGTCAAAATGAGCAACTTAGAGATGTTGCAAAAATATGAATTCTATAAAGAAAGTTGCTCAATTTAATTGTCTTCAAATTGAGCAAAAGATATTTGGCAAAAAAATTTTTTTTTGACTTTTGCAAGACGTTAAGGCGAACGTATGTTTCTATAAAAATAAAAAAAAAATAAAAAATTGTGTACCACGGAACGTCAAAATGAGCAACTTAGAGATGTTGCAAAAATATGAGTTCTAAAAAGAAAGTTGCTCAATTTAATTGTCTTCAAACTGAGCATAAGATATTTGCCAAAAAATTTTTTTTTGATTTTTGCGAGACGTTAAGGCGAACGTATGTTTCTATAAAAATAAAAAAAAAATAAAAAATTGTGTACCACGGAACGTCAAAATGAGCAACTTAGAGATGTTGCAAAAATATGAATTCTATAAAGAAAGTTGCTCAATTTAATTGTCTTCAAATTGAGCAAAAGATATTTGGCAAAAAAATTTTTTTTTTACTTTTGCGAGACGTTAAGGCGAACGTATGTTTCTATAAAAATAAAAAAAAAATAAAAAATTGTGTACCACGGAACGTCAAAATGAGCAACTTAGAGATGTTGCAAAAATATGAATTCTATAAAGAAAGTTGCTCAATTTAATTGTCTTCAAATTGAGCAAAAGATATTTGGCAAAAAAAAATTTTTTTGACTTTTGCGAGACGTTAAGGCGAACGTATGTTTCTATAAAAATAAAATAAAAATAAAAAATTGTGTACCACGGAACGTCAAAATGAGCAACTTAGAGATGTTGCAAAAATATGAATTCTATAAAGAAAGTTGCCCAATTTAATTGTCTTCAAACTGAGCATAAGATATTTGCCAAAAAATTTTTTTTTGATTTTTGCGAGACGTTAAGGCGAACCTATGTTTCTATAAAAATAAAAAAAAAATAAAAAATTGTGTACCACGGAACGTCAAAATGAGCAACTTAGAGATGTTGCAAAAATATGAATTCTATATTGAAAGTTGCTCAATTTAATTGTCTTCAAATTGAGCAAAAGATATTTGGCAAAAAATTTTTTTTTTGACTTTTGCGAGACGTTAAGGCGAACGTATGTTTCTATAAAAATAAAAAAAAAAAAAAAAATTGTGTACCACGGAACGTCAAAATGAGCAACTTAGAGATGTTGCAAAAATATGAATTCTATAAAGAAAGTTGCTCAATTTAATTGTCTTCAAATTGAGCAAAAGATATTTGGCAAAAAAAATTTTTTTTGACTTTTGCGAGACGTTAAGGCGAACGTATGTTTCTATAAAAATAAAAAAAAAATAAAAAATTGTGTACCACGGAACGTCAAAATGAGCAACTTAGAGATGTTGCAAAAATATGAATTCTATAAAGAAAGTTGCTCAATTTAATTGTCTTCAAATTGAGTAAAAGATATTTGGCAAAAAAAATTTTTTTTGACTTTTGCGAGACGTTAAGGCGAACGTATGTTTCTATAAAAATAAAAAAAAAATAAAAAATTGTGTATTACGGAACGTCAAAATGAGCAACTTAGAGATGTTGCAAAAATATGAATTCTATAAAGAAAGTTGCTCAATTTAATTGTCTTCAAATTGAGCAAAAGATATTTGGCAAAAAAAAATTTTTTTTACTTTTGCGAGACGTTAAGGCGAACCTATGTTTCTATAAAAATAAAAAAAAAATAAAAAATTGTGTACCACGGAACGTCAAAATGAGCAACTTAGAGATGTTGCAGAAATATGAATTCTATAAAGAAAGTTGCTCAATTTAATTGTCTTCAAATTGAGCAAAAGATATTTGGCAAAAAATTTTTTTTTGACTTTTGCGAGACGTTAAGGCGAACGTATGTTTCTATAAAAATAAAAAAAAAATAAAAAATTGTGTACCACGGAACGTCAAAATGAGCAACTTAGAGATGTTGCAAAAATATGAATTCTATAAAGGAAATTGCTCAATTTAATTGTCTTCAAATTGAGCAAAAGATATTTGGCAAAAAAATTTTTTTTTGACTTTTGCGAGACGTTAAGGCGAACGTATGTTTCTATAAAAATAAAAAAAAAATAAAAAATTGTGTACCACGGAACGTCAAAATGAGCAACTTAGAGATGTTGCAAAAATATGAATTCTATAAAGAAAGTTGCTCAATTTAATTGTCTTCAAACTGAGCATAAGATATTTGGCAAAAAATTTTTTTTTGATTTTTGCGAGACGTTAAGGCGAACCTATGTTTCTATAAAAATAAAAAAAAAATAACAAATTGTGTACCACGGAACGTCAAAATGAGCAACTTAGAGATGTTGCAAAAATATGAATTCTATAAAGAAAGTTGCTCAATTTAATTGTCTTCAAACTGAGCATAAGATATTTGCCAAAAAATTTTTTTTTGATTTTTGCGAGACGTTAAGGCGAACCTATGTTTCTATAAAAATAAAAAAAAAATAAAAAATTGTGTACCACGGAACGTCAAAATGAGCAACTTAGAGATGTTGCAAAAATATGAATTCTATAAAGAAAGTTGCTCAATTTAATTGTCTTCAAACTGAGCATAAGATATTTGCCAAAAAAATTTTTTTTGATTTTTGCGAGACGTTAAGGCGAACCTATGTTTCTATAAAAATAAAAAAAAAATAAAAAATTGTGTACCACGGAACGTCAAAATGAGCAACTTAGAGATGTTGCAAAAATATGAATTCTATAAAGAAAGTTGCTCAATTTAATTGTCTTCAAATTGAGCAAAAGATATTTGGCAAAAAAAATTTTTTTTGACTTTTGCGAGACGTTAAGGCGAACGTATGTTTCTATAAAAATAAAATTAAAATAAAAAATTGTGTACCACGGAACGTCAAAATGAGCAACTTAGAGATGTTGCAAAAATATGAATTCTATAAAGAAAGTTGCTCAATTTAATTGTCTTCAAATTGAGCAAAAGATATTTGGCAAAAAAAATTTTTTTTGACTTTTGCGAGACGTTAAGGCGAACGTATGTTTCTATAAAAATAAAATTAAAATAAAAAATTGTGTACCACGGAACGTCAAAATGAGCAACTTAGAGATGTTGCAAAAATATGAATTCTATAAAGAAAGTTGCTCAATTTAATTGTCTTCAAATTGAGCAAAAGATATTTGGCAAAAAAATTATTTTTTGACTTTTGCGAGACGTTAAGGCGAACGTATGTTTCTATAAAAATAAAAAAAAAATAAAAAATTGTGTACCACGGAACGTCAAAATGAGCAACTTAGAGATGTTGCAAAAATATGAATTCTATAAAGAAAGTTGCTCAATTTAATTGTCTTCAAATTGAGCATAAGATATTTGGCAAAAAAATTTTTTTGGACTTTTGCGAGACGTTAAGGCGAACCTATGTTTCTATAAAAATAAAAAAAAAATAAAAAATTGTGTACCACGGAACGTCAAAATGAGCAACTTAGAGATGTTGCAAAAATATGAATTCTATAAAGAAAGTTGCTCAATTTAATTGTCTTCCAATTGAGCAAAAGATATTTGGCAAAAAAATTTTTTTTTGACTTTTGCGAGACGTTAAGGCGAACGTATGTTTCTATAAAAATAAAAAAAAAATAAAAAATTGTGTACCACGGAACGTCAAAATGAGCAACTTAGAGATGTTGCAAAAATATGAATTCTATAAAGAAAGTTGCTCAATTTAATTGTCTTCAAATTGAGCATAAGATATTTGGCAAAAAATTTTTTTTTGACTTTTGCGAGACGTTAAGGCGAACCTATGTTTCTATAAAAATAAAAAAAAAATAAAAAATTGTGTACCACGGAACGTCAAAATGAGCAACTTAGAGATGTTGCAAAAATATGAATTCTATAAAGAAAGTTGCTCAATTTAATTGTCTTCAAATTGAGCAAAAGATATTTGGCAAAAAAAATTTTTTTTGACTTTTGCGAGACGTTAAGGCGAACGTATGTTTTATAAAAATAAAAAATTGTGTACCACGGAACGTCAAAATGAGCAACTTAGAGATGTTGCAAAAATAGGAATTCTATAAAGAAAGTTGCTCAATTTAATTGTCTTCAAACTGAGCAAAAGTTATTTGGCAAAAAAATTTTTTTTTGACTTCTGCGAGACGTTAAGGCGAACGTATGTTTCTATAAAAATAAAAAAAAAATAAAAAATTGTGTACCACGGAACGTCAAAATGAGCAACTTAGAGATGTTGCAAAAATATGAATTCTATAAAGAAAGTTGGTCAATTTAATTGTCTTCAAATTGAGCATAAGATATTTGGCAAAAAATTTTTTTTTGACTTTTGCGAGACGTTAAGGCGAACCTATGTTTCTATAAAAAAAAAAAAAAAATAAAAAATTGTGTACCACGGAACGTCAAACTGAGCAACTTAGAGATGTTGCAAAAATATGAATTCTATAAAGAAAGTTGCTCAATTTAATTGTCTTCAAATTGAGCAAAAGATATTTGGCAAAAAAAATTTTTTTTGCGAGACGTTAAGGCGAACGTATGTTTCTATAAAAATAAAAAAAAAATAAAAAATTGTGTACCACGGAACGTCAAAATGAGCAACTTAGAGATGTTGCAAAAATATGAATTCTATATAGAAAGTTGCTCAATTTAATTGTCTTCAAATTGAGCATAAGATATTTGGCAAAAAAAATTTTTTTGACTTTTGCGAGACGTTAAGGCGAACCTATGTTTCTATAAAAATAAAAAAAAAATAAAAAATTGTGTACCACGGAACGTCAAAATGAGCAACTTAGAGATGTTGCAAAAATATGAATTCTATATAGAAAGTTGCTCAATTTAATTGTCTTCAAATTGAGCATAAGATATTTGGCAAAAAATTTTTTTTTGACTTTTGCGAGACGTTAAGGCGAACCTATGTTTCTATAAAAATAAAAAAAAAATAAAAAATTGTGTACCACGGAACGTCAAAATGAGCAACTTAGAAATGTTGCAAAAATATGAATTCTATATTGAAAGTTGCTCAATTTAATTGTCTTCAAATTGAGCAAAAGATATTTGGCAAAAAAATTTTTTTTTGACTTTTGCGAGACGTTAAGGCGAACGTATGTTTCTATAAAAATAAAAAAAAAATAAAAAATTGTGTACCACAAAATGTCAAAATGAGTAACTTAGAGATGTTGCAAAAATATGAATTCTATAAAGAAAGTTGCTCAATTTAATTGTCTTCAAATTGAGCAAAAGATATTTGGCAAAAAAAATTTTTTTTGACTTTTGCGAGACGTTAAGGCGAACGTATGTTTCTATAAAAATAAAAAATTGTGTACCACGGAACGTCAAAATGAGCAACTTAGAGATGTTGCAAAAATATGAATTCTATAAAGAAAGTTGCTCAATTTAATTGTCTTCAAATTGAGCAAAAGATATTTGGCAAAAAAATTTTTTTTTGACTTCTGCGAGACGTTAAGGCGAACGTATGTTTCTATAAAAATAAAAAAAAAATAAAAAATTGTGTACCACGGAACGTCAAAATGAGCAACTTAGAGATGTTGCAAAAATATGAATTCTATAAAGAAAGTTGCTCAATTTAATTGTCTTCAAATTGAGCATAAGATATTTGGCAAAAAAATTTTTTTTGACTTTTGCGAGACGTTAAGGCGAACCTATGTTTCTATAAAAAAAAAAAAAAAATAAAAAATTGTGTACCACGGAACGTCAAACTGAGCAACTTAGAGATGTTGCAAAAATATGAATTCTATAAAGAAAGTTGCTCAATTTAATTGTCTTCAAATTGAGCAAAAGATATTTGGCAAAAAAAATTTTTTTTGCGAGACGTTAAGGCGAACGTATGTTTCTATAAAAATAAAAAAAAAATAAAAAATTGTGTACCACGGAACGTCAAAATGAGCAACTTAGAGATGTTGCAAAAATATGAATTCTATATAGAAAGTTGCTCAATTTAATTGTCTTCAAATTGAGCATAAGATATTTGGCAAAAAAAATTTTTTTGACTTTTGCGAGACGTTAAGGCGAACCTATGTTTCTATAAAAATAAAAAAAAAATAAAAAATTGTGTACCACGGAACGTCAAAATGAGCAACTTAGAGATGTTGCAAAAATATGAATTCTATATAGAAAGTTGCTCAATTTAATTGTCTTCAAATTGAGCATAAGATATTTGGCAAAAAAAATTTTTTTGACTTTTGCGAGACGTTAAGGCGAACCTATGTTTCTATAAAAATAAAAAAAAAATAAAAAATTGTGTACCACGGAACGTCAAAATGAGCAACTTAGAGATGTTGCAAAAATATGAATTCTATATTGAAAGTTGCTCAATTTAATTGTCTTCAAATTGAGCAAAAGATATTTGGCAAAAAAATTTTTTTTTGACTTTTGCGAGACGTTAAGGCGAACGTATGTTTCTATAAAAATAAAAAAAAAATAAAAAATTGTGTACCACAAAACGTCAAAATGAGCAACTTAGAGATGTTGCAAAAATATGAATTCTATAAAGAAAGTTGCTCAATTTAATTGTCTTCAAATTGAGCAAAAGATATTTAGCAAAAAAAATTTTTTTTGACTTTTGCGAGACGTTAAGGCGAACGTATGTTTCTATAAAAATAAAAAATTGTGTACCACGGAACGTCAAAATGAGCACTTTAGAGATGTTGCAAAAATATGAATTCTATATAGAAAGTTGCTCAATTAAATTGTCTTCAAATTGAGCAAAAGATATTTGGCAAAAAAAATTTTTTTTGACTTTTGCGAGACGTTAAGGCGAACGTAATAAAAAAAAAATAAAAAATTGTGTACCACGGAACGTCAAAATGAGCAACTTAGAGATGTTGCAAAAATATGAAATCTATAAAGAAAGTTGCTCAATTTAATTGTCTTCAAATTGAGCATAAGATATTTGGCAAAAAATTTTTTTTTGACTTTTGCGAGACGTTAAGGCGAACGTATGTTTCTATAAAAATAAAAAAAAAATAAAAAATTGTGTACCACGGAACGTCAAAATGAGCAACTTAGAGATGTTGCAAAAATATAAATTCTATAAAGAAAGTTGCTCAATTTAATTGTCTTCAAATTGAGCAAAAGATATTTGGCAAAAAAAATTTTTTTTGACTTTTGCGAGACGTTAAGGCGAACGTATGTTTCTATAAAAATAAAAAAAAAATAAAAAATTGTGTACCACGGAACGTCAAAATGAGCAACTTAGAGATGTTGCAAAAATATAAATTCTATATAGAAAGTTGCTCAATTTAATTGTCTTCAAATTGAGCAAAAGATATTTGGCAAAAAAAATTTTTTTTGACTTTTGCGAGACGTTAAGGCGAACGTTTGTTTCTATAAAAATAAAAAAAAAATAAAAAATTGTGTACCACGGAACGTCAAAATGAGCAACTTAGAAATGTTGCAAAAATATGAATTCTATAAAGAAAGTTGCTCAATTTAATTGTCTTCAAATTGAGCAAAAGATATTTGGCAAAAAAAATTTTTTTTGACTTTTGCGAGACGTTAAGGCGAACGTATGTTTCTATAAAAATAAAAAAAAAATAAAATATTGTGTACCACGGAACGTCAAAATGAGCAACTTAGAAATGTTGCAAAAATATGAATTCTATAAAGAAAGTTGCTCAATTTAATTGTCTTCAAATTGAGCAAAAGATATTTGGCAAAAATTTTTTTTTTTGACTTTTGCAAGACGTTAAGGCGAACGTATGTTTCTATAAAAATAAAAAAAAAATAAAAAATTGTGTACCACGGAACGTCAAAATGAGCAACTTAGAGATGTTGCAAAAATATGAATTCTATATTGAAAGTTGCTCAATTTAATTGTCTTCAAATTGAGCAAAAGATATTTGGCAAAAAAATTTTTTTTTGACTTTTGCGAGACGTTAAGGCGAACGTATGTTTCTATAAAAATAAAAAAAAAATAAAAAATTGTGTACCACGGAACGTCAAAATGAGCAACTTAGAGATGTTGCAAAAATATGAATTCTATAAAGAAAGTTGCTCAATTTAATTGTCTTCAAATTGAGCAAAAGATATTTGGCAAAAAAATTTTTTTTTGACTTTTGCGAGACGTTAAGGCGAACGTATGTTTCTATAAAAATAAAAAAAAAATAAAAAATTGTGTACCACGGAACGTCAAAATGAGCAAATTAGAGATGTTGCAAAAATATGAATTCTATAAAGAAAGTTGCTCAAATTAATTGTCTTCAAATTGAGCAAAAGATATTTGGCAAAAAAAAATTTTTTTAAAAAAAAAATAAAAAATTGTGTACCACGGAACGTAAAAATGAGCAACTTAGAGATGTTGCAAAAATATAAATTCTATATAGAAAGTTGCTCAATTTAATTGTCTTCAAATTGAGCAAAAGATATTTGGCAAAAAAATTTTTTTTGACTTTTGCGAGACGTTAAGGCAAACGTATGTTTCTATAAAAATAAAAAAAAAATAAAAAATTGTGTACCACGGAACGTCAAAATGAGCAACTTAGAGATGTTGCAAAAATATGAATTCTATAAAGAAAGTTGCTCAATTTAATTGTCTTCAAATTGAGCAAAAGATATTTGGCAAAAAAATTTTTTTTTGACTTTTGCGAGACGTTAAGGCGAACGTATGTTTCTATAAAAATAAAAAAAAAATAAAAAATTGTGTACCACGGAACGTCAAAATGAGCAACTTAGAGATGTTGCAAAAATATGAATTCTATATAGAAAGTTGCTCAATTTAATTGTCTTCAAATTGAGCAAAAGATATTTGGCAAAAAAAATTTTTTTGACTTTTGCGAGACGTTAAGGCAAACGTATGTTTCTATAAAAATAAAAAAAAAATAAAAAATTGTGTACCACGGAACGTCAAAATGAGCAACTTAGAGATGTTGCAAAAATATGAATTCTATATTGAAAGTTGCTCAATTTAATTGTCTTCAAATTGAGCAAAAGATATTTGGCAAAAAAATTTTTTTTTGACTTTTGCGAGACGTTAAGGCGAACCTATGTTTCTATAAAAATAAAAAAAAAATAAAAAATTGTGTACCACGGAACGTCAAAATGAGCAACTTAGAGATGTTGCAAAAATATGAGTTCTATATAGAAAGTTGCTCAATTTAGTTGTCTTCAAATTGAGCAAAAGATATTTGGCAAAAAAATTTTTTTTTTACTTTTGCGAGACGTTAAGGCAAACGTATGTTTCTATAAAAATAAAAAAAAAATAAAAAATTGTGTACCACGGAACGACAAAATGAGCAACTTAGAGATGTTGCAAAAATATGAATTCTATAAAGAAAGTTGCTCAATTTAATTGTCTTCAAATTGAGCAAAAGATATTTGGCAAAAAAAATTTTTTTTTAAAAAAAAATAAAAAATTGTGTACCACGGAACGTCAAAATGAGCAACTTAGAGATGTTGCAAAAATATGAATTCTATATAGAAAGTTGCTCAATTTAATTGTCTTAAAATTGAGCAAAAGATATTTGGCAAAAAAATTTTTTTTGACTTTTGCGAGACGTTAAGGCAAACGTATGTTTCTATAAAAATAAAAAAAAAATAAAAAATTGTGTACCACGGAACGTCAAAATGAGCAACTTAGAGATGTTGCAAAAATATGAATTCTATAAAGAAAGTTGCTCAATTTAATTGTCTTCAAATTGAGCAAAAGATATTTGGCAAAAAAAAATTTTTTTAAAAAAAAAATAAAAAATTGTGTACCACGGAACGTCAAAATGAGCAACTTAGAGATGTTGCAAAAATATGAATTCTATATAGAAAGTTGCTCAATTTAATTGTCTTCAAATTGAGCAAAAGATATTTGGCAAAAAAATTTTTTTTGACTTTTGCGAGACGTTAAGGCAAACGTATGTTTCTATAAAAATAAAAAAAAAATAAAAAATTGTGTACCACGGAACGTCAAAATGAGCAACTTAGAGATGTTGCAAAAATATAATTTCTATATTGAAAGTTGCTCAATTTAATTGTCTTCAAATTGAGCAAAAGATATTTGGCAAAAAAAATTTTTTTTGACTTTTGCGAGACGTTAAAACGAACCTATGTTTCTATAAAAATAAAAAAAAAATAAAAAATTGTGTACCACGGAACGTCAAAATGAGCAACTTAGAGATGTTGCAAAAATATGAATTCTATAAAGAAAGTTGCTCAATTTAATTGTCTTCAAATTGAGCAAAAGATATTTGGCAAAAAAAATTTTTTTTGACTTTTGCGAGACGTTAAGGCGAACGTATGTTTCTATAAAAATAAAAAAAAAATAAAAAATTGTGTACCACGGAACGTCAAAATGAGCAACTTAGAGATGTTGCAAAAATATGAATTCTATATAGAAAGTTGCTCAATTTAATTGTCTTCAAATTGAGCAAAAGATATTTGGCAAAAAAAATTTTTTTGACTTTTGCGAGACGTTAAGGCGAACGTATGTTTCTATAAAAATAAAAAAAAAATAAAAAATTGTGTACCACGGAACGTCAAAATGAGCAACTTAGAGATGTTGCAAAAATATGAATTCTATAAAGAAAGTTGCTCAATTTAATTGTCTTCAAATTGAGCAAAAGATATTTGGCAAAAAATTTTTTTTTTTACTTTTGCGAGACGTTAAGGCGAACGTATGTTTCTATAAAAATAAAAAAAAAATAAAAAATTGTGTACCACGGAACGTCAAAATGAGCAACTTAGAGATGTTGCAAAAATATGAATTCTATATAGAAAGTTGCTCAATTTAATTGTCTTCAAATTGAGCAAAAGATGTTTGGCAAAAAAAATTTTTTTTGACTTTTGCGAAACGTTAAGGCGAACGTATGTTTCTATAAAAATAAAAAAAAAATAAAAAATTGTGTACCTCGGAACGTCAAAATGAGCAACTTAGAGATGTTGCAAAAATATGAATTCTATAAAGAAAGTTGCTCAATTTAATTGTCTTCAAATTGAGCAAAAGATATTTGGCAAAAAAATTTTTTTTTGACTTTTGCAAGACGTTAAGGCGAACGTATGTTTCTACAAAAATAAAAAAAAAATAAAAAATTGTGTACCACGGAACGTCAAAATGAGCAACTTAGAAATGTTGCAAAAATATAAATTCTATATAGAAAGTTGCTCAATTTAATTGTCTTCAAATTGAGCAAAAGATATTTGGCAAAAAAAATTTTTTTTGACTTTTGCAAAACGTTAAGGCGAACGTATGTTTCTATAAAAATATAAAAAAAAAATAAAAAATTGTGTACCACGGAACGTCAAAATGAGCAACTTAGAGATGTTGCAAAAATATGAATTCTATAAAGAAAGTTGCTCAATTTAATTGTCTTCAAATTGAGCAAAAGATATTTGGCAAAAAAATTTTTTTTTGACTTTTGCGAGACGTTAAGGCGAACGTATGTTTCTATAAAAATAAAAAAAAAATAAAAAATTGTGTACCACGGAACGTCAAAATGAGCAACTTAGAGATGTTGCAAAAATATGAATTCTATAAAGAAAGTTGCTCAATTTAATTGTCTTCAAATTGAGCAAAAGATATTTGGCAAAAAAAATTTTTTTTGTTTTTTGCGAGACGTTAAGG